>OU342771.1:11266666-11900000 GCA_910591435.1 Acronicta aceris | reverse complement strand
GAGGAGGGCCTTTGAGCAGGAAGTGAGAAAACCTCGCTCTTGGCAGAATTCAGTAATTGTGTTGAACTGTTTCTGGAGATTGTCACGAATCCCGTGGCCGTGCAAGGGCAGTGCGGTTTTAAGCCAGTATAAGACATACCCTGCTACCTCTCAATGCCGAAGACTAAGGATTTTTCGCATTGCATAAAATAAGGCAATTATTCACGCTAATCCTAAAAAAAGCTAGCACTCCACATGAAAATGATAACAAATTCCAAAGTATCTTCAATCTCCCGACAGCAAATTAAGCAATTAACTTTTTTCCGCTTACTCAGCTTCCCGTCAGGCAACTTTGGATTTAAACGCGACAAACATAAAACATAAAATTATATGAGCAGAAACCGTCGGGCGGGTAAATTTCCACTTAATTTAATTATGCGAACAAGGTGTATCTGTGAAAATCACATTTTCATTCGTACGGTTGTTTCAGCTGACACCAAATGAATGTATTACTTAGCCGAGATGAATGGTACTTACATAATATGTGTCTTGAATTTATTATGTAACTTCCCATTTAGACATATTTTAAATTGAGAACTGTCTCACTAACGAGATATAACATAATGATAATTATGTTACTGTAAAAGCCCGAACTACGGTAAATCCCGCTTTAAATAGTAAAAATCCAAAATGTTCCACCACGGTTTGGTTTTTTTTAAAAAAAGCTAACAACCTAACCTACCTGCCAGTTGGTAAATCTTGTTGTATTGTAGCTTGAACTATTTATTGATGAAATCCAGCTTTAAATAGTAGATAAAAGTTCAAAATGTTTAGATGGTTAGATTTTTCTGTTTTAAAAAAGCTAACATCCTAACTTAACCATATCTACCTACCTGCCAGTTGGTAAATCTTGTTGTGTTGTTGCTGGGTAAATCTGTTGTTGCTTGAACAATTTATTGTTGAAATCCAGTTTTAAATAGTAAAATTCCAAAATGTTCCACCATGGTAAGGTTTCTTTTTTAAAAAAAGCAAACATCCTAACGTAGCCATATCTACATACCTGCCAGTTTGTAAATCTTGTTGTGTGTTGTTGCTGGGTAAATGTGTTGTTGCTTGAACAATTTATTGTTGAAATCCAGTTTTAAATAGTAAAAGTCCAAAATGTTCCACCATGGTTAGGTTTCTTTTTAAAAAAAGCAAACATCCTAACATAACCATATCTACCTACCTGCCAGTTTGTAAATCTTGTTGTGTGTTGTTGCTGGGTAAATGTGTTGTTGCTTGAACAATTTATTGTTGAAATCCAGTTTTAAATAGTAAAATTCCAAAATATTTCACCACGGTTAGGTTTTTTTTTTTAAAAAAGCTAACAACCTACCTTAACCATATCTACCTACCTGCCAGTTTGTAAATCTTGTTGTGTGTTGTTGCTGGGTAAATGTGTTGTTGCTTGAACAATTTATTGTTGAAATCCAGTTTTAAACAGTATAATTCCAAAATGTTCTACCATGGATAGGTTTCTTTTTTAAAAAAAGCAAACATCCTAACTTAACCATATCAATTTATTGTTGCATAGTCGATTTGCTTGTTCAGTAAACAATCTGTATAAACGAGATGCAGTCAATTTTCTGGTGCACACTTGAACTTATCGTTTATTTTAAGTATTAAAGAGATGATGTAGGGAATAACAAGAAGAAAAAACATGCCCTGGTATGATAAACATTATGAATATTTAACTCAGAAATTAAGAGTTGGGGAGCCAAAGTCCCGGCGTTATCTTACTTACGCGCCGCGTGTTTTTGAATTAATCAGATTTTCTTTGGCGTACTTATGTATAAAATTTAGAACTTAGTAAAATACTTGGTTGTGACTTTTTAGCTAGGTATTATTAAAAATATACTGATTATGAAGACTGAACGTGAATTTTAGAACTACCTAATGAAATATAAAAACTATACGGATTCTATCGCGTTATATTTACAATTAAAATCCTAATATTTAAGACCCTAACACAGCAATCGTAGTCACTAGCAGACGGGTAGTCTGTAGCATGCGAAAGTATGTATGTTTGTCTGTTTGTCTATTTCTTTTACTACTCCTACCTACTCTACCTTTTCACACATAAACCGCTGCAATTTTGGTACAGAGATAGAGACATTGAAGAAAAACATAGGCTACTTTTGGTCTCGAAAAGTGGGATGCGAATAAAACCGCGAGCAACAGCTAGTTTTATATAAAAGTCAGGTGTCTCTAACTGTACTCATTGTACCTTCACATACAAAAGTTTAATTGATGAGTTGGTAAATAATAGATGGATTAGAGAAAAAATGCATCGCGAAATCGTAATTTAAATGAGCTAACAAGATTTACTCACACATTGCACTTTAAAGCTTTGTTCTTTGTAAAATATAATGCAGGTTTATTTTACTGCGCAACTGCGGCTAGAGGTCCTAGGTTCGATTCCTAGATTGAGCAAAAATATATTTGGATTTTCATTATTTTTTGTTATTGGATTTAGCAATATGTAGGTTCGTCCTCTATTACCTACATGGAAACTAAATATACCATCGCACTGTGAGTCGCATGTGATGCTATGCTATATTACCTATAAACAAAATCGACATACGTTTCATAGACAATACATAATAAAATACATCTCCTCCTCGTGTCACATTGCCGTATAGCAAAGGAAATAGATCTGTCTGACGCCATTACTGTGAAACACAATATCTCGCGCGCCCCCTAACAAGGAAGGTAACGCGAGAGATTGATTTTCCACATTATTCCTGAGGAAAAACGTAGGTTCCTTTTCAGGAAAAGAAATTGAAATAACATAACATTATATCATTACATCTATTAATTGTAGCGAAATAGCTTAAAACCTTTCTCTTAAATGATTCTATCTATTAAAAAAAATTGCATCCAAATCCGTTGCGTAGTTTTAAAGATGTAAGCATACATAGGGACAGATAAACAGCGGGAAGCGACTTTATTTTACGCGTATACTATGTAGTGATGATTCTAAATCAATAACAAATGGACCTTCAAACTTAATTACATGCATTCAATAATACACTCGATTTAAATATTCATGTCACTCCATGCCGCAATATATTAAATGATAATGCAATATAATGAACCCTCCTAAACCCATAGGCTCATCACAATCCAATCACATTCTAATTAGGGCGGAATTTCATTACTGGAGGGATGCCAAATACTGACCAGTATTGTGTCGAAAAGGGCTCAAAGAGCCCATAACTGAGTTAACTCGGAGCGTGAAATTTTACGCGCTTGAAGTACTTACTGATGGAGAATGTGGAATGGATTTTTGGTGAAGGAGCTCAGCGCAATGAATTTTATATTCGGCTTCAAAAATTTTCCTACAAAACATACCATCACGCTTGTATTCCCCGAGGGGTTAGGCCGAGACGTACTAATATACACCCACAGTTCGCCGTTATGTTTATGCCCCATGTAATATGAAGCAAGCTATAAATTTAATGCTACCATTGTATACTTACATCTACGTAGAACGATCTTAAGATGGAATTTTAGAATAAATCATAACGCGGATTCCAAGGTCTTGGGTTCCAATCCCAGGTCGAGTAAATTGTTTTTGATTTTTCTATGAATTTTTTAATAGCATCGCGAAATTACAATTAGTTCCCAGTTAATAGCCTCTGCCTAACCCTAACTTATGTAATGTTTTATGTTATGTCTAGGTTCCTACGCTACCATTTTGTCCAAAATACTTCAATGAAAATAAATGTAAGCGAATGCAATTTTTTATAAAATTACCAAGTTTGGAACGATTTTCCAATCTTTTATTTCCAGTGAAGCAGTAGTAGAAGAAATAGTACTGTGGGAACATAGATTGACGGTACCCAAATCCGAATAATAACATAATTTGATTGAATATTGTCTTGATAACGATTTATTATGGTATTGCGTTTTTTTGGACAATTCAAGCTCCGGATTAAACTTACCTTATCCTAAAATCCTTGCATTGATCTTTTAAAGAAACCCAAATGCTCGGAGGGACAGTACTTCTGTCAGTGATTGGAAGATAATATCAGGTCGTAGATTGTATAACCCATTGTGTGCGTAACGTTTAGAAGAAATACCGCTTAGTAACTAATTTTTTTCTTTTATCTGATTTCATTGTGTTTTCAACACAGATTTGAAATTGGAAAACCATAAATAAAAGACCAGTTTGACACATGAAAAATAATCTTATTTTATGCCCGTGATAAGTGATCCTGTAAGAGTCGTGAAAATATCTGACTTGACCTCTTGGGGTCTGACTGACTTATTTGTTTGAACGCGCTAATCTCAGGAACTGCTGGTTCGAATTGAAAAAATATTTTTGTGTTAGATAGTCCTTTTATTGAGGAAGGTTATAGGCTATATAAAATCACGCTACACCTCTTAGGAACGGAGCAGCGTGACTGAAATTGCGGGCAGGTCGCTAGTGATCAATATATGCGCGATGATCGACGATAGTCGCCCGATCGTACTTTGACCGCTGCCTTATTCCCTACTCTTAGAAAAGGCATATTAAGGCTAAGCTTACTAGCCTATACTTAGTATTATATTATCTGTGGCCTAGGCAAACACCACTTTTTGTTCGCTACCCGAATTCTGGGCGTTAACAGGCTCTATACGGCTCTATAAATTACGTATCCCTCGACAATAAAGAGGGCGTTTCACGATCCAATAAATAAATGGATTTTCTATTAAATTTTGTTATCTGCCAAACGCAAAATTATACTAACATACATCATTCGTGTCGACCTGGGAGCTTGAATCAGACACTTTTTTTAAATGATTAATAAAAACAATTGAACTCCTCAATACATGAGTAACTAATTAGGTCTAAAGAACCTGAACATTCCGGCGAACTGTCTACATTAGTTAGTACACTTCTGCCTAACCCTTTGAGGAACACATGCGTGATGAAATGTTACGTATTTTATGTCTATGTTTAATCGACAAATTCTTTTTACCTTTGTCAAAACTTCACAATCAGAATTTTCGGATACTAGTCGACCCGCTCGCAGTTTCGGCCGCACTGCCGATCCTAAGAAGCGTAGCGTGAATTTTCAAAATCGGTTCAGTAGATCCAGAGATTACCCCCTACAACCTCACAAACTGTACCTCTTTATAATATTACTATAGTATAGACAAAGTACAGACTCAAAATAAATATCCATGTAACACATAATTCGAAGCGGTGGTAGCCTAATGGCTAAGGCGTCGGACTGGCGATCATGTGGTTGCCGGTTCGAAACCCACCCATTGCACTACGTGAACCCACTAGTAACACAAGCATTTAGCTTAGTACGAGGGGTTAACAAGAATACTAGTAATGGGCGACCCACATTGCTAGTAAGCTTTTTTTAAAAAAAAACATAATTAATTGCCTCAAGTGGGAATCGAACCATACGACCACCTTAACCGCTACGCTAAACGTGCCGTCAAAATCATCTTCATCTTCTTGCCCGGGTCAACGCAGCATGTTCTTTTCTTCCATTCATCCCTGTCATCCATCCATCTTTTCTTTGGTCTTCCTCTACCCCGCCGTCCCTTCACATTCATATTCACTAATCTTTAAACGATTCCCTTTCAACTATTTTTGTCAAAATCTGCAGTCTAAATTTAAGTAAAAATATCATTCATCATTCATTCATTTATTCATACATTCATTCATTCATTCATTCATCCAATCCATGATTCATTCATTCATTCATCCAATCCATGATTCATTCATTCATCCAATCATAGATTCATTCATTCATTCATTCAATCATTGATTCATTCATTCATTCATCTTTATTAGTTAAAACTCACCCCGGTTCCTAGTTATAATGAAATTCCATAGAGTCTGGCATTACTGTACCGCCTGCAGGCATCTGCGTCTATTGTTAGCTAAGCAATAGAATGTTTGTCTAAGAAATGCCAAGAGACCTCATAATACAATACGTGTGTTGGCGTGTCCCTGGTGCCAACAATAAGAACGTTCGAGAAACATAACGTAACATATCATCATGCCTGTATTCCCCGAAAGGTTAGGCAGAAGTAAGCAAAACCCAAAAATGACGTATTTTAAATTGTGTTATAGAGGTCCAACCTATTGCCATTAACTGAGTACAAATACAAACACAGAGCAGCAATAACAGTTTGCTTGACCTGGGAATCGAACTTCTTGCATAGCAGTCGCATGTAGGATTAACTAGACTAATAAGACAGTTCTGAGCCATTCGAACACACTTGTAAATAATTATACTGGTAATATGACCACTTGACCAGCAGGCTAACACTAGCGTACACATATTTTTACCCGACTGCGTCAAAAGGAGGGTTTTGTTTTAAGTATGTATATATATTTTTCTACCACGCTCTGTAGCCTAAACGGCTTCATGGATTTTAGCTTGAGGGGTGTCGTTAGATTCGTCTTAATTGTGAGAGTGACACTGTATATCAAAATTATTATATTATATGCACCGATAACATTTTTCTCCTCAAAACCTATCAAGTGGGGTTTCAAAATAAAGTGTTTTATAAATTGGTTACAAAAATATATACAATTAATATGTCTATATGTAATTTAGAATGAGAAATCCTAAATAAAAAGGGTTTGTCCCATGCCTCCAAAAATTTTGTCCCAGTGCCTCCAAAAATAAATTTTAATATATAATTAAATATCAAATTATGTACCATTGCCTCCAACAAATGAAGGTAGAGTATGGTTCGCAAAAAATAATACATTTATTCAGCTTTGGTAATTTTGCAATTTGCAATTTATTTTTTTTAGTGAACAGGCTGATTACTACGACAAATATTATTGCCCTACCAATAACCGAAAAAATAAATCAATAAGAAGAGATGAAAAAATAAAAGTAATAGAAAACGAATACCGACTGAAATCAATCACAATAATGGAAGCGCTCAACCAGTATATAACTATTTAGATTTATCATCTTTGTTTATAAGATTTGTTTTTTTTATTTTTTATATTTGTTTTTATGGCTATTTTAGGAATATGTGTATTGCCTTTTTGTTAAATAATTTTAAGGTTGATTCTCTGTGATAAAACTTGTCATAAATTAGATTAAGTAAAGGTAATATCGATTTAGGCGCTAAATACTACAAAAAATATTTATTTAATTTTAAGGATTATCTGTGAATAACTGGACACAAACCAGTACAAAATTCTGTCGATAATTCTATGTAAACTATGTTCTTACTGTTTCCAAATTTTCAATATTTCCTCGATACCTTGTATCCAGCTTAAAGGAAATATTCATGCCAGCGATTATATAAATATTTAAATAAACACGTTTAATTAGCTTTCGTTTTTCTTTACTAAAACATTGATACATCTTGAATAAATCGCACTTGTCCTTTTTCCACTGTATTTTAAAACATTGATGTTCATAGCTTTTCTTAAAACTTTCTTTTAAATAACTTATTCAAACTTCCGTATATTTTAATCGATAAATTTCAGTTTCCATTGATCGCGATTTTATCTTTGACGAAATCCCCTCTAAGTCATTTTAACATTTACCCTTAGTAGATCCCACTAGCATCGACACACAGATCGATATATTGCCAAGGGAAACCAATTATACACACAACACCAGTTTTTGCTGCTGTCGTTACTGTATCAGCGGTTGGAGGCAGTGGGACATAAATTGATATATTAATATTTTTCTTGGAGGCAACGGGACATAAAGTTTGAAATTTTCATTTTTCGAGAACAAAAGAAGTTGGAGGCATGGGATAAACCCAATAAAAAGTGTAATAAAGAAAATTAATTAAAAAAATAAAAAATCTGACTGCCATAAAAAATTCTATATATGCAATACCAATATCCTAATAATAGATTGGTTGTTTGGTTGTCAGATTTTTTTGGGCTTCTGACTACCACTCACGTTTTTTTTTGTAGGATAGGAGGGCAAATAAGCAGACGGATCGCCTGATGGTAAGTGATTACCGCCACACATGGACACCCGCAACAATGGAGGAGTCACGAGTGCGTTGCCAACCTTTTAAAAGTGGATTGGGCCTCCGTTATCCTCACTCACTCGGCAAAACACAACGTAAGCATAGTTTCACGCCGGTTTTCTGTGAGGCCGTGGTATCACTCCGGTCGAGCCGGCCCATTCGTGCCGAAGCATAGCTCTCCCACGTTTTAGACAACTGAGAAAGACCGATCTAAATGCTCTTCGAGGCTTCCGTAGTATGACCGCAGCAAGAGATTGATTGGTTAACGGAATTTTTGCCACGAGCCACGAGCTCTCATTCAAGCCCTTACAAAGTCACCCAAATCACTAGAATCTCATGACACCATTCAAGGGTATTGTAGCGATCACATCGGTCACGCACAAAATTTGGTATTGCCTTGCTTCCGGGTAAACTACAGATTTATCATCACGCTACGATTAAAGGGAAATAAGCAGTAAAGTTGCTATTTATATTTGATCGTAAAAATGTGACGCGTTCACTGTGAAAAAGCGGGTGACGTATTTCTTAATCTTTTTTTTTGTAAAAGTGAATTGAAGTGTGTACTATAAATTTTGTAAGGTTGGCATTAATGGCGGTTGAAAAAATTCTACTTTAAAAAAGTTCTTCATAGAAGCCTACTAAATATAGTAGCCATTTTATGAAAGACTTCCACTGCTACGCTCGAGATCCTAGGTTCGATCCCAGGTCGAGCAAAGTGTTTTGAGTGTTTTTTTGTGAAATTCTCAGTTGCAGCTCAGAGCTTCGTTTGTACCCTCTACTCCCTACTTGGGACTTAACATACCTACGAACTGTGGGTGTACATTAGTACACCTCTGCCTAACCCTTCGGCGAATACAGACGTGATAACATATTTAAAAATAGTTTTTGAGATAGATTTAATATAATATGATAAAATCAGTAAAAAGTAAATTGATTTCAACTTATTTGAAATTGGAAAAGGACTATATAGGTATCTACATATATCTGCATTATATTGAAATTTGATAAGAACTCTCTAAAGATCACATAGGTTGAATATATTTTGAAAACTTGACTGCTAATAAAAAAATATGTATCATAAAATGCAATATCAAAACTTTATTTCTATTGACACCTGTGTCTAGCAGATAGCAACTTTTGGAATTACAACAAAATTCAAATTCAGACGAAGTTGAAAATTTGCCGAAAGTTTTCTTTTAATGTTATTTTAATATCTGATAGGTTTTTATAAAAATCTCGAATATCTCTTACCAAATATACACAACATGATTTATTATAATAGTACATATATCACTGCCATACAAGTATATAACCACTTACCTGTAGATCTAAAAAAACTTGATGGTAAATTATTTAAGCGAGTTTTAAAACAGTGGTTAATTAAAAATGTATTTTACAACTTAAATTAATATTTTGCCAAAAAATAATTATTGTTATTGTTTATAAGATTTTTAGCACAGACATACCTACCTTAATAAATTTTAACATTTTAATATTGCTACACCCGATTGGGTAGACTGTTGAAACCCACTAAAAATTGTTAAACACCATATGTACACAGTTTTAAGCAATAAATATCTTTGACTTTGACTTTTGAGGGTATACTACCCTATGTATCAATATTTATTCACTTTATCAATATTTATCAGCCTTTGGTACTACCTATATATTATTATTATATTATTTTTCTTTATTTATACCTTTTTTTATTAATTTATACTTATATTTAACTTTAATCTCTGTGTTGAAAGACTGGTTTGCATCCGTGGTTCTCACTTTATCAGGTCCAATTGAAAACCAGCGCAAGGCAGCTCACAGGCAGTCTGGCATTTAGCTGAACTGGACCTATTTGGCACAGCCGTGGGATTCACAATATTTATTTATTTTTGTTTCACTTTCCTTGTCTCGTTATTTTATAAGACAATTCGTATTTTTATGCTATGTGTGCAGTGTCCGTGACTGTGTCAATAAACTCTTTTTCTTTCTTTCTTTTTATAATAACGGTGAAGGAAAACATCGTGAGGAAACCTGCATGCCTGAGAGATTTTCTCGATAGCGTGTGAAGTCTGCCAACCCGCACTAGGCCAGCGTGGTGGACTATAGCCTAATCCCTCTTATTCTGAGAGGAGACCCGTGCCCAGCAGTGGGACAGTATAATGTCTTGATTATGTTTATAATAAGCCCTTGACATTTATATCCAATTATATGAAATTCCTTAATTGTAATTATGAAAGTTATGATTTAGGCTCGCCCCTATGATATGGGATGTAAACATACCGGTGAACTGTGGAGTAAATGCGTGAAGTTATGTTAATTCCATTATTGATTTGTCTCAATACTAATTGACGCTAGCCCTTACATCAAACTTTATTCGGATTAGCCTAAGGATTCAATAACGCAGACAAATTAGGGTTAGGCTGTCATTCAATAGAGTTGGTCCAATGTAATATACTGGGTTAGATCTGACATTGTTTTTTTTTATTCTTGATAGGCTTACGCTTGACCGCCAGTTCGCCTGATGTTAAGCGATACTGTGATCTACGATGGAGCGCGGTTGCCTAGGAGAAACCGATTCACACGTCATTTAAAAACACCCAGATTATTGTTAAGATCAGGAATTAATAAAGTTTTTTTTTTAATTAAGTTAACGCAAACGTTGCCCCACAGTAGAATTTTCTCCTGTATCGTGGGTACTTTTACAAACACAAATTCTCACATACACAAACTCTCAGACCCGGAAGAACTACAAATATTTGCTCCGTGCGGGAATGGAACCCACAACACGTGGCGCAGAAGCCGATCGCTCAGCCGCTACGCCAAACGTGTCATCATTTAAATTATAAACTGGTAGCTATTAACCGCAATTTAACTCGCATCCCTAATTATTTTACGAGATAAAAGGAAACCTATACTCAACACAAATACTCAACTGCCACGGGGGCCCTGAGGCCCCTGAGCAAAAATAAATAAAACGCCATTGGGTACTAGAGGCCCCCAGACGGCATTTGTTGGAAAATGAGCTACAACCTCGACTAACTCGTTCTTTTAACTAAAATCGATACTTACTCATCATTCTCTATGGTATTATCCAACGAACTATCGTAAGTTGGAAGCACTACGTCAGCGAAATGACAAGAAATAAAATAAACAAAGTCGGCCATTGTGAAGTTTTAGTGAAAATGTTTGTCGGCGCCGTAATTAATTCATAAACTGTGCTATTATTGTTTATTTTGATGATATTATACATCAAAATAATCGTGAAGAATATCTAGGTCCAATCTATCTCTATATCAACATTCATAAAAAATTGGTTCAGTGATTTAGGCGTGAAATGGTAACAAACAGACAGACAGTTACTTTCGCATTTATAATATTAGTACGGAATAATATGAATTAATTGTCTATAGTTTCATTATAAATCACCTACCAGACGCTTAAACCATTTAAAACGTCTCCATAATACGAATGATGTGCAAGTTTAAGTTCAAGTCCACTTTTATCATGCGTACCGCTGTAATGTGGAATGCGCTTCCCGAGTGGGTCTTCCCCAATAGATATAATCTGAGTGTCTTTAAATCACGAGTGATTCGGTTTCTTCTAGGCAAGCGCGCTTCATCGTAGATCGCAGTATCGCGAACTGGTGGTCAAGCGTAAAGCCTATCACGAACAAAAAAAAGTTATATTCACGATAGCCGGCACAGACTTCCATCTTATAACATAAACATAACATAACTTAATCAACCCATTAACTGTCCCACTGCTGGGCACGAGTCTCCACTCAGAATGAGAGGGATTAGGCTATAGTCCACCACGCTGGCCTAGTGCGGGTTGGCAGACTTCACACGCCATCGAGAAAATCTCTCAGGCATGCAGGTTTCCTCATGATGTTTTCATTCACCGTTTAAGCGCGTGTTAAATAACTATTTAATGCGCACATGACTTCGAAAAGTCAGAGGTGCCTTGGGTTCGAACTCGGGACCTTTGACTAGGCAGTCCAGCGGTCATACCACTAGGCTATCACTGCTTCTCAATCTTATAACAGTTATTGCCAAATTATAACAACATAAAACATAATTGTTACTTAAAACGCTGCATTTGAAAATACGTTTACGAGTACCACACCTTACAATAACATATTTCATACATCAGAACACATTACCAGAGTACTCGAGAAAAATGACATCCTCAAAAAGGTCGACACTTGAATCATTTATTATAGGGACAGTCGTGCGAGAAGTGACGATGCAACGATTGATGATTCCGACAAAAAAGGACCGAGAGTGGCCCTCGATCTTATCTCCCCACCAAAAGAGAGTACAGTAAAGGCACTGTCCTACATGAACCACGCGACGTGGAACTGCATAAAGCGTTTTTATGACGTAAAATTCGACACTAATACAAAACGTAGTGTTCCGCCAAGAAATTTGATTCTGATTTGCTTGATCATTATCACGTTGTTTTTTTTTTCTTATAAACAGGTGTAAAGAGTGGGAGCCACCAGCCAGCGCTTGATAACCCTCTAGAGGGTTGCCAAAGTAAAATACTGATGCTATCTTTTACTTTCGATATTATAGCAATTTCGTATATTTCTGAACTAAAACTAGACTATATTCTATGCAATTGAACTACCGGGTTAAGCTATGCTTACTACGGCCAGTCTATGGATGGATCAGTCTATAAGTCGAATAATACCACCAGTTGACCAGTGTTGCTGGCGTGGCTATAGGCTGCAGTTCCCCCTTATCTTGCTCGGTGGTAGGAACTCTTGGGGTCTGAGTGGCTGGCGACTAATCTGACGTTGGAGTCTGTCGTAAAACACCTTGATGTGTGTATCGACTTTTACGCCTGAGAGCCAGTTTCCCTTCGTATGCTACGGCTTTGGCAGTCTGCAATCTGTAGGGGCTCTTAAAGCTCGGCAAGGCATCAGCAACTATAGATGGGTTTCTGCCCAGGCATTTTGGGCGAAAAAATAAATGCCCTGGCATAAACCCATCTATATAGATGAGTTTCCACCCAGGCATTTTGGGCGAAAAAAATAAATGCCTACATACCATCAGGTGGCTCGTCTGCTCGTTTGCCAATATCACTATCTTTATATATATAATTCTTCTGTGAGTGTGTATGTGACTGAACTTCTCTCAAACGACTGGACCGATTTTGATGAAATTTTTTGTGTGTGTTCAAGGGGATCTGGGAATGGTTTAGATTCACAATTAGACCCGGTAGGTGGCGCTGCAATCGAGTTTTGGGTTATTTTCAGGGCAGGACAACGTCTGCTGGGTCCACTAGTCTTTATATATATAATTCTTCTGTGAGTGTGTATGTCACTGAACTTCTCTCAAACGACTGGACCGATTTTGATGAAATTTTTTGTGTGTGTTCAAGGGGATCTGGGCATGGTTTTGTCTGCTGTCCGCTGTATTTCGCTTTATACGTAGCGAAGCACGTACCGGGCTGCTAGTATAGTATAAAACAAAGTCGCTGTTACTGTCTGTCCGTCCCTATGTATGCTTAAATCTTTAGAACTACGCAACGGATTTTGAAGCTGTTTTTTTAATAGATAGATTGGTTCAAGAGGAAGGTTTTAAGCTATTTAAAATTACGCTACGGCTCTTAGGAATGGGGCAACAGGTGAAACCGCGGGCGGGCCGCTAGTAGTAAATAAATAAAAAAAGACCCGAAAGCTTGTTACATTTTAGCCCCCCAGAATCACATTCCCTATTCAATATCTTTTTTATCGCGTCGCGTCCGTCTCGCGTTAGTCGCCCATTAGGGACGAAAGGTTGTCCACGTCCACGTCATTTTCAAAAGTGATTTCCATCGCCACTTAGAGCGGACACTTTTCTGTAAGTGAACGCATTTCGGGACACCTCTGAGTTTTTACAACTAAAATATATTTTTCGTGTCGGATTTTGTTACATTTATTTGTTTGCGTTAAGTACTTATTTTTAATATTAAAAGGTACACTTTTATTGGATACACATATACATCATCAATGTATATAGAACTAAGTATCTACTCAGACATTTTTTTTTTTTAAAAAAAACGTTGCCCCACACTAGGATTTTCTCCTGTATCGTGGGTGCGTTTACAAACAAAAATTCTGATATACACAAACGCTCAGACCCGGAACAACTACCTGTAGATCATACAAATATTTGCTCCGTGTGGGGATCGAACCCACGACTACGATACGACTCGAACGACACGTGACGCAGAAGCCGATCGCTCAGCCGCTACGCCAAACGTGATACATTATTAGCTCGTATTTACAGTTCCTGTTTATTTTTTGAAGTCGAAAAAGATTATAAGCCTCAATAGTCTAGTAGTCCCAAGAGCGACTGCTACGCTAGAGGTCCTGGGTTCGATCCCCATGTCGAGCAAATTGTTATTGGGTTTTTCTATGAAATTGTCAGTAGCAGCTCGGAGTCTGGATTTGTGCCCGGTTAATGGCAATAGACTGTGGGTGTACATTAGTTCGCCTCTACCCAACCCTTCAGGGAATATAGGCGTGATGGTACGTTATGTTAAAAAGATTATATTTTTGTTCATAGATTTTTGTATTCACCAACCATCATACGTAGAAGCATTTATATTAATTTTAAACTAGCACAGTTTTCTAAAATGAGAATAACCCTCACATAGGGGTACAAACAGCTAATTAACTGCTAATTAATTAACTAAGCTTTTGTTGAATCTTAGTTCACGGATAAAAGATATTCACATTTCTAAGGTGAAAGTGTCTGACATTTCGGGCTTGAATCAGACAAAAGGTACTTTACAGGAGTATCTTTTCTTACATTATTTTAAATAATGCCTCATTAGCCTAGTGGTCCCTAGCGCGACTGCTACGCTAGATGCCTTGGGTTCGTAACCCAGGTTGGTCAGTATTATTGGGTTATTCTATGAAATTCTCAGTAGCAGCTCTGAGTTTGGTATTTGTGCCCGGTTAATGGCAATAGCGCCCCCTATTACATGGGATCTAAACATAGATGCAAACTGTGAGTATATTATACCTCTGGAAATTACATTAGCATAATTATATAATATAATATTTTTATTCTGAAAACATAAAATTGATAGAAATACAATATAAATCTCAGAAATCTCAGGTTTATTTGGTGCCTGTACTATAAACCTGTGTCGCAGGCGATTATATCCTCCATAAGATGTTACTTTAATTATTAGGCATTTATTCATAAGCCTATTAGAATCGTTCAATGGCAACGCTAATATAAGGCCCTGTCATTAGAATGACAGCGGACAGGGCCGGATTCAATCTTTTGATGGGGTTTATTCGCATAGGTGGAAAAATATCACGCAGAAGTTTGTCGATCATACCGTAGTGACTTGCAAATACAAACTCCAAGCTGCTACAAAAAATTTCAAAAACACTTTATTTGAACTGGTAATCGTACTCTATACGTCTCCTCGCTCAACAACTGCGTTTGCGAACACTAGAATAATGAGACAATCTGTAGATAATGTTTATAAAAGTTTAAATGTATCAGGAGTAGAGATGGGTTTATGCCCGGGCATTTATTTTTTCCACCCAAAATGCCTGGGCAGAAACCCATCTATATAGATGGGTTTATGCCAGAGCAATTTTTTTTGCCCAAAATGGTTGGGCAGAAACCCATCTATAATCAGGAGGGATAAATTTCCCAATTAAGAAATTCCTCTGGCATCACTTTATAGGTAAGCACCTATTTAAAACCCATTGCAAATCCTTGGCAAATTTAAATGTGAATCATTATTAAAGTATTATCAAAAGCGGCCTTTTTAGTGACGAGAAAGATGGATCATCTGTTGCCCATTTAGATGAGGAACACGCACATTGTGGATGTCGATATTATGTGTTGACTACACGTGCGTGAGGAGAGTACAGAGGCGTGACGTACCTATTTACTTACTTCTGGAATATTGGAATGTATTTCGTATGAGGAAAAAAACAAAGCAAACATGTTGAGATTTTTTCGAAATAATCTTTTGTTGAAACAATATCAGTTCAGATGTGCAGCCGATATCTATCCTCCAAGCCGCATCTGCATCTTTACTCCTTTAAAACAATAAAATCAAA
Source organism: Acronicta aceris (assembly GCA_910591435.1). Taxonomy (NCBI): domain Eukaryota; kingdom Metazoa; phylum Arthropoda; class Insecta; order Lepidoptera; family Noctuidae; genus Acronicta; species Acronicta aceris. The sequence goes on along the minus strand of OU342771.1, from coordinate 11,883,931 downwards.
TAAAAAGCCTTTTATTTCTTACAATGTACAAAGCATAAGCTTTTTTTAAAAAGATTAAAATAAACACTTTAAACTTGTTTGATTATATTAATAGTTTAGATATTATTATTTAAAACACAACTCTTAAGGGTCCGGCGGAGTTTGAATTGCCCACACAAACGTAATACCGAAATAAATCGTAATCCAGATAATATTCTATCAAATTATATTATTATTCGGATTTGGGTACCGCTAATCTAGGTTTCTACGGTACTATTTCATCTACTACTTCTTTACTGAAAATAAAAGACCGAAAAATCGTTCAAAACTCGGTAAAGTTATCAAAAATTGCATTCGCTTACATTTATTTCCAGTGAAGTATTTTGGACGAAATGGTAGAGTAGGAACCTAGATTAACGGTATCGGAATCCGAATTATAACAGAATTTGATTAAATTGTGTTTGAATTACGATTTATTTCGGTATTACATTTGTAAGAGAAATTCGGTCCGCCGGACTCTTTACTTGACACATAATCCATCTTTACAATCATACACTGCGTTTTTATTTAAAACCGAGATTCCATTAACTGTGCTATATATTATAATGGTTTAATTTAAACTGAAAATACTGCGTAACGAAGAGCGGAATAATTTAATTTTTATTTTTCCCAAGTCCGTACCGTTTATAACTTTATAACCAAAATACTTGACGTCGCTCGCCCCAGTGAACTTAGAGAGGCTTTGTCAGTCACTGTGACGTACTAGAGTCTAGAGTACATATTATCTGAACATTATACAGAGTACCCACTCAGATTATAATGCTGTCGTCCAAGGCACTTTGTGACAAACCTATTAAAGCGGTAATGAGGTAGTAAGAGATTGGTAAATGAATTTTTTTTTTAGGAATGTTCGTATTTTTTTTTTGTTTCTTGATTATGACAAACAAGCACAGGGTCCGGCGGATACTTTTTGGCCATAGGGGCTAAAGAATGTAAATTACATAACATACTATCACGCTTGAATTTTTGCATTGGCAACGACTCCCTTGTTCGGGATAAACTTCAAAGTATATCGGTTTTTTTATCGGATAAATTTCGGCGAGTGTTCATCAGATCTCCACGATCATAATCTCCCTAGCCCTTTCTACTATCGGAAGACCAGAAGCACGAAAAATCGACATCGATTCATGGTGGACATTCCAAAAACCCGAACGTGACGCTTTATGTCCACTTTTATCATGCGTACCGCTGAAATGTGGGATGCGCTTCCCGGGTGGGTCTAGTATTGCCATTAACCGGGCACAAATGCAAATTCCGAACTGCTACAAAGCTGTAAATTAAGGAGGAATAGTTAGGCTGGCAGCTTATGAGACAATAGCGTGATGCTTATCCTGTCTGCCAACACAACGCTTCCTAGCGGAGCTTTGGCGACCTTGCTCACCATTAGGAACACAACACAGCACGCCAATTACCTAAAGCACTCAAAATATTTATTATTTTAGTATTAATTTGTCATCATTGTTTTTATTATGTTATATTGTAGTGGATAGCAAAACTAGAAAATAAAGAATTTATTATTTATTTATATTATCTGTAGCGGCGGTAGCCCGATGGCTAGGGCATCGGACTTGCGATCATGTGGTTGCCGGTTCGAACTCCACCCATTGTATAACCGACGTGAACCCACTCGTAACACAAGCATCTAGCTTAGCACGAGGGGTTAACAATAATACTAGTAATGTGCGACCTACATTGCTAGTAAGCTTTTTTTTAAAAAAAATATTATTTAAAAAATCCGTTGGTAACTTAGAAGCAAAGTTCTACCACCTCGAAGAATGAATTTTGAGGTCGCTCCTACAAAATGCTTATTAAGAAACCTCGTATTTCCGCCTACCCACTTGGTCACGTATCTTGTCTAGCTACGTCACGTGCGCCACTTAATTACTGTCCACTTACTTAAACTTAGCTTGATTTAAGTTCCGAGGTCAAACTGGACTTTTTTGTTTTTCACTAGGAGTTCCTTGTTTTTTTTTTTTCGGTGTTTTATGAGCGGTTCATCCACATGCTGATCGCGGCACTGGTTGAACAAAGTAGTTACTCCGTTAATCAACCAATCTGCAAAGTTTCACTAGTTAGTAAAACTTTCTAGAGGGTGGGGTACTTGGCTGAGGGATAAATATGCTATTTACATCATACATATCATCACGCCTGTATTCCCCGAAGGGTTAGACAGATGCGGACTAATGCACACCCACAGTTGGTATGTTTAAATCCTATGTAATAGGGGCGAGCCTATTGCCATTAATCGGGCACAAATTTCAAACTCCGGGGATTCCAAAAACTCAATAATACTTTGCTTGACGGAATCGAACCCAGGATCGCTAACGTAGCAGTCAATCTCAGGACTACTAGACTAATGAGGCAGTTATAATAATATACTACTGATGAACCACATACCTTTCCCTGCCCTATTAGTGATGATCAAGGGCTTCATCATCACATTCAAGACTGAAATACAATCCTAAGTACTCCAAATATCTAAATGAAATACATGCTCTATCACAAAGCAATAAAACCACAAAGGGTTTCAACGAACATCACTCCGTGTTGGCTGACCCGTAGTCCGTCGTAGCCCGTCTAAATTTCGCCACGTGGCTCAAAGTGGCTCTTTGTTTGTAGTGGAGAGAGCTCCGCTGTCGTGTCGGCCCTGGCTGGGTCCACAAACAATAGCGTGTTACGCACACTGTGTGCCGCCAACAAGGGTTAATTTTGATTTGTGTAGATAATGTGATTTTTTAAAAGAAGCTTCGCACTACATGCCTTGTGTGAGTTTTACAGGTAATTTTAAAAACATATTATAATTACTGGTTTCTGACACTTACGCGAATATTAGACATTGAAATAAAACTACTTTTTACGGATTTTATCGCGTTGCGTAACATTAAGACGTCCAACAACTTAGTCTACCCGTGACCATGGATGCTGTAAAGGGTCCGAAACGTCGGGAATCAAATAATATCAATACAACGCGATAAAATCCGTAAAAAGTAGTTTTATTTCAACATATTATAATTAATTGAGCAATGATAACCTAGTGATATGACCATAGGACTGCCAAGTCAAAAGTCTCGAGTTCAAATCCAAGGCACGCACCTCTGACTTTTCGAAGTCATGGACGTATTAATAGTTAATAATGACGCGCTTAAACGGTGAAGGAAAACATCGTGAGGAAATCTGCATGCCTGAGAATTTTCTCGACGGCGTGTGAAGTCTACCAACCCGCATTAGGCCAGCGTGGTGGACTATAGCCTAACCCCTCTCATTTTTTTTTATTTTGACACGTGCCCAGCCGGGGAACAATATAATGGGTTGATTATGTATTATAATTACAGATTTCTGAGACTTACGCGAATATTAGTTATGTATTGAAATAAAACCACTTTACGGATTTTATATATAAATTACCATATATTTATCCAAGCATACGGCCCGCCTAATGGTAAGTGGTTACCGTAGCCTATGGACCCTTGCAACACTAGAGGTATCACTCGCGCGTTCCCGACCTTAAATAAAAGAGGAATAGTTGGGCTGGGAGCGTAAGTGACAATAGCGTGGTGCTTATCCTATCTGCCAACACAACACTTCTGCGCAGAGCTCTGGCAACCTTGCTCACTGTTAGGAACACAACATAGCACAATGCTATGTTATTTGACTACGATTTTCTGCAAGGTGGAGGTACTTCCCCAGTCAGGCAACCCCAATTGTTAGTGGAACAATTCGATTCCGATACTTCTCTTAAAAGTCCTGATCCTGACCGCTTACAGCCAAGTCTACAGTTCTTCGTTTGTCCATACCATACATACCATCAAGCCTCTTGGGAACGAGCTGTTAGAAGGGTTAGGCAGTGTAATGTACACCCACAGTTCGCATGTACATTTTGGTCTCATATAAGGACGAGCCTATTGCTATTAACCGGGTACAAATCCAAAGTTCGAGCTGCTACAGAGAATTTCATAGAAAAACCCAAGAACACATTGCTTGACCTGGGAATCCAGGACTTCTAGCGTAACATTAGTTCATCTAACAATTAAATAACTATGATCACAAACTTCTACGTCCGTATGTCTCGTATTCCGACAAGCACACCTAACAAAGCTACGTCAACTAAACTTGGTAGTGCATCCCTATAATAACGGTGACGTCATATATGTATATTACATCAGTACTGATCACGTGACAAACCAACAAGTGAAACAATACATTCGATATTAGACTTTATCCCGTTATGATACGTGATAATACGAATAAGAATTATTCAACCAATTATACTGTCTCACTGCTGGGCAAGGGTCTCCTCTCAGAATGAAAGGGATTAGGCTATTGTCCACCACGCAGGCCTAGTGCGCGTTGGCATACTTCACACACCATCGAGACAATCTCTCAGGCATGCAAGTTTCCTCACGATGTTTTCCTTCACCGATTAAGCGCGTCATAATTAACTATTTAATACGCACATGACTTCGAAAAGTCAGAGGTGCGTGCCTTGGGTTCGAACTCGAGACCTTGGACTTGGCAGTCGAATGTTCATACCACTAGGCTGTCACAGAAAATAGAAGAGAATTATAAAAATGAACTTAAATTTGGAGAGTTTTTTTTATACCACTAAGGTGGCAAACAAGCATACAGTCCGCCTGATGGTAAGCGGTTTCCGCAGCCTATGGACGCTTGCAACACCAGAGGCATCACTCGCGCGTTGCCGACCCTGTTAATTAAGGGTTATGGCGAAAACAAAACCGAGGGGACAAGGACTAGTAAAGAATAAAAAGAAATTGAAAATAGCTACAACTCTATGCTAATGATAGCGAAGAATACTTTGTACCTAGTTACCTCTCTATAACTTCCGCGAACTTGTTTCCGACGAACAAAACAGGACAGTTAAGTACTTTTAAACACTCCAGTCAATTAAACGAGTTATAGCGTAATAAATATTGTAGGAAACGAAGCGATCCGCTGTAAACCTAGCGCTTATTACCACTGCAACTTTGTTACACTGTGTAAGGAAGTAAAAGTTATGGAAGCATTATTTCGACATTATTTTTGTAATGGCTTATTTTATTGTACTAAAATGACAAACAAGCTTACTAGCCTCCTTATAGTAAGTGGAATCAGCATCCTACATGGCATAATCATATAACTAGCAACACAGTAATATCAACTCTAAGATCAAGGTTGTAAGGTCTTTTCTAAGTCCTTATTTATCCAGTTTTTTTCATTAAAACCGACTTCTGATTTTTTGGACTGTCAAGTTTTTGCTAAAAACATGCTTGTTGTTTTTATATGTCTTGCTATAATTACTTCATACTGGTTTCTGACACATAGGCGAATATTAGATATTGAAATAAAAATACTTTTGAATGATTTTAGCAATTGTAACATTATGACATCCAAGAACTTAGTCAAGCCGTGACTAAGGATGCTGTAAAGAATCCGAAACGTTGAGAATTAAATGATATCAATACAACGCAATAAAATCCGTAAAAAGCAGTTTTGTTTTAATAAATTTATAATTATAGTTTTACTAATAACCACATAACATTTTTACGTGGGAGAGCCATGCTTCGGCCTCACAGAAAACCGACGTTAAACAACGCTTATGTTGTGTTTTGCCGAGTGAGTGAGGTTACAGGAGGCCTAATCCACTTTTAAAAGGTCGGCAACACACTTGTGACTCCTATGGTGTTGCGGGTGTCCATGGGCGGCGGTAATCGCTTACCATTAGGCGATCCGTCAGCTCTTTTGTCCCCCTACCCCATAAAAAAATAACATAACAAATCATCACGCCTGTATCCTTCGAAGGGTTACGGTGTCATTCACTGGGCAAAAATCCTAACTTTGAGCATCTATTGAGAATTTCATAAAATAAACCAGTAACACTTTTCTCAAACTGCGAATCGCACCCAGAACCTCTAGCGTATCAGTCGCACTTGGGACCACTAGGCTAAGAAAGAAGTTTATTATCACTGTTGCTCTTTTGTGTGTCATTTACAGCACAAAAATTTATTGCTAGTTCATAAATTAATTACTAATGTTGGTAATTATCTTTTGAATATCATTCAGAGCACAAAAAACGTATCGATATTATCTACATAACCCTTTCAAACTAATATTGAGTCAACACATAAGCCTTCATTCATTGACACAATTCCCCGCACAATACAGGATACATAACCAGTATAAGTTGACAGTTCATTGCAGCGCTGCTTGGCACAATATTGTCCAACAATAAGGTATTATCCAGTACATTTGATCGATTCCAATTTTCGCCACGTCTCAAGATATACTGGTTGTAATGGTGGTTTTCGTGTTATCATGTCATGGACAGAATATATTTTGGCCATGACATGGGTACCACGAAGTTATAACTATCTTCTACAAATAAACAAAGGTTGCCATAGCAACTGAGTATTGATGTTACCTGTACAAACACGCATATTATTAGTTTTAGGCTGAGAACACATTAAACGCGCCAAAATGAATTATGTTAGGAGCAATGGTCAAAAAGATCAAAGAATAGAGGAAGGCACCCAGGAACGCGTCGCTTGCAGTGTGAACAACTGAGATAGTTGCCAATACGTTTGTTCACTAGGATCACAGGATTAAGCACCTTGATTATCTCCGTGATTATTGCACTTAGAGAGGCTCCTAGTAGTACGACCTAGCCTATAGTTATAGTGTTGCGGATTGGTTGTTAAAACAGATCTTTCTTTTCAATAAAGAATGTTAGAATTAACACAGTTATTTTTATTATTAAGTAATACACTGAAATGTAGACTTACCCTTTATTCATAAAAACACAAAACATCTTATACCTTTAATAATGTTTTGTCTTCTTTTCCCTGTCGCAGAATATCACGTATCAAAACAAGACAAAACATATATTAAACTATAAAAAGTTTATGAGACTTTTTATGAATAAAGGGTGAGTCTACAGTTTAGTGTGTTACTAAATAATGTGTTAATTAGTTAGCTGTGTGTTTAATTCTAACATTCCCTATTAACATGGTACAAATATTAAAAAAAGGAAATGTGCCTATGCCTGAGATAAAAATAAAGAAGAGTTTTTCCCGTGGGAAGACAGCTAAATATTTACGCAACACTTCTCCGCCTCCTGGGAAGAAACACTTGTTGTAAACATCAATAAAACCCAGAATGCTTAGTGATAAGATGTAGTGATCCACCCGACTAGGTACTACACTGTCGATATGATAAATGGACACCCATCATAAGACTGACCGCAGCAATCGAGCTTAACCCAATTAAAGACTCCTGAGAAAAACCAATCGACCATATCATACCTATATACCATCACGCCCGCATTACCCTAAGGGTTCCGCAGAGGTGTACTAATGTACACCCATAGTTTGCCGATATGTTTAGGTCCCATGCAATACTGGGCGGCCCTACCGGGCACAAATCCAAACTCCGAGCGTAAGAATTTCGTAGAAAAACCAAATAATATTTTGCTCGACCTGGGAATCGGACCCAGAACCTTTAGCATAGTAGACCACTACTCTAATGAGGCAGTTTACCTTCACCCAATAAATCTGAAAACTCCTAACAAAGCAAAGCCAGCCCTTTTCTAATCAGTAAGTATAAAACTAATCTCACAAACAAGCATCTACATTAGTAGGACCTTTTACGTGAACTTTATTACGAGGAATTAAGTCATAAAATTAATTGCTACCTGATTTCCTCCTGAAATCGCTGGCTACCGTAAAATACGAAGCTTCTAAGGCATGTTATACATATAAGTTGAACATAAATACTCGTAGTACCCGAATCAATTATAATAATAGTATAGCCTGTTTTCTTAATCATTATCAAGCCATAATACTGTTTCTAAAGCCGTCTCTGCCATAATTGTCAGTCTGGCAAAAATAGAAAATAAATCAAATTGGGATTGTAGCGACATCTACCGTGCTACATACAACTATACGGACAAGTCCTGAATCGCGCAAGTGAAGTTTGCAACGCAACCTGCATATATACAACCACCCGACATCAATCGTTGGGCCGTGGCCCGCCAGGCAAAACACCCGCCTGGTCGGAGAATTCTCCCTTTGGCGTGAGGAGAACACACCCCGCCCCTCCACAGGATAAAAGCATTGGTATGAAAATGTTACCAATATCCGCTATATAACGCACTTCAATTCTTTGTATTTACCAAAAATGGCTGCAGTAGCTGTTCTTTTCTTTTTATATACCACAGAGGTCAAAAATAAACTTACGGTCCGCCTAATGGTAAGCAGTCACCGTAACCTATAGACGTCTGCAACACCAGAGGTGTCGCTCGCGCGTTGCCGACCCTGTAAAAAAACATTTTCACTCTCTTTTGAAGAACTCTATGCAGTCCTTGAGGAAAACCTCGGCAGGTAGCTCATTCCACAGCCTGATTGTACGTGGGATGAAGTTAATGTTGTAAAAATGAGCGTTGAGGCCGAGCCTTGAGCACTGAGTCGACGCTCCTGAGCTTTGGAGACTCGAGCGTTCAATGATAAAGCACTCACGTCTCACGACCTTGGACAATACCTAACGCTAGAGTCGCATGCTCAAGCATTATATAGACTTTCAGACTTGAGCGGTGAACGCTCGAGTCTTCAAGGCTCATGAGCATTTTTACAGCACTAGATGAAGTTCCTTTCTACCTTAAAAACTTATTTCTTACCAGCTGACACCTGCCCCCACAGAATAATCATGCAAAATAACCAGAACATTTACATACAAAAGGCTTACGCATTCACAAATACGTCATGGTACAGTCGCTTAATTAAAGGTTGGCTAGGCTTTGTAGCCCTGATGGTGTTGAATCAAGTTCGCTTTGATGTCCCAACCTTAATCCACCGAGATTCGAGATAGAGATTAGTGAAATAGTGTTGTAATTAGCAGATTAGGGGCCTATGTGGTCTGTGTATCTTAGTATAAAACAATTAGAGAAATTAATGGGGTATCTGACAAAACAACGCCTCAAAATAATAAACATTATCACACCTGTATTCTGCGACTGAGCGACCGGCTCCTGCACCTCGTGTTGTGAGTTTGAGCCTCACACGGAGCAAATATTTTTATGATCTACAGGTAGTTGTTTTGGTTCTGGGCGTTTGTGTATGTGAATTTGTAAACCCATCAACGATGCAGGAGAAAATCCTAGTTTTTATTTTTATTCAAAAATTTTTCTAACAAAAATAAAACATACAGTATATGTCCCGTCTCCTCAGGTCTTAGTATTTATCTCTAGAAGCTAGGTTATTTAATTTTCAACTACCAAAAAATACCATACATATACGCAAGATAATCCATATCTGTATAGCTAAGCAAATAAACTATTCATGTTGCAACTAATGCGCTGTTTGGATGATTTACGCATCCGTAGTGCGTACATTCCGGAATTTGGCTATGAAATGTTATTGTTTGCTTGTTGGCTTTGGATAGCGCTCGTAAATTTGTTATTATGGGCAAAGAAGGTACAGTCAAGGCCGCAGGTAGGAATTCACTTCGGGACGACAGAGGACAGTAAGGAACAACCGTGTGACAGATCCAAAATAAACTGTCAAAGCTGTGCTTGTTTAAAGCAGTCGAGTTTTTATTTCAACGACTTATTTAGTTTTACTTTAATAATTTATATTTTTTGTACTTGATAGCCGTCATTTTAGTTTTATTTAAACGAATCTTATAACCATTATACCTATGTAGATACGCGTGAAAAACCCTTTCTTTGCTGTCGCGCAATCAGGTAAATAAAGTAATGCTACGTTATCATTTCTTCTAAATTGATGTACATACTATTTACTTGTCACCAACCAACTCGCTTAATAATATCTAATAGCTCATGTGGATTCATGTTGCATGTTATCACAGCTACGGCTTTATAGCAAATGGCCCCGATTAACATTCAACACTTTTTTTTTATGGGATAAGAGGGCAAACGTGCAGACGGATCGCCTGATGGTAAGCGATTACCGCCGCCCATGGACACGCGCAACACCAGAGAAGTCACGAGTGCGTTGCCGACCTTTTAAAAAGGGATTGGGCCTCCGGTAACTTCGCTCACTCGGCGAAACACAACGTAAGCGTTGTGTTTCGCCGAAGCATGACTCTCCCACGTAAAAGCTTTTCTAGCTCAGACGCTCTGTTAGACAGCTGGATCAAGGATTTGAATCGGAAAGCTAAGCTAAGCCACTCCTTGACACGGCACGCATTGTATCTTCCTCCGATTTTTGCATACCTATCTCTTTTGCTCCATCCACATTCATACATATTATGTTAATCGCCTTTCATCCATTATCTGGACATGCCCATTATCTTTTCAACATTATATTTTCAGCCGCAACGTTGCCTTATCACTAGTTATCACACTATTTTGTCAATCTATAATGTTCAGTTACACCGCACATACTTCACAAGGAACGAAAGCACTTATTCTACTCTCACGTTTCTTCTTCTGCCATACCAAACATTGATTTCCTAAAATAAGTGTAATTCTTTTGTCATTATTTTCGTAAAAGAGTCCAGTATTGCGTCACCAGAAGTGTGATCACGTAATGTCCATTTTTCTTACGTTATCAGAACTTGTTAATTAACTTGACGAAACTTGTTCCTCTCTACGAAGTATTCCATTTTTATTTTTATTCTCTGCACCACAGAATATTTTGTTCTGCATCTTAATTAACTTAACATTTTGATGTCTTTTTAGAGTACTAAGCTATTATTGTTTTAAATACATTCACGCACGCCTTTTTCCCATAAAGGTAACCAGAAACAACAGAACGCCCGATTCTTGCATACCTCTTTGCTTCATCCACATTCATACATCTTGTCATACACACGCGCCGGATGCGAGTACTTTTTTTTGTATGGCAATAGCTGTTGATTCATGGAATCGAACTTGGCGGCGAGGCACCGAATACCTCCAGCCAATAGCAACTTATAACTAAGCAATTGCAGCTAAGGGCGTCCCCTAACGGGAATCGAACCTCGGCTTAGGGCTGGGGGGACGGCTGGATCTGGGTTAAATTATTTAGGGGCAAATTTAAGCTAATGGCTCGGCGCGGACAGGCTCGAGCAAGGGACGGAGAGGGTTACCGTTAGAGGACTTTGCGACGGACCTCACCACCGGGGACGGTATATCGGACGACTACTATGCACCTGACCTTTTTGCACGATCTCACCAATAAGGTCATTGTATGTCTTTCTACGGCGTCCTCTTCCGGCGGCTCCGCTGAAATTCGCTTGATAAATCCCTTCGTTAATCGCCTTTCATCCATTCTCTCGACTGTTTTAAATGTGACGTCATACGCTTAAGGGAGATATGACTATTAATGAAACCTCAACCTTATACTATAAAATAATAATAATAATAAAATCATTTATTTCCTCTCCAAAACCGCAATACATTAGGTAACTTAAGCTATGGTTGACAGTTATATATACGGTTGTGGGTCGCTGGTGCCTGAGGTAGGTGCCGTCGCACCTGTATTGCAGGTCACCAGGCCCCCACTCGAACCCTGGTTTACAGTTTCATAGTACGAAGAAGCATTTTAATATAGGGAATGGTAATTATAACCAGAAAACGAACAAACATCCCACACAAGTTTCTCAGCAATTTACTTCGTATAGAAAGCTGTTTTGCATATTTTGTTGGTTATAATAATTATTACTTTTTTTTATTAAAAATGGGCTTGCTCTTGACTTCAATCTTGCGTTCGGGGCAAAGGTGAGGTCTACGGTGGAGCGAGCATACCCAGAAGATGCCTATTCACTCTACTTTTGAAAAGATTCGGCATTTCCAATTAAATTGATTCTTTAGACTAGTACCTTTAGGCTTTAATCTTCATCATCAGCAGCCTGTATCCGTCCACTGCCGGACACAGGCCTATAGGCTGTCGTTTCATTTATTGCAGTACTATGGTCTCCATCTTTTAAATATATTTCATAAATATTAACTTGTGATTAGAAGCAGCAAAAACAAAACAAATTCCATGTTAGTTAACTAAAATAAACAATTTCGTATGAGTGCGTTTCAAATTAATTGCAAACACTTAATTTACACTCGGACAATTTCGCAACAAACCAAAAAGTTTATGTACCAAAAAGCTCTGTTTTATCATATTAATTGTGATACATAAGGCTCGGGTCACACGGCAAGCGGAGAGCGAGTACTTAATAGTTATTGTTTTCGACATTATTTTTATCCATTTATTGGCAGTATGTTATCAGATTATGGAAGACATTATGATGAGGGATTGCTTTCCACAATCATGGTTATAATTTTTTTAACATAAATAGCAGCGAGGGGGTTAATTGTGGACTTTCGTTGTAATAGTAAAAAAATATATAGGATGTCGTGTCAATTTCTTTAAATTTATCCCTCAGTGAATGTCTAGAATTAAGGTTATAAATTGTGCGAATCGCTCTTTTCTGCAATACAAATATAGTTTGAATGTCGGCAGCATTTCCCTACAATAAAATGCCGTACGACATAATATTATGAAAAAAAATAAAATATACTAGTCAGGCCGTATCTACATCAATCATCTGGCGAATTTTAAAGACCGCGTACGCTGCAGATCTGAGCCTTTTCGCCAACGTATTTATATGTGGGCCCCACTGTAGTTTTGAGTCTAAAGTGATACCTAAAAACGTAGTGGTATCCACAAGGTCCAACTCTTCCCCATCTACTAATACACTGATTTTCACTTGCTTAACATTAGGTGTTATAAATCGAATACATTTAGTCTTTTTTTTATTTAAAAGTAAATTATTAACATTAAACCAATGTACTATCTTAGAAAGAGCGTTATTTACATCATCAGTTACGGGCTGTTGTCGTTTCAATTTAAATAAAAGTGATGTGTCATCTGCAAATAACACTACTTCGTGACTGTCTTTTATCAGGCTAGGTAAGTCATTAATATATACAAGAAATAAAAACGGGCCAAGAATTGAGCCCTGCGGAACTCCCATGGTAACCATAGACCCAGGGGACCTTTCTCCGTTGACATCCACTCTTTGAATCCTGTTACTCAAATAAGAAGTAAGAAGATCCAAAGCAATGTTCCTTAATCCATAGTGAAGTAATTTCCTGACTAGTGTTTCATGAAAAACGCAATCGAAAGCCTTAGACAAGTCGCAAAAAATACCTAAAGCATCATGCGACTCCTCCCAGGCATCAAAGATATGTATTATGGTTGAGCTACACGATGACTGACGCATGCGTGCCGTCAGTTGGGACTGGTCTACTCAAAGCTGCTATGGTTCTTTCCTCAAAAGGCCTTTTCAGACATTACCCTACATCGTACCACTCACATATAAGTGTTCTTCCATGTCTGGACTTTAAAAGAGACCATGATTCTCTGAGTTTGTTTCGGTGTTTCTTCTCAGAGGTCGTCAGTTAGGAAATGCCGAAGCCATCTAACTAAAAAAAACCCAAACCATTGACATGTAAAAGTATCTCTAAAGATCCACTTGCAGAATAAATAATTTCATTTCATTTCATTTCGTATACTATAAGAAAACAGTGTTTTCTTTTCTAGTACAAAATGAATGTTCTCCTTTTCAGTAACGTCTCGGTGTTTGGATTTTATGCCCGGCAAATGGTAATTGGCTCGCCCACTATTACATGGGACGTAAACAAACCTGCAAACTGTGTGTGTAGATACAGTAATACACCTTTGCCTAACTTCGGGGAATACAGATGTGATAGTATCCTAAATTATCTTATATTATGTGGGGCCGAGGCAGCAAGGCCTCAGTGCCTTTCGACCTAAACCTATTCCTCATCCTCACCCAGTTCTTCAAACGGCTCTTCCATGAGCTTAATAATGAGGCCTGAGGGTATGAGTCTGTAGTCCTCTGATCTTGGATAATCCTGTCCCAAGAGGCACATTCGCTTTCAAGCCAATGCATCGCATGTATAATGTGATGGTATACATATTTCATCACAATTCAACTTATCACTACTACAATTCATCTTCTTAAACATTCGCACTACAGTAACCCTTAAGTCCAGTCCATTGTATCTTGCCCTTACCCACGTTACATTAATAACATATTAATGTACGACACATCCCTAGATGCCTTTGCGAGCACGGAACTGAGATTCCTGAGTTCTGCCACTTGATACCTTGAATATACTGCGACACTCAGCAAAATGAACAGACCTAAGCTTATTTCAAGTTTCTCATCCTCTTTCAAAATTTACTTTCGAAAAGTTTCAAAAGAGCAGATAATATATGAGCAGACACAAAAGCTGTATCCCGATTTGATTTAGTTTCTCTTTTGTCAGACAGAAACATGTCAGAGACAGGGCAACTTAGACAAAACGATTAATTTACTTATTTAAATGTATTACGACTTTATTCGTAATTGTCCCGTCTATAGCTAGTAATATTTAAACGTCTTAGCTTGCTTCTCATTGGTCTAATTGTTCTTAACGCTGTGCTCTATTCTGCTTCATGCATATGATCTGAGTGAGATAAACGCTAACAATAGGAGTGACACTGTTGTAAGCATTTATCTATTTTGTTTCTTTTCCATTCTTTCTGCGTGCACCATCGCAACATTTTCCGCTACCGCTCCGCTTACAATGCGACGCCAGCTCAAGTGTCGTCATAAACAAGAGCGTACACAGAAACTTGAGCATTTTAATTCTACGTCGCTCTACAATGGCATTGTACTGAATGTACGTTGTACCTACACTTAATTTCGCAGCGGGGAAAGTTTATAAAGAGCTTCAAGCAAAAGTTGATTACATTCGTATAATTAGGTAAGTATATTATTTTTGTTCTTCATACTTAAGCAAGCATAGTTAACCTAATATTTTTAACCATCTTTAAAGATAATGAACTCAATTCTTCTGAATAATATTAAATTCTTAAATAGCAGCTCGGAGTTTGGATTAGTACCCGGTTGATGGCATTAGGCCCGCCTCCAAATACTGATCTGAAAATACCGGCGAACTGTGGGTTTTTTTATACCACTAAGGTGGCAAACAAGCATACGGCCCGCCTGATGGTAAGCGGTTACCGTAGCCTATGGACGCTTGTAACACCAGGGGTATCACTCGCGCGATGGCGACCCTTTAAAAATCTTTTCACACCCTTTTTTGAAGAATCCCACGCTGTAGTCCTTTGGGAAAACCTCGGCGGGGAGTTGATTCCACAACCTGTATCTAAGTAGGTACACCTCTGCCTAACCCTTCAGGAACTACAGATATGATATGAAATAATAGGTGTTCGACATAACCCCACCGTTATGTTATGTTTAAGCATGATAAACAACCTCACGTTTTGTCGCGTAATGCACATGGTGTCATTAGCCGACGTACTGGTGCAGAAAACTGTAGTTTTGCCAAACATTTTATTTGAACACACTGCACCAAATTGTGCGCTGTCACGCGATCCCGCAAATACACCGCGTATTGTGTGGAACAATATTATGGGGATGAATTTTTTTTTGGTTACCGTTGGCTTTTGTTAAATCTGTTAATGTGTTATAGTAAAAAAAACTGCAATACATCGCCTCAGATCAAAAATATTTGAATATCATAACAAACCATCACTCCTGTATTCTCCAAAAAATACTCAATACTCAATTCGTTTATTGCACTCCACAATGTTAACAGGTGTTAAAAAATAAATATAAAAGTATCAATCATGGACCCTATCGGGCACGGCAATGTAGGAGAGAGGAGGAAGGCTTACGTTTTGTCATGTATAATATAGTATCTACATATTTGGTAATTACCATTTCTTTATTTGTTTAGTTTTACTGAAATTTATGTTTTATTAAGATCTGATAAACCAATTGTTGTCCACCCTCAGTTCGGGGTGAGCCTATTACTATTAACTGGATTATTACATATTCATTATTTTCCATCATCCACATCAGCACTCACGTTCATGTTAACATCTTCTCATTCATATACATCCGTTGCGATTATGTACAGTAAACACTCAAAAGTCCATAAGCACGCTAAGTATTACATTGCTATGATTAGTACGAGCGAGCTCGATACAGCCAGTGTGTGAAAGTGTATGCGGACGAAAATAGAAGTTGGTAAGTCAAACTAAACGTCAAGCTATTGCGTTGTGAGATTGGCTATAGACTTTTGGTCGCCGCTGTACCTACTCTCCTTTTTTTTACCTGCTGCCTGGGGAGGGAGTATGTTGGACTCGTAGGTACCGATTAAAAACCGTACTCTCCTTTCTTTACCCTATTATAGGCCAGGCCATAGAAATCCATAACATAAGCCACGACCATAGTACTGCCTGACCTCATTGAAAGTTCTTATACAAATACTTCTGTTAAAAAAATATAAATTTTTGGCTGGCACGAGATTGTTCCGCACACATGTAAACACTCAAAATGATCCCGTATATTTTTAAACTTCATTAAAAACAGTAGCGAGGGGTCAATTAATAAAATTTAAATATTTTAAATATCACCATTCCACTTGACAGGCGATATATTTCGTTAATACTGTTTCAGTGCACTTTCAATTAAACTGAATAATTTAATTGGTATTTAGTAATAATGGAATAAACGATTTACTTTTATGGTGTCTAAGTAGGTTTTTAATAACTTAACATACCGTCACGCCTGTATTCCCCGAAGGGTTAGGCAGAGGCGTACTTAATGTACACCCACAGTTCGCCGGAATGTTTAGGGCCCATGTTATAGGGAGCGAACCTATAGCCATTAACCGGGCACAAATCCAGACTCCGAGCTACTACTGAGAATTTCATAGAAAAATCCAATAACACTTTGCTCGACCTGGGGATCGAACCCAGGACCTCTAGTGTAGCGGTCGCGCTTGGGACCACTAGACTAATGAGGCATTATTTTTAATGATTGAATGAATTGCGTTAATATCTTTGGTGCTATACAAGTAAACCCAGATATTTTTGCTGGCAATATATAGGTCAACTGACGCAGCATTCTTTAACGACTTTAGGGAGTAACGGTGGGGTTGAAATAAAGTTGTTGGGTTCGAAATTATTACCTTCCGCATCGAGACTGGGTTTATCTCCTTTATTTTGTTTGTGGAAGAGTGTACGATATCTACATACCTATATCCTTGACATTATTTTATAAATAAATATGCAAGACGAGTTATAGACATCCTTTACGTAACATACCATCACGCCTGTATTCCCAAAAGGGTAGGTAGACAAACGCGACTGCTGCGCTAGAGGTCCCGGGTTCGACCCCCAGGTCGAGCAACGTGTTATTGAGTTTTTCTATGAAATTCTCAACAGCTCGGAGTCTGGATTTGTGCCCGGAATGGCAATAGGCTCGCCCACTATAACATGGGACCTAAACATACCGACGAACTATGGGTGTACATTAGTACGCCTCTGCCTAACCCTTCAGGGAATACAGTCGTGACGGTATATGTTATGTAACTCGTTTGCCGACTTAACCAATAAAAAACATGATTTAATTTTTATAATTTTGAAGATTCTTAATGTTATAAATGACCTTAATGGAGTATCATCGTTAATGACCCGAGGGCAATTTTAGTTAACATTTTCCTAATCACTCTTTAAGTTGTGTGTCCATACAGGGTGCGTCCCCAGCAAGTTAAAAAGTTTAAGTGGCCATTTATTAAGTACTAACGATCAGGCCCAACCCTTGAAAATAGAAATGGGTCAGTTAATGGGACCTTGAAATGAAAATATATCTAATAATTATGCGGTCAAAGATTAATTTAGTTTAAAGTATTTCCGCGTAATTTTAAATTGGGACCTTCATACAATATTTTAAAGTTTAACAACCATTTCTTCTTCTATCATTATCTAGCATCATAGCTACACAATAACAATATTATATTTAAAATTTAATTAAGCTTCAAGTCATGGTTACCATGTTCTTGCAATATCATTCAATCATCAAGCGGTAGCAGTCGCGCTTGGGACCACTCGACTAATGGCAGTCATTATGCATTAGGCAGAAGAATTATGCCGAAAAAAATAGCTTTACAAAATACTTAGTAAGTTTTTTGTTTTTTTTTTTTTTTTAAATAAAAACGTTTCACTACACTAGGATTTTCTCGGATCGTGGGTGCATTTACAAACACAAATTCTCACATACACAAACGCCCAGACCCGGAACAACTATCTGTAGATCATACAAATATTTGCTCCGTGTGGGGATCGAACCCACAACACGTGACGTTGAAGCCGATTGCTCAGCCTCTACGCCAAACGTGTCGTAAATCGTAATGTAATGCGTGTGTTCGTACTGAGTATTAAAAAAAAACTTATTAGAAAGATTGAATGAGTATACTACGCAAAACTATCATAATGAAAGCTCAAAAAATTACTGAAAGAGCAAAATATCTTTATTGATCTTCATACATTCTTATCTCAAATAACTACATTTTACATTTCTTCGCTAATATGAAATTCTATAAGATGAATTTCATATTAAAATATTCTGCGAAAGTCGTCAACTTGTAGTTAATTAACGAACAAGCTTTCATAATTAACAGGAGTATCTCTTAATTTGATAATTAAAGATAAAGTTATCCCGTCTGTAATCCACAGCGCTTGATTAAACTGATTAAAATGTTAAAGTTTGTTACAGTAATATTAATTACTCGTTATCTTAATCCACGATTTATATTAAAAAGGGGGATGGAATGGCAGGACGACTGGTGATACTTCCATTTGCGGTATATTTGGACTGTAAGATAAGGCTTTCGACAGCGTATTCGTTATGAACGAACAGAAAAATTTGACGGTGACTTAACTTCTAAATCTTCAAACAGAAATGAGTCCCTCATTAGTCTAGTGACTAGTGATCCCAAGCGCGACTGCTACGCTAAAGGTCCTAGGTTTGATCTACAGGAGCCGTATTATGACGTGTTTACGCCATAATACGGCCAATGTTTACGTTGTGAGAAAGTCAAAGTTCTTTATTGCTTCATGTGTACATAATTAGGTCTTACAGTTAAGGAGATTCAACATGAAACCCCGTTGGGGCACAGCATCGAAGAGGTAAAATTAAATACAGTTATATTAATTTCTACACATACATATTACATATCCAAATCAAATTTTATACTTAGTTATATTTAGATAAAATAAAATTAGAGAGAATTAAATAAAATTATACTGAAATTATACATTATTGTTCAAATTGCCAAATTATACATTATTATTTAAACTTAGTTATGTCCATTTTATACTTACATTTAAAATTAAAAGGGAGGTAAATAACATTTTCATTTAGGTATTTTATTGCACAACGTATTATTAAAGCTATTCATTGTATTTTCATTTTTATCTTCTAAGAATTATTTTACCGTGTAGTAGCATTTTTGTAATAGGTAATTGTTTAGTTTCTTTTTAAATATTTCGTCATTTAGAGTATTTTTTAATTCCTTAGGTATTTTATTATATATTTTAATGGCCATAGCATAGCATAGAGAGATGCCGCTCTACATATTAAATAGCCTTATCTCTTTCTTACAACCTAAAAATGATGGCGTTAACACGTCATAATATGGCCCCTGGTCGAGCAGTGTTATTGGGTTTTTCTATGAAATTCTCAGTAGCAGCTCGGAGTCTGGATTTGTGCCCGGTTAATGGCAATACCGATTAAGCATTCTTTTACCATTATAATGCTACATTATCTCTGAGTAACATAGGCTATATTTATTACTAGAAAAAATTAGAGATCCCTACTAAAACTTCAATAATGTCCACTCCGGAATGGGCCGCTAGTCAGTACTGAAGAAAGACACGTCCCCAGTAGGGGGATAAATTAATGCGTTAGTTATTTTCGATTGTAACTGTATTTTATAGTACGTAACGTATCTATTTAAGTAACAGTGGCAGTACAATGGCATGCATTAGACAATTGAACGCTATAATTACTGAACTACCCGCATTCAATGCAGAACAATAGTCACACTCAAAGCCAATGACGGTACATTGTTTCTGGTTGTGAATTTATCTATGAATTTATGAGAGTGAATACTGATCTGCAAGGTTAAGCCGCGCTCGCTGTGGTCAGTCTGTGGATGGGTGACCATTTTTAAGACACCTCCGTGCCTCGGAGAACACATAAAACTGTCGGTCCCCGTTGTCTTACGAACATCTATGACAATTATTAGTGGTAGTCAGAAGCCCAAAAAGAGTCTGACAACCAGTCTATCCTCCGGATATCGGTATTGGCCAGAAATTGGTTTTCAGAGGTCTGATGGCAGTCGCTTCGTGTAAAATATTGATATTCGGCCATATCTGGTTAGGGTGGAAGCCGACCCCAATATAGTGTTATCTAAGAGCCGTAGCGTTATGTTAAATAGCTTAAAACCTTCGTCTTGAATCACTCTATCTATAAAAAAACTGCTTCAAAATCCGTTAAGTAGTTTTAAAGATTTAGGCATACATAGGGACCGACAGACAGCGACAGCGACTTTGTTTTATACTATGTAGTGATAGGCTCGGAGTATGGTGAAAGTGAATACTGGAGATTTACTTTATTTTGTAATATGTGGTGATTTTGAACATGTTCAGCCGAGTTATATACGTAGCTATGCTGTTTTGTAGATCTGATAGCTAACTAATATACAGCACAGAACATTCTCGAACACTACAGAGTGAATGCATTGTCGCAGTCCGCGCGTTTAATTTATGGATATTGTGCTGTGATTTGTAGCATTTAGGTTTGCAGCAACCCACATTTGGCTAACATAGTAGCCAAATCCCTCTGAAAGATCGTCCTGCATTGGGACATAGACAAAAATATATTTATTTGCAAAAACATACGTATACATTCATATTTTCACCTCTCCCGTTGAGGTAGCACAGCCTAAGCAACTAAACATCTTAGATACCACAATTTCTTTTCTTTATAACATAACATACCATCACGCCTGTATTCCCCGAAGGGTTAGACAGAGGCGTACTAATGTACACCCACAGTTCGCCGGTATGTTTAGGTCCTATATAATAGGAGGCGAGCCTATTGCCATTTAACCGGGCACAAATCCAGACTCCGAGCTGCTACTGAGAATTTCGTAGAAAAACCCAATAACACTTTGCTCGACCTGGGGATTGAACCCAGGACCACTAGTGTAGCAGTCGCGCTTGGTACCACTAGACTAACGAGGCAGTCTTAAAAAATGATCATTCAAAATCTTTGAAACCGATTTGATTTGATTTCTGATGTAAAATATTAGACAGCGCGACTAGACAACCTAAGGTTCTATCTAAATGACGATTTGGGTACTTGTGCAGGAATTAACATAACATACCTTCACGCATACATTCGCTGAAGAGTTAGGCAGATGTGTACCAATGTATACCCACAGTTCAGCCTATTACCACAAATCCAAACTCCGAGCTGCTACTAAGAATTTCATAGAAAATCCCAATAACACCTGGAAATTGAATCCAGGACCTGTAGCGTAGCAATATTTATTTATTTATTTGTATATGGAATAACAAACAGCTTACATTTTGTACCTTACAAATTCAGCTTATAAATTATATA
This sequence comes from Acronicta aceris, assembly GCA_910591435.1. NCBI lineage: Eukaryota > Metazoa > Arthropoda > Insecta > Lepidoptera > Noctuidae > Acronicta > Acronicta aceris. The sequence goes on along the minus strand of OU342771.1, from coordinate 11,862,391 downwards.
AATTACTAGCGACCCGCCCGCGGTTTCACCAGCGTTGCCCCATTCCTAAGAGTCGTAGCGTAATGTTAAATAGCTTAATACCTTCCTCTTGAATCACTCTATCTATTAAAAAAAACCGCTTCAAAATCCGTTGCGTAGTTTTAAAGATTTAAGCATACATAGGGACGGACAGACAGCCACAGCGACTTTGTTTTATACTGTTACGCCGAGTAACTAGGACGACGGAGATGGGTCACGGAGATTCTGGATTAGTCGATGAAGCAGGTAGAAAACAAACAAGAGGAATATGCTAGAATGCGGCACCCGCAACAAAAAGAAAGACAAACAAAACACAATAGCGTGAGACCGGGCTCAAGGTCAAGGATTAACAATGGCGATTGTAAACATCTATTGTTCGCAAGTTGAATAAAGGACGTAAACATCTATTGTTTGCAAGCTGAATAAAGGACGTAAACATCTATTGTCTCAAAAATGCGGGCGGGTCGCATTATTGAGATTTATCGAGATTTTTCGAATCCAGAATCTTCGTGGCCCATATAAATAATGGTCGACAGCGTCGGCAAGGGCAGTTCAGTTTTGGACGCATCCAAGTGAAGATCCAAGTGAAGTTACAAGTGATTATCAGTGCAGTGTAACAAGTGCTAGTGTATAGTGACTGTTCGTGTGATTTCTGTGTGTTTGTGTGGTGAATAAAGTGACTGTTTCCGGAGAAATTAGTGATTTTAATTTATCCCGAACCCCAGCTCGTAACATTTGGTGTCAGAAGTAGTGGGATAAATTATGCCGGTTTTACCGAAAGAAGATACGGAAGGTATCCGGACAAGAAGTCAGCGGCAGCAGGAGATGGACCAGAGACGATTTGCAGATTCGCCGTCACTACCTTCGGGTCATGAGCAACCACCTAATGACCCAGTCGCTGGTCCATCCGGGACATCTCCAGCACCTGCAGTTGACCTTGCAGCCTTAATGGCACTGATGCAGGAGCAAGCCCGCCGTCAGGAGGAGCAAGCCCGCCGTCAAGAGGAGCAGGCCCGCCGTCAAGAGGAGCAGGCCCGCCGTCAAGAGGAGCAGGCACGCCTACTGCGGGAGCAAATGCAGAAGGATAAGGAGGAGCAGGCACGCCTGCTACGGGAACAGCGGCAGCAAGATAAGGAGGAGCAGGGACGTCGGGAGGAGGAGCAGGCACGTCGGGAGGAGGAGCAGGCCCGTCGCCAAGAGGAACAGATGAACCTCATAAAGGACCTCCATGGGACCCTTGGCAAACAGCTGGGTGTTATGAAGGAGCAGGTGGAGCAGCACGAGAGTCGACTTGCCAAAGCCGAGGAACAGATTGCTAACGTGACAAAGGCGTTGGGCGATTTGAAGGCAGGAAAGGGATTTGTGGCTCCTGTGGTTGACACCCCCATGACCTCCTCAGTACGTGGATTTAAAGTACCACCGTTTGATGGAACCTCTTCATGGTCAGCTTACAGACTCCAGTTTGAAGCCTATGTGGAATCAAATGGATGGGACAAAGCTCAAGCCAAGACGGCACTCACCTTATGCCTCCGCGACCAGGCTTTAACTGTACTGGAGGCGCTCGGCAAGGACATGACCTACGACCAACTACTGGAAGCATTGGACTCAAGATACGGCGACGCGCATCTAGAATACGTGTTTCGTGCCCAGCTGAAGGACCGAGTACAGCGCGGTGCAGAGACCCTACAGCAGTGGGCTCTAGAAGTTGAGAAGTTGGTTCGGAAAGCCTACCAGTCCACACCTGCGCTTATCGACGGAAATCTTGTTCAGGCGTTCGTCGATGGAATACGTGATCTAGAAGTCAGAGCCGCTGTGAGACTTGGGCACCACAAGACTTTAAGAGACGCCTTAGCCCATGCCTTGGAAGTAGAAGCAGTGAGACAGGACCATCGGGCTCACCGTATCCGGGAAGTCGTTTTACCAACATGCCATCTTTGCGGAGAAAAGGGCCATTTCCAGGCAGGTTGCCCGAAGCGCAGCGAGGGTCGAAAGGATGGTGCAGCATCACCAAGATGCTACATATGCGGAGAAAAGGGCCACCTCCGAGCTAATTGCCCAAAGGGAACCACGTGGCGACAGAAGACCTATGGTGAAACAGTAAGGGCGGTGAATGCAACCGCCGAGGAGCAGCAGGGAAACGAATAAAAGCCAGGACTGCGGGGCGGGTGCTGGCTGGTGCAGAAGTAGCCCCAAGGATTTCGATCTCACAAGCCCATGATGGAAACAGCCTGATCATCAAAGGTGAAGTCAACAGAACACCCTGTAAGCTGACAATAGACACTGGAGCTTCTCGCACGGTTGTGAATTCTCAGCTGGCACGTCGGGTTCTTGGGGACTGCATCAATGACCGTGAGTGTATACAATTAGTAACAGCTACTGGTCAGCACATATCCGTCCGAGGCGAGAAGGAGGTGGAGTTGAAACTTGGCAACAGAATATATCGGCATAATGTCATCGTAGCCGATATAGTAGACGACTGTATCCTGGGATTGGACTTTATGCGAGAGCATTATTGTGAGATCGACGTTAATCAAGGAGTATTGAAATGCGGGACAGAGGAAATCTTTATGGAAGGCGCAACCGCTGGGAAAGTGTTCTGCCTGAAGAAAATAATTCTACCCCCTAAGTCGGAAACAATTGTCCCAGTCGCTCTACCACAGAATGCTGGGCAGGAAAATCGATGTATTCTAATAGAAAGATTGGACGAAGACTTACCATGGAAGATGGCACGAACGTTGGTGAAGGCTTCAAATATATCAGCTGTACGCATACTCAATCCCAGTGATAAGGAGCAAGTGATCAAGAAGGGCACATTAATGGGTACTTCTGAAGAAGTAGCCTGGATGCGACGTTGCAGTGATCAGTGTACTGGTAATAACGCTCACAATTCAAGGTTTAACGTGGCGACACTCTTGGAAGACTGTAGAAATCATATGTCTGAAGAAGAAATGGACAAGGCTAAGAAGATGTTGCTTCAGTACGCTGATATTTTCTCTGCAAATGATGCCGATATAGGAAAAACCGGATTGGTGCAACACAAGATCAATACTGGCAATGAGTCACCAATTCGTCAGCGACCTAGAAGACTGCCAGTTGCAAGAGAGAAGGAAGTGGAGATCATGATTGAGGGGATGGTGAAGGATGGTGTAATAGAGCCTTCATCTAGTCCGTGGTGTTCTCCTGTCGTATTAGTGAAAAAGAAAGATGGCAGTATGCGCTTCTGCGTGGACTATCGACGACTGAACGACATTACGAAGAAGGACAGCTACCCATTGCCAAGGATTGATGACACACTGGATACACTGACAGGCATGAAATGGTTTACCACCTTAGACCTCAAAAGTGGCTACTGGCAAGTGGAAATAGACCCAAAGGATAAGGAGAAGACCGCATTCTCTACGGGAAAGGGTCTGTGGCAGTTTAAAGTAATGCCGTTTGGATTGTGTAATGCTCCTGCCACGTTCGAGAGACTTATGGAACTAGTGCTTACTGGCCTGATCGGAGATGCCTGCCTGGTCTATTTGGATGACATCATCATTGTGGGCCGTACATTTGATGACCACCTACGAAACCTGGAACGTGTGCTATCAAAAATCAGAGGAGCCAATCTAAAGTTGAGTCCGAAAAAGTGCTCATTATTCAAACGACAAGTGAGTTTTCTGGGACACGTAGTTTCGGAAAAGGGTGTTGAAACGGATCCAGAGAAGATAGTTGCTGTCAAAGAGTGGCCAGTGCCGAAAGATAAGACGCAAGTCAGAGCATTTTTGGGCTTGTGCTCCTACTATCGACGGTTTGTGAAGAATTTTTCGGACATTGCGAAACCTTTACACAAATTGACCGAGGAAAAGGCACAGTTCTGCTGGGACACAAACTGTGACAGTGCTTTTCAAGAGTTAAAGGACCGTCTGTGCAATACACCTATATTGGGCTACCCTGACACTGAAAATGAATTCATCGTGGACACAGACGCAAGTAATACTGGAATTGGTGGAGTGTTGTCACAGAAAAAAGGAGATCAGGAGGTTGTGATAGCCTACTTCAGTAAATCATTGTCAAAACCGGAGAGAAACTACTGCGTCACGAGAAGAGAACTGCTCGCAATAGTCAAGACGTTGCAACATTTCAGCAAGTATTTATTGGGAAGGAAATTTTACCTGCGCACGGACCATGCTGCACTAAAGTGGCTATTGCAGTTTAAGAACCCGGAAGGACAAGTAGCAAGGTGGATTGAGCTACTACAAGAATTCGACTTCGTAATTGAACATCGCAGTGGCAGATCCCACGGTAACGCAGATGCGTTGTCACGAAGACCTTGTCCAGAGAAGTGCAAACATTGTTCCAGACAAGAGGCTAAAGAAACAGTGCCCGTGAGGATGCTGAAAACTGACCTTAGCGACGAATGGAAAGAAAACTTACAGCAGGCTCAGGAAAAAGACGCTGATATCAAACCGATCCTCGAGTGGATGAAAGCTGGTGCCTCTAAACCAACATGGAGTGATGTTGCGTCATTGAGCACAGTCACAAAAAGTTACTGGGCACAGTGGGACAGTCTGCTGATACAAAATGGTGTCTTATGCCGGAAATGGGAAAATGTTAAAGGGGACAAGTGTCATCTGCAGATGGTAGTTCCCAAAGCTAAGGTGCCAGATGTCCTGCGACTTTACCATGACGGATGTTCGGGAGGCCATCTAGGTGTAAAAAGGACTCTATTAAAGATTCGAGAGCGATTCTACTGGATCCACTGTCGGGACGATGTTGAAGACTGGTGTCGTAAATGCACTAGTTGCGCAGCTGTAAAAGGGCCTCACACGCGCAGCAGAGGAGCATTGAAAGTCTACAACGTTGGTGCGCCCTGGGAACGAATAGCCCTAGACGTTGCGGGACCATTTCCAGAAAGTGAAAGTGGAAACAAGTATTTTATGGTTGTGATGGATTATTTCACAAAGTGGCCGGAAGTGTTCGCCATTCCTAACCAAGAAGCTTCGACGGTTGCAGATAAATTGGTCCATGAAGTCTTCTGTCGATTTGGAGTACCCTTGGAGATTCACAGCGACCAAGGAAGGAATTTTGAGTCTCAAATATTCCAGGAGACGTGTCGGGTAATGGGTACCCATAAAACCAGAACCACCTCTTACCACCCACAATCTGATGGAATGGTTGAACGATTCAATCAAACCTTAGAGAGATATCTGGCAAAAGTCGTGGGGAACAGGCAGAGGGATTGGGATAAGCACATCCAGCCGTTCCTTTTGTCATACCGGAGTGCAGTTCACGAAAGTACGTCGGTAACACCAGCCTTCGCGAACTTCGGAAGAGAACTACGGTTGCCTGCAGATCTCATCACCGGTATTCCGCCTGACACCCCCCGTTGTGTGACTGATTATGCAAACGACTTGCGTACCAGAATGAATGACATATATGAGCATGTCAGACAATCAGGCCAACAAACATCTGAGAGGATGAAGACCCGCTATGACCGCAAGATAAACAATAAGGGCTTCGACGAAGGCTCACTAGTGTGGCTACATAACCCCGTACGCAGCAAAGGAAAATCACCGAAGTTACAGGCAAAATGGGACGGTCCCTACCGAGTCGTGACTAAGATCAACGATGTGACCTACCGGATACAGAAAGGACCAAGAGGTGCTCCGAAGATCGTTCATGTGGATCGTTTGGCACGTTATCACGGATGTAATAATGCTCGGGACGAGCATGTCTTAGGAGGGGGCAGTGTTACGCCGAGTAACTAGGACGACGGAGATGGGTCACGGAGATTCTGGATTAGTCGATGAAGCAGGTAGAAAACAAACAAGAGGAATATGCTAGAATGCGGCACCCGCAACAAAAAGAAAGACAAACAAAACACAATAGCGTGAGACCGGGCTCAAGGTCAAGGATTAACAATGGCGATTGTAAACATCTATTGTTCGCAAGTTGAATAAAGGACGTAAACATCTATTGTTTGCAAGCTGAATAAAGGACGTAAACATCTATTGTCTCAAAAATGCGGGCGGGTCGCATTATTGAGATTTATCGAGATTTTTCGAATCCAGAATCTTCGTGGCCCATATAAATAATGGTCGACAGCGTCGGCAAGGGCAGTTCAGTTTTGGACGCATCCAAGTGAAGATCCAAGTGAAGTTACAAGTGATTATCAGTGCAGTGTAACAAGTGCTAGTGTATAGTGACTGTTCGTGTGATTTCTGTGTGTTTGTGTGGTGAATAAAGTGACTGTTTCCGGTGAAATTAGTGATTTTAATTTATCCCGAACCCCAGCTCGTAACAATACTATGTAGTTATGAATATGTAACTCACACAGTTATCCATAACATATAAATAACAATAGCGCTTAGAACCACTACTATTAAAGCAGTTGTAGGAATTCTCGTAAAATACTATCAACACGTGAAAACTTGAAAGAATGCTTATTCAAAATTCCTCGCACACCTTAAGAATATAAAGAGAAATGTATTTTCTCAAGCATTTTCTGCACCTCACTGTACCGTGAATTTAAAATATGCAAATGAAATGCACTACAGAGTATTCGTCTAAAAATTCTGGTATTTCAAACGGTAAAGCTACGTGTTAAAATGGAAAAGTAGGTATGGTACACACGTTGGGAAAATGTGCAATGTATGCTGAACGACGTGCATTATACTAAAACGAATAAAACAAAAGCCTGTGCCAGACATTTGCTTTGTCAAAGTATTCCCTGGCTGTGTTAGTTTAATGTTTGGTTTAATATTACTGTAATTTCAGGTATTTCAATTTGATTTGAAGTTGCCGTAGGGTTCCCTTTGTAGCTTCAAGTAGTTTAAGATTACCAACAAACGCAATATGCAACACACATTGCTTGTTGCGTTAAGACAATAAATCAATACAACCAAAAAGATTTTATTCCCTATTCGAGAAGGTTTTTTAATATCGGACGACCAGAAGCACAAAAAAGCGGCATCGATTCATGATGGACAGTTCAAAAACCCGAACGAAACACTTTGAATCCACTTTTATCATGCGTACCGTTTACATGTGGAATGCACTTCCCGAATGGGGCTTCCTCGATAAATATAATCTGGGTGTCATTAAATCATGAGTGAATCGGTTTCTTCTAGGCAAAGCGCGCTCCATCGTAGATCGCAGTATCGCTTGACATCAGGCAAACTGGCGGTCAAGCGTAAGATAAGATAAGTATTTTTTTTATTTGTGCAAACATGTGTGTACATACAGATTGCATGCAAGATGTCAATATATAAATATTTAATGTCCAACATGTTTCTAAGCGTTCAGTCGCTACGCCAAACGTGTCGTCACAGTATGATCGTTCCGTGCAGGGATTGAAACCCTGATCCGCAGCATAAGAACCAATTTCTCCGCTATTGCGCTTGTCGAGCAATCCCTGAGAAAAATATTGCAAGGAAAGATCAAATGAAATGGAAAAAGGAGTGCTTACCGTGGCACCAGGCCAACTGCAAACGTATTGTTGCCAAGAGAAATGTCAAAATTTGATTTAAAAGCGAAAACATTTTGAGAAGCCGAGGAAATGTTAATAAATTCTTGTTATCCCATTATTTTAGATTTGTTTTTTTTTGGCATAACATAAATCATAAACATACATAATATAAGGTTTATTGTAAATATACGTTGTTCACGCCTGTATTTCATGAAGGGCTAGGCACAGATGACCCTCAGTTCACCGATATGTTCTAGATCCAATGTAATAGGGTTGCCTCATAATGATAAAAACCCTTGGACTAGACGCTCAGCTTTGGACTAATAGACCATTTAAAAAAAATTTAGGATGAAATATAAAACAGTTACCATTTAGAAACGTTTGGGCATCAATTTTTTTCCTCGAAATAATAGTGGACATGTAAACAGAGAAAAGACCAAAAAAAAATCAAACCAATGGACCAATGGTCTGATATTTAATATACATACTATGCCTGTATTCCCCGAAGGGTTAGGCAGATGCATACTAATGTACACCCACAGTTCACCGGTATGTTTTAGTTCCCATGTAATAGGGGCCGAGTCTATTGCCATTAACCGGGCACAGATTCCAAACACCAAGCTGCTACTGACAATTTCATAGAAAACCCCAAAATACTTTACTCGACCTGGAAATCGAACTTAAGATATCCAGTCCTCGCAGTCGCGCTTGAGACTCGACTAACGAGGTAGTTACATAAATAAATATGTCGACTACGTCATTAGTCTAGTGGTCCAAAGTGCGACTGCTACACTAGAGGTCTTGGGTTCGATCCCCAGGTCGAGCAAAGTGTTATTGGGTTTTTCTATGCAATTCTCATTAGCAGTTCGGAATCTGGATTTGTGCCCGGTTAATGGCTATAGACTCGCCCCCTATAACATGGGACCTAAACATACCGGCGAACTGTGGGTGTACATTAAGTACACCTCTGCCTAACCCTTCGGGGAATACAGGCGTGATGGTATGTAAATATGTTTTTATTTCGCAAAAGAGCACATGCAATGTTTTTGTAAAATATTATGGAAGAACCCGTTTACTGCCAAAAGTTATGCTTAAAATATTATCTGCAGTGCGTAGAGACACTGCAGTTCACAAGTCAACGAAAGTTTGCAAGGTAAATAAAAGTTACCAAAATTTAAATTCAGCTTCATTCTACGCCATGAACAATGTCGCCGCCATTGTTATTAAACACGCTGTCGAGAACATAATAACAATGATTTACTAGCGAAATTTTATACATGTGAATTCCGTAATTTGGATAAAAATATTCACCGATTTTATGCAGATTTATCTACGACCTTGTTCGTAAGATCGTCATTATAATTTAAGGATCCGGCGGAGCTTGAATTGCCCACAAAAAAGACATACCGAAATAAATCGTAAACCAGACAATATTCTATCAAATTATGTTATTATTCGGATTTGGATACCGTTAATCTAGGTCCCTAAATAAAAGATCGGAAAATCGTTCCAAACTGGGTAAAGTTATAAAAAATTGCATTCGCTTACATTTATTTCCAGTGAAGTATTTTGGACGAAATGGTAGAGTAGGAACCTTGATTAACGGTGTCGGAATCCAAATAATAACAGAATTTGATTAAATTGTGTTTGAATTACGATTTAAATCGGTATTACGTTTGTAAGAGAAATTCGGTCCGCCGGACTCTTAAAGTACTTTCTTTTAGCAAATACTTATGTGAGGCATGGCAATGTCCGAAATGAACTTTTGAAGAAAAAGATGACAGTGGAGTTGAGAAGACCAGACTCATCTGTCGGCACGCATGCATCAGTCATTATTTAACTCGATCATCATATAAAGAGCTCGACAAACCATCGCAATACGATCGATCAGTGATAAATTTGCTCAGGCCAATGTAGCCTACGCAAATGGTAGGTCATCTCTCCTAGTTTCATCCACGAGTGACCTACGTTGATTGAAACAAAAGATTAGTTAATATAGACCCAATTACCCATTTATTGAATTTAATTTTATGAATATTGGTAATGGCTGTTTAGGTGTCTTTAAATCACGTGTGAATCGGTTCTTCTTAAGCGCGCTCATCCGTAGATCGCAGTATCGCTTAACATCAGGCGAACTGACGGTCAAGCGTAACACTATTATGAATTTAAAAAAATGGACTCCAACTAGACCAGACCATTATTTCTGTCAGACAATCCAGTACAAAACAATCCGTTAAATCTAGATGTTAGGAATTGTAAAAAAATACCTTTATATTCTACAGAACACATCACCATAAACCACAACATGAATTGTGCTGATCAACCTATGTTCGGGAAACTTCGGAAAACTTCGGCAGAGTTCGGAAAGCAGTGCGAAACGACACCTGCATCGCATATTTTACGGCAAAATCTTTCCGACAAGTATGTTCACCTTTTAACTAACCGGGTGACAATGAATTCCATAAAAAAATATTACTAGTATTTTTAAACGACTTGAAGCGACTAGGGTGATACATACTACGCGCATTTTTTTAACGCTAATATTTATTAATTTATGCTTCTTTCCTTATCTATCTATACTTATAATAAATCTGTAGAGAGATCAATTCTGTACATGAAATATATTTCAGCGGGTGATTAGTGATCGATACTGACGCCAAAAATGCAATCAGTAAAATTTTTGTCTGTCTGTCTGTCTGTATGTTCGTTATAGAAACAAAAACCACTCGACGGATTTTAACGAAACTTGGTACAATTGTTCTTCATACTCCTGGGCAGGTTATAGTATACTTTTCATCACGCTACGATCAAAAGGAGCAGAGCAGTGAAGGGAAATGTTGGGAAAATTAGTGATTCATGAGAAAGGTTTCAAGCTATAAAACATCACGCTACAACCCTTAGGAACGGGGCAACGCAGGTGAAACCGCGGCCGAAGAACTAGGGAACAAAGTAACTATTCCACGCGGACGAAGTCGCTGGCAAAAGCTAGTCCTTAATAAATCTGTAGTTTTTATTTATATTAGTATTCATATTAATTAATAACAATACTCCGTTTTTACAATTAGATTTTCACATAAATATTTCTATACACTTAAAGATTAAGATGACTTGGTCAATGCGATCTTTGTCCCAATGAAGAATTAAATAATATACAGCATAAAGTTTTTAAGCAAAAGTTTTACCGACGACAAAAACATCTCCAAAAGTCCATTATGAAAAGTACATATTTTCGTTCCTTATTTTCTTTCTTTGAACTCAATTATTTTTATTTGTCTGAGTTTTTCCGAGAAAGTCCATTGTTAAGTGCTGAATATAAATCAGTTTTTGTAGGAATTAGAAATGTAATTTTGTTAAAATTCTCAAGTTCAAGTTCAAGTTCAAATGTTTTTATTTCAAATAAGCTTTAACAAGCGTTTATGAAACGTTATGATTCTAGTTGCTCGGTTCCAACAGGTTGATCCTATGGAGAAGAATCCGGCAAGAAACTCCATGGACACTCTTTTAAAATAAATGGTGTTACAATCTTCATTGGTACAATATTGCGATATGAGGATGTGTGAACATTGGATGTCAAAGTTAGGTAGAAGGTTCTCAGTGTTTGAGAACTCCATGTCATTAATAGAATATAAGTGAACTATGTGGTAAAATACACACATAATCAAAGCAGGATAAATTAGAGTCCACTCAGACATGCCACAATGTACACACATTTACAGTTTCAGTTGAGGTAAACAATACTAACCATATGAAGACGTAGGATTTAAATAAATAAGAACATATTTTTTAATAATTGAATAAAAAGATAGAAAATATATAATAATTCAGACTCTGAAACTTATAAACTATACTTATCTTCTAAGAAAAATTAAATTTACGATTTTGAGGGTGAATTAGAGGGTAAAAAAGAGAATTTCCCAATTTTTTCCTAACCTATAAACTATAATTGGAATATTACGAACATTTGACAAAATACTACTATATTCATAATATATGTTTAAATAAAGAATAAAAAGTATTATAAATGAAAAATTTATGCCGTTCTCGTTACGGGTTCTCAGTTGTAATGTGTCCTCAGAAACAGTCCCAAATAACTGGTGAACCCATCTCTTCGCGCGCGCTAAAGTATTTAGGAGGAAAAATTGCTAAGTACGTCGTCAGTCGAACTTCCGCTGGAAATCCTTCGCGACGTAGGATTTGTGGTGACAACATGATATATAGGTAATGGAACTAGTGCACTATACAATTACATAGCGCGAAGTTTCTGGCGGAATTTACGACATTTTTGTTATTGTACGCGGAAGACGTAACAAGTTAGTATCGACTTTGTATGGCGTAATGGGTTGTGACGTCACAGCTAACTATAGTATTATACTTTTACTAGTACAAGTTCCTTATTTTTTTTTACCGCTTTTTTTTTGTTATTGACCAGTTCTATTTATTATAAAGATTTTCATAAGGCTATAAAAAATAATATAACTAATCAAATAGCCTAGTAAATAGTTTGACGACACGTTTGGCGTAGCGGCTGAGCGATCGGCTTCTACGCAACGTGTTGTGGGTTCGATCCCCACACGGAACAAATATTTGTATGATCTACAGGTAGTTGTTCCGGGTCTGGGCGTTTGTGTATGTGCGAATTTGTGTTTGTAAACGCACCCACGACACAGGAGAAAATCCTAGTGTGGGGCAACGTTTTTAAAAAAAATAATAGAAATCAGTGACGAATAAGCGCTAGGTCTGTCATTTTCAAACAACAAACGCCCTAACCACACTGAATTGTTCCGATAAAGACCATCGCTTCAACGTTGGGTTCGTAATAAATGCTTTTACGATTGCTTGTTTCCTATATATTTTCCCGTGATTTTATTCAATTATAAAGGCTGGGCCACACTGGTACACAGTTGTATTGTATCGAAGTATTGTATTGTATGATTTTGATGCAATCATAAGTGTCATAACATAACATACCATCACGCCTGTATTCCCGAGAGGTTAGGGGCATAGTAATATAGACCCAGAGGTGTAGTAATGCAGACCCACAGTTCGCCGGTATGTTTAGGTCCCATACAATGTAATAAGAGGCGAACCTATTACCATTAGCCGGGCACAAATCTAAACTGCGAGCTACTCCGAAGAATTTCATAGACTACCGTAATACCATTTTGCTCGACCTGCTTAACCCTTCGGGGAATACAGGCTTAACGATTCCTTTATACTATTTGTATTTTAAACACATAAAAGAATATATATAATATGACTATGTTCTGCCATTGTTACCAAGCTCAGTCCAATCGTAAGACGGAAACAATTGGATGGAACTTTTGTGTGCCAAGTATTGTGGGCAAACAGCTTTACGCTGAGAAATGGAAGTAAAATTGCAGCTAACTCAATGTGACGGAACTGAAAAATTGTTTGCAGGCTCTTTCCGCTGGCAATGTCCAATATCATTTATTTTTAACCTCCGACGCAAAAAGAGGGGTGTTATAAGTTTTTAAACCCCGACACAAAAAGTGGGTTGTTTTGAATTTTTACACCCCGCTATAAAAGAGGGGTATTATAAGTTTGACGTATGTATCTATGTCTCTATCTGTTGTATCGAAACTCCCAAACGAATGGACCGAATTTGATTTAGTTTCTTTTAATATGTAAGGTGACGTGATCGAGAGTGTCCTTAGCTATGATTTAAGGGTATCTGGCCAGCCGTTTGAAGATTATCTACTCTTTTCTAGTTCTTGAGGTCTTAAGGTTCACTTGGTACCAAGATTTAGTTAATAAATAGGTAGTTATTTTTATTATCCTTACTGTATTGTAATAATAGTACTGAATCCTTTGCAAAAAAATATATTTTCTTCCTTCTTTCATGAAAGAATATGAACGCCTTCCACAGGTCTGATCGATTTGAATATTGGTATCCTGTTACTTCAATAGTATTGCAAGAACATGGTAATTATGAATTGATGCTTCGGTTTAAATCCACTTTTATCATGCGTACCGCTGAATTGTGGAATGCGCTTCCTGAGTGGGTCTTCCCCGATAGTTATAATCTGGGTGTTTTTAAATCACGAGTGAATCGGTTTCTTCTAGGCAAGCGCGCTCCATCGTAGATCGCAGTATCGCTTAACATCAGGCGAACTGACGGTCAACCGTAAGCCTATCACGAATGAAAAAAAACATTGTTTTATAGTTCCTTAAAAATACAAAAAAAAGATCAATCCAATATTCCTTATTTTTTGTTGTGTTTCCAGTTTTTTTTTCGTCGTGTGTACTAAAAATACACGGCCTATAATGCAAGCTTCATCACACTTCTATAGCCGACACCAACCATTTTTCTTACCCTTCCAAAAAAAATAGGTCCCTTTTCTCTAGGTGGTGAATTTAACGCATTCTTGCTCGTCCAAGCCCAAAGGGTGTAAGATAAGAATATTCGCTTCATAAAGTTTATGCCGTGAAAAATGATGGTTATATCACATGGGTCACTTCGCATGAAATATTTTTACTGGCAAATCATATCGAAACCTTTATCTGCAGTAAAGGATGCGGGGTCAACTAAAACATAGATGCAGAAGCCTCACAATAAATCTAAAGGCTTTAACGAACGCTTTTTTTAAGGAATAGGAGGGCAAACGAGCAGCCGAAACGCCTGATGGTAAGCGATTACCGCCGCCCATGGACACCCGCAGCACCAGAGGAGTCACAAGTGCGTTGCCGACGTTTTAAGGGGATTGGGCCTCCGGTAACCTCACTCACTCGGCGAAACACAACGTAAGCGTTGTTTAACGCCGGTTTTCAGTGAGGCCGTGGTATCACTCCGGTCGAGCCGGCCCATTCGTGCCGAAGCATGGCTCTCCCACGCTTTAGATCCACTTTTATCATGCGTACCGCTGGAATGTGGAATCCGCTTCCCAAATGGGTCTTCCCCGATAGTTACAATCCGGGTGTTTTATAAGGCAAGCGCGCTTCATCGTAGACTGCAATGTCGCTTAACGATAAACGAACTGGTGGTCATTCGTAGGCCTATCAAGTTGTAACGATGTTTAACGATCTAAGGCACAGGAATCGAATCCAGGATCTCTAGCATAGCAGTCGCATTTACGAGCACTAGACTAATGAGGCAGTTCCTGAAATATTGGTGGGAAACATTCCGCCAATTCAAAATGAAATTCAAAAATGATCGCAATAATATTTATTACACGTCATGGTATGGTCTCTGTCATTGTATAACATTTCCCGCGCTACTTAATCCAAGATGGCGGAATGTTTCTCGCCAATATTTCGGAAACTACCCCATTAGGCTAATGCACTTACAAAAGTGCGACTGCCACTCCTGGTTCGAATCCTAGGCCCAGCATAGTGTTATTGGGTTTTTCTGTGTAATTCTCAGCAAGTCGTAGTCTGGATTCAGCGAGAATTAAAGTTTATCTAGTAATACCAAATCTTCGATTAACGGTTATTAGAATTACAATTTTGTTTTTCAATTTATCATAGAAATATCCACTTTACGTACTTATTTCAGAAAACTAAATAATCACTTTCTCCTATACTTCAGTTTGGACTCTGACAATAATAAAATCTATGTTCCAATATCTATGTTCCATTTGATGACAGGTTGACACATGTCACTTCATATGGACATGATAAATCTATATTTTAACATCGTTGTTAAAAGTGAGAAACCCTAGTGATGTACCTAGCGATAAAAACCAATAACATTTTACGTTGTCCAGGTTTTTTGTGAAACTTCTGTATTATTTACCTATTACATGTCCATAGTGAAGGCGTATTGGTTGGATGCGGACGTTCGAGCTTTGACGATAAAAATCAGCCAGTAAAATCGTCCAATTTGCTCGCTTTGACCAATATACCGATCCTCGTTTGACTTAACTACTGGGTACTGGTTGATACTTGCAGCTGTTTGCTTACTTAGTTTCCGCTAAAATTGGTCTTGTATCCACAATAAGCAGCAAGGTCTTTATATGTCTTCATTTCTGAGACAAAAACGTGTGATGACGTCACTTATACGGCGGAAACTGAGAAAATGTTTTGTTTTTTCAGTATAATAGTCAATCAACAAGAATTGTAAGGTTATGAATAATTAGGATAAGACAATTTTTTAGGGGTTAGAAAAATTACGTCATATCATCTTTTAGCCCTTTTAGCCCGTACAATTGACGTCATTTGGTACTTACGTCTGTTTAGAATAGAAAGACCTTCAAAGTCGAAAATAAATATGAAAATTATTGAATATCGGGAAAATAAACAATATGGGTATCCTATTTTTCGATCGAGTTAAATTATAATATATGGGTGTTCAAAAAATGTAATATTGTCAATTAGGTATCACTCACGTCGAACGAAAACATCGTGAGGACAAAGTGGTTTTCTAGACGACGCGACGCGACATGCGCGAACGCACGAAACGAATGATGACGCATTTCCTGCGCACTTTCTTCAACATGACGGAATATTTCTTAAATGTTTCGGAAAAGCGTATTTGGATATATTTTATATTTTTTATAACCTTATCTTTTCGTTTATGTTCAATGTATTGGAAAAGAAAGTTACCTTCACGCACTAAGTATATTTTATGACGTGTGAAAAAATTACGAATTGTAAGATAGCGTTAAAAAACGAGGTAAAACATACCACGCCTGTATTTCCCGAAGATTTTGGCAGATTAGGTCGTGTAAAGCCTATTGCCATTTATCTGGCACTAAACTGTAAAAGGAAAAAGAGGAAACCGAGGGCTTTAGCCAACTAATGGCCAAATACTCAAACGCCACTCAATTTTGAGATCCGTAATTTTTTTTGTGATGCAAGTGAGCAAACCGGTCACTCACGGAATTATCGGCTCAATTATCGTAAATTTACTAAAAGTAATAGACACAGCATGAGACTTAACGGAGCCTTATAATTGAGCAACGGTTGAGTATTTGGCCATAAGCTACTATAATTTATAAAATTATAAATTTATTGGTTCGTTGGTCTAGTGGTCCCACACGACTGTTACGCTAGAGGTCTGGGGTTCGATTCCCAGGTTGAGCAGTGTTATTCGGTTTTTATATGAAATTATCTGTAGCAGCTCAGAGTTTGGCATTTGTGCCCGGTTAATGGCAATAGACTCGCCCCCTATTACGTGGGACCTAAACATACAGACATACATAACATTAAACATACCGGTGAACTGTGGGTGTACATTATTAGTACACGTCTACCTAACCCTTTAGGGAATACAGGCGTGATGGTAAGTAATGTAATTTTAGTGACCTGGGTAGTAAGCTATGTGTACAAAACTGGTACCTACATGTAAGTTCAAATCCTGTCTGAGAGGCAATTTTTCTTTCACAACACTTTAAAATCTTTGAAAATATTTAGATAACATACTGGTTTCTGACACTTACGCGAATATTAGACATTGAAATACAACTACTTTTTACGATTATATCGCGTTGTATTGATATTATTTAATTCCCGGATCCTTTACAGCATCCATGGTCACGGGTAGACAAGTTGTTGGACGTCTTAATGTTGCAATTACTAACACCTTATTTTTGTTATTTATTGGCGATCCGATTAAGGCGTCCAACAACTTAGTCTACCCGTGTCCATGGATGCTGTAAAGGATCCGAAACATCGGGAAACAAATAATATCATTACAACGCGATAAAATCCGTAAAAAGTAGTTTCATTTTAATATTGAAATAGCGGTAACGTTACAATAAAAATAACAACTAATAAGCTTATGTACAGTATCCATCCATATTAAACCACAAAATCCTCATAACTAATAAATCTATTTTTGGAAAACATAAATTCGTGTGCTGGCTTCAATTACGGACATCGATTGCGATACTCCAAATACCAATGACCGGCAAACGAAACACGCGTGGAATAAATTTACATTTCAACTGTACACATACCATCACGACTTTATTTTCCTAAAGGTCAGGCAGAGGTTTCCCAGTGTGATTTAAGTCCTGTGTAAGTATAAGTTTCCCTGCGGAGTATCAGTTTTGGCTTGATCTGAGCGTGGTGTTCTCGATTATATTTTTAGATCAATAAATCTATTACGCGCCTGTATTCTCAGAAGGGTTAGGCAGAGGCGTACTAACTTACACCCACAGCTTGCCGGTATGTTTAAGTCCCATGTAATAGGGGGCGAGTCTATTGCCATTAACCAGGCACAATTGCCAAAGTCCGAGCTGCTGCTAAGAATTTCATAAAAAAACCCAATAAAAGTGTTATTGGGTTTTTCTATGAAATTATCTCATTGATCGACCTTGTAATCGAACCCAGGACCTCTAGCATAGCAGTCGCGTTCAGGACCACTAGATTAGGCAGTTATTTATTCAATGCACAATAACATGGTTCAATGTTACTGCTAAACTACGAAAATACGTCAATACCATAAAACTTCTATTCACCATTTCAGCTGCATAGGTACCCACATCTCACAAAAGCGACGTCGACATTGGCACAAATGTTTGGAATTACTTCGTCATTCGATTTATACAGAACATTCATAAGTTTCAAGGTCGTTCGTTCCATTTGACCCGGGAACCAGAATTCAGGAATATAAATATGAAAGGCATTACAGAAATCACGTTTTTGTAAGAGAAATCAGGTTAAACGCAGTTTTTTAAATATATTTTGACGTGGTAAGCGCGACTGCTACGTGTCTAGAAAAACCCAATAACACTTTGATCAAACTGGTACTCAAAAGATCACTAACATAGCAGTTCCCCAAAAAAATTCCCATAATTAAATGAAACATATCAAATCATAACCTTCATTAATATTCCAAATTAAAATTCCAGATTAAAATGCGGAACACTTGGTTTTATTTGTGGTTCAAATATTGAAAACCAGCGGCAGACAAGCTGTCTGGCATAAGCTGAACCAAATCCCTTGCAGCTCAACCGTGAGAAAGCTGTACTATTGTATTTTTCTCTGTGATTATTTTGTTTTAAGGTAAACTATATGTAATGTGATGTAGTCACATGTATTAGGTATTTGTGCAGCTGAATAAATGTTTCTTTCTTTCTTTTAAATCAAAAGATTGTTTGAAATAAAGAACAGGCAGACAAGCACAGAATCAAGAGTTCAATGCTCCAAACTCCACAGTACTTAACCTATATACTATATATCATGACATTATCGCTAATATAGTGCGAACCCAAGCTATAGAGATAAGGACGCATTAACCCACACATAAATAGTTCCAATCTATCGGCCATTTTGTAAGATACGGTCATCAGATTACACGGTCCTAAGCCATTGTTCTTCTTATGAACAGATCCCTGGAGAGGTCCTGAATATAAATTACACAGGGATTTAGTCACCCGCATCTAATAAAAGGGTGTATCTACCTGTCATATTCAACCACCGTTTTCTGCAAACCACGGATTCACTCTCATCCCAAAACGACTTATTGAGATAAAAGGTTTAGGCCTATGTCTTTTCTCAGGATGCCTATCATCAGGAGTTCATCCACATACCTTAGAACCACTCTGGTCTCATACTGTTCAATTCCAGAGGAATTTCCTCCCATGCACACTCAGGTTGTGGAATCAGCTCCGCGCCGAGATTTTCCCAAAGGACTACAGCATGAGGTAATTTTCGGAGCTCTGATGGCTTTGTTTAAAGTACTGATATTTGGCCTAGCATAGCATCTGGGTGCCTGGATTTAAAGCCGACCCCAATATAGTTAGGAAAAGCCTAGGAGCATTACGATATGCTAACTAATTTCACTGACTACATAATTATCAACATTTTTTTCATGAGATTTTTCTCGCATTATCACACAGAAAGCGACGTAATAACTTTATTAAGTATTTATAATGACCCATGTTTCGTTTTTTTAAATGTTGCCCCACACTAGGATTTTCTCCTGTATCGTGGGTGCTTTTACAAACACAAATTCTCAAATACACAAACGCCCAGACTCGGAACAACTGTACGTCGTACAAATACTCGTTCCGTGTGGGGATCGAACCCACAACCCGTAGCGCAGAAGCCGACCGATCAGACGCTACGCCAAATGTGCCGTTGAAAATTAATATTGGTCCTGTATGAGCATAAGCAAATAGTCCGCTGAATATCGTCCTCACTTTTTGCTGGAAATGCAAGTCAACGCTAGGAATTTCAATTCAGTAGCTAAACAGGAATTTCAAGCTTGAGGTTTAGAGACTCCGTGCTACGGCGTAGCATCTGCTACGTGACCGTAGCTTTAATTTGACGTAGCACATGCTACGCTACGGCGTCAGCTCGACATAAAATACAAAGAAACTTTATTTTGCAGTATCTATAACTAGCTCACCGAATTCAAATTTTATTTGATTTTTGGCAGTGAGGGTATGTATAACTATATATCCTCACTGCCCATAATTCATCAACATAACATAACATACCATCACGCCTGTATTCCCCGAAGGGTTAGGCAGAGGTGTACTAATGTACACCCACAGTTCGCCGGTATGTTTAGGTCCCATGTAATAGAGGGCGAGTCTATTGCCATTAACCGGGCACAAATCCAGACTCCGAGCTGCTACTGAGAATTTCATAGAAAAACCCAATAACACTTTGCTCGACCTGGGGATCGAACGCAGGACCTCTAGCGTAGCAGTCGCACTTGGGACCACTAGACTAATGAGGCAGTCAATTTTAATAAATAATATTTTAATAAATAATAATAATATAATATTCTAATTTGTGCTATGGACTGTAGTTTCTGAAATAAATGAATTTTAATTTTAATTTTTAATATAACAGATTGTGGGTGGCAAATACAAAATTGACTGCTTTTAAAATAGGCATTCAGTAATCTGGTAGTCCGTTCGATTCCCAGGCCGAACAAAATGTTATTGGCTTCTGACACTTACGCGAATATTAGACATTGGAATTAAATAATATCAATACAACGCGATAAAATCCGTAAAAAGTAGTTTTATTTCAAAATGTTATTGGGTTTTTCTATAACATTTTCAGTAACAGCTCGGAGTTTAGATTTGTGGCCGGTTAATGGCAATACCCTATTACATGGGACCTAAATATAACGCAAAACGTTGTTATATTTAGGTATAAAGTTTTACTCTAAAAATCTATTACCTATCGTTCAATATTCGGCCATTTACCGATACAAATGTAAGTATGTACTCAAGGAGAAGCTATCACATTTTATATTCCCTTATAACAAACACTGACCCCAAAATATCCATTATAAGTACAATCAACAATCTTAACTGCTGGCCAATATTCACCCTTATCATTAAGACCACACGGTCGAGATCACTTCAAATCAATTTTCTTTCTAACATAAAATCGTGTCCTTATTTGACCCTCAATATTTTATTCAAAGCGCTCGCTTCTTCATTAAGAACCCTTTATAGACTTGAAAACCGATCAGGTTACCTGAAAGTTTAATGTTGAACTCGAATTACCTCAGAGACAGTTAACCTGTGAGCGAAGGGCCTGTAGTTAAGTAATAACTAAGCTGATCAATCTAATCGCAAGATTAAGCTGCGCTGGCCGCGGTCAGTACAGGTACTTTCGAAACGTCAAAACTAGGTGCTCGATTCCAAAAAATAGGTCTTACGAAAAAAATAGGCAAGAAACTCCAGAGATCTTTTAAAAAAAATATGATTACAATAAGCAGTGATTGCCTAGTGATATGACCATAGGACCGACAAGTCAAAGGTTTCGAGTTCGAATCCAAGGCACTCACCTTTGACTTTTCGAAGTTATGTGCGTCATCATCATCATCAAATCAGCCTATTGCCGTCCACTGCTGAACGTAGGCCTCCCCCAAGGAGCGCCAAACGCCTTATGTGCGTATTAATAGTTAATTATAATGCGCTTAAACGGTGAAGGAAAACATCGTGAGGAAACCTGCATGCCTGAGAGATTTTGTCGACAGCCTGTGAAGTCTGCCAACTCGCATTAGGCTACCATGGTGGACTATAGCCTGATCCGTCTCATTCTGAGCGGAGACCCGTGCCCAACAGTGGGACAATGTAATGGGTTGATTATTCTTTTAATCTTTCTTATGATTACAATATTAAGCCTTACATCTTTTTTTATGGATTAAGTCGGCAAACGAGCTGACGAGTTACCTGGTGGTAAGTAGTTATCGTCGCACCTGGACACCTGCGACACTAGAGGAGTTGCTGATGTGTTGCCGACCCGAAAATAATTGACTTTTTCATTATTAATAGTTGCTGAGAATTATTCAGTTTGATGTTATTTTAATTAATCAATATATATTATATTAAAAGAAAATGGATTGCTACAGCCTGTAAGAGCTGGCCTGCCCCGACAGACAGCACCCGTCCACAAACATGACGTGTATGGGCCTGGTTTGACTCAACAATGTCGTAGGGAATAAAATGAGATGACACACACCACCATCAGCAGGACATTAAAGTGAGCATGACAAACTCAGACTGCGGGCACAATCTATTTATTTATATAAAAATCTCGTATCACGGTGTTTGTGGTCGCACTCCTCCAAATCGGCTCGACCGATTTTTATGATTTTTTTTATGTATACGAGTACATATTTGGTAGGTATGAGAGTAGGTTTTACCGTGAGAGAGCCGGCACGAATAGGCCTGATCGACCTGAGTGATACGGCCTCACAGAAAACCGACGTGAAACAACGCTGACGTTGTGTTTCGCTGAGTGAGTGAGGATACCGGAGGCCTTTTTAAAAGGACGGCAACGCTCTTGTGACTCCTCTGTTGTAGCAGTGATCTATGGCCGGCGGTAATCGCTTACCATCACCCGATCCATCAGTTAGTTTGTCCCTTATCCCGTAATAAAAAAAATAAGGACAGCTAGTATGCTGGTAGATATCCAGCGGCATTTTGGTAAACTGGAAGTTGACCTCAATGGGACGCTATTTGTGAAAAGAGGTTACAATTTTAGCTTCCTTCCTTCTCTTCAAAGCTTGCGACAAAACAACCGAGTTAAAAATAATTCCATTTTCTGAAAATACCTTAAACAAAATAAGGCGAAATAACAATTTCGTCCTATCTAGAATTTAAGCCATTTCATTTTTCACAATTCCCTTCAACGCCCGCGGCACTCGTTCCATTGTTTATACTACATGCTCACCGTTTTGGGCCTTAATTTGGAATTTTATTTTTGCTAGTTTCAACCTTTTGGACTCTCGGTGGGATGATTAATTTCAGTGGAATTGTTTGTGACAATTTTATATTGGAGTGGAGAGAAAAAAAATTATGAGTAATGTGTGAGCGATGAACATCGTATGTTTTGCTCTGAAAAAAAATAACTAAACTGCCTCACCAGCCTAGTGGTCCTGAGCGTGACTGCTACGTTAGAGGTCCTGAGTTCGATTCCGCAAAATATTATTAGGTTTTTTTACATAATTCTCAGCAGCAGCTCGAATTTTGGTATTTGTGCCCGGTTAATGGCAATAGGTTCGGCTTCTGTTATATGGGACCTAAACATACCGGCAAACTGTGGGTGTACGACTCTGCCTAACCCTTAGGGGGCGAGCCTATTGCCATTATCCGAGCACAAATTCGAAACTTTCCTCACGATGGTTCCTTCACCGTTTACATACCATGACGCCTGTATTCCCCGAAGGGTTAGGCAGAGGCGTACTAATGTACACCCAGACTTCGCCAGTATGTTTAGGTCCCATGTAATAGGGGGCGAGCCTATTGCCATTAACCGGGCACAAATCCAGACTCCGAGCTGCTACTGAGAATTTCATAGAAAAACCCAATAACACTTTGCTCGACCTGGGAATCGAACCCAGGACCTATATAGCGTAGCAGTCGCGCTCAGGACCACTAGGCTAATAACAAATAAAAACTAGCATTAATAAAATTGTTTTACCAGTTGATAAAAAAAATTAAATCATCAATCAGATTCAATAAAAATTCCTTTGGTCACAGTAAATGTCAAGGATCAGCCAATTAAGCTAATTGCCTGTGTTTACTCAGGCAATGTTAATTCGACCATTAGTTATTGAACCGTTCCAATTGTAAAGCGTTGTGGAGGCTATTCCTGTATTTAATTAATATCTAAATAAATACTATCTTGTCTGACACTCGACTTAATTACAGTCATTTGTCCGTGTCTAAATTGCCTCTAGTAGTCCTAAGCGCGACTGCTTTTGTTTTATAGGATAGGAGGGCAAATGAGCAGACGGATCGCCTGATGGTAAGCGATTACCGCCGCCCATGGACACCCGCAACACCAGAGGAGTCACGAGTGCGTTGTCCGCCTTTTAAAAGGGGATTGGGCCTCCGGTAACCTCACTCACTTAGCGAAACACAACGTAAGCGTTGTTTAACGCCGGTTTTCTGTGAGGCCGTGGTATCACTCCGGTGGAGCCGGCCGAAGCATTCGTGCCGAAGCATGGCTCTCCCACGTATTAAATCTACTCAAGAGCTCTTGGATTCGATTCCCAGGTCGAGCAAAGTGTTATTGGGTTTTTCTATGAAATTCTCAGTAGCAGCTCGGGGTTTGGGATTTGTGCCCGGTTAATAACTATAGGCTCGCCCCCTATTACATGGGACCTGAACATACTGGTTAACTGTTGGTGTATATTGGGTACACCTTTGCCGACCATTCGGGAAATACCGGCGTTCGATATTTAAGTTGGAAATCGCATGATGAGAGTTTGTGAGTTAGTTTTGGGTATTGATTATTATGTCTAGTGGAGTCGTCTTATGTAATTTGATTACACGATAAGTTGTATTAAGAGACGATTAGAGCATTAGTTATTATAGATTATAACTTCCGCCTGAGTATTAAGAGTCCGGCGGACCGAATTTCTATTATAAACGTAATACCGAAATAAATCGTAATTCATACACAATTTAATCAAATTGTGTTATTATTCGGATTCTGATCCTTCATTAATCTAGGTTCCTACGTTACCATTTGTCCAAACTACTTCACTGGAAATAAATGTAAGCGAATGCAATTTTTGATAACTTTAACAAGTTTGGAACGATTTTTCGGTCTTTTATGACCAATGAACTAGTAGAAGACGAAATAGTACCGTAGAAACTTAGATAAACGGTATCCAAATCCGAATAATAACATAATTTGATAGAATATTGTCTGGATTACGATTTATTTCGGTATTACGTTTTTGTGGGCAATTCAAGCTCCACCGGACCCTTAAAACTAACTGCAATGATAAATGTTATTGCTATTTACCCTTACAGTAAGTTTGGCGTAGCGGCTGAGCGATCTGCTTCTGCAGACCGGACTCATATCCAAACTTCGAACTGCTACTGAGAATGAAAAACACAATAGGTAACACTGCTCAACCTGGCGGTTGCCAACCCAAACAAAACTCTACCGTAGCAACATGCATTCAAACATCTCGGAACCTAAATCTAAATATATCTAAAATTTGTCGCCTCTTCCTTACACTAAACTCTATCCAGGAAAATACCTAATGTTACTAGAACCAAGCTAAAACTCAAAACATAAAACATTTTATGAGCAAAATTACAAAGTTTTTTGAAGCATGTACCATAAATACATGACCTAATACAGTAAAAGGTTCTTCCACGTAGGTACCTAATTAATTTTAACCAACTACAAAAAGGTTTATCAATTAAATAGGTTTTATATTTTTTAAGCCGCGCATATAAAAAATATACAAACTACTTAATTGATAAACCTATTTGTAGTCCGTAAAAAATTTATTACATGCTTCAAAAAAATATTTAAGCTTACAAATTACCTTAACGATAGATTATTATGACCAGTTAAAAGTAACAAAGCTTACCTTGTTAGAAATTATGGTAATGGTCGAAAATTCCCAGTTTACCGCAACATAATTGGGCTTTCATTAAAATATTTTTGAAATAAATTCTCGCCGTAACCCTCGGGCCGCAGGGCATTTCAAGAAACGAGCCATTATCCCCGTGTAGGTCCCCATTTGCCGTAAAACTGAACTGTTACACTTGAAAAGTTTCATTTAGCTTACGATTCTTTAGAAGTTTGTTTTTAGTTTATTTAGACTATTTTTTTTTCTTTTTATTAAAGCTTACTAAAAATGTGGGTCGCACATTACTAGTATTCTTGTTAACCCCTTGTGCTAAGCTAAATGCTTGTCAAATGTTACGAGTGGGTTCCCGTCGGTAGTGTAATGGGTGAGTTTCGAAGCGGCAACCCCATGATTGCCAGTCCGACGCCGTAGCCATTAGAAAAAATTAATTATTTTGCCACAAAATAAACAACATAGGTATTAAAACAAATAATAAGAAACATACATTTAAAGTTTTGTGAAAAGGTTCACACTCAGCATGAAGCTGTATTATGGCATAACCCATAATACAGCACAAGTGTGTATTGTGGAATTTCGACATATTTTTCTTCTAATGTTTTCAGGGACATGATAAGAAGATTAATAAAATTACACTGAGATTAAAAAGCTTATTATTAAAATGGTGAAATTTTTTCTTTGAGTTCCAATTCATCATAATTTTTTTTTTAATAGTAACAAGGTCGTCCTTGTAATGAAATCGAAAGCAATAATTCGAAAACTGACTGTAAACGAGTAAAATAAATTATGAAGTAACGTACCTACCTATCTACATTTGAAAAGCGCCCAACATTACAGTACCCAAGAATCTTCTAATATCTAATAGTAAATAATAGTATCTAATTCTGTGATCTAATAATACCTACCTACTTAAAAATATGTAGTATATTAATATTACAAACACAGACAGTATCAGAAATAAAAAATGGAAGCAAAATATTTGTCTGTTCCAAATTCAACTTTCTGATCACTGACTGACATGGAACGGCCTATTTTCACTATTCTATATTCAAATTTCGTTCCATAGAGAATTTAACGCCACAGAAAAAGATACCTATACATCCTTATTTCAAACATCGTAATTTGTGAACTGAATAATGTATGAAAAAATGTCTAGCAAAAGATGCTCTTTTACGTACTAATTTTGTATGCATAGAGAGTACCTATTACAGGGGCCAAGACTAGAAGCCCTGGTGCCTTATTTTCTTGTAGAAGTGACGTCTTATTAGGTCCTATTGGGTGTTTCTTTATTCCAAGTATGTAGGAATCTCTTAATTCTAATATTCGTCTGGATAAAATATTTTATAAGGTATGGAGGCGTCCCCTTTGCCGGTAGAATAATAAGCATTATGGATTTCTTATTAGATTTGGCCTTGAGCGTTACTGTAACGAAGGACTTACAATATTATAACAGAACATCCCAAAGAAATACAAACATTGACAAATATAAAGTTAACTAGGTAAAGCACAAAATATAATACTGCAATTTTAGCAAAAGGCATAATATTATTACCAAGGTTTTTACTTTGGAACCTAAAATCCTTGAATTCATTCCTTGTATATTCTTTAAAAAAAGTTTTATCTAAATATGTGTGGTTCCCAATGCTCAATCTCGTTGGATTCAAAAATATCTTAGAAACTAAAACAAGATTGGATTTGCCGCAATACATTTGATACCAGAATCTAGAATAATTTTATATATGAATTCTAGGTTAGATTTTCTTGTACAAAATTCATGTAAACATAACCATTTTAGTTAAAGGCACCGATTCGAAATCCAACGAAAAAGGGATGCAACTGCGTCAATAGCTTAAAATTACGAAATGATTCTTGTATCAAAAATGTTTAGTTAAAGGGTTAATACATAAAGAAATACGAGCTCAGCAACCTACTTCACAATATAAAAAAAAAATATCTACGGAATGTTCAAATTCGAATTTCGAAAAACGGGTAATGCATGTAATGCTGGTTCTACACATTATGATTTGACTAAAGAAGCACTATCATTAGTGCGCTCACTTTCATGAGTTATTTAATATCCCGTTCTGAGCTTTGAACATCGCACTTTTTCACAGTTTGTCAAAGGAAACTGCTCCTGACTGAGAAATATTAACTGTGTCTTGACTTTGTTTTTGGTGTCAATAGTAAAATAACCTCATTTAAGTAGTAAATTCAGTTGGAAAGTAGATATTTTCTTTGTGTAGGTATCTTCTGTATATGGTTTTTAAGAGAGGTAGGGCATAGTAAAATCGAATAATTACACTCACAATAATTGGAGCTACTCGACTGAGGAAGTACCTCCACCTTGCAGAAAATCGTAGCCAAATAACATAGCTCCGAGCTATGCTGTGTTTCTAACGGTGAGCAAGGGTTGTTTTACAGGGTCTGCAACGCGCGAGTGATACCCCTGGTGTTGCAAGCGTCCAAAGGCTACGGTAACCGCTTACCATCAGGCGGGCCGTATGATTGTTTGCCACCTTAATGGTATAAAAAATGGTAAATTATAATAAGTAGATAAGTAAGGACACTCGGATTACAATATTATGAATTCCAGCTTAACATAGATTGAAAGTAATAATATAAGTAAAATTGAAACATTTTTTCAATGTTTAGGTATATATTAGCGAACTAGGTACATCACGGTTCACATCTGCATCACATCTTTTCTATTAAGAAAACTAACAGATAACAAAAAAAACTGCATTTATAAAAAAAAATATATATTAAATTATAAGGGTCCCATAAACGAGTTAGTTGTTTGGCAAAGTTGTTATAAGTTTGTGTACGGAGGCAGTAATATATGTAGATAGTGACCGCAGGCGAGTCTACACTTGCTAACTAAAGCCGAACTGTCATCTATCAATGACATAACATTACACTTATCGTACTTACCATAAGCGCCCCCAAGTGCGCCCCCGATTAAGGACCAAAAAGGTTTTAGTGTGTAGTACGACCTTAGAATACGCAAAACTTTTTGCTGTAAACTTTTTGGCATAAATGTGTCTCACTTTATATTCCCGGTGAAACTCTTGCAGTACTCATTCCCTGTGGATTTTTTATAATTAAAGACGAAGTGTTGGGATGATCCATAAAGATAGCTAGCGGTGAGGTTAGTTGGAGAAGACAATAACAGGTACCTACTGTGCTTACTATGTACCTATTGTAATGCTACTTCACAGAAGATATTAAAGTTTTATAGTCAAAGTCAAAGTCAAAATGTTTTATTTCAATTAGACCACTAAATAGGTACTTTTGAAAAGTCAAAACTATTTGCACGGTTCCAAAAAGTGGGTCGTATGGAGAAGAGCCGGCAAGAAACTCCATAGAGAGTGTCTATGGAGTTTAAAAAACTTGATTACAATATTATGTTTTACAACTTTGTTCCAACTAGTTGCTGAGAATTCTGCAGTTTGATGTATAAGATTTATTCAATATACAAAAGGAATTAGGGATTGCCACAGCAAGTAAGAGCTGACCAGCCCCGACAGACAGCGCCCGTTCACGAGCATGACGTGCGTATCGGCGTGGTTCGACTCAACCATATTGTAGGGAATAAAACAACCCGACACACAACGCCACCATCAGCAGGACATTTAAGTGAGCATGACAAGCTCAGACCGCGGGCACAACAATTTTACAGATATATGTATGTACTTATATATGTATGTACTTATACAGATTGCTACATCCTACATATACTTATAGTACTTACCTATTTTTATATTAAAGGGGCCTAAATGTTAAATGGCTAAATGTTTCACTAATATTATTCGGGCCAAAAGACTGTGGCCACTAAACTAAAGTCGTCAGGTGTACCAAATCATGAGCATACTTTTTCACGTCTGTCTATTCAAGCACTTTTGGACAAGTAGGGTTGCCAGGCTCCAAAATAGAAAAGCCGGACACATATTCATATTCAGCCGGACATTCTGCTCTGAAAGACTGACACATTGGTCGTCTTAAAAATAAAACATGCGTGTCCGCGTCATTTGCTCACGCGCATATATTGGTGGAGCGGGGTTGACCAAAAGTCTAACAAAAGCCAAACAGGACTGGGCGATGACTGAGAAGCAAGACGTGTCCGGCTAAAGCTGACCACCTGGCAACCCTATGCGCAACTAAAGTTATTGCAGTTTGAATGGCCAGCTTTATGCCAGTGTTGCCAACCTCCACTCTTGTTTTATGAAATTTATTGGTTTTGAAACTGTTTTCGACACTGATAAATAAATGTAGCAGAGTGTAAGGAAAATAAACCTGCAAAACTAAACGCGTCTGCGTTTATGTGTATATTTAGTTAATTTCTAATGCTCTTTTGTTATTATTCGTGATAGGCTTACGCTTGACCGCCAGTTCGCCTGATGTTAAGCGATACTGCGCCCTACGATGACGCGCTTGTCTAGAAGAAACCGATTCACTCGTGATTTAAAGACACCCAGATTATATCTATCAGAGAAGATCCACTCGAGAACGCATTCCACTTTTGGGTACATACCTATATCCTTTCCGTATAAATGTATCAAATGATAGATCACTAGACGTAATAAGCATTTCAAGGCATAATTTACAATAAAAAAGTTACATAAAACGAATCTATTTAGTCTGGAGACTGCCTCATTAGTTGCAAGCGACGACACGTTTGGCGTAGCGGTTGAGCGATCGGCTTCTGCGCAACGTGTTGTGGGTTCGATCCCCACACGGAGCAAATATTTGTATGATCTGCAGGTAGTTGTTCCGGGTCTGGGTGTTTGTGTTTGTGAGGATTTGTGTTTGTAAACGCACCCACGATACAGGAGAAAATCCTAGTGTGGGGCAATGTTTTTTTATAAAAAAAAAAAAAAAAAAAAAAAAAAGCGCGTTTTAGCGATCTTGAGTTCAAGTCCTAGATCGAGCAAATTATTTTGAATTTTTCTATTAAATTCTCAGTAGCAACTCGGAGTTTGGATTTGTCAGACTTTTGCCATTAATAGGGCAATGGCAAAAGTCTAACTCTGCCTAACCCTTAACGGAAAATACAGGCGTGATGGTATGTATAAACTAATAAAATATATATATAAACGGTGAGTGACATTTGGTATAATAAAACCTTATGAAAAAGTCTTTGCAAATTGCTGGAACTTCGGACAGGTGACAGCTGGAGAGACAAGATTAAATTATTGTCCAATTGTGTCCAAGATTCTGAACGAAAATCACCTTTACCTTTTCGCACATACTTATGTACGGTGAACGGCATATTAAGGTATGCAAAACTGTCAAATTTTGTCAATGGATTTTCTATTCGATCTCCAAATAATAGAGTTTTGTTACGTGGGAGAGCCATGCTTCGGCACGAATGGGCCGGCTCGACCGGAGTGATACCACGGCCTCACAGAAGACCGGCGTTAAACATCGCTTACGTTGTGTTTCACGTAACAACAACAACAAATATTGATCACAAATTCAATATTTTTTTGCATTCCATTCTATGATGTTTTATAAAGGTGGACTTTGTTCATTTTGAACCCTGTCGGGCACAGCAAAAGTTACGAGAGGTCGATTTGATTGATTCTCCGTATATTCGAAGATGTACATATAATTAGATTTGAATGTTTTTCTTGTATTTGTTATACATATATTGTATAGTGGACCCGGCAAACGTTGTCCTGCCCTGAAATAAAAAAATCCTTAAACCCGATTCCAGTGCCATCTACCGAGTCCAATTGTATTTTAACCATCCAAGGTACTCAAATATACACACAAAATTTGATCCAAATTTGTCCAACCGTTTAGAAGGAGTTAGGTGACAAACACACGCACAGAAGAATTTGTACATAGTATAAAACAAAGTCGCTGTCGCTGTCTGTCCGTCCGTATATATGCTTAAACCTTTAAAACTACGCAACGGATTTTGAAGCGGTTTTTTTTAATAGATACTCGTAGAGTGATTCAAGAGGAAGGTTTTAAGCTATTTAACATTACGCTACGACTCTTAGGAATGGGGCAACGCGGGTGAAACCGTGCGCTAGTTATGTACGTAGCCATAAGTCTTGCAATACAGTTTTTTTTCTTTGCTAAAAGAAATCTTATAGAAACGGTCTTGGATTTACAGAAAACTATCACCTCTGCATGGTACACAAGAAATTGTTAGCCGCAAGTTATAAAGAAGTTAAAGAATGACGACCGTCGTCTGAGCACTTGGCACTTCCATTATGACAATGACAATGCTCCGGCACATCGCTCCGGCACATCGGACAATTTTAACTCTATAATTTTTTTAGTCAGGCCTCACAAAAAAAAAAAAAACACTATTGCAACACCTTCCCTTTAGCCTGGACCTTGCGCCTTGCGATTTTAGGCTTTCTCCTATCATTAATAGTCAACAAGGCGAAAATTCATAACTGAGAAAGAATTATTAAGTGATTGGGATAGGCGTTGTGCTTCTCTTACGAAAGATAAATGGGAAGAAATATTTAGTAATTGGTTTGTTCGTATGTCAAACTGTGTTAACGAAAATGACATGGATTTTGAAAAATGCTATTATATACTTTTGTTTTGCAAAACTTTTGGAACAGCCTACGTATATACCAAAAGGGGACCAATACCATATAGGTAACACATCATTTATATAATTATTGGTCGTAATTTTACTGACCTTTCAAAAAAATTGTCTTATGTTAGTTTGGCATTATCATCATTATTCATGACTTATTTATTTTGTTGTTGATTTACTATTATTTCGACAAAATTTCAATTTTCTCAGTTTCCACCGTAGGTATAAGTGACGTCATCACACGTTTTTTTTATTTTTTTCTCCGTAATGAAGAAATATAAAAAATAAATAAAAATGTTTTGGAACTCAGGATAGGAAAACGAAGAAACCGGATTTTTGTTTTTGTAGCTTAATAATTTTGAAATGTTGTCAATTATAAGATAGTGTCATCGTCGCCAAACGTCAAAAAAGAAGCAGTTTTCAACATATAAGAAAATAATAGTAAGAAGAATCAATTTAACACAAATTTTAGTTGTAAACTGTAACTACTTTTATAAAGTAACTAGCGACCCACCTTCGGTTTCACCCGCTCTGCTCCTATTGGTCGTAGCGTGATGTTGTATAACCTTCCTCGATAAATGGTCTATGCAACACAAAAACAATTTTTCAATTCCAACTAGTAGTTCCTGAGATTAGCACATTCAAAAAATAAACTCTTCAGCTTTATAAAATTAGTATAGATAATTATTGCAACTCAACAAATTCTAAGCGATGTCTATTACGTTTGCAAATAACAAACAGTCTAATTAAATAATCAAACAATTTTAAATTAATTTTCACTGCGGTTCTGCCAATTGACTGATCGTATCTGGCAGCTGAATTATTTAACGAATTGGCTGAAATGCTTTGCGGTCAAAACGATATCTGAATTAACTGATCCGACCAACTGATAAAAAATAATTAATTTTCAATTTGTAGGGTTCTGTATTTATACTATCACGCCTGTATTTCCCGAAGGGTTAGGCAGACTGTACATCCAAAGTTCGCCGGTATGTTTAAGACCCTTGGAATAGGGCGAGCCTATAGCCGGACACGGACACAAACCCAAACACCGGTTGCTACTGAGAAATTCATAGAAAAATCCAATCCAAACACTGCTCGACCTGGGAATCGGACCCAGGACCTCTAGGTAACAGTCGCGCTTGGGTCCCCTAGAGTAATGAAGCAGTATCTGTATTTATAATAACTTTAATAGGCTAGAAGATAACTTATGAGACTCCTAATTACAATCAATCTTCTAATAGTCAGGCAGGCATTGGTCTTATGATGTGGTTTACCAAATAAACGTTTTTTCTTTCTTTCTTTCTAATACATAATGTTATAAATGCGAAAGTAACTCTGTCTGTCTGATTGTTAACGTTCCACACCTAAACCAATGAACAAATTTTGATGAAATTTTTCACAAAGATAGATTGGAGCTTGGTTAACTTTTACCGTATAAAGTCCTTTGGGATTAGAGTGGTACAATGGTCGAGAAGCTCGTTAAAAATTGCACCTCTTTGGTACTTTACAGTATAATAATTAGACTGCATATCTACGCCTTAACATAGGTATAGTGGCGACCAAAAGTCTATAGGCAATCTCACAACGCAATAGCTTGACGTTTAGCTTGATTTACGACCTCCTATTAATTGTCGTTAACAAGTGACACGCACTAGCTGTATCGAGCTCGCTCGTACTTCATAGCAATGTAATCGTTAGCGTGCTGGACTTTTGAGCGTTTACTGTACCTAACCAAAGAGTTTCTATTACATTCTCGGTTAAATTATTACATGAAACTAAGTGCAGATAATAAGGTGTCGGATATAAAAACCTCTACATCGTAGTACTTACAGATTACAATCCGCCCTCTGGCTGCAATCTCCTTTTTTCCTTATTCTACTTCAACAACTTCCACAGAAATTTTATGCAATTTTCTATCCAGTAATTTATGGATTATACATGTTCTCGGAAATAACAGGGTTATTCCAAGACTTCAAGGAAAAGAACCTGTCTACAGTTGAAGTAGATATTCCTTGTCTGTTTCCTGAGATATTATTCCTATCATTGTGAGTGGTGTTATTTTGATCAGATCTTGATACTTAGAGGATAAATATTTATATTTATTCTAAGAAAGCAAAAAAAAACTACCTAATTAGTTTAGTGGTCCCAAGCGCGACTGCTACGCTATAGATCGTGGGTTCGATTCCAAAGTCGAGCAATGTGTTATTGGGTTTTTCTATGAAATACTCACCTCGAGGTTTGGGATTTGTGCCTGGTTAATGGCAATAGGCTCTCCCCCTATTACATAAACGAACTGTGCACATAAGTACCTACACCTCTGATTACTCTTAAGGGAATACAGGCGTGATGGTATGCTATTTTATGATAGTATGTTTGTAAGCTTTTACGATCCCTCTCCTCCTAACATATCTAATCTTTAGTCCTTCATCGTCTTGTGTTTGCCAATTGTGGGTGATCTTGGATTATATCTTGATAGATTTGCATAATACTAAAGATAAACAGAATTAGTAATTTGAGAAGCTTTTGGCTGCCATCACTCACCCAGGCTTGACCATTTTCTGCACACAAACTTAATTGAATGTAGATTAAGGCTAAGTAAAGGGTATTTTGTGGAATAATTAAGTAAATCAAGATATTCTAAAACTGTAGACTATGTTTTGTTAGATAAAATGTAAACATATTTATTTTAAACTATACCTAACCTAACTAAGATTTCGTTTAATCCTAACACGTGAGAAATTCCCTACATCCCGTGTAATTCAGAAGTTATCCTTACAAAATAAATACGATTTCATAAATTCCCGTGAAAATAATCGCTCGCCATCAAGAAACTCTACAACATAATACATCAATGGTTACAATATCTATACTATTGGCCAGACAGAGCCGGCCCTGGCCAGGAAATTGTGAACAAAGAGCTATATCACAACATGGCACTGTTACTATACTATTGAGCTATTATGTACTGGAGTCAATATCGCGAAGGAGATGTTGCTTCGTTAGTTACTCAATTTATAAAACGTCAACTGCAGCAGGTCAAAATTTATTATCTAATTATATAAACTACATTGTGGAATGCAATAAATATTGAGTATTGCGTATTGAATCTTCTTCGTATCATCTTCACACAACTTACTTACTTTAAAAATACGTTCCTTCAAGGCATAGGGTACTTTAAAATAATATTAGGAAATTATATAATAAAATATAATTAAGATCTGAATATTTTCTAACGCTCATGCTTAGCGTTGCAACTGTTCATAATATCTCAGTGGTGAGAGTGAGATGGTTCTTATACTTGTCCTACATAAATAATAAATACAGTACAGTCTTATCTCGGAAACAATTGGCGAGTTTGAAGGTAACTTTCTCTTTTGTAATCCTCCATGATGATTATATTGCAGTCTCGGGAACTTGAATCGGTATTACTTTTACGGAGGTTATCTAAGCTTTTTCCCAAGGTCAGCTTCGAGTCTACGCGGCTGAATATCAGATGAAATTACTACCGTCAGATCTTCACAATTTCTTGGCAATGCCTATAAATAAAATTAAAATAAATTAATAATAGCTTTTATTTTCTACTACCAAAAAAAAAATATAGTTATGAAACTAAAGTGTTTATATGCTTAGAAGAAGAAAAAAACAAAAAAAAACCAGCTGTTCCATACATTTCTCGAGTTCCAAAAACCAAAGGTATTTATTATTCCTAATGATGAGTATAATACCGTCCTTTTGGCATTAAAACGATTTAAATGTGACGGTGTATATCTTTCTCGTGCCTGCATCTAATGTGATCCACATCTGTGGCTGAAGATGTCACTCCATCTTTTGATTGGTCTCCCTTTCTTGCTCTTCCTGCCCCTTGGTACCCATTTTGTTAAACGTTTTGCCATGGCAATACCTATAAGTAAGGAAACATTTAAAATAATCCAGGAGTAAAATAATAACAATTTCATTCACCACCATTTCACCAACTCCCGAGTAAGTTCTACTAAGGTGGCAAAGCATACGTTCCGCCTACTGGTAAACGGTTATCGTAGCCTATGGATGCTTGCAACACCAGGGGTATCACTCATGCGTTGCCGACCCTGAAAATAAAGGAGGAATAGTTGGGCTGGCAGCATAGGAGACATGCTGCCATGCATCACAGCGGCGGTAACAAAACACCACCGGTCCCCCCCACTGCCAACACAACTATTTTTTTCTATTTTCTACCTAAAGTTTTTATTTACACTTTTCACTAAGCCTATTATTTTTATAATAATTATTAAATTAATAAAGTCTAACTACCCTCTACATTTCATACAAATTCCATTCCATTTTTAAATTTATTCAAGGAGTAACAGCTACTATGTTACATCTTCACCCACTTCAAACTCTTCAAAGGAAAGACCGAGCGGAATATCTCTAAAGAAGAAACAGTTAGAAATTTCATACATTTTATTTTCTAGAACATTGTGAATAAGAAAGTATTTTGCTATACCAGGAACTTCTATATTTCTATTAGTATATTTTTTGAAAAGATCCCGACAGTAAGGAAAGCATACGTAAGTATATAGACTCCTTAAACACATGCGAATATGCTGCAGTATTTTCTGGCAAAACTTGACTATTTTTTAAACAAAACTGCTGTCAAATATTTCCAGTATAAACTGACCTCTAATTATATACGCTTTCGGTACAATTACAGGTCGGCTTATACTGGCTACCGTAACTCGATGTGTAGCCGTGCGTACTCTCCAGTGTCCACTTTACAAAGTGGACTGCTAAGTGCCACACATATTAACTAGATACTTGTGAGTAACGTTTATGGAAACTAAAAACGACGACTGTAACAAGACACAACTGAGAACTCGCATCGACAAAAATATATTAGTAATACCACAGATAATATTATAATACTGTAATGCATTGAAAAATTATCTTATCGCAATAAGTTTTAATATTATATGACTGTAAATAAGTATACCTACTTATAAAGAAAATCATAAACATTAAATGTGCGGACGTAACTTCTTAGTTGTGTTGTGTGAAATCATTCCGACGTAAAATAATTACCGTCTCAATAGTTAAGAGGGCGACGACACTAGCCGAGCCGTGCTAAGGGTTGACATCAATGAATTAACAAAATTAATCAAATTACCCACAACTGAATAACCCGGGTTAAGCCGTCCGGAACTGAGGCGCTGCTATTGACACGTCTATAATTACGATACAGCCTTACAGGCCGCAAACGTGCACCGCTCACGTGGACATCTCGCGTCATTTATTTAAGGGTTAGCCCTGACATGTGCCGAAGTGTTTGTGAATTTTCCGAGGTAAATGGAGCGCGATAGGGTTTATTTTAAGTGTTGGTTATGTATGAACGCTTTTTATAGATTGTTAATAATAATGTGACTAGATTATTATTAATAATCTATATACTCGTATAGACACTAGACTAATGACTGCCTCATTAGTCTAGTGGTCCCAAGCGCGACTGCTACACTAGAGGTCCTGGTTTCGATCCCCAGGTCGAGCAAAGTGTTATTGGGATTTTCTATGAAATTCTCAATAGCAGCTCGGAGTCTGGAGATTTTTTTTTAAAGACATTGCCCCACACCAGGATTTTCTCCTGTATCGTGGGTGCGTTTACAAACACAAATAAATTCTCACATACACAAACGCCCAGATCCGGAACAATTACCTGTAGATCATACAAATATTTGCTCCGTGTCGGGATTGAACCCACAACACGTGGCGCAGAAGCCGATCGCTCAACCAATCGTGTCGTCAAGTTGTGCCCGGTGAATGGCTATAGGCTCGCCGCCTATAACATGGGACCTAAACATACCGGCGAACTGTGGGTGTACATTAGTACGCCTCTGCCTAACCCTTCGGGAAATACAGGCGTGATGGTATGTAATAATAATGTGTATCACACTGATGACAAGGAAAAGTAATTTCAGAATACGTACCTATTTATTAGCAGATAGTATTTAGTAATAGTTATATATTTTCACGACTGTCTTCCATTGGTCTACCCTTTTGCTTCATCTATTATTATATGAGGAGATTAATGATTATAATCATTAATCTCCTCATGCATGATCATCGGTTCAGGGTAGGTACTCATAACTTGACCTTCAGAATATGTTTTTTAGGAAAATAGCAGACAATACCTATCAATGTA
Source organism: Acronicta aceris (assembly GCA_910591435.1). Taxonomy (NCBI): domain Eukaryota; kingdom Metazoa; phylum Arthropoda; class Insecta; order Lepidoptera; family Noctuidae; genus Acronicta; species Acronicta aceris. The sequence goes on along the minus strand of OU342771.1, from coordinate 11,824,407 downwards.
GAAATACAATACAAATACAAATAGTTTATTATTCATTCAGATTTCTTGTACTACATAGTTAGTGATTGAAGCGTCCTTTTAAGCAAAATAATGCCTGTATTAAGACACTCCACTCTTCCATAACATAGATTTACGTAATGTACACATAATAATCTTATTCTATGTAGTATAAGTACATAATTATAATAATGATGCTAAAATTTAATACTCTCTAACAAAAAAAAATACCTTATGACGTAAATTCAGAATGTGAAGGCAAATTTCGATCAAGCGGGTGGGACTCGCGGTGGCTTAGCGGTCAGAGCGTCTGGTGTATCTCACCAGAAGACGGAGGTTCGAATCCTGCCCACGATTGAATTTTTTCTTCACTAATATAACTTTATAATCTTAGCAAGGAAAATGCAAAAAAAAATACAAAAAGAAAAAAAAAATATTATAAAAAATACCAAAGACTTGGATACCTAATATTTTATGCTGATTAAAAAGCTATTAGGTAATTGTTATATCGCTATTTACGAAAGTATTAAGCACTAAAAAATACTTAAATGACCTATTTAGATATCCGGAAACTTTTTCTTAGAACTGCCTCATTGGTCTAGTTCGATTCCAAAGTGCTATTACGAATTCATAAGTATAAAAACTTGTTGTATTTTAAAAGCAAAATGTGTTTTATAAGTAGGTTAAAGTTTATCGCATGATCTGTCGACCTTCGTGTGTCAGCGTGGTGGAAGCTAACTCAAACCTAACAGGAACATAATTCTCAACAAAATTATACCTACTTATAAAGAAAAGACTGACTACTACTGACTGCCTCATTAGTCTAGTGGTCCCAAGCGCGACTGCTACGCTAGAGGTCCTGGGTTCGATCCCCAGGTTGAGCAAAGTGTTATTGGGTTTTTCCATGAAATTCTCAGTAGCAGCTCGGAGTCTGGATTCGTGCCCGGTTAAATGGCAATAGGCTCGCCCCCTATTACATAGGACCTAAATATACCGGCTAAAAAATGACAGACTTTCATACAACTTTCACCCCCCTTTTCACCATCTTCGGGGTTGAATTTCCAAAAATCCTTTCTTATCCGATGCCTACGTCATACAAAAAACACAACCTCTAAGTTTCAGGTCTCTACGATCAGCGGTTTAGGCTGTGCGTTGATCCGTCAGTCAGTCATTCAGGACATAGCATTTCATATGTATAGATTTGCGAATGCTTTATGACAAAACTTTGTTGAATATTTACGTGATAAAGCTACTTACTATACTCCATTTATTATTTATTAACTATATAACATTCACAACTGAGAACTAAAACCTTTACATAAAAATCCTTATCAAGCCAAAAACTTGCCAATAACTGTGTAATTGGTCAAAATTGTCATTTTACACTACTTTTAGCAACAATAATAATTTTTATGCAATGGTTTTAGTTAAATATTGTGAATTTTGTATACGAGTAGTTGATGTTACAATTACTACTGCCATGAATCTAGAACTTGTTAGAGACCTACAAACTGCGAAAAATCACTTGAAATTTGAATTTCGCGGGCTCAGATGAACGATCCGCCTTAAAATGTTACACCGTTAAAACCTGATTATTACGTTACAACTTTATTTTATGATAAACTAGAGGGCGTAGCAAAGGTTATCCTGCCCTGAAAAAAAAAAAATCGTAGAACTTAATTGCGGTGCCATCTGGGGACCCACATAAAAATTTAATCAATATCACAGCTGCCGCTTAGGAGGAGTTTAGACAATGCACGCAACGCCATCTACTGGCCTTGCCGAAACAGCATATTACGCCATATTCATTTTTGTCCGTGTTTTATTTCTGTTAAATCAAGTCAATCCGTTTCCGATACAAAATGTATGAGAAAATTAATTTTCATATTTTTTTTCATTTTCGTGATTTTTTCGATGTTTTAATAAATATTCTACTCGTACTATTCGGGGTGGAGATAAATCAAAGAAAAAAATCGGTCCAGCCGTTCTACTCTGAAATGCAGTCATTTCAATAATATAACACAATAATAATTGTCATTATTTCACCGTTATTTTATCTAATGCTATATAATATAATAAATGACGGTAGATAGGTAGATACAAAGACCTATTCTGTAAAATACCATTTCGATATCTCAACGATTGAGCGGAAAATCGAATATCAAATACATACTTGAAATGTCAACATAATCACGCTTAAAAGTTCATTTAATTTCCGTATTCAATGATGTGTTTCCACTGGCTATCGAATAGAATACGAATTTGATTTCCTTACCGCGGATTCAACTGTCAGCACGAACAACTTGCGAAAAAGTATTCGTATCGTCACGATAGAGGCGCTGGTCCAAATCTCATACAAATTGGTCTCCATGACGATACGAATACTTTTTCGCAAGTTGTTTGTGCTAAGGCTACTGTCGAGATATGAATACATCCTTCCAGAATACTTTTAGGTACAGCTAGCTAATTAAGATAACTGCCATTTATTTGTATTTTATTCTGAGGCACATCAACAACGTATTTATAGACGAAATATATTTAAATGTGTTTATGTACATAACATAACATACCATCACGCCTGTATTCCCCGAAGGGTTAAGCAGAGGTGTACTTAATGTACACCCACAGTTCGCCGGTATGTTTAGGTCCCATGTAATAGGGGGCGAGCCGAGCGAACCGGGCACAAATCCAGACTCCGAGCTGCTACTGAGAATTTCATATAAAAACCCAATAACACTTTGCTCGAACTGGTGATCGAAGCCAGGACCTCTAGCGTAGCAGTCGCGCTTGGGACCACTAGACTAATGTGTTTACATAAATAATATATTTCCTGTGCAAATAAGTCACTTAAAAAGCACGCAAAGCTTTTTAATTAAATAGAAATCATACGAAATTTAAAAGTCAACTTCATACTATCTACTATCAAAATTATAGAGACCTATCTAAACCGTACCTACGTATCATCTTATATTTCTCGTGATAATCCACATAATATATACCTGCCGTCTCTCCGTGTAGGGGAAGAAGAGGATTATGTCAAACTTCTACCGACTTAAACAAACGGCCGACCTTAACGTAATGTGTAGGAGGCTCCGACACTTTAAGAATAGGTAGTCAGAATGTATATATATACTAGCGGCCCGGTACGTGCTTCGCTACGTATAAAGCGAAATACAGCGGACAGCGGACAAAACCATTCCCAGATCCCCAATTTCATCAAAATCGGTCCAGTCGTTTGATCTAAACCATTCCCAGATCCCCTTGAACACACACAAAAAATTTCATCAAAATCGGTCCAGTCGTTTGAGAGAAGTTCAGTCACATACACACTCACAGAAGAATTATATATATAAAGAATAAAGATATATATTTTAAATGTTGAATATACGCAATGTTTACGCAAACTTCGTCATATTTTTATACCAATAACAATATTATATAAATGTAAGCAATAGTTTAAAAATCCATCCAAACTTATATATGGGTGAATATTCGAACATAACATACCATCTCGCCTGTATTCCCGGAAGGGTTAGGCAGAGGTGTACTAAGTACCTACTTAGTACATACATAACATAATCAACCTATTTACTGTCCCACTGCTGGGCACGGTTCTCCTCTCAGAATGAGAGGGATTAGGCTATAGTTCACTACGCTGGCCTAGTGCGGGTTGGCAGACTTCACACGCCATCACCATCGGTATGTTTAGGTCCCATGTAATAGGGGGCGAGTCTATTGCCAATAACCGGGCACAGACTCCGAGCTGCTATTAAAATTTTATAGCAAAATCCAATAACACTTGGCCCGACCTGGGGATCGAACCGAGGATCTATAGCGTAGCAGTCTCGCTTGGGACCACTAGGCTAATAACTACTAATAAGGCAGTCAATATTCTAACACTATTTAACAAATCTTCCTTCTCATCATAGTATTATCTCTTTCATAGTTTTTTTTTTATGTGATAGGAGGGCAAACGAGCAGACGGATCACCTGATGGTAAGCGATTACCGCCGCCCATGGACACCCGCAACACCAAAAGAGGAGTCACAAATGCGTTGCCCACCTTTAAAAGAGGATTGGGCCTCCGGTAACCTCACTCACTCGGCGAAACACAACGTAAGCGTTGTTTTACGCCGGTTTTCTGTGAGGCCGTGGTATCACTCCGGTCGAGCCGGCCCATTCGTGCCGAAGCATGGCTCTCCCACGATAAAAGACCCAGAAGATCCCACGGTCCTGAGTTCAGATTCTTTTTATTCTTGTCTTATTGCTTGACCTGCAGCGGTGTAGTTTAAATATTTACTATTATAATTGTATTGTTCTAATGGTTTTCAGCCTACTAACCACTCTATATCCCGCATATTTTTTCATAACATTATTTTATGATGTATATATGTGTGTATTTATTGTGTATGGTTTTCCATAGTTGACACCATAACACCGCGTGCGAGCGTCACCACTGCAGTTTTTGTTTTTTATTTTATTTTTTTTTCAATCCGGGTGCTGAGCGCTGCGCTTGCTCTAAAACACACATAGAAATAGTAATGCTATGTAGCTATTTATGTAACTACATACTATGTATATATTTATTCATTTATTTATTTATTTATATATTGTACCACTAAGTTGCCGTATATTATTATTATACTGGGTATATGGAACTGGTTTTCGTCCGTGCGTCATTAAGGGTCTGGTTGAAAACCAGCGTCGGGCAAATTTGTCTGGCATATGCTGAACCAGATCCTTTTCGGCGTAATTGTAAGGGCATAGTGCAATTATGTTGTAAGTTTAATATTATGTTCTTTTATAGTTATTTATGTACTTGTCTTTGCTATTCGCTGAATAAATTGTTTCTTTCTTTCTTTCTTTCTTTCTTATTCTCATGTCTCAGTATTTCTTACCATGCCACGTGATTATAAAACTAAAAACCATATAAACAGAGTTCTGGAACTTTCGAAACAAAAATACACAAGAATTCCCCTGTACATTTTAATATTCTGTTAGAACAAAGACTTGGCTAAATGAAAGTTTTATGAAGCTACCCTCCAAAGTCCGTTTTTACTAAATTTACCCTTTGAGTCGGGAGAATACTTGAAACTTAAACAGCGACCACAGTATGAAATTTTCCTTTACCTAATCAAGTTCCCTTGTCTCCCTAATTACTCCCAAGGTAGTGTTAATTTTCGTCAACCGTTTAATCACTTGCTAATCCGGACCTTAGGAACAGGATCGCATAAAGAGAGACGCCACTAATAAGCAAGCCGTGGCTCTCCGAGGACATAATAAGTTGGGGACGGGACAAACTAGATGAACATGTTTCGTAGCTCAAATTAATCTAGTAAGAAAATCTGGAACATGTCCACATTTTCTAAAGGTCACGTAGGGATATTTTCCGTCTGTGGTCCTTTTCATCAAGGATTCTGACTAACCGAACTAGATACGAATCAGTCAGTTTTCGTTCCATTAATGAAACAGTGTTTTGTTTTATAAAATTATTGCGCAGCACTAGAATATTCTCCAGTATCGTAGATATGTTTAAAAACAAAATTTCTCGCACATACAAATACCCACATCCCGAACAAAATTAACATAAATATGACACCCAAATATTTATTCCAGACCGCAACGATCCTGCGATCCCGTAGTAGTACAGAAGCCGTTTGGTAAGCCATTGCGCTATTTGTGCCGAAAGAAATATACAACAGACGAGCTATTACTCGTAATAATTATTAAATCATCAAGCCTGTTTTCTCTGAAGGATAAGGTAGAGATATAATAATGTACACCCACAGTTCGCCGGTATATTTAGGTCTCATGTAGTTAATAAAAGGCGAATTAACAATTCCAAACTCCGAATTAGTTTAGTGGTCCCAAGCGCGACTGCTACTACAGGTCCTGGGTTCGATCCCCAGGTCGAGCGAAGTGCTATTGGATTTTCTATGAAATTCTCAGTTGCAGCTCGGAGTCTGGATTTGTGCCCGGTTAATGGCTATAGGCGCGCCCCCTATTACATGGGACCTTTTTTTAGCCGAAATTTTCTAATCGCCTCCATTATAAGACTGTTAGTAAGTGAAACTCAATCTATTCACAATAGCTCTAGGGAAAAGCTCCTAATTTGTTCTAGTTTCGTCCTTAAATTTAATTACAAAAACATTTCCGAAGCTCAATACCTATTTGATTTTCTTTCTATAAACAATCTTGTAATTAAGTTATAGTCTTTTATCTTCGATTTTAAACACTACACCCACAGTTCGCCGGTATGTTTAGGTCCCATGTAATAGGGGGCGAGCCTATTGCCATTAACCGGGCACAAATCCAGACTCCGAGCTGCTACTGAGAATTTCATACAAAAACCCAATAACACTTTGCTCGACCTGGGGATCGAACCCAGGACCTCTAGCGTAGCAGTCGCGCTTGGGACCACTAGACTAATGAGGCAGTCAGAATATTTATTTTACAAAGCAATAAGTAATTAAGTATTGTTCCATTTTTTTTATTGCTGCTATGGGAATTTATTTTATCGCTTTTTTTCATTTTCAACATAACTTGAGTAAAAAGGATTAAGAAATGCCTAATTTTAAGGAACATCTTTAGAATGCTACTTACGCAGAATCTTCTTATAATGAAATTATTAAAATTCCTCATTTCTGACGATTAAAATACTTGAAACAGACAGCCTAGACGGATTCCAATAGTAGTAGGTACTTATTAAAATGTTAACAAAGATGAAATGTTAGAATTTCAGTGAAAAGAATACTGGGCGTAAGTAAGCCTCTTCTCAGATCGACGGGGATAAAGGCCATAATCCACGACGATGACCTGATACTGCGGGTTAATAAACTTCACACGCACGGGAACTTTACAGAGGTTTTATTCCAACTCAAGTCCCGAATAATATAATCCTAATATACATAAACTTGAGTCCCATGACTCCGTTATGACACGAAATTATGGTTGAGCTACCAATGACTGATGTATGTGTGCCATCAGCTGGGACTGGTCTACTCAAAGCTGCTATGGCTCATTCTTCAAAAGGCCATCTCAGACATTCCCCTGCATTGTAACACTCGCATACCTATTGCTACTATTATGTCTGGACTTTAAAAGAGACCATGATTCTCGGAGTTTGTTTCGGTGTTTCTTCTCGGAGATCGTCTTGTAGGAAATGCCTTTTAGTTTTAAAAATTAGAACATTGACTTGTAAAAGTGTCTTTAAAAGATCTATTTATAGAAATTAAATATCATTTCATACCATTTCATCATCATTTCATTTCCAACCAGGGAACCAAGGGAAGTGCGGTTTTTAGTCGGTACCTACCTAAATATTATCATGCTGCTCCTCTGGCGGCAGACGATCTGTAGGTATCTTCCGCATAATCAAAAAGGGCACAGGTGGCAAACAAGCATACGGCCCGCCTGATGGTAAGCGGTTACCGTAGCCTATGGACGCTTGCAACACCAGGGGTATCACACGCTCGTTGCTGATCCTGTAAATTAAGGAGGAATAGTTGGGCTGGCAGCATAGGAGACATGCATGACAGCGGCGGTAACAAAACACCACCGGTCTCCCCCCACAGCATATTATCTGTGCCACAGCCTGGCGACCTTGCTCACCGTGAGGAACACAACGTAACATGGAGCTGTGTTATTTGGCTATGATTTTCTGCAAGGTGGAGGTACTTCCCCAGTCGAGCAGCTCCAATTGTGAGTAGAATTATTCGATTCCACTATGCCCTACCTCTCTTAAATAGCACTGTTATATCTGATTGAACGATCGAATTGTTTTCGAATCAACGCCGCGAAATGTCCATCAGTCATTGACAACCGACATTCGATTCGTATTCACTGTTTACTTTTGTTTATGTTCAATTCACTGTAATTATCACAGAGCGCGTAAATCAACGGCGATTTACGAACTGTTTTTATTTTATCTGCGAGAAAAACAAGGTGATTTCTTTTTAATATTTTCCCTTGTATATTAAAATTAGCAAGCTGAATTGGCAGTGGGCTGGCCATCTGTAGAAGAACCGATAACCGCTGGGGTAGATGTGTTCTTGAGTGGAGACCAAACGTAAACTAGGACGCCCACTGGCAAGTTGGAGTGATGATTTGCGAAACGTTGCTAAGTTTCAGAACCTGGATGCGATAAGCCGAGAACAGCGTGAACTGGCGCACATTGATGGAGGCCTAATTTCAGCAGTGGAGTGCTATAGACTGATGATAATGATATTGCACGTTAGTACCTACATAAAAATATAATATTTTTTACAATGTCATTCAGCAGGCACTTTCACAAGGGTAGCTACACTGAGTCATTATCAGAATCAGTTAACTATCCGTAGACTATATTATTTTTTAATACGTTAGTGTTATTTTAGTTATTTCTTCTTTAAGGGTCCGGCGAAGCTTAAATTGCCCACAAAACCGTAATACCGAAATATATCGTCTACTACTACTTCACTGGAAATAAAAGACCGGAAAATCGTTTCAAACTTGATAAAGTTATCAAGAACTGCATTCGCTTAGGTACATTTATTTCCAGTAAAGTATTTTGGATGAAATGGTAGAGTAGATTAACGGTATCGAAATCCAAATAGTAACAGAATTTGATTAAATTGTGTTTGAATTACGATTTATTTCGGTATTACGTTTGTAAGAGACATTCGGTCCGCCGGACTCTTAATGCTGTCTCTTATCGATTTAGTAAGTGCTACAAACTAGGTGACTGGGTAAAGGATGAAAACATTCTAGGGGATCATTCCTATACTAAAAACGTATCTACAAATTTTATTTCACTTTACAGTGTGTGTAAAGTGCACATTTTTTTGGAAATTTAGTTATTTTTTATTGGGCCCTAGAATATTTCCACCCTTCAATTAATAATGACGCATAAGTCCCACTTACGTGGGAGAGCCATGCTTCGGCACGAATGGGCCGGCTCGACCGGAGTAATACCACGGCCTCACAGAAAACCGGCGTTAAACAACGCTTACGTTGTGTTTCGCCGAGTGAGTGAAGTTACCGGAGGCCCAATTCCCTTTTAAAAGGTCGGCAACGCGCTCGTGACTCCTCTGGTGTTGCGGGTGTCCATGTGCGGCGGTAATCGCTTACCATCAGGTGATCCGTCTGCTCGCTTGCCCTCCTATCACATAAAAAAATATTAAGTATGTAGGTATCTTAATACTTAATTTTAGGGACATTAAGCTTCGAAAGTGCCGACTTTAACAGGAAAAGCTACGTGAAAGTTATTCATATTAAGCCCCTCCACTATTCACGATAATTTTATTTGAATATATCGCTCGACACCGTCCATACGAGCACATAATATGAGAGCTGAGAGCCCACTTCTGCCGTAAATGTTTGCACGCCATCCATTGAGTATACATGTGCTATGTGGATATACCTCTTAATAAAGTGCACTATTAAGCTGGTTACTCACAAGTATTCATATTTTATCGTAACGTTACCTACATTCGATGTGACCGTTTCACTCACGTCCCATAAAGATTAACATACTGTTACGCCGAGTAACTAGGACGACGGAGATGAGTCACGGAGATTCTAGATTAGTCGATGAAGCAGGTAGAAAACAAACAAGAGGAATATGCTAGAAGGCGGCACCCGCAACAAAAAGAAAAACAAACAAAACACAATAGCGTGAGACTTGGCTCAAGGTCAAGGATTAACAATGGCGATTGTAAACACCTATTGTTCGCAAGTTGAATAAAGGACGTAAACATCTATTGTTCGCAAGTTGAATAAAGGACGTAAACATCTATTGTCTCAAAAATGCGGGCGGGTCGCATTATTGAAATTTATCGAGATTTTTCGAATCCAGAATCTTCGTGGCTCATATAAATAATGGTCGACAGCGTCGGCAAGGGCAGTTCAGTTTTGGACGCATCCAAGTGAAGATCGAAGTGAAGTTACAAGTGATTATCAGTGCGACGTTAAGTGTAACAAGTGCTAGTGTATAGTGACTGTTCGTGTGATTTCTGTGTGTTTGTGTGGTGAATAAAGTGACTGTTTTCGGTGAAATTAGTGATTTTAATTTATCCCGAACCCCAGCTCGTAACATTTGGTGTCAGAAGTAGTGGGATAAATTATGCCGGTTTTACCGAAAGAAGACACGGAGGGTATCCGTACAAGAAGTCAGCGGCAGCAGGAGATGGACCAGAGACGATTCACAGATTCGCCGTCTGTACCTTCGGGTCAAGAACGACCACCTAATGACCCAGTCGCTGGTCCATCAGGAACATCTCCAGCACCGACAATTGACCTGGCGGCCTTGATGGTAATGATGCAGGAGCAAACACGGCTGCTGCGTGAGCAGATGCAGCAAGACAAAGAAGAGCAAGCCCGCCGGCAGGAAGATCAGGCACGCCTGCTACGGGAACAGCGGCAGCAAGATAAGGAGGAGCAGGCACGTCGGGAGGAGGAGCAGGCACGTCGGGAGGAGGAGCAGGCCCGCCGCCAAGAGGAACAGATGAACCTCATAAAGGACCTCCATGGGACCCTTGGCAAACAGCTGGGTGTTATGAAGGAGCAGGTGGAGCAGCACGAGAGTCGACTTGCCAAAGCCGAGGAACAGATCGCTAATGTGACAAAGGCGTTGGGCGATTTGAAGGCAGGAAAGGGATTTGTGGCTCCTGTGGTTGACACCCCCATGACCTCCTCAGTACGTGGATTTAAAGTACCACCGTTTGATGGAACCTCTTCATGGTCAGCTTACGGACTCCAGTTTGAAGACTATGTGGAATCAAATGGATGGGACAAAGCTCAAGCCAAGACGGCACTCACCTTATGCCTCCGCGACCAGGCTTTAACTGTACTGGAGGCGCTCGGCAAGGACATGACCTACGACCAACTACTGGAAGCATTGGACTCAAGATACGGCGACGCGCATCTAGAATACGTGTTTCGTGCCCAGCTGAAGGACCGAGTACAGCGCGGTGCAGAGACCCTACAGCAGTGGGCTCTAGAAGTTGAGAAGTTGGTTCGGAAAGCCTACCAGTCCACACCAGCGCTTATCGACGGAAATCTTGTTCAGGCGTTCGTCGATGGAATACGTGATCTAGAAGTCAGAGCGGCTGTGAGACTTGGGCACCACAAGATTTTAAGAGACGCCTTAGCCCATGCCTTGGAAGTAGAAGCAGTGAGACAGGACCATCGGGCGCACCGTATCCGGGAAGTCGTTTTACCAACATGCCACCTTTGCGGGGAAAAGGGCCATTTCCAGGCAGGTTGCCCGAAGCGCAGCGAGGGTCGAAAGGATGGTGCAGCATCACCAAGATGCTACATATGCGGAGAAAAGGGCCACCTCCGAGCTAATTGCCCAATGGGAACCACGTGGCGACAGAAGACCTATGGTGAAACAGTAAGGGCGGTGAATGCAACCGCCGAGGAGCAGCAGGGAAACGAGTAAAAGCCAGGACTGCGGGGCGGGTGCTGGCTAGTGCAGAAGTAGCCCCAAGGATTTCGATCTCACAAGCCCATGATGGAAACAGCCTGATCATCAAAGGCGAAGTCAACAGAACACCCTGTAAGCTGACAATAGATACTGGAGCTTCTCGCACGGTCGTGAATTCTCAACTGGCACGTCGGGTTCTTGGGGACTGCATCATTGACCGTGAGTGTATACAATTAGTAACAGCTACTGGTCAGCACATATCCGTCCGAGGTGAGAAGGAGGTGGAATTGAAACTTGGTAACAGAATATATCGGCATAATGTCATCGTAGCCGATATAGTAGACGACTGCATACTGGGATTGGACTTTATGCGAGAGCATTATTGTGAGATCGACGTTAATCAAGGAGTATTGAAGTGCGGGACAGAAGAAGTCTTTATGGAAGGTGCAACCGCCGGGAAAGTGTTCTGCCTGAAGAAAATAATTCTACCTCCTATGTCGGAAACAATCGTCCCAGTCGCTCTACCACAGAATGCTGGGCAGGAAAATCGATGTGTTCTCATAGAAAGGTTGGACGAAGACTTGCCATGGAAGATGGCACGAACGTTGGTCAAAGCTTCAAATACATCAGCTGTACGCATACTAAATCCCAGCGATAAGGAGCAAGTGATCAAGAAAGGCACATTGATGGGCATTTGTGAAGAAGTAGCCTGGATGCGACGTTGCAGTGATCAGTGTACTGGTAATAACGCTCACAATTCAAGGTTTAACGTGGCAACACTCTTGGAAGACTGTAGAAATCATATGTCTGAAGAAGAAATGGACAAGGCTAAGAAGATGTTGCTTCAGTACGCTGATATTTTCTCTACAAATGATGCCGATATAGGAAAAACCGGATTGGTGCAACACAAGATCAATACTGGCAATGAGTCACCAATTCGTCAGCGACCTAGAAGACTGCCAGTTGCAAGAGAGAAGGAAGTGGAGATCATGATTGAGGGGATGGTGAAGGATGGTGTAATAGAGCCTTCATCTAGTCCGTGGTGTTCTCCTGTCGTATTAGTGAAAAAGAAAGATGGCAGTATGCGCTTCTGCGTGGACTATCGACGACTGAACGACATTACGAAGAAGGACAGCTACCCATTGCCAAGGATTGATGACACACTGGATACACTGACAGGCATGAAATGGTTTACCACCTTAGACCTCAAAAGTGGCTACTGGCAAGTGGAAATAGACCCAAAGGATAAGGAGAAGACCGCATTCTCTACGGGAAAGGGTCTGTGGCAGTTTAAAGTAATGCCGTTTAGATTGTGTAATGCTCCTGCCACGTTCGAGAGACTTATGGAACTAGTGCTCACTGGCCTGATCGGAGATGCCTGCCTGGTCTATTTGGATGACATCATCATTGTGGGCCGTACATTTGATGACCACCTACGAAACCTGGAACGTGTGCTATCAAAAATCAGAGGAGCCAATCTAAAGTTGAGTCCGAAAAAGTGCTCATTATTCAAACGACAAGTGAGTTTTCTGGGACACGTAGTTTCGGAAAAGGGTGTTGAAACGGATCCAGAGAAGATAGTTGCTGTCAAAGAGTGGCCAGTGCCGAAAGATAAGACGCAAGTCAGAGCATTTTTGGGCTTGTGCTCCTACTATCGACGGTTTGTGAAGAATTTTTCGGACATTGCGAAACCTTTACACAAATTGACCGAGGAAAAGGCACAGTTCTGCTGGGACACAAACTGTGACAGCGCTTTTCAAGAGTTAAAGGACCGTCTGTGCAATACACCTATATTGGGCTACCCTGACACTGAAAATGAATTCATCGTGGACACAGACGCAAGTAATACTGGAATTGGTGGAGTGTTGTCACAGAAAAAAGGAGATCAGGAAGTTGTGATAGCCTACTTCAGTAAATCATTGTCAAAACCAGAGAGAAACTAATGCGTCACGAGAAGAGAACTGCTCGCAATAGTCAAGACGTTGCAACATTTCAGCAAGTATTTATTGGGAAGGAAATTTTACCTGCGCACGGACCATGCTGCACTAAAGTGGCTATTGCAGTTTAAGAACCCGGAAGGACAAGTAGCAAGGTGGATTGAGCTACTACAAGAATTCGACTTCGTAATTGAACATCGCAGTGGCAGATCCCACGGTAACGCAGATGCGTTGTCACGAAGACCTTGTCCAGAGAAGTGCAAACATTGTTCCAGACAAGAGGCTAAAGAAACAGTGCCCGTGAGGATGCTGAAAACTGACCTTAGCGACGAATGGAAAGAAAACTTACAGCAGGCTCAGGAAAAAGACGCTGATATCAAACCGATCCTCGAGTGGATGAAAGCTGGTGCCTCTAAACCAACATGGAGTGATGTTGCGTCATTGAGCACAGTCACAAAAAGTTACTGGGCACAGTGGGACAGTCTGCTGATACAAAATGGTGTCTTATGCCGGAAATGGGAAAATGTTAAAGGGGACAAGTGTCATCTGCAGATGGTAGTCCCCAAAGCTAAGGTGCCAGATGTCCTGCGACTTTACCATGACGGATTCGGGAGGTCATCTAGGTGTAAAAAGGACTTTATTAAAGATTCGAGAGCGATTCTACTGGATCCACTGCCGGGACGATGTTGAAGACTGGTGTCGTAAATGCACTAGTTGCGCAGCTGTAAAAGGGCCTCACACGCGCAGCAGAGGAGCATTGAAAGTCTACAACGTTGGTGCGCCCTGGGAACGAATAGCCCTAGACGTTGCGGGACCATTTCCAGAAAGTGAAAGTGGAAACAAGTATTTTATGGTTGTGATGGATTATTTCACAAAGTGGCCGGAAGTGTTCGCCATTCCTAACCAAGAAGCTTCGACGGTTGCAGATAAATTGGTCCATGAAGTCTTCTGTCGATTTGGAGTACCCTTGGAGATTCACAGCGACCAAGGAAGGAATTTTGAGTCTCAAATATTCCAGGAGACGTGTCGGGTAATGGGTACCCATAAAACCAGAACCACCTGATGGAATGGTTGAACGATTCAATCAAACCTTAGAGAGATATCTGGCAAAAGTCGTGGGGAACAGGCAGAGGGATTGGGATAAGCACATCCAGCCGTTCCTTTTGTCATACCGGAATGCAGTTCACGAAAGTACGTCGGTAACACCAGCCTTCGCGAACTTCGGAAGAGAACTACGGTTGCCTGCAGATCTCATCACCGGTATTCCGCCTGACACCCCCCGTTGTGTGACTGATTATGCAAACGACTTGCGTACCAGAATGAATGACATATATGAGCATGTCAGACAATCAGGCCAACAAACATCTGAGAGGATGAAGACCCGCTATGACCGCAAGATGAACAATAAGGGCTTCGACGAAGGCTCACTAGTGTGGCTACATAACCCGGTACGCAGCAAAGGAAAGTCACCGAAGTTACAGGCAAAATGGGACGGTCCCTACCGAGTCGTGACTAAGATCAACGATGTGACCTACCGGATACAGAAAGGATCAAGAGGTGCTCCGAAGATCGTTCATGTGGATCGTTTGGCACGTTATCACGGATCGAATAATGCTCGGGACGAGCATGTCTTAGGAGGGGGCAGTGTTACGCCGAGTAACTAGGACGACGGAGATGAGTCACGGAGATTCTGGATTAGTCGATGAAGCAGGTAGAAAACAAACAAGAGGAATATGCTAGAAGGCGGCACCCGCAACAAAAAGAAAAACAAACAAAACACAATAGCGTGAGACCTGGCTCAAGGTCAAGGATTAACAATGGCGATTGTAAACACCTATTGTTCGCAAGTTGAATAAAGGACGTAAACATCTATTGTTCGCAAGTTGAATAAAGGACGTAAACATCTATTGTCTCAAAAATGCGGGCGGGTCGCATTATTGAAATTTATCGAGATTTTTCGAATCCAGAATCTTCGTGGCTCATATAAATAATGGTCGACAGCGTCGGCAAGGGCAGTTCAGTTTTGGACGCATCCAAGTGAAGATCGAAGTGAAGTTACAAGTGATTATCAGTGCGACGTTAAGTGTAACAAGTGCTAGTGTATAGTGACTGTTCGTGTGATTTCTGTGTGTTTGTGTGGTGAATAAAGTGACTGTTTTCGGTGAAATTAGTGATTTTAATTTATCCCGAACCCCAGCTCGTAACAATACTATAAGTCCGATTCTAGGCGGTTTGTCAAGATGAATCATGCAACATATTATAAGTTAGACAATCTAGCAATACATCGTTGAAAAATGCATTCAATTCCAAAAATGCAGTCGTTTTTGCGTACAAACATACAGACAAACAATAATTCTAAAAATTGTTATTTTGGATTCTGTTGCTCTAATGAAGACCCCCATATTCGATTTTTTTAATATCTATAATGTACAGACTACAGACATCGACCTGTTACAATTTTATTATAGGTATAGATAGATAAATCTTCTTCTATCTATACTTAAAATAAATCTGTAGAGAGGTCAATTCTGTACATGAAATATATTTCCAAAATAACAATCAGCGGGTGATTAGTGATCGATACTGACGCCAAAAATGCAATCAGTAAAATTTTTGTCTGTCTGTCTGTATGTTCGTTATAGAAACAAAAACCACTCGACGGATTTCAACGAAACTTGATACAATTGTTCTTCATACTCCTGGGCAGGTTATAGTATACTTTTCATCACGCTACGATCAATAGGAGCAGAGCAGTGAAGGGAAATGTTGGGAAAATGAGTGATTCATGAGAAAGGTTTCAAGCTATAAAATATCACGCTACAACCCTTAGGAACGGGGCAACTCAGGTGAAACCGCGGGCGAAGAACTAGGGAACAAAGTAACTATTCCACGCGGACGAAGTCGCTGGCAAAAGCTAGTCATAAATAAAATAAATAAATGTTTATTTGTCACAAAGAATAGTACAAAGAGATAGGCTTAATCAATGGTACAATGTTATTCCTAAAAGGTACTGGTTCCCAAAGTAGGCTGAAGCCTGTAGGTATTTTGTTTTGATCACTTGCTTATACGGTGAAGGAAATTATCGTAAAGAAACCTGCATCGAGAGACTTCCTCGATAGCATATGAAGTCTGCCAACCCGCACTATGCCAGTGTGGTAGAATTCTTCTTCTTCTTATCGAATCGACACCAAACGGAAAGAGAAGAGCAAAAGGAAAGAAACAATTTAAAAACATTAAACTAAACTGGCCCAGTAGACTAAATATAGCTTAATCCCTCTTACACTAAGAGGAGACCAGCAGTAACTAGAACAGTAAATAGGATGATGATTATGATGTGTTACAAGATGATCATTACAAGCAAATGGCTTGGTTTGATCTGGATACCGACTACTATACCTAATAGTATGTATATGTAATCCACGGATTCCCTCGCAACCCAAAGGTATTCATACGTTTAGTTATGAATCACGGTTAGAAAACAGTGTGGTGTTTGTTTAGTACAAAATTTCTCATGGATCATCTGCCACCCGGGGACGCGGCGGGGAGTGCGACTTATCCCCACTAAAAGCCGAACTTGCCATTATTTACCCTATAGGTAGGAAGGTGGTCTTTGCCCTATAGTCAATCACGATGCGGCCAGCTTAAGAGTTTATGATACCTACTTATACTTAAGACTGTTTAATATTTAAATTCCTTCTAAATAATATACAACGATTACTAATCAGACGCTTCGATCGAATAAGTAAGATAAGTACTAAATGATATTATAATCCTACAAGTTATTACAGTAGTTTATTTGAAAAAAAAAAAAGAAACATTTATCACTCTGATTACTCGTACAAACTAATAAGATTTTAGTTCTCTAAAAAAAATCAAGACAAACCTAAACTTGTTTATGATAAAAAAAAGGTAATTAAAATCGCATTAGTTCTTATGGTAAGCTGGGACAACAAAGGTTATTAGCATTTCCATTGTCTTAACAAAGTTAATTAAGTATAAAAAACAAAGTGAAGCTTATAAACGAATTGTTATTACAAGAAAATCTTGTAAAAGCCCATGTGCCTACGTAAATAAAGCTACTGTTATGAAAACCGTAATTAGATTTTATAACAATACCAGATGTGTAGCCGCGGCGTTACCCGCGATTGATATTGTTTTTACCGATCCTATGGGAAGTTCCCAAATTCCCGTCCCGGCAGTATGGGTTGGTGTAGTGGGTTGTTTTGCGGGAATGATAAATTAATTCCTATTTCTGGTCCAGAGCATGAAGTCTAGAATGAATTCCTGATTACGGCTTTACCGAGTCAAAGTTACATTATACCTACAGATAAAAGAGAACCTAAAGATTGCGATGTGTAAGGGGGTTTAAGAAGTTTTAGCTCTCAACACAGAGCTGTGGATGATGCTGCACCGACATAGCACATAAATAGATGAAAAAGAAGTAGGTATGTGGTAGCCGGGCGGCAGAGGATCCATTAGGATTTTCTGCACCACAAAAAAGGTAACATATGGAAGTATGGGATCCGCCTATTTCCGGGTTTATTGTGTATGTAGCTCATGCGGACACACGATCGGAGAACAAGAAAAATAATGGATAAAAATAATATAATTAATCTCCGTTGCCCGTTGGTACAAAGTAAATAATTTATTCGCTTCCGATAAACAAACTAAATCGCATTCCGTTCACGTTCGCGGAAGCGTCCAATGTTTCTTTTTACTTGTTTACATTAGATACACAGGTGTTTACACTACTTAATAGAATTTCGGTTATCTTGATCATTGTTTTTCTTTCCCTCCATTTACAATAAAATGGTCAAAGGCTAAAAGAATTTCAATCAAAGGTATTGTCTCATATTTTATTATGCACATACATTAAACGATGGGTTCGCATAGCCCATGAAGATATTTAAGCTTTGTTTATATAAAAAGGCCATAGAAAGAAAGAGTTGTACGGCTTCTCAATATTTGTAGATATTTTCAAGACCATATATTTTTCTAAGACTACCGCTTAGATACATAATAAAGTAATGTCATTGAGTCACAGTGTTAGAAAAAGAGGGGCAGGGAACCTCACGAGAGACACTTTCCTGGTAGACGTAGAAGTTACATCAAATATTTAGGTATCCGTTCGTGTATTAAAGGTATTCCTAGTTTACTTTATCTTTTATTGCTGTTGCAAACACTAATTGCCATGAACCCACATAGTAGAACCTACTAATTGCAAAATGCAATTCATTTTGAAAACGGGGAATTCGAAAAATCGGGCCCAGTAAATAAACTCGTACCTACCTAGACATAATTACGAGTGTATATTGTCATAAAAAACATTAAATTGGGTCAAGAACAAATCTATTGTCTTCTATTAAGTGGCCATAGACATCATAATATATATTTTTTGTGAAGAAGAAAATCTCGATGGAAGTGCAGGCCTTGGCAGCTTTCCAAAGCTTCCCAATACTGCCATTGTGTACCTACGGTGAATATTTGTTTACGTACCATACCTATCTACTTGTAAGGAAGGTTCACAAGGAAATGTTCCTTCGTAATTGTTACGACTGTTGTTATTGGTAGATAATAGAATTCGGAGTTGTTATGAAGAGTTTTTTGTTCTATACTCGCGCCACAGTGTAACGAATTTAGGTAGAGTTACATGGTGGGATTTTAATTGACCAGTAGTAGTCTTTAAGTAGCTCTTAAGTGTATCTATTAGGCTATGTTGAGTTGGTGTGAATGCTGTTCTTATGATTTGTTATTTCTTAGATTATATAGACACTATCTTATGCCAAAGTAACGTTGTATCAGCGTTATAGTTATTATGTTCTTCGTATATAAGTACTTACCTACCTATCGCTATGTTATGACCTTATTTATTTATCAAGTGAGGGATATAACATCATTGTATCGCAGCCTAAAAACATGGACTAACAGACCAAAACCAATATTAATAAAACACCAAATATCTTCAATAAAAAAATTGCGTGCGTTTTATCGACTTCAATAAAGATTATTTTTTACTTTAGTAAAAATTCAATACCTAGTGTTATTGTGTAGCGACGTCTACCGCGCTACAAACAAAAAGAGAAAGCAGACGAACAAATCCTGAATCGCGCAAGTGAAGTTTACAACGCAAACTTGCATATTATATAAGTACAACGACCCGAAATAAACCGTCGAGCCGTGGCCCGGCAGGCAAAACACCCGCCTTGGAGGATCCTCCCTTTCGGTTTGAGAGGCAACACAACTCAGCCCTCCACAATTGTAAATGAAAAAGTCGTTAAAAAAGCTATGAGACCATACCAATAGGTCCACATTTTTCTATTAAAAAGAAAGCAAATACCTAGTTACTTATGCGAATAACTTTTCCATATGTACGTAAGTACTTACAAAAATCATAAGGAAGGTACCTATATCTAATAAAGTTTAACATACTCAGACACCTGAAGCCTGAAGGAAACGAGAAGACGAAAATACAGTTTTACAGCCATTTTACTGTTTATTGTGCTGTAAAAGGTAAGTGAAAGCCCTTACGCTTAACAAGCGGCCTTCTAACGACCGACGGATAAGAGAGCCATTAACAATATGGCTTTAAGAATTATAGAAGGTAATGCAAAAGGCCGTTTACATGATATTAATTGAAGTCTCCTCTTAGTGAAGCTTTAGTAGTGTAGAGCAGGGTTTCCCAAAGTGTGCGCCGCGGCGCCCTGGGGTGCTCCGTAGAAAGTGAAGAAGGCCGCTCTGTAGCGATTCTCTTTGCCATTTTCCATTCATTTATGTATCTACCTAACTAATAGGATTGTCATCTATTTCAATCAAAATGGGTAGGCGCAGAGACAAAATAGTACCTAAACATGCGCGGTGTAGTGTGACGGACAATAAAAAATGGAAGTCTTGCGATGGGATCTAATCACTTTATTTTTGATTATGGAAACACAGTTGAACAGAGCTTCGCCTTGCACAATATATTTTACTCGAATGCCAATATTTAAGCCAAGTACCCTGCCTTTTATACAATTCTATGAACGGAAATTAGGTTATGTCAATTACAAATTAAGTATACTTTTATGCCTGGTTGATCAATTAAAATAAATAATTGTGATGAGAATACTTAAAATAATACATAATGATCTGTTGAGCTATATAACACTAAATATTCAACCATTATTTTAAATAACGGAAGGAAGGATCGTTTCTGATTATTATAAGTGTGTGGGTACA
This sequence comes from Acronicta aceris, assembly GCA_910591435.1. NCBI lineage: Eukaryota > Metazoa > Arthropoda > Insecta > Lepidoptera > Noctuidae > Acronicta > Acronicta aceris. The sequence continues at coordinate 11,803,851 of OU342771.1, read as the reverse complement.
TTTACCGATTATAATTTAAATAGTTGACAACTAACTGGTATTATGTATAAGATAACAATATCGATGGTGCATCCGCTTAATATGCTAACATTCGGCCATCCTGCGCTTGCCGTGTCCCACGGCTATCAGACTCCATCGTCTTGTTTCCCTGATCAGCAAACTGTAAAAGAGAAAGGGAGAGCAGTATTCAAGACGGTAAGGCAAGTTCGTCGGTAAGTAAGATTTTCTTAATATTGTAATGACAAATATCTGGAATAGCAGAAATATCAAGGTGTATTATACATGCTGTGATATCGTAGTCGACCGCACATACTGTTAGGTCAGACTTAGGTCATTGTGGTCACACAAGCTTTTGTCACACGGGCTATCGCCACACGGGCTATCGCCACACGGGCTATCGCCACACGGGCTATCGCCACACGGGCTATCGCCACACGGGCTATCGCCACACGGGCTATCGCCACACGGGCTATCGCCACACGGGCTATCGCCACACGGGCTATCGCCACACGGGCTATCGCCACACGGGCTATCGCCACACGGGCTATCGCCACACGGGCTATCGCCACACGGGCTATCGCCACACGGGCTATCGCCACACGGGCTATCGCCACACGGGCTATCGCCACACGGGCTATCGCCACACGGGCTATCGCCACACGGGCTATCGCCACACGGGCTATCGCCACACGGGCTATCGCCACACGGGCTATCGCCACACGGGCTATCGCCACACGGGCTATCGCCACACGGGCTATCGCCACACGGGCTATCGCCACACGGGCTATCGCCACACGGGCTATCGCCACACGGGCTATCGCCACACGGGCTATCGCCACACGGGCTATCGCCACACGGGCTATCGCCACACGGGCTATCGCCACACGGGCTATCGCCACACGGGCTATCGCCACACGGGCTATCGCCACACGGGCTATCGCCACACGGGCTATCGCCACACGGGCTATCGCCACACGGGCTATCGCCACACGGGCTATCGCCACACGGGCTATCGCCACACGGGCTATCGCCACACGGGCTATCGCCACACGGGCTATCGCCACACGGGCTATCGCCACACGGGCTATCGCCACACGGGCTATCGCCACACGGGCTATCGCCACACGGGCTATCGCCACACGGGCTATCGCCACACGGGCTATCGCCACACGGGCTATCGCCACACGGGCTATCGCCACACAGGCTGTCGATTTTAAAATTTGGATATACACGGGTTATTTATAAATGCTGCCAAAATTACTGCTGATTATGTAAAATATATCACTTACTTGGTGTCTGAAGACGTGGCTGCGATGAACCCGGTGACCGCGCACCAGCATGATGACCCATTCGTTGACAGGTATCACCCAGATGAACCAAGGAGTCGCGTTGCTGTTATTGTCCTCGGCCGGAATTTGGAAATAAATTCAGCATCGACGTGAGTGATTCTGCGCCGTCTGAAGGGGGCTCCGCATCCGTATTAAAGAAAAAATAATTGTTTTCTTCGCACCCAATCCAGCAGCGTAGGGGCCAGACATTTTGGCTACAATCCCACTTCTGAGATGTGACGGACAATAAAAAATGGAAGTCTTGCGATGGGATCTAATCACTTTATTTTTGATTATGGAAACACAGTTGAACAGAGCTTCGCCTTGCACAATATATTTTACTCGAATGCCAATATTTAAGCCAAGTACCCTGCCTTTTATACAATTCTATGAACGGAAATTAGGTTATGTCAATTACAAATTAAGTATACTTTTATGCCTGGTTGATCAATTAAAATAAATAATTGTGATGAGAATACTTAAAATAATACATAATGATCTGTTGAGCTATATAACACTAAATATTCAACCATTATTTTAAATAACGGAAGGAAGGATCGTTTCTGATTATTATAAGTGTGTGGGTACATTTACCGATTATAATTTCGCATTGGGGCATTAAAAAAAAAACCTGTAATGATAGCTGTAAGGTGGAAAAATAAATAAATAAATAAATAAATAAATAAATTTAAATAGTTGACAACTAACTGGTATTATGTATAAGATAACAATATCGATGGTGCATCCGCTTAATATGCTAACAGTAGAGCATGATTTTTATCGGTTTACCTACGAGCAATTTGCGCTATACGTACCTATCACTATGTACCTGAAAGAAGTACATAGTGTCATGTCATGGTCCACCATGGTAATAAATATTAATAATATTTTTTTAACTTTGCTATCTTCTGAACATAACGAAACGTTAATGACAGTTCGCTTGTGGTGTGACGGTAACAGTGACAGTGCCCATCGCAGACAGCGCAGCCAGGCAGCGTCAGCTGATTACAATAAGTCAAAACAAATGTATTTTTGTTCGCTCTATTTTCTTCCTCAGAGTTTATAATTGAATTGAAAGTGGACTAAGATATCGGTTACATTTAGAGTACATTTATGTATGTTATAATATTAGTTTATCAGTCATGAGCAACGGTAACAAAACTTCTCTTCGAATAGACTGGTTTGACGGAACAGTGATAGAAGATGCAAGTCCGAACACTTCTACCTCAGAGTTTGCTGATGAAGAGCAACCAGAACCCAAAACGGAGACTAAACCTCAATTCACAGAGAAGAAACCAATCGGATTCAAAAGGCTACTCGACATTTCTACATTACAACCTCCAATTTTAAATTTGGAAGTATCCCACAGACCTGGTTTCTGGAACCTTTTAGACGAGACCGAACTAAAAGGTGATTTTATAGTTTTAATTGTAAAAATATTAGCTAACGTATACAAGACCTTAGAGCCAGGCGAGAATTCGAAAATAGTAAAATTGTTGAGAACTCGATTTCAGAATTCAAACTTTTTGGTGAATCTTAAGAACTATCTAGACGAGTTACCTAGTGTTCGAATTGTTGAAAAGAGGTTGAACTCTCAAATGTGGGATGATGCGGAGGGCTTCTATGTGAATATCTTGAATCTCTGTGAAGGTATCATTAAATTTGAAAGAGAAAACCTAGAATTTATGAAAGAAGTTTTAGATTTATTAGAAATAATAGAAGTCAGTGCTATTGGAGTGTGTGAAGAGCACACAGAAAGATTTAGCAATGGCTTGTTTGTGAAGATTGATGATTTAAAGGCAAAGGGTATAAAATTACTTAAAGATGAAGTAAGTACTAATGGCTATGTATCATGTCCATATTCTGCAAAGCTTCAGCAAACAGGATATTAAATCCCATACATACATATACATTTCACAGGCATAATTCTGAACCCTTATTCATTATCCACCTGCCTTTATTCCAATTTACTTGGAGTTGGTGCAGTCACATTTTTTTCATACATCTCTATCAGGGATCATCTCATGATTTAGTTCCTTCCATACCACACAATCCATCAATCATTACTTTGATCTCCCTCTTCTCTTATACTCCACATTAATGCTTAAAACTATTTATTATTGTAGCAAAAGCTCTTACCCACTATTAGTTAAGTTATTAGTTAAATTCATTAAAAAAATTATAATAATTGAGAATTACTCTCAGTACATATAAAAAAATTACTAATCCGAAGACTTGTAATTATTTGATTCATAAAATAATTCTTTACAGGATCCAAATGACATCGGATCTGAATGGACCAAACCTTCAGAAACGGTAAACCAAGATAAGAATTACTTCAAGAATCTCAACATCTTCCCGGCACAGGATGACTTATTATCAGCCAACAAAATACCGATAGAACCGAATATAATCAACGGAGCATATCCAAGTGTTGAACATTATTTAGACATACAGTTCAAATTACTACGAGAGGACTGTTTTGGACCGCTACGGGAAGGAATATGTTGGTAAACATTATGTGTAAGTTTTATGAAATTTTATTAGAGTTTTTTATACATGATTTTGTTTTGGAATCCACAGGTAAATATTTGGACAATCCATCTAAAAGAAGGCATGAGAATATTAGGTAAGTATGTATATTTCACGTATTTTTTCGTTAAAATATTATATTATTACAATGAAACCTATACTTAGATACTATTCCTGTTTTGGATGAATGATAGACCATCTTGAAACTCTATAAAACATCCTTTTTGTCGCCTTAATTGGTTCATTAACTATGAGAGGTTTAACTATTACTTACATTATTTTAATAAAATTATTTGACACATTGACAATGACCTCTTTTTTAAACACAGTTACAAAGACAATTACTATAAATAATCATAGTGTATTTATGCGCAATTTTAAAGATCATAATTTTTCGCAAAATTCACAAGATGAAAAATATATATCGATATTAACCTCAAAATTCCAGAGTTTACCCAAAAGTCCGTATTCTCCGCAACTATGTAAGCAATAACCGAGTGGGTCACCTAGTAGACATTGCATGGAATGAACGAGCGATCCAAGGTGTGGTTGACAGCAAAAAGTATGCATACAACAAGCAACTCATGTTCGGATCTCTTCTACTCTTCACTTGTGATAACTTTGAGACGATTCTGAGCGCAACTGTACTGGACTCTAATTTGAATCTGCTAAGTGAAGGTTATGTAAGTTGTGAAATTTTTTATTATTTTTAATAATAATATTTTATTATCTATACCTATAATAAAATTGTAACAGGCCGATATCTGTAGATTATAGATAATAGAGAAAAACTAATAAGAGGGGTCTATATTAAAGCAACAGATTCCAAATTATCAATTTTTAGAATTTTTGTCCGTCTTTCTGTATGTTTGTACTTGCATCATGCAAAAAGTACTGCATGGAATTGAATGCAGTTTTCACCTATGTATTGCTAGAAGTCTAACTTCTGGTGCATGTTTCATCCTGATACGCCGCCTAGAATTGGACTTGTAGTATGTTAATCTTTTTGGGATGTGTGGGAAACTGCAGGCAACAACTAGTTTTTAATAAAAAGACGGAGCAATTCCTGTGTCGCTGAGGATTATACAACATACAATTCCCGACTAATGTACACCCAGACTCGAAACAGGTTAGGCTAAGGTAACTTTACCATCAAGCGAGTTGTAAGTTTGTAAAAATCAAATATCCCTGGAACACACAAATATTTGCCTCAGGTGGGAATCAAACCCACCTGAGGCAAATATTTATGTGATCACGATACTGGCAAGGTGACCACCTTAACCGCTACAGAAAACATGCAGAAGAAAATAAATAATCTTAAGAAAATAAAGTACATATCGTCATTTGATTTTCTTTAACAATCGTGATAAAAATTGTAACTCTATATATACGTATATTATTTTGATAAAGTAAAATATTTTAGGGGGAACATCTATAGGTTTCATGCAAATGTTTCAATTATTTATTTATATATTATTTTGAAAAGGATATGTTTTACGATAAGTATCTTTTCAAGCTATAGATTTACTTCCTAAGATATGTTCCTTTATTAAAGCTATCAAATGTAAAACTTGTAAATGGGACATCCATTATTGAAATAAATAGGTATTTATGTACAAGCACATATATTACAATAAAAACTATTAATTTTACTTTGCAGGTAGCAGTATCATTTCAGAACCCAACATCTAAGAATATATTCTCTGAAGCATACCTAATGGTTGAAAGTGAAGTATTCTTTGAACCTTACCATAGAGTTTTAAAAGTACTACAAGAGTCTCGACTAGATGATCTGCCTATGAAAAGATATATTGTGGATGTTCAAGTATGTATAGCCACTGCATTTTTAACTTTATTTTTTACAGGTTAAGGTTTACAATTGTGTAAAATATAGTATCAAATTTAAGATTCACTTTAGATTTCATTATTATGTTTATAAGGTAAGTGTTTTGTATTTATGGGGTTTCTACTAAAGTGTAATGTAACATGAGGTCGACTTTATACCGTCTGGCATTCTCTAACAGTCAAGCCTTCATGGACCATGATTTGCGCTTAATATGTAACGTTTCAATATATGAACATAGCCAACCAGAGTGGGATGCCACTCTACAAGTTAAATAGCGCCATCCCTCTCACAATCTCAAAATGATTGAGATATCACCTTATTTTACCTTCTTATTTCAGAACAAAACAGACCCTCCTGCTTATTTATCAACAGAAACATTGTACACTGTCCCTTACAAGTCCGAAGACCTCCCCTTTCCAGTATTAGACACAGAACAATGGCCAGACAAAGCATTCGGTCTCGACAGCTCCCAAATGGAAGCCTTCAAGTTCGCTCTAACCCGAGAATTCGCCGTAATTCAGGGTCCTCCTGGAACTGGTAAAACGTACATAGGGGTCAAAATCGCGGCCACTCTACTAAGAAATTTGTCTCTAGAAGGAACTCCAATGCTAGTAATCTGCTACACGAACCACGCCCTTGATCAGTTCTTGGAAGGAATCCTCGGTATAACCAATAGTATTGTGAGACTTGGAAGTCAAAGCAAAAGTCCTCTTCTAGAATATTACACACTTCACAATTTAAGAACGAAGGTCAAGTGTAAATATTCTTACCTCTATGCGACGAAGAGAAATGAACTGGAAAAAATATTCAAGCAGATGACAGAATTGCAAACAGAGATTGAAAAATGCGAAAAAGATGTTGTATCCTACAGAAGTGTAAAGAACTACCTCAAGATTGGTGACATAAATTACGAACTGAATAGTTGTAAAGAAGATAGCATACTGAATTGGCTATTTGGAAGCTTAGAAGCAGAGAAACAAATCGCAAAAAAATCTGATATAGAAAAAGAGTCAGATCTCTCAGAAGATGATTGGGAAAATTTGGATGATGTGCCGGAAGTAATAGAGACGTGTTTTTCTGAGAAATGGGCGCTAAAGGAAATAGATTCATTGCGGAACAGTATAAAATATGTTAATGACGTCACTGACAATCATTTAGAAGCACGGCAAATGACTGACAAGTTTAAAATGCAGATCGATAGAGTTAGCAAGAGATTGGAATGTTTTAAGGTAAGGGTTTGGATATCTAAAATATAATTTTAACCTAAACAGGTCTTTTGCGATTTTTTCTTTAAAATTCATTTAGTGTTTTCAAGGAAAATTAATTAAAAACAGGTCTCGAAGGACACCAAAATTAGATAGCTATAACTCCAATCTCATTGATTTATTGGTGGCAAGCGCGGCTGCTAATCAAGGTTTCGCTTGCCAGCTCAAGTAGTGTTTCTGGATTTTTCTACGTCTTAGACTCACTTGCAGCTCGAAGTTTGGATTTTAGCCCGATGAATGGTAACACCCTTTGCCCTGTAGAAGACCAAAAGACACACCAGCGCATTGTGGGTGTAGGTACAGTAAACGTTCAAAAGTCCATAAGTACGCTAAGGATTACATTGCTATGAACAGTACGAGATAGCTCGATACGGCCAGTGTGTGTCACTTGTTAGCAACAATGAAAGAAGGTCGTAAGTCAAACTAAACGTCAAGCTATTGCGTTGTAAGATTGCCTATGGAATTTTGGTCGCCACTGTACATCAGTACACCTCTGGCTAACTCTACACAAGCTTAATGGAATGTTATGTTTTACATTATATGACATGTTTCAGAAATATAGAACATTGCAAAATGATAATAAGGATTACAAAATTGATGACGTCAATGATCTTTACGCTTTGACAACGGAACAAAGATGGCGGCTTTACTATAAAGCGGTTGGAGCTTTGAAAAAAGAGTTACTAGTGAAAATGAATGCTTTACTGGTAAGTTTTTTTTTATTCTACTGTCGTACATTTTAGGCCAATTTTTAAAACAATAGAATTAAAATCAAAATAAAAACATGACAGCACCTTTGTGACTAAGCAATCAGTTTCTGCAGCATAGTGGGCTCGAATATTTGTATGAGTCTGGGTTCAAAATAATGAGATAATTTGCGTAAATGTACCCAACCCACAATAGAACAAAAAATCCTGGTGTGAACTGTTTTCTTTTTAATATTGCCTCCTTCACAAACACGAACCAAAAAGTTTTAATTTGAAAAAGACCACGTCTACATGTTGTAGTTTTGGATTTTTTTATAACATTTATGAAAATCATAGGACCAACATAACACGACAAACCAAGAGTTGAATGAAGTGTCCACGTTGATAGACGGTGAAGTAATGCGGACGGTGAGAGTAGTGGGTGTTACAACCACCACAGCTGCCAGGAGACACGACCTGATGAGGAATTTGCACTCATCCATAGGTATAGTACAAAACAGTTTAATTTGATTTTTTTAAGAACTTAAATGGAAATTCAGTGGCATTCAAATTCAAATCTTTATTGATTTCATATGCAATCGTCACTGGGTGCTGATACTGAAGCTGATGTCGGTGTTTTCACATTTAAAAAACATCTAGATTTTGGGGAAATTGCGGTAATTTTTCGCACGACGATCCTGCATTTAAACTTTATTAATGTTTACTTTCGTGAATATTTAATGTTTCTTATTTTATTTGGTAATGTTATTGGGATCCCTATATGTATGTATGAGTGATAAGCGGTGAGCGGTGTGGTGTGAAAGAAGATGTAGTAACAAAGATTAAGAAAGGTTTGTTTAGGTGGTTTGGGCATATAGAGAGGATGGATGTATAAAGTGACGAAACGAGTATACATGGCCAGAACGGATGGAATACTTGGAAGGGGCCGACCTCGGCGAATGTACCACAACCAAATTACGGACGTTCTCAAAAAAGGTCAGGTTAAGAGCATCCTAAACCGACGATCAGGCATGAAGAGATAATTGAACGTAGATGAAGCGAAAGTGGTGTCCTGGTCCTGGTCCTGGATCGTAGCAAGTGGAAATCTATAGTCTCTGCCTACCCCAAAGGGAGACAGGCGTGAAAATATGTAGGTATGTATGTATATGTATGCAAGTTTCGGTTCGTACAGGGATTTTTTAACCTAGTGTATATGATGAGAAGACAATGACAAAACTGCTGCCGACATCGTCTGGGTTGCAACTGAACAATAATGTGCTAACATTTTTGTGTTTCTGTTTGAAGGGTTATAGCCAGTGACATTACTGGGTTTATGAGACTTAACAACTGAGGTCTCAAGATGACAAAGCGAGACGTTCCTGGCGATAGGCTACGATTGCCGCTTACCATTAGGCGGTTGTCGTATGATTGCTTTGTTTGTGACTTTAAAGATTACTAGCTTCTGCCCGCAAAGCTTCTGCGTTGGCTTGAGGCTTGAGACCTTGATAAAAGTAGCCTATGTGCTATTCCAAACTATAATCTATCGTTGTACCAAATTTTCATCCAGATCCGTTCAGCCGTTCTGACGTGATTCCTTAAAAATATCCATACATCCTCAGAAATTTTTACATTTATAATAATAATGGGATTCTAAGAACAAACCCGTGCCTGTCGGTGAAGACAGGAAATAAATTGTTAACATTACTATTGTTCTTTTTTAAACCTCCAACCCAGGAGTTGGAGGGGGTTGGAGATTCCTCCACATGCCCCTACCTGCAACGCAGCTTTTGCCATTCATCCATGATTATCGCCAACATTTACTGTTATTTTACTTACTTTCCAGTGATCGTAGAAGAAGCGGCGGAAGTATTGGAGGCGCATATTGTAGCATCGCTAACTCATAAGTGCCAGCATCTCATACTCATAGGTAAGACTTGCCTTAATTAAATTCAACCACAATACCAGAAATTCAGAACGTACCACAATCAAAATGCGGACGTTCTCAAAAAGGTCAGGTTAAAAGCACCTCAAACCGACGAACATGCATGAGGAGATTAATGAACGTGGATGAAGCGAAAGTGGTGTGTCGTAGCAAGTGGAAATCTAGTCTCTGCCTACCCCAATGGGAGACAGGCTTGAAAATATGTATGTATGTAATTAAATTCATTAAACCAATTTAATTCTCTCAAGACCTGCTCAAGATTAGTAAGGAAAAGTTATGTTGACGTGTCTTATAAAAACTGCCTCGTTAGCTTAGTAGTCCTGAGCGCGACTGACGCTAGAGGTCCTGTGTTCGATTCCCAGGTTGAGCAGTGTTATTGGGTTTTTCTGTGAAATTCTCAGTAGCAGCTCGGAGTTTGGGTTTGTGTGCCTGGTTAATGGCAATAGGCTCTTCCCATTCTAGACCTTGTTATATCTACAAAGCGAGTGGAGAGTGCTACTTTGCCATAAACCGTGCTAATAATGAATGATTTTATGAAACAACAGCCAAACTATTGCTATCTCCGTCTTACAGTACTATATGAGAAGGATGACATAAAATTATTTCTATGGCCCGTGTGATGATAATAATCTCCAAACTCCTGACCTCCTGTGGCTTGGACAAACTTTGAAGATAATAATCATATGGATAACTATTAATTATAAAATTTGCGAGCCATATAGTTCCAATTATAACCAGAATTTGTATTCTATGGAAATATCTAGAATACACAGTGATTTTTATTCATGATAGACTTACGCTTGACCGCCAATTCGCCTGATGTTAAGCGACACTGCGATCTACGATAGAGCGCGCTTGCCCAAAAGAAACAGATTTACTTGTGATGTAAAGACACCCAGATTATATCTATCATTTCAGCGGAACGCATGATAAAAGTGGACTTAAAGCATTCCGTTCGGGTTTTTGGCATGTCCACCATGAATCTATGTCGCTTTTTGGTGCTTCTGGCCGTCCGATAGTATAAAGGGAATAAGATCGTTTTAACATCAAATTCTCAATCGCACTTGAAAAGAAGACTTTTCTAGTAATCTCTATTGACTTGCCCGTAGGTGACCACAAACAGCTCCGACCAAGTGCAGCGCACTACAAACTAGCCAAGGACTACAACCTAGAAATATCCCTCTTCGAGCGAATGATACGCAACGGGATTCACGCGCGTACTCTGACTACGCAACGCAGAATGCGTACCAACTTCGTACAGCTCATAGTCCCTGCGATATACGATAGACTGGACAGTCATCCCAGCGTGGATTCGTATGCTGACGTCAAAGGAATGAAGGACAATTTGTACTTCTATTCTCATGACGAGTTTGAAGATTCTGAGGTTGGTATTTTTTATTATTTTACTAGCGACCTGCCCGCGGTTTCACCCAAGTTGCCCTATTCCTAAGAGTCGTAGCGTAATGTTAAATATAAAAAATACAAACAAAAATAAAATAAAAATCAAGTCAAAAATAAGGAATAAGCATAATAATGTTATACTAGACAGAGACGGTACTACACCAAGAAATGACGTCAAGTCTTAGTTGCTCCATACAATTATATAGGTAATAAACACTCGTTTTGCGAGTGAAAGCGACAGCATCTCTATTCCCACTGAACATTTTAAACGCCATGGGAATTGGGAATCTTAAAATTCAAACTTCAGTCAACTATTATATTCCAATGTGTTTGACCCCAGTTTTATAAATATTTTTTATAAACCTTTTTACACATAATGTCTCCCTCATCATCATAATCAACTTCGGGGCATGGGTCTCTTCTCAGAATAGGAGAAGGTGATTATTTCGCTTTGAAAGCAAAATAATGCAAAGACAAAATTACGTCAAGGCACGTATATGAACCACTAGTTTCTTCTTATTCTTTAGGGCATGGAAGACAGCTGGAGTCACAGAAACCGGTTGGAAGCCAAATGGTGCGTCGCTCTTGCGAATTACCTTCGAAAAATGGAGTATGATCCTGACGAGATAACAATACTCGCCACTTATACTGGACAAGTGACGCTCATCAAAGATGTGAGTTAAATAGTTTTTTTTTATCTTCGGGCACTCCACTCCCATCCAAAAAGCTGGGGTCTAACCAGCAGGCTTACTCTTAAAAACAATACAATACCAATTCAAACGTGATCCGATTCCAATGTCAATTTGGCTGTCGGGCGATTTCGTACTCTTGAGCACAAATCCGTTAATCTTGTATCGGCATCCCTGATTGGCCAATGGTTGGGTCGTTTCCCAATCCTATTTAGTTCCCTCAATCACCGCGCAATATTGAAACAATTTGGTGCTAGTCTCGGATTCAAGAGTACGAAACTTGACGAAACGGCACAATTCCAATGTATGTATCGGAATTGAGTTCAAGAGTAGGCCCCCAGGGAAGGGATTTGTCTAGAAATAGGAGAATTCTTCTGTATCAAATAAGAGATAAAGGACTGTTGCAAGACTCATTCGCTATATATAATATAGAGTGAGATGGATACAGCAGAACAATACTATGCGTAGTAAGTTATGTTTTGGGACTCTATATTAATTGGTAGTGCAGTGGAATACGCCGCAGCGATTCTATAAATTTTAATAAAAAAGATGGACCTTATAATAAAATATTGTAGATTAAAAAAAAATGATCCCTTGCATGTCTTATCTGCCATGGTCACATTTCAATGTAAAATTGGACAGGTAGTGAATTTAATTTTTTGGTCCTTTGTGCCGTTTTTTTTCGCCAAATAATGTTTTTTATTTCACAGCTAAGCAAGAAGTATAGTGCACTTCGGGACATTAGAATAACGGCCGTCGACAACTACCAAGGCGAAGAGAACAGGATAGTCATATTATCTCTTGTTAGGAGTAACAGAGATAACAAAATTGGCTTCTTGACCGCCTCCAACAGAATCTGCGTCGCTTTGTCGCGAGCTAAGGAAGGTAATACAGTTTTATATTATTACACACAATAATAGAGAAGTAATCCTTACTAATATTATAAACGTGAAAGTTTGTGAGTGAATGTTTGTTACTTTTTCACGCCAGAACGGCTGAACGGATAGATTATAGTCTGGAATAACACATAGGCTACTTTTTATCCAGGTAGGACCCAATTCTGAAGTCCACGCAGACAAAGTCGCGGGTTGAAGCAAACAATAATCTATCTATATCTATACTTATAATAAATCTGTAGAGAGGTCAATTCTGTACATGAAATATATTTCCAAAATAACTATCAGCGGGTGATTAGTGATCGATAATGATGCCAAAAATGCAATCAGTAACATTTTTGTCTGTCTGTCTGTCTGTCTGTCTGTATGTTCGTTATAGAAACAAAAACCACTCGACGGATTTCAACGAAACTTGGTACAATTGTTCTTCATACTCCTGGGCAGGTTATAGTATACTTTTCATCACGCTACAATCAATAGGAGCAGAGCAGTGAAGGGAAATGTTGGGAAAATGAGTGATTCATGGGAAAGGTTTCAAACTATCAATGTATATATCATCACGCTACAACCCTTAGGAACGGGGCAACGCAGGTGAAACCACGGGCGAAGAACTAGGGAACAAAGTAACTATTCCACGCGGACGAAGTCGCTGGCAAAAGCTAGTTTTAAATATAAGGTTAACAAACATTCATGCTCACAAACTTACACGTTTATAATATTAGTAAGGATGAGCCAATCGCATAGCATTTGCCTAACCTTACCTTCAGTCACTTTGAAACAGCCAATTAACACAGGTAAATTTATTTTATTCAGGATTCTACATATTTGGCAACATGAATGTTCTTAAAGCAGCAAGCAGTATTTGGAGACAAATAAACGAGAAACTAATACAACAAAATGCAATTGGAACAAAACTGACATTGATATGTGAAGAGCATGTAGATAATACTCTTGATGTAAGTAGATCTGTTGATAAAATTAAATTTGATGACGCAAATTTGGTCCTACGTGGCGAGTAGAAGACGTACAGTGCGAGTAATATAACTTAGCTTCTCTAGAAATGTATGAAAGTGGCTGCATAGTACTCAATTTGGCCGATGAATGAATGGGCCGGCTCGACCGGAGTGATACCACGGGCTCACAGAAAACCAGCGTTAAACAACGCTTACGTTGTGTTTCGCCGAGTGAGTGAGGTTACCGGAGGCCCAATCCCCTTTTAAAAGGTCGGCAACGCGCTCGTGATTCCTCTGTTGTTGCGGGTGTCCATGGGCCGCGGTAACCGCTTACCATCAGGCGGGCCGTATGCTTGCTTGCCACCTTAGTGGTATAGAAACAAATTAAGCATAATACTATATAGTAAGCAGTTTGCATACAGTGTATAAGACCTACCTTATACACTGTATGCAAACTGCTTACTATTTTTTTATGCTGTATTCAGCACTAATCAAGTTTTAATTTTTATCCACAGATTGGAAATGTCGACGAGTTCGACAGTTGTCTATCGGGAACATGTTTGAGGAATTGTAAAATGAAATGAAGAACATAAGATTAACAGTTTTATTTAACTTTGTGAATTTTAATACTACAATAATTATTGTTATAAATAAATAATTTTATTAATCGATATGGTGCGAGACAAAGCTGAATTTCTATAAAACTCCTTTATCTTATTAGGCCAACCCTATGCTTCTACCAGGCAATTAATCTATGTATAATAAATATTTTACAAAAATATTTCATTGACTGTGGTCAATTCAAACAGAATATTCTCTACTTAATATTATAGCTATATTGGGGAAAATAATATAAAATAATTCTGGTAGGTATGTTTGTTATATTGATACCATCGTCTGCACTATCCTCATATTTAGTTACATCCGTATTTTACTACGTATATTTAGTGGCCTTCTCACAATTTTTTTGCCTTTTTTCGTCGTGTATCAAACTCGACCGTTTTTTGGCATATGTTATGTGTTCGCCGAGCAATTGTGAATTGGTTTCGACGTTTTTATCTGATGGAATATTCTTCCGCATATAAAACCACAAAATACTTAGTCTGTTTTCGTTTTCAACAATGTTAAAATAGAACATTAGTTTTACATTACTCTTTCACTCTAAAGTCTAATCTAGGTAGATATTTCTGATTTATTTTATTATTCCTTAATAAGCACAAGCGCTCTACGGCGTGGTCTTGGAATAAAATATTCGAATAAGCATATTCGGTGAAACATAAATTCTTAAAACACTATTATTTGACTTACAATAAATAGCCATCGTAGATCGCAGTATCTGGCTGTCAAGCATAAGTCTATCACGAATAATAAAAAACGTTACAAGGCAATATTCAATTTCGTCGGATACAATACGACGAAATTGAATAAACATTACAGTACAAAATAAATTAAACTTAATTAGAAATAATCAAATTGCACTGTGTGATGTTTCAACACCTTGTGCCAGTTGATGATGTCATTGTACAATAGAAGTGCATAGAAATTGATGTATTGTATTATTATTTACGTAGTAATTTACTGAACTAAAGTGAAGTTGCAAAAGGGTAAGTGAAATATTGCCTATAACTTTTCCCAAAGGGAATTGACAGTAAAAATAATATAACCCTAAATTTTCTCGGCTCTTATTCCTGGTTGTATCCGGAACTTAGGACCAATAAGTTCATAGTTACACTTCAACTTCGATTTTAGACAGTCTTCGAACCTGCGTGCCTCCGGTTAAGTACACCGGACGCTTTAGCCAAATTTTGCTAATACATTTATCTTAAAAAATGTTTAATACCTAATATAATAAATAATTAGTCCAGTGGTCTGCCTCATTAGTCTAGTGGTCCCAAGCGCGACTGCTACGCTAGAGCTCCTGGGTTCGATCCCCAGGTCGAGCAAAGTGTTATTGGGTTTTTCTATGAAATTCTCAGTAGCAGCTCGGAGTCTGGATTTGTGCCCGGTTAATGGCAATAGGCTCGCCCCCTATTACATGGGACCTAAACATACCGGCGAACTGTGGGTGTACATTAGTACGCCTCTGCCTAACCTTTCGGGGAATACAGGCGTGATGGTATGTTATAATAAATAAATACCTATTAAACTAATAATTATGTTCTTAAACATCAATCCGGATGTTTCGTTGTGACTATGGATGCTGATCAGAATTGGAAACATCTAAATTATATAAAATCAATACCTTCACTGTGTATCTATAAAATGTTTTTTTATTACCAAAACAGAGTAGGTAGATATATATATAATGTATTTTTATCTATGTTCTATCGTCGGTAAGATTCCTAGCATCATACAACCATTTGACCCCAAAAATAAAATGTAAATTACATTAAACGAAATAATTAAAATATATTTACATCCTATTATCACCCGTTTCTTTCATTTCTATAATAAGTATTCAATTCTTTTGGTCCTCCATCCCATACCAACTGATCAAACGGACCGAGTATTTTTTCTTTTTTAAAGCTTACTAGCTATGTGGGTCCCACATTACTAGTATTCTTGAACGCCCCTCGTGCTAAGCTTGTGTTCGAGTGGGTTCACGTCGGCAATGCAATGGATAGGTTTCGAACCGGCAACCACATTATCGCAAGTCGCAGGTGAGTTTGCAACAAACACGTTTATTTCAACATTAATTAATTAAGGTTCCAATTGTTTTTGTTGCTTGACAAATAAATTTTATACCAACGCAAATTACACGTATCACACATCCAGCTAAGTACTTAATTCAACCCGAACATAAGCAAAGCGTATTATTCCAAATTATATTTATTGACGTAGATACGTCATATCCATTTGATATTGCATTTTGTATGGAACTCAGACATACATTTTACTCATTATCATTTCATGGAATACTTATTCAAATAAATTAGATACAAAATATGTTCTATATAGTTAAACCTAACCTAATGTGGAAACCTTAAAGTTGATTTTTCAACTCTCGTTGCGCTTTGGTGTCAGCGACACCTTACTTAATAAATCATTCGACTTGACCTTATAAATTATACATGTTTTACTTATACATGTATAAGACATTTTTTATGGTCACATTACTTCGGTAATTCTGACCGTTACTTTTTAAGTATATTTAAGTTTAATGATTTTAGTTTTTCACTAAGTCAAAAATCTTTTTTTTTAAATTTGTTGAATTACTGAATATGAAATAAGACTACAAGAGAAAAAGTGCTTAGCAGAAATACTTCAATTATACACTACACTAACTGTATCTAACTTAAGTGCATTTACGCATCACATAAAATATCACAAAGCAGCAAAGCTACATTACACTAATAATCCTCTAAGAAATCTTCTACAATACCCGCTATTCTATCAGGGGTCTCCAAATGGAGATGATGAGTTCCTTCTACCTCTTCGTATCGCACATCCGCCGTATATCTCATTTTTTGTATTACATCTAAATAGTAATCTATTTTCTCCCACCTCTGACCGGGTAATGCGCGAATGTTTAGTACTTTACACTTAATCTTGGCAGCATACTCTAAAGCTGTTTCTATTGACATCATTGCTAGCCCAGAAACTTTCAATCTAGGATCCCTCCTGAAGAAATAACCTTTTCTCTTCATATGCGCTGGAGTGGGCATCATGCCTCGTTTCATCAAGATCTTGCAGTTTTCCCTAGAAATAGAACCCTTGTACGCGTCACAAACAATGTCTATCATTTCTTCATACTCGTAACAAGGAATTTTGTCTTGCGACAAGTGTTCATAGTCCAAAATTTTGTCAATGCTTTGTCCTGTCGCCTTAACCATAGTGGCTGGTTCCCGTACAGCCGGGCTTGCAATATCAATACATATGATTTTTTCAACATCATCGGGAAACGAAGCTGCGTACATGAAACTAAGTGCTCCACCGAGGGAGTGTCCCATTAGCGAGATCTTGCTCCAGTTAAAGTGTTTCACGATTCTTCTTAGCAGGACGATACCGTCCCAGAAAATATAATACAACATACCGGTTGGATAGTGCGTCGATAGCCCATGTCCCGGTAATTCTATGCAAAGGACAGAGGTCGTGACTGGCAGGCGTGGTATCAGATTGTCCCAGGTGCCGGCGTTGTCTTGCCAGCCATGGATTGCGATGATTGGCTGCTTCTTTCGTGGGCCCCACCAACGTCCTGCGATATGGCCCCAAGGAACCGGTATCTCTATTTCTTCTACTTTGTAGCCTGGTGGCAGTTCTGTAAAGATGATCAAAGTGCTATTTAGTATGTGACACCAACACACTTTAGGAGTTCAAGATAGGTTTCTAGACTGCGTATATATACCAGTTTATTGCTAGTGATTTTAATCCCAAGCCAATATTGATAATTTGCAGTACCCAAAGACCATAAAACATTACTTAAGAAATACTGTCATGGTCTTATGTACATACCTTTCAGTTTAATAATATCACCTATTGAATTATTGCTACATTCATAGGATAAACATAAACTGATAACGGAACACTTAATTCGCTATATTATCACGTTAGTCGTGGTATCATTATAATCGTCATGTAGTGTACAAGTCTCATGTATAAAGATAAACGGGTACAGGTCGCCAAGCGTCACCCCCGCATACCTAATTAAAATTATTTCCCACTTGTAAATCCCACCATATAGTTATGTTAATTTGTAAGACAAACTGCTGATATTTAATTTGAATATTTGATAGTATCTATAGAAGTTTATGTTAAAAATACTCCTAAAGACCAAATAACAAAAAACCCAGAAGCTATTATGGGGCGAGGCGACTTATGGCATTACTTAAGATACAAAAACACCTATACTTTATATTGTTCTAAGATCAACGTAATATCTTTACAATTTACAGAAACAGTTTTGTTAGAATGCGCACGCGACAGGTGCGTGATTCTGTCTTCGCAAACACTATTTGCTAAACGATAACACTATTGGACTTTAATCATACATGAACAAGAAATGTACAAAAACGCGTATGATTCATGACATACATAAGTGTATAGCCTTAACCCGCCAAGCAACATATAACAGGCATAATATGAAACCGTATTTTTTTCCGCGCTGGAGCCAGAGTGCTACATGAATTAAAATAAATGTAGGTAAGTATAGGATAATGCATACTCTGAGTGGACTATTCCGTAAGCATCTTTTGAATCCCATTACTGAACAAATGACTCGCCATAGTTCAATGTTTACGGTCCTATTTTTAACTTCTTATCCTTATCCTATTCCTATCCTTTTTTACCGTCAATAACTTTTTTTTTATAGAATAGGAGGACAAACGTGCAGACGGATCGCCTGATGGTAAGCGATTACCGCCGCCCATGGACACCCGCAACACCAGAGCAGTCACAAGTGCGTTGCCGATCTTTTAAAAGGGGATTGAGCCTCCGGTAACCCCACTCACTCGGCGAAACACAGCGTAAGCATTGTTTAACGCCGGTTTTCTTGGACTTCTCTCTGTAACTTCGATTTTTTATATTCATGAAGTCCACGCCAGAGTAGCCGTGGCAATATTCTAATAAGTTTTGCGTTTCTTGCTGGAGCAGTCAATTATTTAGAGCGGGTTATTACAAATCATTATCTACTTCAGTAAATCATGCCAAAAATAATCATTACGCTCTGATAAAAGATTATAGATATAGATAGATACTGTATTATCAAGAAACTAAATATTAAACAATAGGGAAATATGCATGTCTTATTTTATATTTTTAATCAATAGTTTACATTATTATGTAAAACCAAATAGAGAGGACACATCACATTAGCACCATGCCTATATTTCCAAAAGGCCTTCCAAATTCCACCGGATGAAAGCCGAATAAATTGTATCATTTGTATGATCCGTGACTAAATTTACACCTTCACGTAAGATCATGAAAATATGCATTATATAATATTCGTTGTGATGACTAGCTACATGCTTTGATAGCTCCTAAATCTACAAGTCCAAAGACCAATTTTTTAGTAATCCTACAATAAGCTAGAGAAGCTAAGCTAGACTCTGAAACTCTGAACTCTGACCCTGACTTTTGATTGACTAAGTACTGCCAAGTCAGTGCAGCTCGTGCCGGACATCACTACATAGTATAAAACAAAGTCGCTGTCGCTGTCTGTCCGTCCCTATGTATGCTTAAATCTTTAAAACTACGCAACGGATTTTGAAGCGTTTTTTTTTAATATATAGAGTGATTCAAGAGGAAGGTTTTAAGCTATTTAACATTACGCTACGGTTCTTAGTAATGGGGCAACGCGGGTGAAACCACGGGCGGGCCGCTAGTCATATTATAATAGGAATGTTCACAGTCGTCAGCCGTGCAACTCAATACCGAAAGCATACCTATGAACTTTTGCATAGGGAACAAGTACCTTGACACGATATTGAACTCGTGGGTACGCGAACATGTGCCTCGCGTGACAGAGAGTATATTAATTTACTATAACCTGTGACCATAGGTAATCGGAGTCCAGATCGTTCTTGATTTGACTGATTAAAATAAAGTTCAACGTCCATAACCTGTCTACTGTAATAAACGGAGCGATAAATTGTAAAACGATAAGTGAAATTATCAACAATTTAGTTACCTACATATTATATAACTAAACTTAGCTCCAATCAGAATTTCGTTTATGCGTACAAAAGGACCAAATTAAAAATCTATTAATTTTACATAGTTACTCAACCAAACAAATAATTAAGTATGATCGTGATGTTTTACCAATTTTAAATATTTATTGAGCTAAGAACTGCATTGATTCTATATTTTAAAGAAAGATTCCTGCTGACAGAATAGTTCAGCAAAGGTAGACGTGTACTTGCAGAGATAGGCGTAGACCTCTCGCTTCCTTTCGTCGCCGTCTCTAGTAAGGTCAGGAGCTATAGCGTCACGGCAACGATAGTAGTCTCCTTTTACAAGGATATATCGCAATCGCAACTTAACAGGCCACGGGACAGGAAACTGAAACTGATTTCACCTTGCCAACCCGAGGAAAGTAACAGAGCAAATAACGCCCGCGGAAGTAAAACGGCCACGGACTTAGGGAATTCGGTCCGCTTGTCACACAAGGCCCGAGATGACGGTGCGCTAGGTGTTGTCGTCGTTGTCGCGCCCCCACTCATATGGATTTACATGTGGGGGATTTGGACAGTCCCCTGAATAGCGCTGGAGGCAGCATTGGCGATTTATCACTTCTGAGGTCGTAGAGGAATGATCTCGCTCCCGTAACCCCAGCAAAAATTGCAGTTTTAGTCAGGCGGCGGAAGTACATGAGGATTTCCACACGCAAAAAAAAAAACAAAATTCAAAGTCATGCTTTGAACCACTAAACTAACGAGATCTCTATTATTAGTATGCTTAAGTAGTCATTGTACTTTTTCAATGCACCTGAGTTGAATGAATCTGATAAATGAATAAATTATTATGAGGGTTTTGTCCACTTTTAATGACTATAATTTATGTTATGTTGAAGAACTTGCATATTGTTATGACAATTATCACATTATTCTTTAGTATTATGGTTTTTAGTATAGTTTATAAAAAAGTGATGATGATGATGGTATTGACATTATGAAATAGCATGTTATTTTTTCTGAACAAGTAGGTAAATGGACTTCTGAAATTACTTCAAGATAGCCAACATGACTATCTCATATCCTCTACAGGTAGTGTGCATATTGTTCTACAAACATTTAACACCAATTTCTATATTCTTATTTTTTTTTAATATTGAGTATAATGAACTCAAGTGGGATTAGGGCAGACAAGTCTGCCGCATGTCAGATGAACTGTGGTTTAAAAGAACACAGAGTGGGTCCCATTAGATGCTAAGCATCAGCGCATCACACCGAGGTGAAGAATGAGGAACAAGATTGACTCTTACTGAACAGACTGGCATGTGTTATAGTGACACCTAATAACAGCATTATTTGATGTTAAACCTGGAGAGAGATTGATGAATCAAGTATATGTACTGTAAACGCTTAAAAGTCCATAAGCACGCTAAGGATTACATTGCTATAATGTACAGTACAAGCGAGCTTGATACAGCCAGTGTGTATCACTTGTTAATGACAATGAACAAAAGGTCGTAAGTCAAACTAAACATCAAGCTATTGCATTGTGAGATTGCCTATGGACTTTTGGTCGCCATTGTACATAGTAAGTATGGGTAGAACAGTTGGAAGATGCCAACCTTGACAAACACCACAATCAAATTGCAGATGTTCTCAAAAAAGTCATGTTAAGAACACCCTAAACCGATGATTATTATTGAAGAGGTTACATAATAACCGTAGATGAAGTGAAGGACAGGCATGAAACTAATTATGTATGTAAATATCAATTATCTATGTTCACATCATTCATTTATTCTATACTTAGTTAGTAGTAAGACAATTGACTATTATGAAATTCTATTGTGTGTGTCTGTCTACTTTTAATGCTAATGTAAAATAAATTTAAGTGCATACAAAATAAATTATACTAAATTACAGACCTATACTCAGCAAGGGGTAGATTTGGATGGTGATGAATCAATTATAGTTAGCAGTGTTAGTTATAGTGTTAGTATCAGTTCTATTTTATTGATATTTAAAATAGTGTATTTTTAAATAAGTATTTGTTTTTTTTTCTATAGGAAATTGTGTTAATGTTGACCTAGATTGATGTATCAAAATGTACCTAATCAATAAAGTTTTCAATATTCCTAAAATATATTTATTTTTTTGGTTCCTTCCTAGTACCTAAATATTTTAGATAAAACATAATATAATAAAAATCCTAATAAATTAAACATAATTACCTTCATGTACTTGATGTCCATTCACTCGAGTTTCTGCCATTCTAATGGTTTATTTTTAAATGGGGAATCTCAATATTGTCACTCGTATATCGACGTTGATATAGGTACTTGAACAATAATGTAAACGTACCCGGTAGGGACACCGAAAATATTTATATATTTTTACGAATTGATACTATTATTATATAGATTGAACCTATTATTTTTACATTTAATAAACTTTGCGAATTGCGATTACGTGAGCTTGTGAACTCAGAACTGTTTACCGTACTTTTACTTTTAAACACACAATGATTGGCGCACTACTATCGATTGCACTAATATTCCAGTCAAAGTCGCCTTCAGGAAAATCATTAACCCTGGTTGGAAGCGTGATAATTTATAATACGACAAACACAATGAAAATGAAAAACAAGAATGATGAATGGAATCGACTATCGAGGATCGGACAATTTGATTTGATTACTGATTAACAGAGGATAGGAACGTCAAATTCAAATTGACGTTGACGTATTTAATTGACACTGTTTCAGTCTCGGTTCAGTTCAGTGACAGATTTTTTTTACAGATCTGGAATATAAACTTTATATCTAAATAAAAAAATATGAATAACTATTTAAATATATAAATGTATACTATTCTGTCATCATTATCATCGCGTATGGTTACTGCGTGGATCACATCCCTTTATGTTTAACCAAGTTTTGAGCTAGCTTGCACCAGGTCATAAAATTCCTTAAAAAAAAAATGCCAGCTTGCGGAAGATAATTTTGTTTCGTGAGGTTTGAAAAGAGTTTGTTATCAGATTCTGATTGGATTTCATTTCATCAAGAACCTTTTAAAATACAGGCTCTTGCCACTCACTGACCTATAGAATACTTGCCACTAATAAACTCTCCTAAACTTTATCGATTTCATACATTCATTCAGTACTGTACTTCTTCCTTTCATTCACAGTTTAGCTTTCATTCATCGTGCCGTCGTGACGTGATTGTGAATATTGGTGACCTGTCAACAAAAAAGTGTCAGCGTCAGAATCAGAAACAAGAAAAGCGAATAGATTTCCAGACAATCAAGGCTACGTTGGCAAAATTTATTTATAATGGCAGACAAAAGAAAAACTAAAAAACGTAAAGAGGTAAGTTAGATTTACTTATAATAATTGAACACTACCAAAATAGCACAAAACGTCGGTTTTAACTATGTTTCCATATTGCGAATACAGCGTGTAGATTCTCTCGTCTACAAGAGATTTTTCGTTTGATTTTCTGGATATCTATTATCAATATGTATGATAAGGTATTCAAGCGTTTTATAATGGCTATTTTACGTCAAAGTTTTTCCGTTGCGCGTGGTATTTACCGAATGACGCATCCGTTTCGATTTTATGTTTAGTTCATTGCCTGGCTAAAAACCAACGGGTTTTATGCGTAGTTCTTCAACTTCAGCGTCATTGTATGAGCGCAGTGTCAGCTATTTTTGGGAATCCTTTGTTTACAACGCCTATTTAATAAATAATCAGATGTTACCATCATGTCATGTCAAAGATCTAATTTATTCCATGTTGACAGCTCTAAAGTGTAGTCTATTTTTTTAATCAGTTTCTGACTTTTCAACAGAAATCCCTCTTTAGCCTGTAACAAATTATTATCCTTGTTGACTAAACTAAAATTATTAACTTATTAAGTTATGGATGATTAAAATGTTGCATGCATTTGCTTAATCATTGTCTTTTTGTTTACAGCGAAAAAAGGTTTGATATCATTAAATTTTCACACAAGCACAAGTTTTCACACCAATTTTAAGAATGTATTTCAATTCACCTTTACATAGGTTTATTCTGATAATAATCATTGTACACTTTAACATAGCTTCCACAATTGTTTTTATGTTTATATTTTGCACAATGATGTTTAATCACACAGACAACACATTTGCACAGGTGTGGAATAATGGAAAGTTAGTTATTTGTTTTCACAGCTAATGTAAGAATTTAAGAACACTTGGTTTTAATACACTTAAGTAAAATAGTCTTTTTAATCCTACTTTTATTGTATTTATAACATCCCTTTAAATCATGAGTGAATCAGTTTTTTCTAGGCAAGCACCCTCTATCATAGATCTAAGTCTCACTTGATATCAGGCGAACAAGCAGACAAGCGTAAGCCTATCAGAAATAATAACATAAGGTGATAATAATATATTGTCACCTACATTTAGCAGTAATTAGATGATTTGACATCTTATAACATATATTTCTGTTTTTTCTTGGAAAATAGTTTTCAGAGGATGTCATACTTCTTTCTTATTTGCTATCTTATCGCCTAGTTCTATTCCCATTTTTATTTATCCATAGCAATGTGATAACTTTTTGATGGGGAACATGTATCTTTTCTTTACATCCCTTTTTCTTTAATTGGAACTTTGTAATTGACCAGAGATGAGATGGATAACAGTTGGCCAGATTCTGGCTGAAAGGCTGGCCGGATATCTGGTATCCATCCACATTTTTCATTTCGTTTTTTTTATAAGGCACAACTGGCATTATGTAACAGGCCTGTGTCATGTTGCAGGCGACGTTACATACATACAATTGGACACACAAATCTATACACAGATAATCTATGGAACACACAATTATTTGTCTAGGGTCGTGGTTGAACTTACAATACTTGGTTCAACAATAGAGGCAAGTAAACTACCTTAACCTCCACACCATATATGCCAAATGCAGATTACTAATCCATAGGTAATATTTTGTCAGAGACAATAAATATTGGCAGTATGGGACTCTTATTTAAATCTGCTATATAATAGGCCTGAAGAAATATCTGTCACTTTCCAATTTTCTTATCGGCAATAATAATTTAGGATACGAACAATGAAATGTTATGTAAACTTTTACTGTTTTTATTCAACACTAGGCTTGGAGTGTTCTAAATATGTGCAGTCTTATCAATGTTATAGAAATTAGTTCCACATTGATCTAAGAACGATAGATTAATATGGAAACTCCATTGTGGGATATAATTGTTTTAATTATTGTACAAGATGTTGACTGCGGTTTCACAATGGACAAAAGATTTTGAGACTAAAGGATAACCTCCTCGCCAAATTTTATCGAAAACGTAGCAAAATTTTCGCTTTTGCGGTATGGATGGATATTTTAAGATATAAAAAAATAAATATTTTAATTAACCCTTCGAGAAGGGTATGTGATGAAGTACCTACCTATTCAAATTTCATTTCAGGTTTATTTTCAGTCGATCTTTATCGACAATATTCGGGTCTCCCCGCAGGTGCAATAACAGTTATAGTGTAACTGACCGGTCGATAATTCGGTCGATATACAATATCAGGCCTGTAGTCATGGTAACCTTTGAAGTTCACCGATCTAGATCTTCTATCGACTAATTCAAATAAGCTACCTAAAAATGGTCCCCTAAATCCGGGCCTGCTAGTTTCATTAAAATACTACGCAAATAATACGCATTAGACAAATAACGGCCAAAAACTACGGTTATTGTGTTATATTGACAATATTATTGCATTTTATAGTTTAGATATTTGTAATAATTATATGATTATAATCACTGTAAGTGCACCTACTAATTCCTGTCTTTGGATCACCCTAAGGTCAGTCGACGTTCTACCAGTCGGTAGAAAATGCCTCAGGATTAAGTCCGCTTTTGTACACTAATTGTGCACACAAAGAAAAAAAAATGATTGTAAATCGTACCTAGACTACATTCCTTTGCATTTCTCGTAAAATAATGGAGCTTATTAAACGCTAACGTGGAAATAATGATGGAGTTATGACGATAGTTGTCTAACGTTATAACAAACAGAGTATAGATGATCCAATTCTAAAAATCCCAAACCGAAAAATCTTCATACGGAAATACCCCATTTCTTTTTTAGCCTGTATTGTACCTCTCCTAAAACTATTTTTTACACTTTTCTCGCTGCTGCGCTACTTCCTTCCAATTCTCTAGAAAGACATCCAGGTCATCCCGCCATGTCCTGCGTGGCCTGCCGCGTCTCCAATAACTATCTTTATTGCACAGAACTGGAGCCCGACAAACCCTAAAGTCCACCTTTTATTTTTTAGAATTAATTTGCAAAGTAAGATCATTTATTGATTTGCATAAAGTTTGATAGAATAAACAATTTTTGCTGTAGAAATCATCTAAATATGCCCCTGGCTCAATTTCCAATGATGTAATATAAGCTAATTGTTCCGCTGGACGATTTTGTTACATTTAACCTCTGGTTTTTCCCTTTGGCCAAAAAGATACGTCAGAATGTTTACCTAATGTTGCCAGTTGTGATTGACGTCATTAAAGGTTTCGTCTATACAATTAGGTATACACCTTTTAGTCATCATCAATGCGTATTAATCCTTGGATGTTCAGACTTTTTCTCAGAATCCTTTGTTTTCCGTCGATCATGGTAACCCTACATTCGTCATCAAACAATTCTACTGTCCCCACTGTTATGGTGCGGTTTCTTATCAGAATGTAAGGGTAGTGTCTTGTTGACAAAAATGATGCGGTCATTTTTGTCAACAACTGGTTAGGTTAGGCAGAGGCGTACTAATGTACACCCACAGTTCGCCTGGTTTAGGTCCCATGTAATAGGGGGCGAGCCTATTGCCATTAACCGGGCACAAATCCAGACTCCGAGCTGCTACTGAGAATTTCATAGAAAAACTCAATAACACTTTGCCCGACCTGTGGATCGAACCCAGGACCTCTGGCGTAGCAGTCGCGCTTGGGACCACTAGACTAATGAGGCAGTCAATATCATATTCATCATCATATTTTTTATAATATTATATAATTGTGGTTTTAATGCAACCTTTTCTAGATTATGGCAAAAATCTAAATCTCAGCGTGTTACCGATTGTTGGCGGCAAGACCCAGTATTCCATTTTCTATAGTACGTTCTACATACCACTGGATATTTCAGAATCCTAACTTGTGAAATAAAATCCAGGTTGAAACGATTTTCAGAAATGTAGCTTCGCGAAAAATAGAATACTAACAAAATATATGTCCCATTATAAAAACAATGCCCCAATTAGACGGCAAGCAAGCACACATGTTTTCTATACCACTCCACATTCTTCCAATGTCTTATTTTATTTTACAATCGCCAAGCAATGTTTCCCATTAATTTGTTCCGTAGGCGAATGTCCTACTTTCACCGGTTCCGCACTACACAGCCTTATAACTGTCACTATGGCCTGTGCTCTATGTTGAGTGGTAGTGTTGTGTAGCTATGAGAGATTTTGTAAGTAAAAAGAAAGTATTAAAATAATTTAGTAAGAGTAAGAATATTTCTTCGCGATTTTGTGTGTGTCTTGTGTGAATTGGTGCTGATTTTTAAAATTGGTGGTTTATAATTGTAAATTAATCAGTGCTTTGGTTGACAATAAGATGGAGTTGATGTTTATTAAGTAGTACTAAAGCAGTTTTGGCTTCTGTAGAAACTTCTGAACATCTGAAATCTGAAAAAATGTGTAGGTAAAGAATAAGCGATGATATTGTAAGCGTATTTGTTTGTGCCCATTCGAAAATTTTAAAGTACATATAGATTCGATTGAGCTAAGTTATTCACTAGATCTATGCTTTTATGAAAAGTATATAATATTCATATTAGTATCTAAGTTTTTAACTTGCTTTTATCAAGAGACGATCGTCGCTACTCACATTTGGGAATTTTGGTCTATTTTGCAAGGGCTTTTATACCAAAGGTCTTTCCACGGTATCATATAGTGTTTACAAGAAGGTTACTCCTAAAGTAACCCTAGGAAACTTGACATAACATTTCTTCAAACAAGCTTCAAGAATTTCTGGCCAACGATTTTATTTCCGTAATATTCATTCACTAATTCACTACTATCTAAACATTTACTTCTACTATCTTCCCGCAATTCTACGTAGGTGTAATCTAAATACATGCAAGTTCATTAACCAGGCCAGAGTCATGGCCATGTTATGTAACGACGCGAACTGACGTTGATATTTTTTGAATGTTGTTTTCCGCGCCCATGTGCAATGTCTGCTTCATATTTCCACTGTTTTGAAATTGCAAGGAAAATTTTGGGAAGTGCAACGATCAATGATTAAAAAACAGTCCTAGGGTTCAAAATTGCCACTTGATCTTCGCTCATTTTATTACTAATTGTTCTGTCAGCTCTACATGTTGCTAAACGAGAAGTGTTAACTCAGACAGGATCCGGATCCTGACTAACTAGGAAAGAAGTTAGGATTTAGTTAAAGACTCTCACTTTTAAAGATAGTGCAAGAATAATCCTCTACCATTATTGTAATGTTTTTATTTTTAATCTATTTAAAAATCAATATAAACATTTTACGAGTAGGTACCAGTTATTTTAATTTCCTACTTAAATCAAAATTGGAACAGTTATGCGTTTGTATTTTTAAAATGGAACGGGTATATTGCGCCGGCGCGGAAAGCGGTACAAGTACAGTTAGAGAACAAAGGTAGCGTTACGGTTTGAAAGCGAAAGTGTTTCTATAAGGTTAAGTTGGGCTAGGTCTTGATTATCGTTCCAGTCGGGGGCCGCGGACGAATTGTCTGTTTCCCGTAGCCCCCGACGCCGCAGGTGCAGGAGGGAACACCGTGTGGTTTTTAGTCGGTAGGTCACCCACTCTGGGTGGAGTCCGACACGCCCCGTCGCCTCCCCGGGCGGCGGATGTCCATGAGGATTTTCCAAACGAAACCAAAAAGGTCTTGATTATCGTATCGAAAAATGGAATAAAACATTCCAGTTTAACCAATGCAGCTAATCAGCGATCTACTAACAACACTAATATAATCATATTAGTGTGTCTCTCGAAGTGATAGCAATCAGGGCTCCACAACTTAATTACTGAGCAATACTAATATCTTAAAGATAATTCATACTTTCGGGTTTCTGACTATCAGCATTAAATTACCAGTTATTACGCAACTACTACGAATAATCGTCTTTAGTGTTTTATGATGAAATCAGTATGACAGGCTTACATGCTCTCTTAAGATTAAAATATTCCGATTGTTGAAGCCATCTATTGGTAAATATTGGTATCTTATTTTGACACGGATGACATTTATATATTTTAATGTACTTTTGATGTAACTAGATGGCAGGGTGCATTTTACGTCACATCGTGAATCGCGGTGTTAAGTTTCTCCGCCCGTAGTATAAGTAGTCAGACATGCAATATGTAAATCATCTAACCTGTCCTATGCTACTTAATCTAACCTAACGTAATCTATGGATAACCGAATAAATCAGGCTTGGAGTATCCATCCAAGTCATTCTAAGAGGATCCTGGTTTTTTATTGAAGAACTCAATACCCAGTATTAACCTCAACTATTGAGGTTAAACACCGATACTTTTTGGTCCTCCAGTTCCGTACTGACCGTTGCAAACGTAATTCAAAGTCAACCATCAACCGATGCGCTGTTTTTCTTAGGCTCCCCTCATCATTTCGGCCTCCATAATGTACCTATACATGAGTCTTAGGTTAAATATAACTGTTTTACACGAAGCATCAGACCTCCGCAGTCCAATTGAGCAATACCGGGTATCGAGACTATGAATGTATTATCGTGTAAATCTATTTTACATTTGGCCACAAGTAATAATAGGTATTTACTCTTTTAACAGACTATATTTATTACAATGACGTCAATTTTACAAGCTATGCTTACACAATGGTTTCATTGTTGGATGCGGCATCGATAATAATAAATTATAGCATCTTTTCCCAAGATTGTTCCAAGTTGTCAAAATTGAATATAAAATTTACACGTTTCTTGGTGAGATGGTTGGGCAACCTTCTTTTCATGAAACGAGAGACTATTTAGCCCTTCTGATATTGAGATTCCTCGTATTGGGAACATATTGTGATATGCAAAAGGAACGAGTTCTTTTTGCTTTGTTACCTACATATCGGTATCTAAATAGTGAAATTGTTACTAAACCAGTAATATATTATATCGCTAGCTATTAATAAAGGCTTTTCCCCAATTTTGCAGGAGTTTGGAGAAGTGCCGGAGTCGGAGAAGGCGACTAGTGAGGAGTACGCGGTCGCCAAATGGCTCAAGGCAAACGTACCCACAAAGAAGACCAAGTTCTTAAACCACCACGTAGAATATTTCACTGGTGAGCTCTTTCATTACTACAATATGACCTTGTCTATAGTTTAGAGTCTTTTTTTCTGTAAGATCTTTAGAGAGACATACAAGTTAATGTTCTTAATTTTTTTAACCAGACGATGCCGCCGTTTTAGTGACGAAACATACTCAAAGATCATGGTTTCTTTAAAGTTCAGATATTATGGTAGAAACTATGCGAGAGTAAATATGTAGGTTATCTTAACCAAAGGTAACATAACCTCAGTGTCTTAGCGAATGTGGTCACGTGAACTATGGCGCCCATCCTATCCTTTCTGAAGCTTTTGTAGAGTATTTTAAATAGTAAAAAGAAATGTCAGTATATATTTGGACCTCTCCAAGGCCTTCGACACCGTTTCTATCCTCGGCTTCTTAATAAACTTGAGGCAATTGGTGTTAGCTGTTACTCTTCACGAAGCAGTGATAGCCTAGTGGTATGACCATTGAACTGCCAAGTTAAAGCCTCGAGTTCGAACCCAAGGGACGCACCTCTGACTTTTCGAAGTCATGTGCGTATTAATAGTTAATTATCACGCGCTTAAAAGGTGAAGGGAAACATCGTGAGGAAATCTGCATGCCTGAGAGGCCTGAGAGATTTTCTCGATGGCGTGTGAAGTCGGCCAACCCGCACTAGGCCAGCGTGGTGGACTAATCCCTCTCATTCTGAGAGGAGACCCGTGCCCAGCAGTATAATGGGTTGATTATGAATTGATGTTAGAGGCATTGTGTACGATATGCTTAAAGATTATCTTAGCAATAAAGCACAGGTATTATCCGTCAATGGTCACCTAAGTAAAGACAAAATTCTAACTTTCGTAGTATAATATTATGGCAAGTGGTTTTAAGTCGCTACGAGTCCCACATTCTACTTACCTGCCTACTGCCTGGCGGCAGAAAATCAATGAGGTCATTTCGTACTAAGAAAAATGTGTCGCCACCTTCTACCAAGCTTTCCAGACAAATATGTATTGCTATGCTGTCTATTCTCACCAGTAAAGATACTTGCTAAGAAATGGTGAAACGCGTGCGTATTTTTTAAGCGGGCTATCCTTTGTCGACCATTCAAAAACCGCTAATTAAGCTTAAAATTGATTATTTTTTTTAATTTTGAAAAGCGGCCAACAGAAGTAGTAGATAGTTATATCCAATGCTTTTTATATTATAAATCTTCCATATCTTGTGATCCTTAATAATCAAAACAATAGCTGTATATTCCCAAGGCTCAAAATAATCCGAGCCAAAATTTGCGTTGAAGGTCTCTGATAAAACCCAGACCTTTCTCACGAGCGAAACATTTATATATTTGTACCGATTCAGGTCAAATGAACTCTGTATGTGCAGAAATAATACATCTATCTATCTATATCTACCACTCGACGGATTTCAACGAAACTTGGTACAATTGTTCTTCATACTCCTGGGCAGGTTATAGTATACTTTTCATCACGCTACGATCAATAGGAGCAGAGCAGTGAAGGGAAATGTTGGGAAAATGAGTGATTCATGAGAAAGGTTTCAAGCTATAAAACATCACGCTACAACCCTTAGGAACGGGGCAACGCTGGTGAAACCGCGGGCGAAGAACTAGGGAACAAAGTAACTATTCCACGCGGACGAAGTCGCTGGCAAAAGCTAGTTATAGATATAATTTAAGTAGGTCTGATAAACTTTTTAGTTTTTAGGGCTTTTTAGATTCCAGATATACTAAAGCGCTGTTGGTTTCGTTAAGTTCATAAACTAACAAAACATACCATTACGTCTGTATAATCCCGAATGGTTTGGCAGAGGAATACATAAGTACACCCGCAGTTCGCTGGTTTTTTGGGGAGCGAATCTTTTGTCATTAACCGGGCACAAATTCAAGCTTCTTTAATTCTTAGTAGTAACTAAGAATTGAATAGATAAAGCCAATACCACTGCAGGACATAGGAATCAAACCTGGAACATCTAGCGTAGCATTCGGTACCGCTTAGAACTACTAGTCACATGACTAATGGACCTGAACTACGAATTATGAACTACATACATAGTAACTGGTCATCACAGGATTTCTGAAAAAAGTCAACATATGACTATGTAGTTAGAGCAAGTCGTCTCTATGGAAGAATTCAAAACGCGCCTAACACAAATAAGACTATATTTAAATAAAAATATTTATAAAATTTTAACATGTCTATGGCGCCTTGCCAAAATACGTGATGCATTTCCTTTATGTTACGCCGAGTGTATTCCCTCACGGCTGGCCGGCGAACTTCCGATAATAAAACAAAATCTTTTAAAAATGGAAAGAATTTTAACCGACTTCTAATTTTGAATGTTTATTTTTAATCTCCATAAAAAAAGTATCTGTGTAAGAAGTCTTTTTTACTTTCAACTTTTTAACGCATAATTAATAACAGTACACTTTATTTAAGTATTTAAATGTCAATTAAGCAATTAGGATTCAACTGACGCCTAGAGATTCAACTCTTGGTATTTTGTATTTCCATCCGGAACATGTATAATGAATGATATTAACTGGCCCCAGCCCGCAGTTTCTCTTGCATCTCGAAAAGATTTACTTATATGTAAATAATGAAACATGCCCCAGATTTTAAGTTAGACCACCAGAATTATAACTGCGAAAACCACATCCAATTTCGTGCAGTCGTTTTTGCGTGATGCGCGTAACAACATAATTATACAGATAAACAAAAATTCTAAAGACATTTATTTTGGCGTCTATTGCTCTTATAAAGTCCCCTCATATCATTTTTTTCTTAAATATCTCCTATGTACAGACATCAGCCTGTTACATTTATTATTATTTAAGTTTGATAGACCCGGCTACACATCAATCTATATATTTAGGTACAGTATAAGCAGACCTCTTATTGTACTGAAAGCCAATGCGAGTATTACAGATAATACATACATAAATACATACATACATTCACGCCTTTCTCCCACAGGGGTAGGCAGAAACTATAGACCGCCACTTGCTATGATTCTTGCGTACTTCTTTTGCTTCTTCCACATTCATACACGACGATTGCGAGTGCTACGCACCTAACCTTACCTAAGAATGTCCTTATAGGGCGATTATATAGGAAATATTATATAATATGTCGCTGTGTGTAGATACTATTTGTTATTCTGAAACATTACGTACAGAACAAGATCTCCCAACAATGTATTGAATCAGTTGTAGCTTGTTGACACAATTTAGCGTTTTAAATCTGACCTTTAAATCGCCCTTCGCCGCGTTCATGTTCATGGTCAATTAGTCCCCTGCGACCCTAACGTTTGTACAGTCAGCGTCAAATAGTTCGTGACACCCAAAATAGCCAAAAAGTTCGAAACACGTCTTTGTTACAGTTGGAATAAGGTCGTGTTGCAAACTTTTTGGCCACTTTGGGTGTCACGAACTATTTGACGCTGACTGTACCAATGGCGCGAGACGTCGTTACGCTTAATTAATAAGACTTTGCTCGTCCTGAGAATCGAACCCAGGACCTCTACCGTAGCAGTGGCGCAGGACCACTAGACCAATGAGGCAGTCTTTAGTTAGTTTATTTATACAACACAAATAAATGATTTTTGCGAGTTCTGTCGAGAAACATAATTTTATGAAAGTAAACTTGATACTTCTGTGTTCCTAGTTCTTACTGTGATCCAATATATTTAACCGACTTAAAAAAATAGGTACACAATTCAGCGCGTTTTTTTACTGTATTGAATTTGATAATAGCCTAGCGGTATGTATGACCGTTGGACTGCCAAGTCAAAGGTCTCGAGTTCGAACTCAAGACACACACCTCTGACTTTTCGAAGTCATATGCGTATTAAATGTTAATTATCACGCGCTTAAATGGTGAAGGAAATCATAGTGAGGAAATCTGCATGCCTGAGAGATTTTCTCGATGGCGTGTTAAGTCTGCCAACCCGCACTAGGCTAGCGTGGTGGACTATAGCCTAATCCCTCTCATTCATTCTGAGAGGAGACCCGTGCCCAGCAGTGGGACAGTATAATGGGTTGATTATATTGAATTTGATGGCTGCCCAATATCCTGTCTTCTGTACTTCGTATGTTTTTATTTTTTAAATATTGCAACTGAATTGTGTAAAGGATAACGCTGAGAAGTAACTGTCAACGTTGACTTTGTCAATAACTCACGTTCAAATTTAATTTACAATAGAATGTAGGTCATTACGGTTCTTTTTATCACAGTAACAGGTTTAGAACCTGTTACTGTGATAAAAAGAACCGTAATGACCGTAATGGGTAGCAGGTCAATATACTCCGTTATCACCCAATAAGTCTTTTACGAAGGATCAATTGAATACTGTCAATTCAGTTGAAATGTATTTATCTATAGTAATATTTATAAAGCTGAAGATTTTGTTTGTTTGAACGTGCTAATCTCAGGAACTACTGGTTGGAATTTAAAAATTATTTTTGTGTTGGACAGTCCATTTATCGAGGAAAGTTATAGGCTATATAACATCACGCTACGACCAATAGCAGCGGAGCAGCGCGGGTGAAACCGTGGGCGGGTCGCTACTTGGTTTATAAGTTAATGATTTCATTAATCTGAAAATGCAAACGAAATGATAAGAACTTGAAAATACCACTAGAAAATTTAAAAAGCGACTACAAAGACCGACTATGCTAGCATTGTTCGCAAAAAAAGATAATTAAAAACGTGTAGATTAACCATTCATTAAAATTTATCACTTTCTCAACTTTTATTATTTTTTGTATTTAAATAATATATTAAAGTAATTCGTTAGTTTACAACGTAGAACGAAGATTAATTAAGTCATAAAGTATTCAAAAGTGTAATGAAAGTGTAAATGCGAATTCACATTTTCAATTGACAATATTCATTCTTTTGCATATTTATTTTCGACTTTGAAGTTCTTTATATTTTAAACAGACGTCATTGCCAAATGACGTCATTTGTACGGTTGAACGAGTTTTTAAATGTCACGTAATTTTTCCGACCCTTAAAAAATTGTTTTATATCAGTTTCGCATCGATTATAATTATTTATAACCTTACATTACCTATTTCGTTGTTGATTTACTATTATTACGCCAAAATTTAAATTATTCTCAGTTAGCGCCGTATAAGTGACGTCATCACACGTTTTTTTATTTTTTTCGGTAATGAAGGAGATATAAAAAAATAATAAATATATTTTGGAACTCCGGATAGGAAAATAAAGAAACAGTATTTGTTTGGTGGCTTAATATTGAAATGTCAATTAGGTAAATAATTAACCATCGTAATCTTTAAAAGAAAATACGGAGACGGTTTTATGACTCATAAAATTTGCGTTATTCTGTGGTGTCAATATAAAGAATAAACTATGTTTCAACGTACAACGCGTTTTCCTTATTAGAGTTACGCGAAGGTACCAAACGGAACCCTATTGCTGTCACCCACGGCTCCGTCTGTCCGTCGTCTGTCACACAGGTTTTACAGCCTGGTTGGAGCTAGTCTTCAAATTTTCACAGTATAAGCATTTTGTTGACCCAAAGCCATACAAAATGTCAATAAATATTTTTTACATGCGGAACGGTAGCGGTATGCGGTATGCGGAGCGGTACGGAATCCTCGGTGTGCAAGTCCGACTCTGTGCTTTATGATGCTTGAAGAGTGGAAGTACCTGTTCTCTACACCGCTATCCGCAACCGCTTTCAAACAGGTTCCGGATTAAAGTTCTTTATATACATTTTCCAGGCACAAAAGCAGTAGATGCGCTGCTGACATCAAAATGGGCGACGGGCAAGAATCCAATCTTCACGACCAGGCACGAAGTGACGGACTACCTACACCAAATGTTATTACACAAACTGTTTCACAGAGCCAAAAAGGTTTGTTTTATTTTCTGTGACGAGTAAATTTATTGAGATGTAGCACTGATAACTAACGGCCAAAAGAAAGAAGAAAAAAAAAATATTACGAAAAAACGCACACCAAAGAGATTTTTTCATACCACTAAGGTAGCAAACAAGCATACAGGCCGCCTGATGGTAAGCGGTTATCATAGCCTATGGACGCTTGCAATACCAGGGGTATCACTCGCGCGTTGCCGACCCTGAAATGTAAAGAATCTACTTAAATATGTGTGTGCCGAACCGTACCAAACGGGTATCCAGCTCAGCATGTCTCAGAAAGAGATCCATTGCTGAACAAAGGCCTCTCCCATAGACTCAAGCGAGCAATTTTAAGTTGTTAAAAACTCCTTATGTTCTCAACTCCTTAGTCCTTTATTATAAATGCGTCCTCATTTGCGTAATTCGGATTCAAAGTTCAAGGACTGACCTCCATAGCGGGTTCGTGTGACGTAGTACGGATAAGTCAGAGATATGGTACAAACACGTGTTAAAGCATTAATTTAAGTAGTAAAATTGATAACCGTTACGAAACGTGCCGACTCTTATCTATAGGTGTATGTTTGAAGGCCATTTCGAATTCATTCGTTCAATTAGCTCAGCAGTTGATCAATTGACTTCCACGCTACGAAATACGGATTTGTTTTCAGCGCGGAAAAAATATTTATAACATAACATCACGCTGGTATTCCCAGCAAGTTAAGCCAGAGATGAAGGTACTAATGTACACCCACAGTTCATCGATATGTTTAGGTCCAATATAATAAGAGGCGAGCCTATTGCCATTATTGAAGCATCCGTGCCACTTAGAAATTCATAGAGAGCCCCAACCACTAATGACAATCACTTAAAGGATTATCAACCATACAAATGTTTTGTTTTTCGTTCTTCCATCGTGCTGCATTTGATGTTATTCTGATTTTAATGTGTGGCTGATTAATATGCTCGCGTTATTTAATAAGTAACTTGTGTTTTATTTATAACTAGCTGCAATTTCAGTTTTTTTTTTCATAAACCTTTCCAGGCACTCGCACAACAACCCACCAAAGTTTCACCGCAATCGGATGAATAGTTTAAATCCATAGAGGACAAACATACATATGACATACGTTCATTTATATTTATATAGATCACTACAACAGTATGTAATTATTTATGAAATTTCAGGTGCCAGTGTCAGAGCAAGAATTGAAAGGCAAATCTAAGAAAAAGGAGTTGGAGAAATCAAGTAAAAGTGGAGATGAAAAAGATGGAGAGAAGAGTCAGGCCAGTGCCTGCGAAGGAAAGGTAGAACCATAGCTTAACTTTAATATATTTTATATATAGTATTATATATTTTTATATGGGCCTTGTTGCCTGAAATAAATGCAAATCTTTATATATATAATTCTTCTGTGAGTGTGTATGTCACTGAACTTCTCTCAAACGACTGGACCGATTTTGATGAAATTTTTTGTGTGTGTTCAAGGGGATCTGGGAATGGTTTAGATCAAACGACTGGACCGATTTTGATGAAATTGGGGATCTGGGAATGGTTTTGTCCGCTGTCCGCTGTATTTCGCTTTATACGTAGCGAAGCACGTACCGGGCCGCTAGTAATTATAATAATAATATTTATAGAAAACTAGCGACCCGCCCGCGGTTTCACCCGCGTTACCCTACTCCTAAGAGTCGTAGCGTAATGTTAAATAGCTTAAAACCTTCCTCTTGAATCACTCTATATATTAAAAAAAACCGCTTCAAAATCCGTTGCGTAATTTTAAAGATTTAAGCATACATAGGGACGGACAGACAGCGACAGCGACTTTGTTTTATACTATGTAGTGAAACTCAAAAAAAAACCGCTGAAAGGAAACAATTTTTAATGCCTAGTTATGAATTCCACAAATACGATGTACTGAAATGAAATGAAATGAAATTATTTATTCTGCAAGTAGATCTTTAGAGATACTTTTACATGTCAATGGTTTGGGGGTTTTTTTACTACTTTAAGGAAAGAGCTGGAAAAATTTCGTATTTGGGAACTTGTTACCTCCTCGGCGCTAATAAGGCAATTGTCATTAACCGGGCACAAATTCAAACTCTGAGATGCTACTGAGAATTTCATAGAAAAAAAAAATAACCTACTCAACCTACGAATTGAACCCAGATTCTCTAGCGTATCAGCCGCACTTACGACTAATGAGCCAATTTTTCAATATTACAGGACACAAAAGACGTAAAAGAGAAAGAGAAGAAGAAACGCAAGATTCGTTTGGAGATGCACTTGGATCAAGTGTTCTTAGACACGCTGGATGCTTACGTGTGGATCTACGACCCTAAGCCGTGGTACTACTGGCTGTGCGGCATCCTGGTCGTGGTCGGTACTATCACCGTCTGCATGTTCCCGCTGTGGCCCGCTACTGTCAGGTAACCAGCTCTTCATAAACCGTAACCAGGTCTTAAACCTCAACTGATTACATCTGGGTTAGTGAAACTATTCACTGCGCACTATAGTTAAACTCAGTTTTTCCTCTGACTTCTTAATCCTGGGGTTCTGCCAGCAGCTTCAGCTGCAATCAGGTTGAGATCCGTAGTCACGTGCAGAGAGTAGAAATGGATTACGGTCCGGTTACGTAGGAAAACTATATAGCTTTCCTCTGACTTCTTAATCCTGGAGTTCTGCCAGCAGCTTCGTCTACAATCAGGTCGAGATCCGTAGTTAGTTGCGGAGAGTAGAAATGTTGTGAAATTTTATTCGAAGGTATCTTAACGTAACCGGGCTAGGAAGCGAGACACCAAATCCCTCCAGCCAGCAGGCTTACTCTTGAAAACAATACAATAGCAATCCAAACGTTATCCGATTCCAATGTCAATTTGGCTGTCGGGCGATTTCCTACTCTTGAGCATAAATCCATTAACCTTGTATCTTCATCCCTGATTGGCCAATGGTTAGGTCGTTTCGCAATCCTATTTAGTTCACTCAATCACCGCGCAATATTAAAACAACTTGGCGCTAGTCTCGGATTCAAGAGTACGAAACTTGACGAAACGGCACAATTCCAATGTCGATGTATCGGAATTGAGTTATAAACTAAGCAACGGCTGCTAAGAGCATCCCCTAACGGGACTCTGGCCTTGGCTCGGCAATCTAGGATTGGCAGACGTCCTATCTACAACGCCAGATGCCCATGATTTTTTTTAAATTCACTACAGTTTTAAGTACATATGCTTTAAACGGAAATTCACGCCTAACTATTCTTATTACAGAAAAGGCGTGTACTACCTAAGTATTGCGGCAGCTGGCTTCCTGGTGACCATCATAGGTCTGACAGTGCTGCGGGTGGTGGTGTTCTGTCTGGTGTGGATGCTGACACTGTCGAGACATCACCTGTGGCTGCTGCCTAACCTCACTGAAGACGTCGGCTTCTTCGCCTCGTTCTGGCCACTTTATAAAGTAAGTTTCACTATGACTGAGTAAATGATGATATAAATATACCTCAAAATATAATAGGATACGATAATTTAGCTATCCAGTAGCCATTACAAAGGAGATTTTATCCCATGCCCACTAGGAGCAAATCTTTGTATGATCTACAGGTAGTTGTTCCGGGTCTGGGGTTTGTGTATGTGAGAATTTGTGTTTGTAAACGCACCCACGATACAGGAGAAAATCCTAGTGTGGGGCAACGTATTTTTTTTTAAGAAAAGAAAAGAAGAATATGAAACGATCGAAAGTATAGATCAAGTAAAGTAAAGTAAAAAAAGAAAAAAGAAAGAAAGACATCTAATAAAATAAATATGGTTAGATAAAGATAACCAAATATTATTTTAGTAAATCCATACAAATTATTAGTAATTAAGTTTTATAAGTTAAATAATATTATAAATTTCGAAAGTAACTGTCTGTATATTTGTCACCTTTTCACGCCTCAACTGCTGAACCAATTTTGGTGAATTTTGGTTAAGAGATAAATCGGACCTTACAGACGGACATGGGTTACCTTCTGTTTCGAAAAGTCCTTTGGGATGCGAGTGAAACCGCAGGCGACAGGTAGCTATAATGATTCTCGTTTCTTTAAAAAACACTAACCATCTCAAAATTGCAGTACGAATACCGTCCCGGCTCGGACGGTGACAAATCATCGAAGAACAAGAAGAAACGCAAGAAAGACAAGCTGTCCGACGACGAGGGGGAGAAGGCGCCGCTGTTGGAAGAGAAACAGGATGCTGAGCCCAGCGTTGAACACGTCGAGGCGACCGATGAGGCGGCCGTGGAAAATAAGTAAGTAGAAAAGTCTATTTAGGTCCACAGTAGATACATTCCTTAGATTTCTTCTCATATCATCATACCATCATGCCTGTATGCCTCGAGTTACTGCAAGAGTAAGACAGAGGCTTACTAATGTACCTACACCCACAGTTCACCGGTATGTTTAGGTCCCATGTAATAGGGGGCGAGCCTAGTGCCATTATCCGGGCACAGATTCCAAACTCTGAGCTGCTACTGAGAATATCATAGAAAAACTAATTAATACTGCTCGACATGGGCTGCAGCCCATTTACACGTAAATTTACCTCCTTTGCCTATGTTAGCGCCATTTTGGAGGGTTTCTGAACTATTATTTACTGCTTATAGCTGAACAGTTTCGACGGGTCCCCCATCTGGATCGGTTCTCCTTTCTTCTACATTCTATAGATATAACTCGTGTTCGTTGCAGGTCTGAGCAAGACACAGCGACGCCGCCAGCCGACAAGCAGTCGGAATCTGAATCGGAGAACAGCCAGCGATCCTCCACGGACCGAGACTTCGAGATTGTCGAGCCGGCCGACGTGGAACCCGACCGGGAGGAGAACGCGTAGGGTGGAATGAGGGTTAATGTGGGTACTTTTGTATGGATGGGGTTAAAAACATCAAAAATGTCTACTCTTGAGCATATGAGTCTGCGCAGTGTCGGCGGAAACCAAGCTGAGGTCGTACGGTCAACAAGTTGTTGTCAAATTTCTTCAATCGATTTTCATTAAAATCTCCAAATTATAGAGTTTATTATCTGTTGGGAAAATTTGACAGGATGTGGTAGGTAACTTGTGTCATTGACTGTACCAGGACATGTTAAGCGATTGAGAGACAGAGAGAGATGTCGCTCTATACATTAAATAGGGCCATCCCTTTCTCGCAAACAGAAAATTGTTGCAATAATACGTCATAGCAGGACTGTTACTTACCGAACTTTTTTTTTAATATGTAACGTATCTTCAGACCACAATCGTACGAGTTCCCGTTGTATCCCAATCTCGACTCTAATGCAATCAGGTAATGACGATTATTGAATTATCAGTGAAATGACAGTTGAATTATAGTGATGACGTAAAGATTATGTTTACGACAATTATTCGGGACATAATTTAATACTGTTTGTTCTCTTACGTAAAAATACGAACATGTACGTTAATATAAATGTGTCACGTATCCAATATTTCTGTGTTCCATACGAAAACACTACTTAAAGCGTAGATACGTAATAATATGAATATGTTAAAATACATACATACGGACATATATTGTTACTCTAGATATTCACTGATATCCATATTTACATTTAATAATACGCGCTCAAGGAGTATCCTATTACATAACATAATCAATCCATTATACTGTCCCACTGCTGGGCACGGGTCTCCTCTCAGAATGAGAGGGATTAGGCCATAGTCCACCACGCTGGCCTAGTGCGGGTTGGCAGACTTCACACGCCATCGAGAAAATCTCTCAGGCATGCAGGTTTCCTCACGATGTTTTCTTTCACCGTTTAAGCGCGTGATAATTAACTATTTAATACGCACATGACTTCGAAAAGTCAGAGGTGCGTGCCTTGGGTTCGAACTCGAGACCTTTGACTTGGCAGTCCAACGGTCATACCACTAGGCTATTACTGCTTTATATCCTATTAGTTTAAATTAAATATAAAATCACAATCTTTGTGCTAGAGTCTTAGTTATTTTTGCATTTATTTATTTATATTTAGTAGTGATCATCTCACTGCAGGCTTCAAATTTCTCCTACGATTGTTCTCGGTTAAGTTAAGCTTCCTGCATAAGTTATAAAGCCTTAGTTATTACAAAAAGCTATTTGCGCACACTTTCATTGTGATTTAAACATGACTTCATAGAGCGACATGATACCTATGACCCTGAAATATGAAAAATAAATTATCTGTATCATACTAAAGTAATACCTACAAGTCAAGTCAAAATTATTTATATAATTTAGACTATTAAAAAGGTATTTTTGAAAAATCTAAACTAATTACACGATCAAAATGTATGGACAACATACAACTTTTTTTTAATATTTCAGGGTTCGTCCCATAGTAAAAGATGTTCTTATCTTTTTTTAAAAAAAATGTTGCCCCACTAGGAATTTTTTCCTGTACCGTGGGTGCGTTTACAAACACAAATTCTCACATACACTAACGCCCAGATCCGGAATTACCTGTAGAACATACAAATATTTGCTCCGTGTGGGGATCGAACCCACAACACGTGGCGCAGAAGCCGATCGTTCAACCGCTACGCCAATCGTGTCGTCTAACATAGATTGATTATTACTACGTTCGTTTTGCTGCGGGA
The DNA here is from genome assembly GCA_910591435.1 of Acronicta aceris. Lineage (NCBI taxonomy): Eukaryota > Metazoa > Arthropoda > Insecta > Lepidoptera > Noctuidae > Acronicta > Acronicta aceris. The sequence continues at coordinate 11,760,785 of OU342771.1, read as the reverse complement.
TAACAACAATTTCACGGTGTATATTATAGTAACGTGTGAGACAGGTTTTATTCATCGTTTAGAAGAACCGATTCTAATTACTATTCTCATAAATAAAAATTGGACCGGTAGGAAAACTTTGCCAAGGACTAAAAAACTAAACTAAAATCCATACAGTTGTGCCCACACAACGCCCACAATATCAGAGACTGTAGACAGTTAGGTTATATTAGGTTAAATTCCGAGTATTTCCTTATGGGTATTGTCACTCAATGTTGTAATATTTGTGTTATTCCAGGCGATATAACGCACTTGGTTAGTGATTAATAAATTCATAACATCTTTACAGTGTTTCACTGACACTTAGGGGAGATATGGCTCGTATTAGCGGCTAACCATACAAATCTGCGCGCTTACTTTCACAGGAATAGACCACTGGCTGGGTGAAATACGTTTCCACTAAGTCAAAAATTTTGCGATCAACTTTTTTGCACCCAAAATGAGCGAAATACGCACTTAATTTAGCTGATAAGTACTTAGTTAACAGCTAAATTAATTAATTTAGTAGAAAACAGCCACTTCGAGCCATATCTAGCCTTAATACAAAGCTAAATCTATCATTATACCAAATATTCGATTAAGAGATCTGATGTGGAACATAATAATTGAAATGACGTATAAGCCGACTGATTTTGGTAACGGAAAGTAGTTCGTTTTCAGTTAATAGTAATAATAATATTAGTAATAATACAGCTTGATATTCTTGAGACGAGCTCAAAAATTATAATTTAAATAATTTTACAAGTTAGCAAAATTAGTCGACTATTCTTTTTAAACCTAATATTACATAATATTCATAATTCGCTCTCCCAATGTAAAAAAAACTGGGAACGAATGAATAATGTAATAGGACATTGACAAATCGACTAAAAGTCTGTGACGTAAGATTTTAGACAAATTATGATGACTCGTGCGCACTTTTGTGCGAAGATTGCCGAATACGAGTGGAATTCTTGCCCGATTTTGTGTAGAATTGGGTGTTTCTAAAAATTCAGTCTCAACTACCCGAACTTAATATAGACTGGAATGCCCGATGAATCGTTTTTGATTCGGCAATCTTCGGGCATCTTCGTTAGGAGTATAGGAGGGGGGACTGCGTATACTGTGCAATTATGTGTTACTTTTGCATACATTTTATTGATGTTTGTTATGTCCGTCGGGTTTTGTGTTTCGGACCGATTTTGATGAATTGATATACGAAAATGATCCTTATTGTATTTCAGAGATAAATTATTATTAATTGTTTTTCAATTCAAAACTAATTCAGAGTCACTTTATTTTTAATGTTCCTCGGTGTTGCTTTTCTCTGTTCTATTGACGCTGTAAAAACATTCCGCTATTGTCATGTTATCACGTACTGTCGACAATGGGCGGTTAACCAATCTTCCACCATAAGGTGGATAAATCGTAAAGTCGAAATTGGTCAACTGCCAAAGTAGTACTAGTTAACCATACCTACTCATTATTCATATTATATGTCTTCCTTAATCCATGTCATTAAAAATACATTTTCATCTCCACACATCAACTTTTAATGATTTAGGGGTAGTCCGCCAAATTCTATATTATTTGGATTTTTTGGTAATTAGTAACTGCTGCAGTGAATAATTATAAGTAGGTATTTATATTATTAATCTTGTACAAATCTTCATCATAATTAAATAAGTTCTAAAATGACCACTTTGATATATATTTTGGACATATTGTATGACGACAATTCTATGTATGCGAAAAAAAAATGTAATTTGCTCACTACTGGAGAATTTTAAAGCCAACATCGAGGACAAACGGCTGAATCCTGAGACACATTTTTGAGGGGATTTTAGTGACGATTTTTATGTAAAAATCCATTAAATTGATTAGTGTTTCAGTATTTGGCCTTAAGAGTGACGTCAGAGGCACAGGTATTTATTTATAATATTATCACTAAGTTATTTTCGTTTATCAAACCGGTCTGTTACCGGCTATTTAATATTTTGGTGCTGTATACAAATTTGTGAATAATTAATATTTATTCCGCGTAAGTAAATACGCGACATTTTGGATTTATGTGCATTTTTTCACAAATAGGTACTTGTGTTTTTTGTAAATACGCTGGCACTCGTATAACGATCTAATGACGGAATGTATCATGTTAATCAAAGGTATTTCAATAAAATGATACTCTTTTTATGATTGGTTTTATTACATTTACAAAGTAAAATTAAGTTCGCCACTAACTTCTGGAACTGTTTCGCACATACCATTATTTTTTTGTTTTTGAATGCGGTTTTAATTTTTTTTGTTAAAGTTTTAAATTTCATGTGGCGAGTATAATTTTACTTACGTTGACGATGTCATCTATACTCCACTACATAGTATAAAACAAAGTCGCTGTCGCTGTCTGTCCGTCCCTATAATCTTTAAAACTACGCAACGGATTTTGAAGCGGTTTTATTAGATAGGATAGAGTGATTCAAGAGGAAGGTTTTAAGCTATTTAACATTACGCTACGACGGCAACGCGGGTGAAACCGCGGGCGGGCTGCTAGTAATATTATAAAGCTGAAGAGTTTTTTTGATTGAAAGGGCTAATCTCAGGAACTAATGATTCTAAAAATTCTTTTAGTATTGGATAGTTCATTTATCGAGGAAGGTTCTAGGATATTTACCATCACGCTACGCCTCTTAGGAACCGAACAGCGCGGGTAAAACCGCGGGCTGGTCGCTAGATGTTTATAAAATTAGCTAGCTTGTCTGTTCCTGGTGTTTGTAATTCTACATAGGTAATTAAAGTTCTAGAAATCTATATGTAAAAAAAAGTTAATTACATAAAGTTTTACAAAAAACAGTACTTAGCATTCATGGTATAAAAAATTCACAAGTCCATTTGGATACAACTGCAATTTTATTACAAATTAATAACATCTGATGTTTCATTAAAATACATTTTAATCATGACATAATAATACTTAAAATAATGTAAATCATTAACAAGTAATCAACAAAAACGTTATTATTATTTAAAAGTTATATTATAATTTATAAGTTGCCACGTTTCTCTTGTTCCAATTCTAGAGATTCAAAAAGTGTCTTGAAGTTGCCAGCTCCAAATCCCTGTAAAAATACATCAAAATATTTAAAAAATATAGTATAATTCTTATTTTCACAGACACCCATACAGGAGAAGAACTACAAAATATGTGGGTGACTAGGCTCTAGGTTATGGCCATCCTTCAACCAGTTACCCAATGAAAGAAGATACACATCTTATACCTACAGGCAATATGGCCGCCCCAATGAAAAGACCTGAGTCTCAAGACTGACGCAGACAGTCCTATACAAAGCCTTTATATGCTGCTAATAAGAATTCTGGTCCATTTTTGAATTTATTCGTGCGCGTAAATTTATAGTGTGCGTATGTTTCAGTCAGATTTGTTATAAATAACACAAAATTGTCTCCGAATTGTTGATTTTTGACAATCAATATCAGTCATTGGACGACCATTCTCATACAATTAAAATAACAGACTGATCCATTTATTTAGTCATAAACTGAGTCCCGGCGGACCGAATTTTTCTTACAAACGTAATACTTACATAAATAAATCGTAATTACAACAAAATTTAATCAAATTGTGTTATTCGGCCATTTTACTTCAAAGGAAATAAATGTAAGCGAATGCAATTTTTTATAAAATTACCAAGTTTGGAACGTTTTTATCAATCTTTCATTTCCAGTGAAGTAGTTGACGGTATCCAAATCCGATTAATAACATAATTTGATAGAATATTATCTGGATTACGATTTATTTAGGTACTAGCTTTTGCCAGCGACTTCGTCCGCGTGGAATAGTTACTTTGTTCCCTAGTTCTTCGCCCGCGGTTTCACCTGCGTTGCCCCGTTCCTAAGGGTTGTAGCGTGATGTTTTATAGCTTAAAACCTTTCTCATGAATCATTCATTTTCCCAACATTTCCCTTCACTGCTCTGCTCCTATTGATCGTAGCGTGATGAAAAGTATACTATAACCTGCCCAGGAGTATGAAGAACAATTGTACTAAGTTTCGTTGAAATCCGTCGAGTGGTTTTTGTTTCTATAACGAACATACAGACAGACAGACAGACAAAAATTTTACTGATTGCATTTTTGGCGTCAGTATCGATCACTAATCACCCGCTGATATAGTTATTTTGGAAATATATTTCATGTACAGAATTGACCTCTCTACAGATTTATTATAAGTATAGATTACGTTTTTGTGGGCAAATCAAGCTCCGCCGGACCCTTAAAGAAATATACTCACATTATGATTCCTCCTCTGTATAACTTCCAAGAACAGGGTAGGTCTATCCTGAGTGTTCTTAGTGAAGATTTGCAGCAGGTAACCATCGTCATCATAATCGATCAATATGTTGAGTCGTTCCAACGTATCTATGCTCTCAGCCACCCTGACCTTACTCTTCTGGAGACGTTCACGAATCAGCTTGTAGTACTTCGAAGGTATCGATAGAAATTCCACGCCGCGAGCGCGAAGGTTCTCGATCTGTGGACAAAGGATTGAGATTTTATGAGCAAGAGCATTCGAAAATATATCTTACAAGCTTCTACCCGCGACTTTGTCTGCGTGGACTTCAGAATTGGGTCCGACCTGGATAAAAAGTAGCCTATGTGTTATTCTAGACTATAATCTACCTGTGTGCCAAATTTCATCCAGATCCGTTCAGCGGTTCTGCCGTAATAGTAACAAACATCCATACTCAAAAACTTTCACCTTTATCATATTAGTAAGGATAAGGAAGTATCTGTAAGATAGCTCAGTCGACTTTAGAATGCCGGGATAATTAAAAAGATTTTAAAAGTATTTGATATGGGAGAGAGTATAAGTAAGCTTCTCATTTTGAACAATGTGGTGGTTATGTAATAGGTTAGGCTGTTATTCCTACGGTCTGCTGGTGAATGGGTGAATGGGATATATCAAGATCTCTCTATGCTTCGGAGAGCTCTTTTATCAGAGGTGGAACGATGTATGCGTGCCATCAGTTAGGATATGGCGCATTTACATTAGGTCGGTCACCGAAGGCGGCGGCCGCATTAGGTTTAACTGAAACGCTTACCTAAATTGAGTTGTTTACATTGGTCGGTTAACCGAATTCGGCGACTTGATTGCGGGCGACGGGCGGGGCACGGCGCACTCGACACCGACAACGGGCTCGACCGAATACGGCCAAACGTATACCTGTTTATATTAGTCGGTGACCGAATACGGCCTGCAGCCGAATACGGTCTAACCGACTAATGTAAATCAGCCAATAGGTCAACTCAAAGCTGTTACGGCTCTTTCTTCACATTCACATAAAAAGTATGTAATAAATTGATTATACTAGTACCTACTACTGTCTGGAGTTTAAAAGAGACTATGATTCTTTGAATTTGTTTTGGTGTTTTCTGAGGTCATCAATTAGGAAATGCCGGATCTATATAAAAATAACATTGAACCAGGGTGTGCTAATCAGAAATCCAATATCAAACTAAATAAGAGTAATAGGTTCAACTCACAGCGCTAATAATATCTTCAGTATTGATAGCGATATGCTGAACGCCCGCGCCGCCGTGGTACTCCACGTACTCCTGGATCTGACTCTTGCGCTTGCCGGCCGCGGGCTCGTTTATCGGCACCTTGATGGACTCTTCCCAGTTCGCCATCACCACGGAACGGAGGGCAGAGTACTCCGTGCAAATCTGCTTGTCGTCCACAGACCAGAATCTGAAGGAAAGAGCATTGGAGTTTACGTCTCTGTAGATTAGTGTAAGAACGAAATGTTGATGCAATCAAGAGTAAGTAACATAATAACATACCATCACGCTTGTATTCCTCGTAGGATTAGGCAGAGGCGTACTAATGTATACCCACAGTTCGCCCGTATGGTCCCATTTAATAGGGGGCGAGCCTATTGCCATTAATCGGGCACTAACACATAACACTGCTCGACCTGGGGATCGAACCAAGGACCTCTAGCGTAGCAGTCGCGTTTGGGACCACTAGACTAATGAGGCAGTCGAAAGTAAGGTTATCGTGTTATTTTAAAATCAAGTGTGGCAATTATGTAATGTTGGTCGTTCGTTCAAGGAACTAATATAGCGGACTGATATAATTAGTTTTCGATTCGAACCTGCATTCCTCAGCTCCGGATTCATTCTACGGTAGATTGTCGAAAAGAAATTCGACATCACATGCAGTGGTCTCGGAAGCTTAAGCATCCGTTTTACGTACTTAACCGGAGGGACGCACATTCGAATTAAGCCTAAGATCTAATTTTTTTTTCACTAAAAAATATTTTCTTTACAAATCTTTAGCATGCAAGTATTACTAAGAGCCGACTTTTCCATTGCCAGCAATGCTATTAACCGAGGAATAAAATTGACGTTTGAAAGATTTTGTATCAATGAAAAACTAACAAAAAATCTAATTTATTCCTCCCACTGATCTCTTTATTACTGTGAGCATAAAGATCAGTGATTCCTGCGTATAGTTAGGTATCTGGCGATTGAAAAATCGGCCCTAAATGATAATAAATACTTATTTCAGACGATAAAGTGGAAGGAAGTGCGCTCTTACCTGTGGAACTGCAGGCACCGTTCATACCATGATGCAGCTACCTCCATACCCCCGTCAGGCTGGTTACCCACGACGTGGTCGATGAAGTTTATCTCCACTTTTGGTCTGCAAGTCAAGAAAGGGAATAACTTAATTTTTAATATTTTAACAATTATGTGTAAAATGGTAATTTAGCTTTGGCATCTTAGAGGGGGATTTCAATATCTAATGGAATGGTGAGTTAGCTTAGGCATTTGTGGGGTGGGGGGGGGGAAGATTTCAATTCCTATTCCCCCCTGCCTATGGTTATTGGGTTTTTCTTCAAAATTCTCAGTAGCAGATTGGAGTTTTTTATTTGTGCCCGATTAATGGGAAAATTTCGCCCCCTATAATTACATGAGCCCTAAACATACCGGCGAACTGAGGGTGAACATTAGTACACGTCTGCCCTACCCTTCGGGGAGTACAGGCGTGATGGTATGCAATAGTTACTTACAGGAATTTATTGATGGGGTCGTTATTCAGCAACTGGTAACTAGGCAGGAACGGGCCCCGATATTTGGATCTGTCCACTAACGTGTGAGTGTTGTCTCCATACTGTCAAAATATAAAATAATAAAGAAAAATAAAAAAACACTAGACAGTCTAAAAAGTGAACAAAAATAAAAATAAAAATAAAGGAAACTAGATGAACTAATTAGAAAAAATTTACAATACCTACCTGAGATTAATTATGGCAATTTTTTTTTATGGGATAGGAGGGCAAACGAGCAGACGGATCGCCTGATGGTAAGCGATCACCGCCGCCCATGGACACCCGCAACACCAGAGGAGTCACGAGTGCATTGCCGACCTTTTAAAAGGGGATTGGGCCTCCGGTAACCTCACTCACTCGGCGAAACACAACGCAAGCGATGTTTAACGCCGGTCTTCTGTGAGGCCATGGTATCACTCCGGTCGAGCCGGCCCATTCGTGCCGAAGCATGGCTCTCCCACGTAAAAATATGAGTTACTATGGTCAATTGTTTGAGTTTTTTATCTGACCTACGCAAATGTTCCACTGATCTGGTATCGTCGTGCGACGGATTGTTTAGCTCCCTAGATTATGGTCGAGCTAACCAATGACTGATGCATATGTGCCGCAATGGCTCTTTGTTCTAAAGGCCATTTCAGACATTGTCTTACATTGGAACTATAGATGGGATTCTGCCCAGGCATTTTGGGCGAAAAAAATAAATGCCCTGGCATAAACCCATCTTTATAGATGGGTTTCCGCCCAGGCATTTTGGGCGAAAAAAATAAATGCCCTGGCATAAACCCATCTCTAATTGGAACTCACATATTTGCTACTAAGTATTATGTCTGGACTATAAAAGAGACCATGATTCTCGGAAATGCAGGAAACATCTAGTTTAAAAAAAAAATACTTGTAAAAGTGTCCTTAATTACAGAAATAAATAACATTTAATCATTTAATGAATGATAGTGTTTTGTCACAGTTTTATTTTTCGGAAACTTAAATGTCCTCCTATTTTCCTAACAAAACGGGACTACGTAACTCTGCGGTACGCTCGATATTTTTACGGTACGTACGATTACATATGATTTAATGTATAGTACCCATCACCAGAAGCGCCGGGAGCCTAAAGGCTAGGGCGTCGGACTTGCGATCATGTGGTTGCCGGTTCGAAAACCACCTATTGCACTACTGACGTGAACCCACTCGCTCGCCGCTAGTAAGGTTATTTAAAAAAAAACCTTAGTAAAAGAAAACCGTCTATACCTAACTAACACCTTACCGTTTTTACAGTAGCCATTCTGACAACTCCATACTCGTCTTCCTCTTGCCACAGGTCCTTCACGACCTCGGCGCCCTGTTTCCTGGCGTACTCCAGGATATAGTCGAGGTTTTCCACTTGAAAAGCCACGTCCTTCACGAAGTCTCCGTGGTACGCAACCTCGTTCGTGAAGTCTGTCTCTTCAGGCTCGTATTGAGCTTGGAACACGAAGATGATCTGGATATAAAGTTATTTTTTTAATCCCGACGCAAAAAAACTAAAAAAACGGAATCAAAATCCGTCCATTCGTTTGGGAGCTACGATGCAAAAGACACGTTATATAAGTATAACGTGTGTTATATTATGTTATATAAGTATAACGTGTATTATATTATGTTATACGTATATAACTTGTGTCTGTCTTTTGCATCGTAGCTGCCAACGAATGGACCGATTTTGATTCCGTTTTTTTAGTTTGAAAGGTGACTTGATCAAGAGTGTTCTTAGATTTAAGAAAATCTGGCCAGCTGTTTGAAGATTTATCAGCTCTTTTCTAGGTTATGAAGCGATGTAAGCAACTTCCACTGATCTAATTGATTTAAAATTAACTATCCTGTTAGGTACTTCAATGCAAGAATATGGTAACCATGACTTGATGCTGCAGGTTTTTTTACAATTTTCTTTTTCTTAAATATAATTATTAGAAAATAACTAGCGACACGTTCGCAGCTTCGGCTGTGAACTTTAACCGGTGGTTTTGAAATAAAATCTTTCATACAACAATTATCCTGAGATATTACGAATACATAACATACCATCATGCATGTATTCCCCGAAGGAATAGGCAGAGATGTATTAATGTACACCCACAGTCCGTCGGTATGTTTAGGCCCCTGTGTAGGTAACGGGGCGAGCTTGTCTATATCCAAACTCTACTCTCACCTCTATATTTTATCAAACTATAATATAATATCGTAAAATACCTACAAGCATTTCGCACATCAATAGATTTCAATAACAAAACATGTCTATTTATTTATAATACCCGTTCACCTTATTCATTCTGACGGCATACGAAGCTGTTTTTCTAGAACCAGTCTCCAGCCCGCTGTACGCCAGCGGTTCGAAACCGAACCTCGTCACATAGTAGCTGGCTGCCTGTGAAGTATAAAAAAAACAACATAAATAGGTACCATCACGGCATTAGGTATTTACAGAAGAGTAAGGCAGAAGTGTAGGTTCTGAGAATTTCTTATAAAACCAATAATAACACTTTGCTTGACTTGGGAACCCAGAACCTAGTGTAGCAGTCGCGCTTAGGACCACTAGACTAATGTTGCAGTTTCTAATCTGTTCTTTTTTTTTAAAAAAAACACTAATTCTCACATAGTTACACAAACGCCCAGTGGGGAACGAACCCACAACACGTGGCGCAGAAGCCGATCGCTCAGCCACTACGCCCAATGTGTCGTCAGTTTAAAAAAACATAGATAAGGTAAAAAATACTGAAAAAAAATATCGCTCACGACTAGGATTTTCTTCTGCATCGTGGGTACATTTGTATTAATTTTCCGTGCAGTACCTAATCAAAGCCGCGAGACAAATCATTCTGAATGAGATAAGTATACTTTGCTAAATAATCCTTTCTGAAGAATAAGCCTTGTGAAGATATGAATTTTCTTGGGAGAAAAATTCGATCTCAGGCAGGATTCGAACCTTCATTCTTCCGGTTAAGTACACCGGGCGCCTTTGTTATTTTTTATACTAGTAGAAAGTGCCTAGTTAAAAAATAAATAAGCAGTTATGTAGGCACCTACCTAATTAATTTTGAAATTAAACCAAATTTCAAAAACTGTCCTAAATGTTACCTAAGTTTACCTTACTATTGAAATAGCCATATAATCAAGACATTAAGGTTAATAAACAAAGTAAAAAATCCACCTGTTTTGCATTCGACACCCAGAATGTCAGATGATCGAAGGCAAGGAAGCGCCCATCCTCCGGCTTTCTACCCTTATCCGTATATGAAGTCTGAAAAGGAAAAAAATGCAATCTTTTTGTGATGTTTTTGCATTTTCCATGCTAAGATTATTAAGTTATTTTTTTAGTAAAGGAAAAAATTCAATCGCGGGCAGGATTCGAACCTTCTGATTTGATATACCAGACGCTCTGACCTCTAAGCGATTGAATTTTTTCCTTTACTAAAAAAAATAATAAAAAATTGCAAGTTATTTTTTTTAAGCCAAGTTGACGAAATTAACTATGGTCTGCTCTCTTAAAGACTTTAAAAGTCGTAGATTAATAAGAATACTTTTTATTGATCTATTCTATGTCTTTAGCAAGGACGCGTCCCTTTTGTTTTATTTTTATCTTACAAGACAAATCCGATATAAATAAAAATGTAGGTATGTTAATGATCAATTAAAAAAAAATATTGTAAGGAAAATAGGGATTGGAGACTACATAGATAAAATATGAAATTGGAGTCCTAATTTACCCTTCCCTAATTAAGACAAAATTATACCTAACTCGGAGCTCTGAATAATTTTCTCTAACTAGGAGCTAGTAGCTCCAAATAAAACAGTCGATATCGATATAAAACCTATGTACGTATATAATAATTATCTACTTACCATTTTCTGTCCTTAAAATATTATAACAAAAATTACACGTAGATCACTGTTAATTCTTAATCGTGAATCGTCGTTATATCAAGCACTGTATTAAGACTAAAACGTGGTAAAACCGACCGGCGCTTATATTGAAACGAGAAAATATCTACTCTGCAATGAAGTTTTACAAGAAAACAACACAAAAACAAGGCTCTATACACACGGGCTCAAATATTTTCACCTACATAGGAGGTAAAACCAGACCAAGCGACACTGTTAATTAGGCGATTTGAAAAAAAAAATCGTGACGAAAAGAGAAAAACTGCGATACATTGCAAACAAACGTGAGTAGATAATCGAGAAAATCTGACAAAAAATTTGGGTAACAATAATTCTATTTACTTACATTTATTTTACGTAATTATTACCTTGATATCGACCAATACGATACCTACTTACCTAAGTATATCTGTGAGATAGCTTGATAATTCAAAAAACTATGTATGCAGAGGTGTTCCAAATTACTACATCCATAGTTCGACGGTAAGTTATGGTCCTTTATACTTAATTAATACATACTCCGAGCTACGAAGAATACTAATAACACTGCTCCACCCGGAAATCGAATTATATAGATATATATTTTATTTAACCGTAATCATCTCACTGCAGGGAAAAGACCTCCCTACCCGCCTCCCACTCCTCTCGGTTTAAAGCTTTCTGCGGCCAATCCTTTCAATAAATAATAATTGAAACTAAATATACGAGTAAATAGAAATAATGTGATCCATGTGAACAGATCTCATTTTATGTGATAAACCGATACACGTTGTCGCAGGCGAGCCTCCAGCGCACGGTGTTACTAAATATCATCGATGGAAACATTTGAATAAATTATCTTTTTGTGATTTTTTTGCATTTTCCATGCTAAGATTATTAAGTTATTTTTAAGTAAAGGAAAAAATTAAACGCTCTGACCTCTAAGCCACCGCGAACCCTACCCGCATGATTTTTTCTACTATTTTCTTTGTTTTCCTATCTTAAACTTTTTTTTTATATATTTCTTCATTTCGGAGAAAAATAAAATAAAAATCAAAACGTCATTTAGACGGCGGAACATTTTGTCGAAATTATGTAAATCAACAACGAATTAATTATGTAATGTAAGGTTATGAATAATTATAGATAATAATGTCAAACTGACATAAGACAATTTTGTAAAGGGTTTGAAAAATGACGTCATGTCACCGTCTACCCCTTTTAACAGTACAGATGACGTCATATGGCACTTACGTCTGTTTAGAATAGCAACTTCAAAATTCGAAAATAAACATGAAAACGATTGAATATCGGTAGAATGAATAATATGGGTATACTTTTCGATCTAGTTTCAAATAACATTATAATATTTGGGTGATAAAAAAATGAAATTTTGTCAATTGTAAGCTATAGGTCTTCTCTCAGAATGAGAGGGGTTACCGTAGGTTGGCATAGGCAGACTTCACACCCTGTCTAGGAAATCTTTCAGGCATGCAGGTGGCAAAGTCAGCGGCCTTGGATTCCAATTTTAAACTTATGGCATGCGAGACCTTGTTGGTATTTCAGTGCTGTTGCTACTTGTTATTTTACTTATTCACAAGCAATTTCGTACACTTTTATTCATATAATATACTTGATGTTAATTTACTTATGACGCTTTACGTATATACATATCGAATTATAATTCGATATGTAAATTTTGTTTACAAACAACTGAGTTAGAACTTTGTTTACGATTCTCTTACTACATACCGCATAATTATTTAGTATTTTTTCCAGCGAGTCGGCCCACTGCGCAAATCAAGCGGTAAACAAAATGCAAATGGGATTGGATATAGAAAACTGGATTTCGAAGCGAGTTAAGCACAGAGGCGGGGTGAAGTGGACGTCACGAGAACAACTAAGCTTCTACCGATTGAAAGATGTGTCTATGACGTTTCTCATTTTTTTTTTAGAAATTTAATGCAATTACAAGCTGGCTAGGTACACACGCTCATAACTCGGATTACGAGAACAGAATATGATTGAAAAAAGCTGCGGCAATTTTATTAATTACTAGCTTCTGCCCACGACTTTGTCTGAGTGGACTTCAGGATTGGGTCCGACCTGGATAAAAGTAGCCTATGTGTTATCTGATTTATAGACATTTGAAAGAGAGTTAGCTAGTTTTCATATTATTTTGTAATTCCAAGAGAGAACGTTAATGTATGCCTTACATCCTCAGGCTTTTTGATTATTACAATTTTTACTGAAAAACGCGTGTCTAAAACAGTCCAACACTGTAGGAGATTACTGTAGTCCTTAGTTCTTTATTAAAGCCTCCAATCACAACAGTTACTTAGTATCTTTACATAATAAAGTCTTTACCGCAAGCAGTCTCCACCCCACGTCAGTACAGCGCATAGTCCGGTACGGGTCGGACGGCCATTTTATACATATTTATGTCTGTCATGCTACATTACAAAATATTGCGCAATCGATTTTATTAGCTTTTAGAAGTTTCCACAATATTTCAAGTTAAAAAAAATTGGTAACCAAGGCAAGCGAATCCGAGTGCGATGTGCGCGCGAGCAACGAGCGTTAAAACCTTTCCAACGTACCTAGGTATATCATCTCAGTAATGACCAATTTCAAGATTAAAGTAATGTAATTCTCAGTAAGAAGTACCCAATATTAAGTACCTACCTTAATGAAAATAATTTCCGAAAATGTACCAAAATCAATATTTTCCGAATCTCAGAAATTGTTTTATCCATTTTAACGTTAAGCGTAAAGGTGCTTTTCTTCTTTTTAAGAAAGTATTCTTTTATTTATTTTTTATTATTTTAGTGAAGGAAAAATTCGACCGCGGGCAGGATTCGAACCTGCGTCTTCTGGTTAGATACACCAGACGCTATGACCTCTAAGCGAGTCCCACCTGCCAGATCAAAATTTGCCTTCACATTCCCAAATTAGCCAGAAGACGCAGTTTCGAATCCTGTCCGCGGTCCAAATAATCCTTCACTACAATAACTTCATAATCTTAACATGGAAAATGCAACAAATCACAAAATTATAGTTTTTATTATAGAATAAAAAAAGGTAAACAATTAGTTTAACTATATAATAAAAAAAGGTAAACAACAATTTATACAAAGGTTACCAATACTTATTAAAGATACAAATTAATGTCATATCAAAAATACAATAAAATTAGTCTTCAGCATTATTATTCTTTAATTACTATTTCTTCTTTGATCTCTTTTTTAATTTCCATTGATTTGTCCAACCGTTCAATTGCTTCGAACACCCACTTGTAGTTCATGGCACCAAAACCCTGGCAAGTTACGAAATAATAATTATGAGTCCGGCGGACCGAAAATCTCTCACAAACGTAATACCGAAATAAATGGTAGTTCAAACACAATTTAATCAAATTCTGTTATTATTCGGACTCCGATACCGTTAATCTAGGTCCCTACTCTACCATTTCGTCCAAAATACTTCACTGGAAATAATTGTAAGCGAATGCAATTTTTGATAACTTTACCAAGTTTGGAACGATTTTCCGATATTTTATTTTCAGTGAAGTAGAAGCAGACGAAATAGGACCGTAAGTACGACTTACGACTTATTTCGGTATTAAGGTTTTGTGGGCAATGACGGACGCCGGATCCCTTAAAAAGAAAGAAATGAAGCAAAGCTTGCAGTTTTTAGCGGGGAATTACGGTTTTACTAATGAACAAGGTGTAGGCTAGATATATTTAGGCAAGTGACCTATGTTTTGTCATAGTCAAATGATTTTATAGTGACAGAAATAGCATAGACGAAATATAGACTAACTTGCACCATGTCTAAACAATGTTATTAATAAAGTCATAAAATTTTAGACTCAAAGATACTATCTGTGTTTTAAGTTCCAAAGTATGGAACGGACGTCATTCTAGTCATTAAATTGTACCCTGTCACCTTCACAGATGGCACATGATTCGTAATTTTCCGAACCCCAAAAAAAAGGTAAGTAACTAAAAGTTTGTTTGACTTGTTTGTTGTCTTCAAACGTTAATATAATACTTACAAACTCAAATAGCAGCGAAAGGGTTAATTGTAGACTTTCGCTTAATGGTAAAAAAACAGAATCTTGTAATGGTAAAATACTTAAACAGTATTTTTCATGGTTTTGGGGACCCCGTATCATTGATATAGCTGTTACCACGATAAACTTGTAAAATTAATACAAACCCTATGATTCCTTCTTTGCAATATTTCAATGAACACTGTTGGGCGCGCCTGTACGTGCTTCGTGAAAGCCTGCAGCATATAGCCTCTCTCATCAAAGTCTATCAGAATATTCTGCTCCTGCAACGCTTCGATACTCTCTGCGACATTAACCGAACTGTCTTTGAGTTTCTCTCTGATCAAGTCATAGTAGGTCGGCGGCCAGGACAGTATATCCGCACCACGGGCTTTTAAATTTTGCATCTGTGGGTTAGGAAAATTGTTTTTGTATTGTTTACATCTGCATAGACCAGGTGAAAGCTCTAACGGAGTCACCACTAAATCTGTGCGTTCGGAATGCCTCGGTTAGAAAGAAAAGGCCGTACAACGACCCCCATGACCACGACTACTCTGCCAAGAGTATACGACTGAGAAGAAATCTGTATTTCTTAAAGTGGGCGATAACGTGCCCTTGTGGGGCTATAGGGCCCGGAGAAAATTGAAGGTGTTAAACCGCCAAAAAAATATTCTCAAAGGGGTCGGTAAACAAAATTGGTATTGTATTTAGTCAAGTAGCCCGGAATAAAGAGCTTTATTTATACATGATTAAGGACAAAATTAGGAATGAGGTAAGAAATATGAGGAATCAGTTGCAGAAAATAATAAGTACTATTAACAGCGTAGCCTTAATATATCCTCTATAGGAAAAAGGCTGGAGTGATAACATACCTCATGCCTGTATTCCCCGAAGGGTCAAGCTAATGACAGATGTACCCACAGTAAGCAGGTATGTTTAGATCCCATGTATTAGGGGGTGAGTCTATTGCCATTAACCGGATACAATCTAAACCCCAAGCTGCTACTGAGATTTTCATAAAAAACCCAATAACATTGTTCGACTTGTGATTTACAAGTCACTAGACTAAAGATAATGAGGCAGACCGGAGTGATTATTTATCAAATATAATAAATACAGAGACTATATCTATCTGTTCTTTTATCAATGATATACACTCACGGTTTCAACAATATTATCTGTGTATAGAGCAATATGCTCAACTCCCGAAGTTCCTAAGGATTTCACAAAGTCACTCGCTTTGCTGGTCGGCTTCAACCCTTTAGCGGCTTCGTTCATGGACAGCTGCAAGATAACATTATTTTTAGGTTCCCGTTTCAGAATCAAGACATAAAATTATAGACTACTTATAGAAAAAAGTAAATAACTTAAAATATGTGAATGTCCATGAATTACATAGTTACCTAGATTTTAATTACAACCACAATTATATAATTCAATAGTTTTAAACTAAAGTAACTATTCAACAACTACTTACACATTAGGGTTTAAGGATTTTGTAACCAAAATCCAAAATTTGTAAGATGCAATACATTCCCTTTCAAGAATGAGGGTGATGAAGAGTGTCAGTCATTATGTGGGCCGATCCCGGCGGCACTGCAATGCCGGGCCGACCCGTGACGGGAGTGGAGCGAGCCCCGAACATCCCATCAGTTTACAAAAATCAGTTTAATATACTGGTCCCTCAGTGAGGGAACTTTCAGATATTAAGCTGAAAAGAACAGATACTACACTTTGATCTTAGCCAAAAGGCCGAGAAGCGATACCGTGTTAAATGTTCCGGCGAGGGTCATTCAGTTGCGGAGAATCTTAACACCGCCATTCAGAACGTGACGTCATTGATACAGCGCTATCTAGTGAAGAGTTTTAGTACTAATACTTTAGGTACCAGTAAAATACTCACGAGAACACTTTCATCTCTATTGATGACTGATGCAGAGTTGATACAGGAATATGGTACTAAATCGTGCTTGTAGTCTACACACCAGAATCTAATAATGAAGAATTAATACATCAAAAATCATCAATTCTAGTTATGACAAAATCATTGCTTTTTTCACTTAGTTAATAAAAGGCAAAAATATACCTAGTAAAATAAATATACTCCATTGTTGTGGAATTCTTACCTGTGCATATTGAGATTTTTTTCATACCAAGACACAGAATCTTCAAGTGTCCCATCAGCCATATTGCCTTCTACGTGGTCTATATACATCAGATTTGTCGCAGGGCTAGAAGCATATAAAGAACTTCAGTCGAGTATAAATCATTCATTAAAATGAATAATTTTGTAATGCAGCATTTCAAATTAGCTTTCATTCTACATATTATACAAAGACCAAAACACACGTAATTCGAAAACAGCGCCATCTATGTTTGTAAACTGGACAACAACTAAATGTTCTCAAACTGAATATTCCGTGCTTTAGGGATTCCTGCTTGTTACATTAAAACGGCCATCGGCTAAGGAGGGTTAAATTAACAATAGCAATAATTGTTGAACCACCGTAACCATGGGTAATTTATTGTTACCTAGCTAAACTGTAACATAATTACGGACATTTATTGATTACAATAATTATCTTACGATATTTTTTTCAGAAAATTATGAATAATACATACATAGGTACTTATTGGTGTATTTTTGTTTTTTATAAGGTTTTGTGGTGTCACACTGCTAGGTAAAGGCCTCCCCCAGGTATTAATCCTCCAGGTGGTAATTTTTAACAGAGTATTAGGTACTTATTATTATTAGGTACCCACGACGACAGAATGGAGGTGTATGCGTTTGGGTGATAGATTGATTAGGTTGAAAAATAATTCGAAATGTTTGTTTGTGTGTACACACGAATGTTTATCTCCACAACGGTTGGACAGATTAGAAATTCTGTAAAGGGTTTGCGATTTATCGGCGTTTGTTTTCGGATAGGTGTTATGGTGTTAACTCACCAGATGGCGCTACAATGAACATTTTTCGCTCGTAAAATGATGTTTTTCGGTAATATTATATTAAACAGACCGCATTATTATATTTAATTTACTTATTTATGAAATATTAACTTAACGTATTAATTACTCACAGTGATTTATTGAGGAGATCGTCGGGAAGTGGTTGATACCCTGGCAACAATATGCCACTGTATTTACTGCGGTCTATGAGGGTGTGTGTATTATCGCCATACTGAAAATATAACTATGGTAAAAAAATAGTAGGCAGGATTTATAATTAAACGTGCTTAAGTGCAATTCCTTCATATAAAATCTTTACATACTTAATTAAGTATTATTTTTTTATTACCGTTCTCAAGACAGCGTATCTCACAACACCTTCTTTGTCTTTCTCCTCAGTGAGGCCTTTAACGATCTCAGCGCCCCCTTCCTTGGCACTGCGGACCAGTCCATCTAGATCTTGAACCTCAAACGCAACGTCCTTCACGAAATCTCCGTGTGCTGTCAGGTCCTTAGATATCTCACCCCCGAAGCCAGTGGGAGACTCGAAGATTATCGTAATCTAGAATAAAGATCTAATTATTGATCGTCAATACATTATGTTGTCCTGGACTCCGGTTGGGGCACGGTTATTCTCTCGGAGTGAGAGGAATTGGGTAAGACTAAGGTCCAACCTCGAATAAACCCTTGCTCCCATAGCACCAGCAAAAAACGATGACGCGAAACACCCGTGTGGTTTTAGTCAGAACGTCACCCACTCTGGGTGGAGTCCGACATGCCGTCGCCTTCCTGGGGCGGCGGAAGCCCATGAGGATTTCCACACGCAAAAACAAAAAATAAGGTCCACCACGCTAGCCTAACGGGTTGGCAGACTTCACACGACGTCGAGAAAATCTCTCAGGCATGCAGGAGAGATCCATGGTCACAGGTAGACTAAGTTGTTGGACGTCTTAATTTATTTGGTCTCTGTCCATCGGATCTGAAGATCCACCACAAGATAAAGCCAATAACCTATTTCTTACAGGTTAATTGAGTCAATGAAATTCAGATACATACCTTATTAAGTCTTACAGCATAAGACTGCAGTGGTCTAGTTTCAGTCGCTTCGCGCACCGCCAGTGGCTTGAACCCGAATCTCGTTACGAAATAACTTGAAGCCTATTAAAAAATAGACAAATTATTTTCTTATTTTATAACCTGACAACATAATTATAATACGTAGGTAGATCGTACAATACTTTAAAACATACGATCCTATAACTACGTAGTAAATTCAGTAGGTAGTAGTAAGAGCGCGGACTGACGTCGGAAAAGTTTTCCTAACACAACTGCCTTATTCATTAGTCTAGTGGTTCTGAGCGTGACTGCTTCGCTAGAGGTCCTACCTTCGATTCCTGGACCTGGATGGGTTTTTCTATAAAATTCTCAATAGCAGCTCGGAATTTCGATTTGTGGTTGTGCCCAGTTTAATGGCTATAGGCTTGCTAGTCTTGTTAAATGGGACTAAAACATACCGGCGAACGGTGGGTGTACATTAGTGCACCTCTGCTTAACCCTACCGGGGACACAGGCGATGGTAAGTTTATCCGTACATATTAAGTCCCCACAGTGTCTGTATGTCTGTTCGCGATAAACAAAAAAAATACTGAATTGATTTTCATACGGTTTTCACTAATGGATAGAGTGATTCATGAGGAACGTTTTAAGCTATTTAGCATAACGCTACGACACTTAGGAACGCGGCCACGCGCGTGAAACCACGGGTGGGTCGCTGATATTAAATAAGAGTATTGTCGATCGCGATCGTTACGTGCCGCGCGAAATCTTCGTGTATACAGTGCATGCCCTTACTATTATTTATTTCTAAAATAATAAAACAGAAACCTCAGATTGTCTACTTACAGTTTTAGCATTGGCCACCCAAAAGGTGAGATAGTCAAAGTTCAACACTTGTCCTTCCCAACGTTTGTGGTTACTTTTACCTTTCGTCATTTTGCTCTGTAATAAAATTCAGGAGTCAATATTTTAGTGTAATCTAATTTTCAATTCAACCTACTGCGCCAGAAGTAGGGTTATGTTTTTCGACTGTATTTTTTCAATAGATAAGTTACGTAACTAAGTATTTCACACAAAATCTTTAGTTTCAACCTTGTATAAATATAAAAATCGAGCAAAACGCGCCTTCTGAAGAATGACTTACGGTCTAAATGCGTACAGATTTGATTTTACTACGTTTTATACCTGCAATTGGTGTGTACCTAAATAAATTATAGAATACAATCATTCGAGATTGAATTACCTTTGAGGCTACTATTGATATTTGTAGAGGGAATTGTGTTGTCTGTCCATCTGTACATACATTTCATATATTAATAAGATGTATAAATAAACAAAAGAAGAAATTAACAAAACTAAACATCCTCAACAAGCCGCGATCACGCGATCGATCATTTGATACATAGGACTATACCTGGATAGATAACGATTAGACTTATAAATTATTTTCGTAGTTAATCCGTCAAGTAATAAAAAATCACGGACAAATGCAAAATCTGTTTATCTTGTGCCCCGCAGCTAGGGCTGTCAACTTTTTTTGAGAATAATAGAGACTAGAAGAATACAATTCTTTGAATAGGAAAACAAAGGACTAAATTAATGTTTTTATTCCCTCTAAATATATTTTTGGATACTTTTAACACAAGCTAACAATTTTTTATCGACTTTGAAAGTTTCAAAGCTAGTTTTGCTATCACTAAATAATATCGAAATACTTACCTACTTAAAGAAAATAAAAATAACATGATTTTTATTAAATTTTTGAACGATCGGTTCCTCTCTTCTCGCCACTGTCTTTACCAAAAAAACTCTATCAGTGAAAGCTCAAGTGGCAGGAACAAATCAGGAAATTATCTTATTTTGAAGCATCAGAATATAATGGTAAGCAAAAGTATGAAGTATATTTACCATAAATAAAGTAGGACAGGTAGTTAGTACGTTATAATAAAGTATGGTTGGCAACCCTACCCGGAGCCCTAACGAGCTTCGCTAAAAAAATTATTAGCATGGAACTAAAAACGTTATGCAGATAGGTAGTAGTACTGTGCACTTACAACCTACAAAAATTATCTGAAAAAGATAGTTCTCAGTTGTGAATGTTGTATAGTTAATGTCGCAATTACAACTGCCATGAATCTAGAACTTGTTATAGACCTACAAACTGCAAAAAATCATTTGAAATTTGAATTTCGCGGGCAAAGCGAAACGATCCGACTTAAAGTGAAAAATTAAACTGGCAAGCACGCGACGCCTGTAGCAAAACCTAACTCAACATAATACCCGACAACGCAAGTTGAATATAAATTAATCTCAACGGTAATTAGGTGCAGGACTATTGCGTTGTCTATAATTATTAATTAATGTATTCTATAGGCATACTTACACAGTACACCAGTTGTGCACCTTGACAAAGAATTAGATCAATTGATTGGTAGCTAAGTGACATTGTCGCCATATTTCGATGAAATATAAATCTAATTCTATACCTTCCTAAAATAAAATTGTAACAGGCCGATGTGAGCATTTATTAGAGCAAGAAGACAAATTGACAATTTTTGTCCGACTGTCTGCATGTTTGTACGCGCATCACACAAAAACTACTGCATGGTATTGAATGCAGCTTTCACCGATGTATTGCTAGAGGTCTAACTTAAAACCTGGTGCGTATCAATATGAAACATATCTTGATACGCCGCTTAGAATCGGACATATAGTATGTTAATCTTTTTGGGACGTGAGTGAAACTGCGGGTAACAGCTATTTTAATAAATAAAAATTAAATGCAGTTCGATTGGACTGAAGGTTTTTAGGGAAGGAAAAATTTGAAAAGGTCCCGAATTATTTTTAAATTTCTGGAAAAACAGGGGTTCTAAAATGGCCACTTTTTGGAACAGGATATCGTCTCGGATTTGATATGATTAATTTCTTTTTGATGTGTATGTGTCTGTCTGTTCTGTTCGTCTGAATAAATGTTTCTATTCTATTCTCTCTGCTTAGCTAGTCTATACATCTATACATAATATTATAAAGAGGTAAAGTTTGTGAGGTTGTGGGGGGTAATCTACTGAACCAATTTTGAAAATTCTTTTTGTGTTGGATGGTCCATTTATCGAGGAAGGATATAGGCTATATAATAAAACTCACTCACTTTTAGGACCAGAGCAGCGCAGGTGAAACCGCAAGCGGGTCACGAGTTTTTAATAAAACGGTAATACGAGGATGACGAAAATGAACTAAAATGGAGACGGGAATCCCGTGGATCATGGGGAAACTCGCCGGTAGAAAAACATATGTACAAGGGTTACTTTGTATAGAAACTTACCTCGTTCACGCTTAAAGCTTTGGTTACAAATAAACACTAATGCATTTTTATTAGAGCCAGCATATTTATAAGATTTCTCTTGCAGTAATTAATTATTAAATTAATATTCACAAATATTAATAACATGAAGTTATGATTTTTGACATGTTTTTTTCATACATTTATTTATAATAGTTATTGCTATGCATATAAGGTCCAAAATCGAATGTTTTCACTGTTATTTGGAATAAGATGTCCCCTAATAAGATCTTATCAGAATCTCGAAGCGGTGATTTGATTTGAAATGTCGACATGTTTCCGCAAAATAATTGCTTCGCCCAAGGCTTGTAAATAAGCGTTTCGTAAATACAAATAACGATTTTATGTGACAAGCTTACTGGTATTATTTAAGACTAGCTTTCGCCTGCAACTTCGTTCGTGTAGATCAGATATCCACAAACTTTTCAATCTTGTCGACCATTTCGCATGTTTTGGGTAAACGGTAGTTGTTTACCTAATTTTAAATTTGTATCCCAATTTTTTTCCCGCTGAAATGGACCCTTGTAGGTCTTCGTCGACCCCTGGGGGTCGATATAGACCACTTTGGGAATCACTGGTGTAGATGTTATCACAATAAAACATTCTCGAGGATAATGTAGCTATCAGCCAGTGACAGAATTTGCAGAATTTGATCATTCGTTCCGAAGATTACTTACATATAAACGAACAAAATAACTTTTTGACACTACTAAAAAAGCAACACATAGGTATGTAAATCATAACTTTAAATTAAATTGATTGCTAATTAAAAAAAAACGCAAAATTTCCTTGTTTTTCGCAAATTAAGCAAAAGTAGATATACCTATTTATTACTTTACGAATTTCCGAGTTCTACGCGTTTTCAAAAAAATGATTGTCGGAAGGTACATAATGTAAATCACTGATATTAACCTCCTTCAAAATAATCATTGTCTGAACATTCAGTCACGTCACTATCAATATAACGCTAGTGATTATTCTTCAGCAACCACAAATTTTGTTGTTTGTTTGGTTGAACCTGTTGAAATACCATAACATAACATACCATCACGCCTGTATTCCCCCAAGGTTAGGCAGAGGCATACTCATGTACACCCACAGTTCGCCGGTATGTTTAGGTCCCATGTAATAGGGGGCGAGCCTATTGCCATTAACAGGGCACAAATCCAGACTCCAATCTGCTACTGAGAATTTCATAGAAAAACCCAATAACACTGCTCGACCCAGGACCTATAACGTAGCAGTCGCGCTTGGGACCACTAGACTAATGCGGCAGTCCTGTTGAAATAAGCTTTGTTATTTGCTATTACATTTCATGGGATGTAAATAGTCCACCGCCTAACTATGAGGGGACACTTAGGACATGCACAACCTCAGAAAAGAACGTCACGCCATCTATTTTTCTTAACAGAGAATCTTTGATACCCAATAGTATACCGATAGATGTCTCTTCTTTCAACTGTAATGCAATTAATAAACTCTTATTTCGGTATGTAGGTATTACTCGAATTATTTATAGTATTTATTCTATAGAACATTTATAATAAATTTCGTAAAAATTATCACATTATTTTATTTCATCCAGCACCGTGGATTATGGTAACGCTATCGTGAAATCTATTCGTTTGTTTTTTTTAATTGCAACCATGCAACTTGCGTTGACGCATGTTTGTGTTCATTTTGTGATTAAGTAATAGTTTTTTTAGTGTTTTCTCTACATCGGACGTCGCAGTTGAAATCTCTCCTCCTTCCTGATATATTAGAATAGGTACTATCTGGAAACTAATATTATTATACCTATAAACTTTAATATTTTGGAAGTATACTTAGATAATTAAATACCTATTTAATTAAAGCGACAAAAAATAGTGTTAGTTACTGTTAAGAAATGCAGATGACGCTTCAAATCGGTATGCATCGAATTGGCTCAAGAGGGCTCTCTTATACTCTGGCCTCTTGCCTAACCCTATGGGGAATATCTAGTAGACGGCGTACATGCATGTATGCCGTCTGTTCATACACGTACTGCCTTATTAGTCTAGTGGTCCCGAGCGCGATTGCTACGCTGGAGGGTTCGATTCCCTGGTCGACCAGTATTATTGAGATTTTTTATGAAATTCTCAGTAGCAGCTCGGAGTTTGTAATTTGTGCCCGGTTGGCAATAAGTAGGCTCGACGCTTGTTACATGGGAACAAAACATTACCAGCCAACTGTGGCATCTCTCCCTAACTCTATACGGAATACAGGCGTGATGTGTAATTTTTGTATATCAATATTTAAAGAAAAAACAATAGCATCCAGTAATAAAATAATTTCATTTTATTTCATTTATTTATACACTTACATGATATTTACATTGATTGCAGATATATTCATTACGCTATGGAGTATTTCGTTTACTTGCACCTATGTATTATTTCTATAAGAATAGGTAAGGCACCTTAGGGAAGCTTCTCTTATTTGAACAATCTCTGCGCTATGGTCGAGGAAATAAATTATGTACTAACAAGGGTATCTAACGCACTGTATATATGTACTTATGTATGTGTGTACCTATTGCATTGGTTGGATTCAGAAGATTAGCATTTTTCTATGTTAACTGGTCAGAAATTACATGTATTTAAATATTTTTTCGCATAGACACCGTTTTAAGACTCAAAGAAAATAAAGAAATTGATTAAAATTTAAAAAAACGAGATGACTTTTTTCAAATTATAATGTTAATTATCAATATAGTTAATGCAGTCATATAGAATTCTTAGAGATGAAAAAAAAATAACAATCAGAGAGATAGATTCACCTAGAGACAACGTGAGGTTTCTGTAGTGCGTTAGATAAAGTTTAAATCAAATCCAAGATTGTCGATAGGTATATGCTAAAATAAGCGAAATACATAATTACAAAATACATAATTTTTCAAAAATAACATTACAATTTACGACCATAAGTGAAATCTATTCAGAGTTTACATAAAAATATACACAGTAAAGTATATGCTAAAAAATCAGATAAAAAAGACTAGGAAATACTCCAAATGGATTTCACGTTCAGAAACTGTCCTTAACAATATTATAACAGGTAACAAACTTAACGTTATATTTACAAAAATACAATCATTTACATTTTACATAGAAGGAAATGCATGCAGAAAATTTTATGTGATAAATTGATATTAATATAAATAACTAAACAAAAAATTGTCTATCTTTTTTGTGAATAATATTGCAGATTACATTTATTAAAAAAAAACAGGTTTACATGATTTTTAAATCCAATATAAGAATGTATATTAATTTTACATTTAATTTTTCCTTACAAGTGTATGAGACATGAAAAAATTGGCAGTTAATTTGATATTTGAACACAATCATTTATGACAAAACTCTCGATGTTTTCAATAATTGACATTCTTTTTGACAGATGGTAAATCATTCGGCACATGGCTTTGTAATTTTGGTAATCCATTTCACTGTTGGTAACTAAACTACAAAAGTTACCAGCTTACAACTAAAAAGATACATTTACAAAGATATAGAGGAACACAAAGCTCTTAAAAGAAATATAATTATGTAAAAATTTAATATACAATGTGGTAAATTTGGTATACCCGCGGGTCGGTCCGTGTAGTGGGGGATTTAATTGTATAAATCTGAGATCAATTTTACGAAATTAGATTCATAAAAAATGCCGTTGCGCCACTTATTAAGCACGATATTTATGTAAGTATTTACATATACTGCGTTTTGTTAAGTAACTCTTCAAAAATATTCCCAACAAGTTGGTTAGGTTTCAGACTAGGCATGTTGAACCAAGATCGAGCCAATGGAATCTTATCTAAATCCTTTAAAGTCCATTGCACTATTATACCATTTCAATCGAAAACCCGATAAAATCCTGAGACCGGACAACATCTTGAGTAAAGAAAAAACGACTAGAAAATTGATGTATAACAGTGTCTACTACACTGTACTAGCCGTCCCTTTCATTCATTATTCAAGTTATTTGCCACTCACTATAAGATCTGATTACAAATTATACTATAATAAAACGTTATGTTCCGCGCTAATTCTAGCGCTAACAATTATTGACTTTGGCAGCAAAACGCAGCATTTGTATTCGTATGAAAGCTTCTAATAATAGTGGCGGTCGGCGATCAGTCGTTTTTAATACCTAAACATACATACAAACCAATTTACACTCACTCACTTTACTTCAATCTATTTTGATTTCAGGAATTATGCACAACCTAGTCAGTGATATTTTTGCTTTGGATGGTATCATTTCTATAACCTTTATACAGCAATGAAGACATGGTAAATTGACCTTATAATATGCAGGCCAATAATGTGTAAAAAAAGTTAAAACATGTGTTCATTGCGCGTAAGGCTAAGTACATAAATTCGACGAGACAAAGTCTCGAGTCTTTGCGATCCAGTTCCAAAATTCGTAAATTCTAATGCGGATACATTTTTAAACGTTTCTCAACTGTTTTCTGGCATTAAATTGCCTAAGAACTAAAACATATGGAACAAAACTGTTCCCAAAAACTAGTGAACATTTAAAAATACATTTGCGTTACACGATTTTTTCCGTACAGTCCATCTTTTGGTTTATTCACTTCACTCATGGTCCGTCCATTCCACGGCACAACCCGCCTCAGAGATTTCACCTCACTCTATCTACCGTTGGATATCACAGAGTTGTTGGCTATCGACCAGCTGGGCCCGTTCTACCGCGACCAAGCACCCGCCGGGCGCGACCAAGAGGGGCGCGGACGGCGTTCCGATCCAGACCTTTTTGACGTCATCTGATGTGTTTTGAGCTAGCGGTGACATGTAGCCGCCTCTGCAAAGGAAATGACGTTATTTGTAAACATACATAACATAACATAACATACCATCACGCCTGTATTCCCCGAAGGGTTAGGCAGAGGCGTACTTATGTACACCCACAGTTCGCCGGTATGTTTAGGTCCCATGTAATAGGGGGCGAGCCTATTGCCATTAACCGGGCACAAATCCAGACTCCGAGCTGCTACTGAGAATTTCATAGAAAAACCCAATAACACTTTGCTCGACCTGGGACCACTAGACTAATGAGGCAGTCATTAGTCTAGTGTAGTCTCAGTTATTTGTAAATATTATGTTAATTTAATAGAATCTACGTACAGTCTTAGCAGATACAACCTGTAACAGAATAACCGCAAGAACTGAAAGTAGTTTGTTCAGAATCGACTACTGAATCGATTACAGTGGTTTTTAATATGTGTAAATTTTTCAAGAAAAGATAATTATACTACCTGAAATATGGCCACTTGATCCATCAGTGGGTCGAGGTATGGAAAACTGAAACCTATTCGCACAAATTGTTATTGTGTGCGTGTGCGCATCGATATCGTAGTCGGTGCGAGTACGATTGTGGTACGGCCCCGAGTTTTACGTTTAGCTGATATAACCAATTTCTTGTAAAAAATATACAATTACATGTCTCAAAATGGCATTCGGGTTTCGTTATTGACTTGATATTCTAATCGACCTGTTCGAGTAATGAGTAAATCGCTTGTGGATTGTTTAGCATTATAAGCTGAGGCTTTGTATTTGTCTGTAATTCGTTTGTTTTTCATAGTAGTAACACTACTGCTATGGAAAGCACCAGTTAGTTTAAAAGTTCAAGCATAAGTAACTAGTTCTTTTCGTCCTCTCATATTTACAAGTAGAACTTCATTTGTATTTTTTCAATTAAGTAATTTTTTTCGGTGTAGGAAGTCCTCCGACAAGATGGAGTGATGATTTGCAAAAGGTTGTTGGCGGAAGCTGGATGCGACAAGCCGAGGACAGGGCGAAATAGCGCACATTATTAATTATTCCTGTTTTTTCGATAATATATACTTCTGCTGCTGGAAATAGGAGTTGCTTTTAATGAGGAGCAACCGCTTAAAGATAGGGTATATGCCAAAGCACTTATTCTTTTTGCCCGAAATACCTCACTATAAAGCCATATCCTTACTAATATTATAAACGTGAAAGTTTGTGACTATGGATGTATGGATGTTTGTTACTCTTTCACACCAGAACGGCTGAACTGATCTGGATAAAATTTGGCACACAGATTGATTATAACCTGGAATAACACATAGGCTACTTTTATCCAGGTCGGATTCAATCCTAAAGTTCACGCAGACAAAGTCGCGGGCAGAAGCAAGCAATGTTAAAATACACACCTAAGTTTCCTATCAGCATGAAGAAGAGCGTCTGCCTTTAACAGTCGCACCGCCACAGCTACCAAGAGGAACAGTATGAGAGCCCCACACACTGGAACGGCGATGGTGGCGGCTTTGAACCACACCTCGCCATTGTAGTTGGCGCCACGTTCGCTGGCCACTGTTTGACCTTCTGGAAAAGATAAACGTACTTTGAATTGAAACTATTCGGAAAATCCACGAGACTTTTTATTTCCATACATTAACATACCATCACGCCTGTATTCCCCAAAGGGTTAGGCAGAGGTGTACTAATGTACACCCAAAGTTGTATAGGTCCCATGTAATAGAGAGCGACTTATTAACCGGGTATAAAGCCAAATTTCCAACTGCTACTGGGAATTTCATAGAACAACCCAATAAGACTGCTCGACCTGGGAATCGACCCAGGACCTAAGGGTCCGGCGGAGCTTGAATTGCTCACAAAAACGTAATATACCGAAATAAACCGTAACCCAGGCAATATTCTATCGAATTGTGTTATTATTCGGATTTGGATACCGTTAATCTAGGTTCCTACACTACCATATCGTGTACTACTAGTTCACTAGAAATAAAAAATTCGAAAATCTTTCCAAGATTGGTAATTTTATCAAAAATTGCATTCGCTTACATTTATTTACAGTGAAGTATTTTGGACAAAATGGCAACGTAGGAACCTAGATTAACGGTAAGTATCGGAATCCGAATAATAACACAATTTTGTTAAATTGTGTTTGAATTACAATTTATTTATGTATTACGTTTGTAAGAGATATTCGGTCCGCCGGACTCTTAAGACCACTACTACTAGTGATGTAAATGGGCATTTTTTATTTAAGTAGGTATTTTTTATAAAATGACTAACACGCATACCTACACGTCGCTTCATAGCAAGCGGCAATCGCAACGAATAGACAGATTGACGCCAGCATCATCTTTTCGGGAAAAATTAATATAAAAAACCAATCGATTACTAAATCGATTCAGTAATCGATTCTGAACAAACTACTTTCAGGTCTTGCGCTTATTCTGTTACAAGACTTACAGGTAGGTTGACGTAGGTATTTTATTGAGATCATATTGAAATCCTATATCCTTAGCATAATTGCAGCAATCTACCTAACTACAGTACCTACTAGTTATCTTGTAACGGGAATGACAAACCGATGTACACCGTCGGGATACAAACTCGGGACATTTATCACCGCCCACCCTTAGTGATGTTATCGCCGACGGTTATAACCGGAACGTTATCAATAAAACGTAGTAACAAACTGCGAATTGTAACATTAATTATGTTGCAATCGACTTCTGAGAAAATGCGTTCGACACGTTGATTGTAAGGACAGAAGTTTAAATCTGTTGGATTTATTGCGTCTACAATTGATAGTTAAGTAATGGTTTTTAAATTAACTAATTAAATGAAGCCTGTATTTCCCGAAGGGTTAGGCAGAAGTTCGCCGGTATATTTAGGTCCCGTGTAATAGGACTATTGCCATTAATCCGCCACAAACCTCAAACTGAGCTGCTACTGAGAATTTTATAGAAAAACTCAATAACACTTTGCTCGATATGGAATCATACCCAGGACTTCTAGCGTAGCATTAGTGCTTGGTACCACTAGACTAATGAGGCAGTTGGTAGGTAGGTTGGTTGGTAGGCAGTTAGCCAACATTTGTATTTCAAATTTTGGAAAGTAAAACTTGACAATGTCTTAGGACAATGTTCCTTTTGAATTGCGACAAATCAGGGTGTGTCGGATGCGTACTGACTATCGCACCTGTCTTATGGCCCATAAGGCAGTTCGACAAGGGAGGAGTCTCCTAGGCTATGGAACGAGTCCGTGAACACATTCGCCTTACATGCGCCAGGCTGTGGTCTTCGGGAAAGGTAGGTATCTAATAGATACCTACCGAACCGGTACCATACCTAGACGAACCGGCAAGAAACTGTATAGATACTATCTATACAGTTTCTTGCCGGTTCGTCTCCATAAAATCCACTATTTAGAAATTTGGAACCTTTTTGACAATTCAATTGTACCTGTAATTTTGGTCTAATTGAAATAAAACATACATACCATCACGCCTGTATTCCCCGAAGGGTTAGGCAAAGGTTGTACTTAATGTACACCCACAGTTCGCCAGTATGTTTAGGTCCCATGTAATAGGGGGCGAGCCTATTGCCATTAACCGGGCACTAATCCAGACTCCGAGATATTATTGAGAATTTCATAGAAAAACCCATTAACACTGCTCGACCTGGGGATCACTAGACTAATGAGGCAGTCTGAAATAAAACATTTTAGTTTGAATTTACTATTTGCACAGTATATAATATATATTTATACTATGCTATTTGGAACTAACGGACATTTTGGGAAAGAGACATTCTGAAACTGAACTGTCCAGTTGTCACAAAACTAGCAATCGCTGGAACTGGTCCTCATATCACACACCCAACATTAAAATGCTTACAAAAAAAGTAACCATCTTTAAAAACGTGTTTTAAAATAATGATTGCTGAACGCATCATTATCAGATTTACTGTTAATTTTGTTAAGATTGCACTGTATCATTACCTACCGTTATTGGTACATTTTATTGGCCCACACACGACAATTTTGAACGTAAACAGTAGATGCTAAATAATTTACGATATTACACCTACAGTGATAAAAACTGAAGGTGCTTGCGGGCAAAATTAACAGCTATGAGTCAGTAAAATAACTAGGTAAGAAAGAAATAATATAAGCAAGTAGTTTAGTAAAAACTAGCGACACCATGAAATGTTAAATATCTGGAAGAAATACTTATACTATCCGGAAGTAAATCTCTAATTGATATACTAGTGAAAATTTTATCAAAATCCGTGGCGTAGTTTAGAAGAACAGTTCAGCGCACAAACAGACGAGGATGGCCAATTTAGTTTTACATTATTATGTTGTCATAGATTCGATGAAAAGAGCTGAAGATTGGGCTCTGTGGTGTTCACTACAAGAGGTCTACTTCCAGCAGTGGACAAATACTGGCTGAAGACGAATGATAATGAATTTAATCATAGTGATTACATTGATTCATTCATTAAGTTGATAGAAAGAGACGCCGCTCTACAGGTTTCAATAGCACCATCCCTTTCTCACGACCTAAAAAAACTTGCATTTTACACTATAGGTATCTACATAGCTCAATAAATTTAAATCCAAAGACCTAAAGCCTCCGACTGCATGAGATTGGTTATCTTGATTCTATCTATATTTTATATATAAATATACATACATACATAAACTTGAAAAACATAACCCTCCTTCTGGCGCAGTGGGGTAATAAGGTCGGAAAACCCCGGCCAGGTCTGAACTTCTGTAGTTCCTACATCATGACTATAGGCTTTAGTTTTGTATGGGAGACTACCAGGAACACAATGCAAGTCACTTTATTAGATCGAATGCTTAATGGTATAGAGTGACATAATGGCATTCTTTTCGACAATTGATATGTCTACCATTGTTCTAAATGTGAGGTAGGCAGTTATTATCTCTGATTGCACACGCTTTAATATATTGTGTCGTACCAATACGAGGAAGGAAATGAGTGCGAATCGACAACATTAATCGAATTCTAAGAATTAAAAAGTGCTTAGTTTTTTTATTGATAAACAAGTTGGTGACTGCGTAAAAGAGAAATTATTAGAATAAAAAATGCGTCCTCACTATGCAGCTTTAGATGCGTTTCGTTTTTTAAATCGTTATGCATAGGTTCTATTATAATTACGCCTATTCGTCCAAAAGTGAGACATGTGAAAATCCTAATTAAACTCTACCACTTGATAAATGGACCGAGAACGTTCTGATCACAAAAACAATTCCAAACAAAAATACCTAAATATCTAGTAGAACCAAATGAAAGTAAAAAAAAAAAATTGACTGTCCGCCCCGAAAGTAAATCTATGAAACAAATCCAAGCTCCCAGTCTGCTCAAACTGGGAAATAAACCCTGGACCTTTGTCTACCTCAGCAGTCACGTAACTATACTAATGAATGAGGCAGTCATTTCATTTCATCAAAATTGATATTCGATTGTCCAACCGATTGTTATAGGCACGCGTATGCGCGATAATATTCACACTTTCGCCTGTAAATTGTATACGATTAGCGATCGCCACGTCCGTAGCGAATGGCTAAATATGTAAACACTAAAGAACGGCTCTCATATATAAATATACATAAGTGGTACTCGAGTTTTCACTGAAGAGTTTGGTAACTGTTGTTGCTTAATTGCGAACATGCCTTTTATTTGTTGAAGAGAAATTTGGTACTTATGATCCAATGAAGATAAGCTAAGATACTGTCACATTCAAGTCCGTTAAGTTATCAAAATGTTTGCACTAAAATGGTACATAAACCGGCGTTAAACAACGCTTATGTTGTGTTTCGCCGAGTAAGTGAGGTTACTGTAGGCCCATTCCCCTTTTAAAAGGTCTTTGGTTCTCTTTAATTAAGACAAATTAGCTACTTCTAATTAATTCAAAATTGACGTTAATAAATATATAATTTTATACGTTCAAACATCATTTCATTTCAACTATCATTCAATATTATAGACAACTAGCTTTTGCCCGCGACTTTGTCTGCGTCGACTTCAGGATTGGGTCTGACCTGGATAAACAGGAGGCTATGTTCCAGGGCATAATCTATCTTTGTGCCAAATTTCATCTAGATCCGTTCAGCTGTTCTGGCGTGAAAGAGTAACAAACATCCATATACAAACTTTGACGATTATAATATTAGTAAGGATATTAAACCGCTTACGTAAGACCAAGCCCTAAATAATTGGTCTGAATGACTAACATTCTTAATTTGGATGACTATACGGGCTCCTCGATGACCTAGCACAATATTATGTTACACTATGTCTAGTGATCTCATTCCCTTTCATTAGTCATATTATCCCATAAACGTCCCGTCGTACTGTCATATCCAAAGTTTTGCGGATTTGTCTACGGAATGTGTAATTAAAGCAGGTCCGGGGGAGCTTGAATTGCCCACAAAAACGTAATACCTAAATAAATCGTAATCCAGATAATATTTTATCAAATTATGTTATTAGTCGGATTTGGATACCTTCAATCTAGGTTCCTACTTCGTCTATTACTACTTCACTGGTAATGAAAAGTTGGAAAATCGTTCCAAATTCGGTAATTTTACCAAAAATTGCATTAGATTATATGTAATTCCAGTGAAGCATTTTGGACAAAATGTTAGCGTAGGAACCTAGATTAACGGTATCGGAATCCGAATAATAACACAATTTGATTAAATTCTGTTTTCATTACGATATATTTCGGTATTACGTTTTTAAGAGAAATCCGGTCCGCCGGACTCTAAGTCGCTAATTTTGTTTTTAGCAATGAGGGGTTTAATCCTATTAATAATATATACGTGAAAGTTTGTGAGGATGTATGGATGTTTGTTACTGTTTCAGGCCAGAACGGCTGAACGGATCTGCATAAAAATTTGGCACAGAGATGGATTATAATCTAGAATAGTACAAGGTCGGAGCCAATGCTGAAGTCTCGGGCAGAAGCTAGCAGGATTAGAACGGAAATTGGCAATATTTTTATACAAAAACTTTAATTTGATTTCTCTCTTTATTAGGCTGACATAATTACAGTAGACAGAATGAGTCGTAATTCTATGGCGTAATATGTAGTCCTTAGTAGATTACAATTTTGTTCGCGTTGTCCCGTCTATGACTGGTAATATTGTCTTTGGTTTACAGTAATCTTGATAAAAGAGCAATGTAAAGGATAGAAGAATTCAATCGTTATCTAGAATTCGTTTTTAATTAATTGAATACCAGAGAAAGCAATCCTTAGTATAGAAGCAAAAATCACTCCTAAGATGCGGTCACCGAAACAGGTCCCTGGCTATTTATAACAGGCGATTAACAGTTTATTTCAACACAAACAAAATTCAACGTTATCCATCTAGCTTTAAGATTGCGTTCAGCTTGCTGTTACTAAAGTTAATTCCAACAAAGGAATATAAGCTGAAACAATTGCGCATCGCAATCACGGCCGCGGGCGAAAACCATTACGGGAAGGAAACTAGCCCAGATCTGTAATGCTAATCTACCTTACATTACTATTAAAACATTCGCGAGATCTGTATTTAGATTCAATTAATTTCACATCCATGATAATGGTAGTTAATTATCTAATGACCATACATATAATTGTAGTCTTGATGTTATCGGTCAAGATTTCGAGACAAAAGAGCATCATATATTTGATCTAGATCAGATTACAACGCCAGAAATTCCTTCTAGAAAACCAAAAAATGTGGCAACTAAAACTTGGTATGGGCGAAATCGCGTGCTGATCTTAGAACCTATTGTAGTTACACTATTAATACAGACCCCGAGGCGATAGCAGGGAAAATTTATTTCGCGTAACAATTTGTTGAATAATCAAACGATGTAGCTTAGATTGCACTTGATTAGGCTAGCGCTGCAGGCAAGGATTTAAATCGTTTCGATTCTAAATGTCTCGAAACGGTTAATGAAGATTAACAGCATCCTCTAATTTGATATGAAATATAGGTTTAATTTAAAATTGTAATCGATAAGATGGAGATAGAATAATCTGTGGTTGACTTCCGAGTAATTGAGTTATAATAGAAATAAAGACAAGAAAAGGCTTAAGAGAGAACATTCAACTGATATAAACCCAAGAATGGATGAAGAAAAGATGGAAGATATCATGTAACTAGTAAATAATCTTAGATAATTTAAAAATTTTAACGAATCATATAAATAAATAAGACCACAGAAGAGACGGCGTGACGATAATGCAGGGGTCCAAATAGCAAAAGATCGCGATAGATGGAGACGTGAGGGTCCAGCAGTGGAACACATCAAGCTAATCATAATCATAACGAATAAAATAATTTTCCCTTACAGTTATTTAGTCATCCTTGTTGTTTTTAGCAAAGTTCGAAAAACGGTACAGTGGAATAATGAATGAAGTGCATTGAACTGTCTCGACAAAGACTTTTAATGAAGTCAATGTTTAATTATCCAACATTCTGAAACAACACAACAATATCTGATGCACTTGAAAATCCGTGAATCACTGACGTAATACTGTAAGTATAGTGCAAACTTCTAAAGAGCTGATTCATACGCTGTTTATTTTAGATACGGAGACTGCTAGAATAATATCTTTGTTCGCGGAAACTGTGGCCGGATGAATTTTATTGAAATAACAGCATGTTTGAGTAAACGCGCTGAGAACTGAGAATGTATACAATTAATAAATGTGTCTTGAGGTGAAAACGTCATGGAAAATTATGGTGTTTTAGAAGCATGGAACAAAAGGCAGCATGCTTATACAAGACAGTAAGTAAAACAGTCGCTGATACAAGATTATGAAGGAAATTATTGATAATGTAAACGCATTGTCATATTAAGTTTACACGGAAGACTATCCGATATGTTTATTTTTTTTCTCTGAAAATAGACAGTTTATTTACGATAATTTTCAGTTTCTATAATTCTACGAACCTTAAGGTAATGTTGAATTAACTTACGCTTCCATATGTTAAGATTTCAATTTAGATTGTGAATCTGAGCCAGTTAATTCTCATAAAGGTGCTATTTAATGAAGTCGTTACATTATACAGATTAACTATGCCAGTATATACAACTTTATGACATCGTAAACAAGTCATTTTAATACATAATAAATAATGAATGACAAACGGTAGGAGAAATCGTTGCTCAACAAGCTACGTGTGATTTAATATCTACCGGCTCAAATTGAAATATACATAGGACCAGCATTATCACTTTTAATAGCTTGTCAATTCAAAGAATTGAATTATTTATAGCCCTAAAGGAGTCTACAGATTCGACTCAGATTTTTCTGTAAAACACCTTTGCGGACTTGATAGAACGAAATACTGTGACAGTAGCGAAGAAAATCGATTCAATTTTATTTCTCCTTTTAAATCATTGCGTCTGCCATTTTGTCCAGTCCAATATACAAAGAAGATGGCTTTCGGTGCTGACAATAAGAAAATTAATAAACTAGATGATTGAAGTGCTAGCGATCCAGACAACCAAATTATCTTTATTCATTCTTCTCAATCAAGATCAAATCAAAGAGTTGTAAAACGGCATTAGCAAAAGCTACACGGAATAATAACATTAAATATCATATTTGCGATGAGAGCAGCGCACGCGACTCTAAATTGTCTGCGGTCACCTTAAGACTTGTTAAGTTCTGACAAGGAATTATTGCAACTTGTTTTGATATAATCTGCCCGCAAGTCTTTGAGTCTGTCCCTGTTATATAAAGGACAGCATTTTGCTGGCTTAAAGTTGCTTGAAGAGCTTTTAGTATCCAAATTATATGTGTGTTTTAAAGTAATCTCGAAGGGTCCTTTGTCAATAAATAAGCTCTCGATTGGTCAAGTTTAATCCGAATTCGTTCAGTTTTATCGTCACCTTGTTCTCTAATAGCTAAAGCCTTTTAACTCTATCGCATTAAACTACATTTTTATTTTAATCAACAACTTATTCGTTTTTATTATCCTCACCGATATTCTTTATATTATAAATAACAATGTTTCCTGGTTTTAAAATTATTTGTTATGTCTTTAAGAGGCTTAAATTTATTAATGTTAATAATTCTTTTACGCTTTTGTAGTTTGGTATGCGCAGAAGTCATAAGCAGATTTTGAGCATGAATATGGATGGATATAAAAGCAGAGAGAGACCAAATTAAACATGGATGGACTGTGTAAGAGATGATATGGCTACAAAGAAAGTAAATGATGAGATGATAGCTAATAGAGATAATATCGAAGGGAAAGACATACTGTATCATCTTTTTCTCCCATATATATTAGGATAAGGACAGGATGATGGTGATGGTACTATTTTGAAGTTAGTATATAAACAGATTGTTTCTCTAGCTAGTCTAACAAGGACTTAGATATCTAAAATGTATTCATTATGTACGATTGAATACGTAACTCTACGTCTTCATGATTTACAACTGCAATAGTTCCGTATTCATATAATTGGATTGCCGGCAGTATTTACAAGATATTAATGTTTATTGTGCTGATAGTTTTCGTATCAATTTATTGTTACTACACGTATTGTCACAGTTTTATTGGCACCAAATTAAATGAACAATTTACTGTTAGAATTACCCTTTTACTGATATATAGTTTGTTAATGTTCGTGGTATGTTATAAACTTCTATTTTGCCTGTATTGTTAGCGAGCAGTTCGATACTAGTTGTTCGAGTTCTAGTCAAGCCTGCAATTCTTCTTTTTTTTTCATTCTAAATAAAAAATACACGAAATACCACAGTCCTTTACACTATGTTAAAAAGACCCTGTTTAGGAAAATAGAAACATTTAACATTTATGAGTGTAAAGTTTAAAATGAACGATTATCAAATGTAGCAATTTTTTTAAATGTGGAAACACGATTGCCAATGTATTGCCATTTTAGTTTCTTCACTTTATTTAATTGTATTCAGAGTATTTTTTGCTTCAAAACGATTAGATAAATTATAAATAAAACCAGATCTCGATACCTAACAATAATTAATAAATTAATTGATCGGACAGGGTGTTCCTGACATTTTGTATAAAACAGCTTGTATTCTGTCAAAGAAAATTTTAACTGGTAATCTATGAATACAATTAAACTCATGATTAACGTGTTTCTTAAACCGGATATGCGATAAGTTAATTTCAATTACATTACAGCAGGATATAAAGACGGCGTTTATATCTTTCAATAGATGTTTATTAGATACAACCAGTTTCCAATTCACCTGCCCTCGGAAACAGGCGAAGTAGCCTTTGTATTAGGTATAGCATTACTTCAAAGTTCTGTCACAGTCTATCTACCCTATATACAGGGTTAAATTTCAAACACCGGCCAAGTTTTAAAATTAAGACATTAAGTGCATTTAGTCATTAATGTCAAATTAACACAATATATTGTAAAAACATTCATTTGTTTGAAAAAAATGTCTGAAAAAAAAATCTATTGATAGGTTATCTTTTTGTGATTTGTTTGCATTTTCCATGCTAAGATTATTAAGTTATTTTTTTTTTAGTATAGGTTATTTTAAGTAAAGGAAAAATTCAATTGCGGGCTGGATTCGAACCTGCGTCTCCTGGTTTGGATACACCAGACGCTCTGACCTCTAAGCCACCGCGAACCTCACCCGCCTGATTGAAATTTTGCCTTCACATTCTGAATTTACGTCATAAGGTGACGTTGGCGACATCTATGAGAAACAAGTTACCTTGATTCTCAACCGACATGACATACCATTGATAGGTTTATAGGCTGACCGCCAGTTCGCTTGATGTTGAGCGACACTGCGATCTACGATCTAAATTCTGCAGGATTGTGGTCGTGTGTGCGCTGTTAAACTTATTATAATGTTTGCTATCTAGGTTATTGAACTGAAATGTCTAGTGGTAACTATATCCACGAGTTCCCTAATTTAGAAACAGACAGGAATACAATCATGTGAAAAACATATTTTTTTTTTATTTCGTAGATAGAAAAGATTATCGATTCTGAATTTACAGAGGCTGTCTGTAAATTTGGCTGGATACTGAAAAATAACCCTGTATATCTTGTTCTTTGGATAAAGAACATTGGTACTCAGTTGGCAATAATTTATTAACGTTTTCGCAAGAGATTTGGTTGCGTTATCTTAATCAATGGTTTCTATCGTGTGATTATGTCAATGCAATCCTCTATTTACAGGTCGGTTAATGTTAGAATTGGATTTTTTTTTATGGGATAGCACGGCAAACGAGCAGACGGATCGCCTGTTGGTAAGCGATTACCGCCGCCCATGGACACCCGCAACACCAGGGGAGCCACAAGTGCGTTGCCGACCTTTTAAAAGGGGATTGGGCCTCCGGTAACCTCACTCACTCGGCGAAACACAACCTAAGCGTTGTTTAACGCCGGTTTTCTGTGAGGCCGTGGTATCACTACGGTCGAGCCGGCCCATTCGTGCCGAAGCATGGCTCTCCCACGTATTATTCAGAACATTTAGATATAATTGTAGGTACATATTGGACTATAAATAGAGGAAAAAGGAAAAGAGACTTGTAAATTCTATTCAATATTCATATTGTTAGTTATCTTTGATCTATTTGTGAACCGGGTTTCAATATTATACTCATAGCCTTAGGTACAGCAACCAGTTTATCTCTGGTGGCGCCTAGTGGCAGTTTACAGTTTGTAGTAAGTAATGATATTATGGATATAAAGTTTAGTTTTCAGGCCTTTATTTAAAGGACAATACAGAAAAACAGTGACGCAGTGATAGCCTAGTGGTATGACCATTGGACTGCCAAGTCAAAGGTCTTGAGTTCGAACCCAAGGCACGCACCTCTGACTTTTCGAAGTCATGTGCGTATTAAATAGTTAATTATCACGTCGTGAGGAAACCTGCATGCCTGAGATTTTCTCGATAGGGTGTGAAGTCTGCCAACCCGCACTAGGCCAGCGTGGTGGACTAATCCCTCTCATTCTGAGAGGAAACCCGTGCCCAGCAGTAGGACGGTATAATGGGTTGATTATGTATGTATATACAGAGCAAAATGTATATTTTATTTTAATTATTGTCGTTATTATAACTTATTAATTATTGTCGTCGTGCATTAGTCTAGTGGTCCCAAGCGCGACTGCTACGCTAGCGGTCCTGGGTTCGATCCCCAGGTCGAGCAGTGTTATTGGGTTTTTCTATGGAGTTCTCAATAGCAGCTCGGAGTCTGGATTTGTGCCCGGTTAATAGCAATAGGCGCGCCCCCTATTACAAGGGACCTAAACATACCGGCGAACTGTAGATGTACATTAGTACGTCTCTGCCTAACCTTTCGGGGAATACAGGCGTGATGGTATGTTATGTTATGTTATTAATGTCGTAGGTTATCAAATTACTTAGTAGGATCAATTTTAAATGTTACACACGTCTCGATAGCATTTCCTATTCTCATCTTAACTGTAACGAGATTCTAATCTGAAGGTTTCTGCTAATTTTAAATGGTCAAAATATAGTATAATATTCTAATCTAGTGTCAATACATATATGATAAATGACGAATGATGGTCTCCTTAAATCGCCTTAATAGTCTAACTGAGCAATTTATTATATTGTCATGAAATTACAAAACTGTAACACTAAAAAATCACAAAATGTTGAAATTTATGACATCGAGATTAAAAATTAAATTCTAAAATAAAAATTGGTATCCATAATTACTCTTTAGATGTCATCAATAAAATAAGCGTTTCGGGAAAGTGATCTAAAAACCACAGAAGTCAAAATGTCTAGAAAATCTGAATGATAAATCAAAACTTACCAAATTCATTACTAGTAAGGTTGAGCCTGGCTCTAGCCAGGGGACTATCTTCATGGTTGCAGAGGTCTCTGAAGCAACACAGCAGAAGAGAGTGTTCTGCCGAAGGTGGTGGACCTCCTGATCCTGGCGAGTTCTGGCAACGGGATAACGCTTCTTTTTCCCTGGAATTTTAGAAAGAGTTTGTTAGATTTATTTTTAAGAATTATGCTGTTGATCTTCCTAAAATATTCGTAATATGATAATATATTAGATAAGGTCTTGAATTTTAATAATCATTGCTGCCAGTTAGAAAAACAATACAGGTGTCAAAAACTTGATTTATATTTTTTTCCAATGATACGTTTAATTTTTTACGGGCTCCTTAAAAATCAGGTGCTTATCAACATCCATCCATAGATCAAACCAGTTTCAACTGCACCCAGTCTTTCACTGTCTCCGATAAAAAAGGTTGTCTCACAAACGAGTTTATAAACAAAGAAAATAATAAAGCTTATCGTTATTGAATTCAGAACTTGAACGCAATTTTTTGTTCAATATGAATTCATTTGGAGTTCACTAGATTCAATGGTATTATGGCAAAAAGTTCAGTCGTTAGCCTCGGCCCGCACTTGTTGTTTTCTAATGCGTTGATAAGGAAAAAAATACTGCAATTTGTGTCCTTTGTGCGGTGGGTCTAAGGTACGGGCGTTCTAGATTTTAATGGACTGGAATTTGATTTATTAAGTCTTAAATCATTAGTAGATGTATTAGACGCGAAATATTTTTAGCTCGCAGTGACCACCGCGAATCAATTTTTTGGTAAAATTTCACAGCTGGAAAAAAATTGTGCTCTGTATAAATGTAGGCATCACTGGTATTTTCGGTCAATATTGGGCGTCTAGTCTAACCAGATGCGGATGAAAATCACTTTTTTTCACGAAGACAGGACTCCGCAACCTAATTTGGAAAATATAAAGAAAAAGAAATCCGAACAAAACAGAAGCAACTGCAACCCTACACATCAAAAACTGAATGCATATTTCAATTAAAAATACATAAGGTTAAAAACAATTGAATAAGCACTCGCTCGCCCTCAACATTTGATCCACATCAAGATTTGCTTGTCATTACATAACGAACCTCCCAGATCGTTTACTTGCGCAAGAGTTTAAAGTGCCAACGCTGTATGCCAAATGATCAATACGATCATTTGTTTTGTTGTACATTTTGATTTAGCTTCTTGACAATTCACTTGACTTTACGATACAAATTAACCTTTTGACATTAATGAAAATTTGTTTTAGTCTATGTTTTTATTTCTTTGTAAGTACATTAGTGCTTTACATTAGTACCCAGTTCATCATCCTACTGTCCTTATACTAATTTGTCTAGTGTCTTTTTCTTCCATAGATCTCTATCAACCGTCATCTTATCATTCACTTCCTTTGTAGCGATATCATCTCTCACAATCGCCATTTATTCTTTGGTCTCCCGCTTTTCTTAAATCCACATTTATGCTCCAGACCTCCTTGGTAACATGTTCTTTAGTCCTACGCATCACTATGTCTTCTAATAATACTGAATTAAGAGCCAAAAATATTCAGCACAATTTAAAATTCTTGAAGCATCAGTGATATAAATTGCCAAATTTTAATTATTTAGATTTTCATCAACTTTAGTAAAAAAGACCGCAATTATTAATGATGATTGGGTAGTTATGAATTGATTTATGGACAATATGGACATCATTATGGAAATAGGTAATGATTCAAG
Organism: Acronicta aceris; assembly: GCA_910591435.1. Classification (NCBI taxonomy): domain Eukaryota; kingdom Metazoa; phylum Arthropoda; class Insecta; order Lepidoptera; family Noctuidae; genus Acronicta; species Acronicta aceris. The sequence goes on along the minus strand of OU342771.1, from coordinate 11,717,931 downwards.
AGGTAATTACCAAACAGTACTATTATAAAGATGTTTAAAAAAAACTGCTATTAAAACGATTGTAAATTGTTGTTAAGAGATTAGAAGGCGGGTTTAAGGTTAAAGTGCAATATAAGGAAGATGTTAATGATATTATTGTGAGTAAGGGAGAGAAAAGTTCGAGGTTATTAGCTGACACGAGAATATGTTCAAAGCAATTTAATTACGGAAAAAAAATATTTAAGAAACATACACATTGCCACGACTGCTGAGCGCGGGAGGTTTTGATTCCCAGGCCGAGCATTATTATTGGGTTTTCTAAAAGGACCTATAAACATATTGGAGAATTGCGTATGACTACATAATGTAAAACAGGTCTCAAAAGAAAATAATAAGTAAATATCTATTTGGTTCAGGCTGGCCACTGGCCAAAGAACCTTATCACAATATACCATCAAAAAACAGCCATCACTCTCACGTATTATGCAAAACGCACTCAAATAACGAGAACTAGCATTTTTTTTAAGACAAGATTGATGTCTTAACATCTCTTTACAGCCTTGGTCAGATAATAACGTTGCGTCAATGGAATACAAATCAAAACCTTACAACTGTCAACACTGAGAAATACTCGACTCTTATCATTCGCCGCACGCACACATGCAAACTGACTTCCCTGAGTTTTAATCCGACATAGAAGACTCACCAACGAAATCGACTGAGGAGGTATGTAAAGATGTGGGCTGTACAATATATATGTGTGTGTGCATTAGGTGACGGAACTACAAAGTTAACTTAAGTTCTTAATATATTAAGGCACAGTTTCCACCAAAGCGGAGATGTGCGGAGATGAGCGGGCATAGCGGGTAGTGCGATTCCATCAATGCGGAACGAAAATGTAAACTGGCTAGAGTGGAACTGAGCCCTCCCAGGTCTCCGAGAGCAGAGGGAAAAGAATAAATTAAGGCTGCGTTTCACCAATAGCGTTTCCGCCAGAAAAAAAAAACGCAGGCTTCATCAGGTCATTTGTCTATCTCATTGGAGACCGTACTATGATGCATTTTGCGGTGTGTCCTTTTCCGTCCGTGTGACCTTTTTATCACAGCGACTATACGAGCTATGTGTCCTGCCCTGCCACTTACGCTTTTAGCTATGCCGGCAACTATTGTTCGTCTACTGATATCTGATGGGTAATTTATAAAACATCTCTTCTCTCCACTTTGGTGGAAACCAGCCTTATCGTGCAACTTCTGTGTCGCAAGCAAATCACGGCTCGTATTCTCACGGATACAAAAAATTTACATAGAATTAAAATTTACCAGTACTTAAGTACATTTTTTTTGAATATTGAGGAGACATTTGATGTATTAAGGTGAGCATTTAACATACAAAACGGCTTCTTGTTTGAATAAATCTCGCGTGTTGAACTCTGATCTTTTTCTATTTACAAGCTCTTGGAATTTTCTTCTTCTTGAATAATATTGTGGGAGTTTACAGGGTTTTATAGTGTCGCGTATTTACGGGGAATTGGTGCGAAGTGAGTTTAGATTGGATTGTGAAGTTCTTGAAACTCGATATTGGTATGGTTTATTCAAATAATAGGTACCTATTACAAATGGTAACTGTCATGTCGACTTTCTAACCGAATGGAATTGAAAGTCTTGCATGAAACAGTATTTACCTACAGTAGAGTTAATGTGGGAGTGGCAATGCATTAATCGCTTCTGCTAATCAAAGATTGCAGGATTATAAAAACTGCCTCAGATAACTTTGTTGAATATAGCAAATCTTTTTATTTAAACAAAAATGTTAAATGTAGATTTTGTCCGCAATAAATATTTATTACTAGCTTCTGCCCGCGACTTTGTCTGTGTTGACTTCAGAATTGGGTCCTTCCTTATTCCAGACTATAATCTATCTCTGTCAAATTTCATTCAGATCCGTTCAGCCATTCTGGCGTGAAACAGTAACAAACATCCATACATCCATCCATACTCACAAACTTTCACGTTTTTATTATTAGTAAGGACTAATATTATAGTACTTGCTGTCCCTCCGGCATGCATTGCAAATTGCAATGCTTCTTGCTCTGTTTTATTTATTGTCATGGACCTTCCCAGGTTTAAAATCGCAAAGAGGACAAAATTACGTACAATAATTTGTTTTTATATATATAAACTAGCGGGCCCGGCAAACGTTGTCTTGCCCTGTATCATCATCTTCCTGCCCTTTATTTGTCGTCGCCGCAGCATGTCCTTTTCTTCCATTCATCACATTCCCATGTCTTGCCCTGTATATTAAAAAAAATCGTATAACCCGATTGCGGTGCCACCTACCGGCTCAAATTGTGAATCTAAACCATCCAGGAACCCAATTAAACATACAGAAAAAAAAAACAAAATCACACCAGCAGCAGAAAAGTTCGGACAATGCACAGAACGCCATCTACTTACTGGCCTTGCCGAAACAGAAATCGACATCATGTTCATTCATGTCCGTGTTTTATTCCTGTCAAATCTGTCGATCCGTTCCCGAAACAATGTAGGTATGAGAAAATAAATTTTCATCATAATGTTTTTTTTAGATGTTTTAATAGTTATTCTGCTATTCGGGGAGGAGACAAATTCAACAAACCAAATATCATAAAAATCGGTTGACCCGTTCACGAGTTATACGTGTTGTAACAAACCCGACTTTGTTTTATTTAAATAAGATGACCCGGTGTACTTCGTATCACCTGTCGTAACGATTTGAAAAAAATGGCTGAAAATTTTGATTTTCTATTACAGACTCGAATGTCAACAAATAAGGTGCCTATCTTTTTCGGTTTGCACCGGTTGCGCCATACCTATTAATAAAAATTCAGATCTAAAAAAGTCTAGCAACACAGAATGTCATCAAATGTCTTTGAAAGGCTATCTTGAGTCGTTTGAAAACTACTCAAAACAGTTTTTTCTATGAAATAGCTATCATGTTCTTGACTACTGACTCCAGTCTGAAGCCATTCTTCTAGGTCGCACCAAATAGACGATTGACATCAATAATTTTTTTTCTGCATTCCAGCAAAATAGTTTAAACACATTAAATACTCTTTTTTATATGCACGATTTCAAACAATGACAACCATCATACTATGTGGCAACTATGACAACTATCAAAATAACAGTTTACATGTAAAAATGTAAAATTGAATTATCCCACGGGAACGTGATAAAAAATATCCTATGTCCTTCTCCCGGTTTTAAGCTACCTCCCTACCAATTTTCAGCCAAATTAGTTCAGCCGTTCTTGAGTTATAAATAGTGTAACTAACACAACTTTCTTTTATATATATAGATAGATGTGTAAAGAGTAGAATACTCTTGAGTAAAAATTTCCATCAACGATAATATTATTTCATGACTAATCAAATTCAAGAAGCGTCTTGTATATTTCTTAATAAACATAATTCTTAATCTCATGTCGTAGCCCTTACAAAACACGATTGGATGTTGCACACAGTTGCTAACAACCTTCAATAAAATTAACATTCGAACATCACCTTAATGAACATTTTTACAACATCGAATTTTCTGTCGCTGCTTTCCCAACTATCAAATTTCGCTCATTTTATCGAAAGCCTTCGTCGATTTATTAATCTTTCGTCGATTCTAATTAACATTGGTTCGTTTCTCACGGGAACGAAGAGCCGATGTTGCAGCGACCATTTAAAGAATTTCGTCAATTTGAATAATTTCGAAGATTGGGCTGGGAGCTTTGTTTTGCCGATTAGAAACCTATTTGCAGGAACGATTAGTTTGGTCCAATTAAAATTTTAGTGAAACAGGTATAGTTATTTAACGTTTTCGTGAATTAAACCGTGATTTAAGATTGCCAGGTGTGTTCGCGTGAGGGTTTTTTACGAAGATTCGTTTTTGTGTTTATGTTAGTTGGTATTGTATAACTTAGCACCGTGACGCTGGTTGCAATGTTGTGCAGTTACTCGTAATGTGAAATAGAGTTGGAACGCAACCTTATTTCATAGTACCACAGATTAATGATATTCTTGTAACTGTAGCATAAGTTTTCCCGCCTTTTTATTCTGTGGCTGTGCATAGAACTCTCTCGAAACTTCTTTTGTAATGTTGTTGTACTCGTTACTAAGTTAATTATAATAGTTTTCTCCGAAAGTATTGTTTCCTTTTTACATTACGATTCTTCAGATATCACAGATGTAAGGAACGTAGGAAAACTATTGTTTGACTCATCATTTCGTCGATTATTATCTCCATATAATAAAATAAGCGTTTATAAGTGTCAACTCAAAGCTAAAATTTTTCGACTGCCTCGTTAGATTAGTTACGGCCACTAGCCGTATAAAGCGATTCTATTTATCTAATGCGTATAACATACATAAGAAAAATATACCTTACCGCTATGCAATAACTTCCACGTTCGTAAGTACACAAAAATATGGATTTAGGATGTCAGAGCGATAGCTTATCTTATGCAAATCTCTCTAGGTCACACAGACAATCACGGCCGTGACCACTACTCACATTTGTCAATCGTATGTTACAAGGTTATTGGTAAATGAAGATATTCCCGTTAATATCAAGGTATTATGTTCCAGTAAAAGTAAAAACTCTATCCGATCCGAAAGATCACAAGATCACATCACCAAATAAAAAAAACAGACAATAAATATTCATGAAAGTAAACATATTAATGAAGTTATTTTAGTAAAGGAAAAATTCAATCGCGAGTAGGATTCGAACCTGCGTCTCCTGGTTCAATCAGGCGGGGTTCGCGGTGGCTTAGAGGTCAGAGCGTTTGGTATATCCAACCAGGAGACGCAGATTCAAATCCTACTCGCGATTCAATTTTTCCTTTACTAAAATAACTTTATAAACTTAGCTTGGAAAATGTAAAAAACATTACAAAAACACATTAATGAAGTAATTCACGATCTAGCTCATTCCAAAATCTAACAAATTTTTAAAAGGTCATATATCTATTATAGGCCTTAGTATGTTTGGCACCCAGGCACGGTGTCGTTGCCTTTCCACCATAAGTATGCTATTTTAGTTTACTCTTTTTATAAATTTCCATTTTTTTCTTATAAAGTCAAAATAATTATATAAATGACTGCCTCATTGGTCTAGTGGTCCCAAGCGCGACTGCTACACTAGAGGTCCTGGGTTCGATCCCCAGGTCGAGCAAAGTGTTATTGGGTTTTTCTATGAAATACTCAGTAGCAGCTCGGAGTCTGGATTTGTGCCCGGTGAATGGCTATAGGCTCGCCCCCTATAACATGGGACCTAAAAACATACCGGCGAATTGTGGGTGTACATTATGTACGCCTCTGCGTAACCCTTCCGGGAATACAGGCCTGAAGGTATGTTATGTAATTATATAAATAGAACCGAATCTGTATACCTAACAATATCTTCACGGGTCGGACAGGGTTGTCCTAACACATTGTATAGATCGCGTACAATTAGGGGTCAGCTTATACTCGTAATTTATAACTTGATGTGTACTTAACTTACGTAGTCGTGCATACCTATATAAGAAAGTAATTTTGTACCAACATTTATGGCCAAGCTAAATTACTTGAATAGCATTGGTTTCTGTTTAAAGCATTGGTTTTCATTATAATCCCCCCTCAAAACACCACGTGATATTTTAAACACGTGATGGGTCTATAAGGGATATATTTAAAAAAAATCGAGAAGAACACCCAGACTCGAAACAGTCATCAGTCGATAACAAAAAGATTTTTCTCGGATGAGAATCGAACCCACACAACAACATGCAATCAATTAGAGGTCCATTCGATGTAATTTTCTTGCCTGTTGCATACAAGAAAATCGAAGCAGTAATTGCTTCGTCCAAACATTGGCTTGTATGACCAAACATTGTTTTAACGATACAACTTTTATTATTGTTTAAACTAGGTACATATTGCATTGCACTCCATATAAATCAATATTAACCGAAGAAGATTCAACATTGTCTAGTGCAGTTTTATAATACCAACCAACAAAGTTTACGACTTCACGTCGGCCCATAAAGCAGCAACGTACTTTATTCAAAGTATACACACTTTCTTGACAACGAGAATTCATCATTAAATCCCATTTTTTAATATCGTCCATAAAACTATGATTTTTCATGGTTAGTTTCAAATAAAAAAAAATGCGCTCAATTAGGTACTATTTATAAATGAGAGATGTTATCTTTTCACGCCTAAACTAATACATAAAACAGATTTCGATAAAATTTGGCAAGGAGATAGATTGCATCCTGAGGATTACGTGGGCTACCGTGTCAAATAAAAAAAGAAACTTTTTGGGTTGAGAGTGCTACCATGGGTAACAGCTGCTTTAGATACCTTTACTATAAAGAAGTCATCAACATATGAAAAATAAAAAAATATATTTCCGATTGCCTATCGTACCTATAATCGACACATCCTTTATGGAAAGCCTCATGGGTAACCCTACTAACCTATTACCCGCAATCGACGATGGAAGGAGTGTCACTCATACCAAATAATACCTAGCATACGAAATTAAGTTTCACGCAATATCCTCTGTGACTCCCTTAATCCTAACAATACCTATAAAGTTGATAGAAAAAAAAAACATTTCTTTCATTATTCTCATTTTATAATAATAAAATAGCAGCAATTAGCAGTCCGCAGATTCGGATAGCAACTACAAAACATAACATAAACAAGAGATAAGATATAGGTATAATGAGTGAAACTATTTATATTTACCTATTTTAAGTAGATATAATCCGTTAAAAGCCAATTAACTTCTTAATCTTATGTCGCATCATGGACTTGTTTCAGGATCGGATTTTCTTTTAATTAATGCAGTACAGTGCATGCAGAAAGTTGCAGGAGATTTTAAAGATATTCATAGTCTTAATGCTAAAGCACAAAATATTTAGTAGGGCTAACTTATCAAGCATAACACTATAAAGTTCCTATAGGATACAATTTTCAGATGCACTTGACAAAAAACGTAATTTTATAAGAAATAACAACTAAATACCTACATCATTAATTTAGGCAAAACAAATCGGAGCTTATCGCAAGTTAGCAATAAAACATCAATCCGATTTCCATAATAGAAAACAAGGCTTAAACACATGATAATATTTAATAATTTAAATTGTTCACTGTTCACGAACAAACCTTATCTGTACCAGCATCTTATGTCACATTGACATCCAAGAACGTAACAATCGAGAGTTTAAAACAATAAACAAACCAACAAGCACAAATTACGTTTTAGAAATAGATAACAATATAATCACTTGTAGCTGAAACAAAGAACTGGTTGAGATGACATACAAAGAACCTGGATTATTGACATGCAGTTGACCTATCTAGATAATTCCATGCCGATATCAATGATTACAGTTATTAACTATAAAAAGTTAGTTCTAAGAACAAAGCTTTGAGGAGGCAAATAGATTTGTCAATCTCATCAATTAAATTTGAACTTTATTTAGTAATGATATGGTGTTATATTGTAAGGAAATGTATGGAATAGTCCGGGTCGGCGTCCGCGCTGCACTATCTAGCCTGACCCGCGCCTCAACCCCAGCAGAGTCACCCTTATCTTAACAAACGAGGACATCAAACCGACATCACTCAACCGCACTTTATATACACAATAAACAAGTCAAACGAGAATTAATTACCGATAATATAAGCGAATATCAATTTGAATTCTATGGAAATCTTAACGAAGCGAACATGGCGATCGTTAGCAAAGATAATGGCAGAGATTGCCAAAAAGGACCAAAAATTATTTAAAGTAAATAGAAGTGGGCATGCGGCACAGGGAACCGGTTCGGTGAACGCGGCCCGGGCCGATTCGAATAAGATAATCAACTGAGCGGGTAATTTCAGTTTATAAAAACATAGTGGAGCCTGGCATGCCTTCGCCGGTATAATTAATAAAGCGAGGTGAACATACCGTGAGCCATAAAAAAAAGTTACAACGATTACTTAATGTTCTACTGTTGTTAAGTAAATAGACGCATTTATTGATGGAAATTATGTGAGTGCTAGTTCATGATTTAGTGTTTTTAAACAAAAACATCAATAATATTTTTCCAATTAGTTGTAATTTCTTTACCGATTTGATTTTTTGAGCAAAGAACGACTATACATTTACCTACCCACATCAATCAGTATAGCCAGTATAGTAGTCATGATATCTAGACTTTAGAATAAAAGTAATTAATATAAAAATTCTAAGTAATATAATAAAATATCTACATAAACTATCTACTGAAATCCGGCAACTAGGTACTTTGATCCCAACATATTCCATCAAATCCATGAAACTGTCGTTACACATATGATGGAAGCGGCAGTCATTTTAATACTGAAGTCAAATTGATTGAAGAGTCGTGTACGCAACAAGCCCATGCAGCATGATAAGCAGTATTGATGGATGAGAATGCCTCTCAAATGCTGACTAACAAAAGAATAATTAATTCCTCGGTGAAATTTAAAAAGGTTCTGCCGCCGTATCGTAAGAAACTGATCATAATTGCTTTATAAATAGATGGGAAATTGTCAATACATAAGATTGGAATTGTTATGAATTACTTAAAATAATAAGTTAATCATGACTTGATGAGTATGGTTGTCGCGTTGATGAAGGTTTTGATACAAAAGAGACCAACGAAAACCAAAATTTTAAAATAAACCCAGAAACAGTAATACTTTAAGCAAAATATAAAAAAGAAAGAATTGACAATGATTTAAGATTGAAGCGTGAACGCAAATTACAGTAGCAGTTAAATTAATACCTAGATCTTTGTCAGCCACGTAATGTAATTTTACACCGGCTTTAGGTTATCAAATAAATTATGCCTAATTCATTGCGCAGGGGCACACCAACTTCCAATTTGTTAAATCATGTGTACCTTTTTGTAAAGGGTTGACATTTAAGCGATGGTCGGCATACTAATTAGGTTTGCAATTAGAAATGATAAAATCTCCAGTCGCTCTTTAGGAATGTTGTTCGAGCGTTCCTTTGACTTTTTATCGTCAACATCTTGTAAAATGTCGAATTCGACGGAGAAAACTCCTCGTGCTGATGTAAAATTGACAGAAAATAAAGCGCTACCGATACCGAATACCGTTTCCGAATTTTGCTGATTGCTAAAGTATGCACGATGAATATTAGTTATCATAACCACGAACAAGTTTTTTAACAAAGTTGACCGAAGATGACCCTCGCATTGTTTCAAAAACACGCTTATCTTCAGTGACAAGGCTACTGAGCATTGACGCACGTAGATTACGAATCAAAGTCTAGAAATTTCTGTTTTACTCTCCTGTAACAAATTCTGCGTATTTAAATGATTTCAAAACGCCTTGTTTATTTCAGGATCTAAATAAAATTATTTTACAAAAAAGATCTGATCTAATAATTACCTACATTCAATCTTATTTCTATCATTGATTAATCTTGCCTAATCTAATTTTAATTTCCATTTTAACTGCATTCTTTAACATTTTGCATGTCAGCTGTCAATATAAAGTCTGTTATTAATAAAAATTATATGTAAAATACATACGTATCAGCTAAATGGTGTAAGCAACCATGTCTGGCATGGTGCGTGCGTCTCGGCGCGGGCAGCTCGCTGTAGCAACCCCCGCTGCGCGCCGACCTGCACATGTACCCTGTGCCCACGCACTGCGCAGTGTTGCAGTAACATCTCACTCCCGCGTCCCCGTCGTTTGAATCTGGAATGAACAAAAAAATTAGCACATATTCGCCGAACGGATTTTAAAATAAGCTGAATTCATTGGTTAGTTCTAAATTGGAAATGGATTTGCCAGTGATGTCATTTGTTTTCTTTTTAAATTTAATATGCGCAGTAAAAGTTCGAGCGTGAACACTATCGCGCAAATCGATTTTTCCAATGCGCATATTGTTTAAAATAACAAACGCTTAAATATAACCATTTTGTGGCATAGAACAATTGAAATACGACGCAATGTAAATTTTTCAATTTTACTTTATCGTATTTAATATCAACAGTCCTTAAAGAAAGGTAAACATTACAATAAAGTAAACAATGGAAAGTGAAAGAAAATGTTTACGTATATTTTTAAACCAGAATGTGTGTGACTGTTCATTAAATTGAAAACGCATTAAGTGTAAACCAATAAATTGAAACAGGAAACGGCTATTGCGAATGCAAAAGGAAATGCATTATATGCAGTGTATCCAATCACAAGTATCGACACCGTGGCGCCTTGTGGTGTCGTAAACTTTGATGGCGTTCGATTTGCCGTGCCTACGTCCTCACCTATAAATTCTAATATTTTAGCATCGTCGACGCATTAATCCACCACTTCATACTTTACGGGCGTTAAACCTTTAACTGCAAAAGGGAATTCTAAAACAAAACACTTATCTCCGACTACACTGTTCCAAAAATCGTTGCAGTGAATCATAACAATGTTTTCGATTAGAAAAAACTTCCCTTTCATCTCAAATGGTAACCCATCGACGACAAGCCGATGAACCGGTAAAAATAACATACAGCTGGTTCGTGGCGCGTATCGTGTATGAATAATGCGCATGTCATACTCTACGGGCCCCTACATAAATATCCACACAAACAGCCAGCCTCCGACCGCATTCAATGTAAATGCTTCGGCTCCAGACGATGAAACAAAACAAAATTAATTTCAGAGGGACGCCGCTTTATTTGCTCTCGGCAACGGAGGAAAACTGAAGGAAGACCCCCCTTGATGTCCGGCATCTTTAGGATATGTTTTTCGTTCACGTAATCGTGTATTTCTTTAACCCTAATATTTAAAATGATTAGTGAGTTGTCCGCTGCCCATGCTGCGACGTCAGGACATCGATTAAGAATCTTGATAAAAACCCCAAACTTCAAACTGACATTGTACAGCTAATCACGTTTTAAAGGCATCATTAATTTATTGACATTATAGAACAGATTTCTAATTCTTTAAACGAATAATTGGAAAGCTGTTCGGTAAAAACGTAATGAGCTGAATGTCATGGCGACATTCACAAAGAAATTATAGAATTCCGTTCCATGTTCCAACGATGAAGAGATGAAGTTACGAGCGAATGCGAACCCACACTAAATAAAACAATTAAAGAATAAAATACCAACGTAAAAAAGCAAAAGGGTTTGTGCGCCGTTAATAGCTGAACCATTGAGCAGGGGAAATTGGAAACTTTTAATAGCGAACTTTAATGGCTTTTGCACGCAGAATTGCTTCCATTAATTGCACTGTGCAGCGCGCTATGCATTTATTATGAAATCGAGATTTTGTTACATCGTTAATTTTATGTTGTTTGTCTTATAGTTCCACAATAAAATGTTATAGTTCAATTTTAGTATGATAAAGGACTTTAATTGGTCTTCTTCATGCATTTTTACTAAAACCACTCATCATCTCATTAGTAATCATCAATGCATCGAACATTATGTTAGACGGATGCCATTAGATCGGCTTTACAATCAATTTGGAGTTAGAAACGAAGGCACAAATAGAACACCGAAGGATAAGGTAAATAAAAAACAAATAAACCAAAGAGAAAAGATTCCCGGCATGTTATTTGGTATTGATAAATGGCCCTCCGGAGATGTGGGAGAAAAGGATGAAGCGGGGCCAGAACGAGATAGCTTTACTAATGATCATGAAGGCAGGATGCATTCAAAGATAAAAGAAAGTGCTTCTTATCTTTTCCCAAGTTAGGTTTTCTTCAACGTTACTAAAACAAATTTTATAAGAATTGTTAAGTGCATAGACGCCAATTCTTCACGGTACATTGACTATGAAAGTGGTGCTTCACGGTTGCGAGGTTTTGTATGGACATCGGAACATTTTCGGAGGGACCGAAGCAATCGGTCACCCTCTGTCACGTGGCACGCTAAACGAGGTGTTAATTTCCTACTTTTCCCTTTGTTTGCCGCACTAATTGAGTACCGTAAAAGGATTTTTGGAAAGCTTGAAATAAGTGGAATGCACTTAACGAAAAATCTTTTTATGAAAGCTGTTCAAACGAGTCGGAAAAGCTTTGGTGAAACGGTCATTTTGAAAAAGATTTTACAGGACTCGGTTGCGATAAAGACGTATTAAAAAAGCAAATGTTTAAACATTGGAGCGATCGCATCGCGACGCGGGAGCCGGTTTTGGTAAATCGCGATTGAAATGTTCTCGTCGCGAAACGCCGCGTGGTAAAGTAGATCTTTATAATAAGATAACTTTAGCGCCGCCTCGTTTGCCACGTACGTCCCTTCAATTTCATTACAGATGGCTGCAACAAGACGTCTATTCGGAGTATCAAGTTCCAAACCCATTTCGTTAGTACATTTCGCTCATTTCAGATCAGAGATCCAATTTAGATCGACCGCTTAGATAGTGCAAAACCTACTCTCAACAGAAATGGTCCGCTATTTCTGTCAGTTTATCTGTGTAAGACCCAACGATGGAGTCTTACAGTTTTGTACATTGATGTGTTTACTAGAATTAATGACGGATACCGATAACTTTCACGGCACCAGAAATCAACGGGAATCAAAGCTATTCAAAAGTTTTTATTAGCTCTTCGTTGTTAGATGATAATCATTAGTGAACATTAGGCGTTTATGGCTGAGATGCTCTCGGGAGACTTAATTAAACATACAGTTTCTGTTAAAACATTCGAATGGGTATCCGATGGTGCTAGCGACTAGCTAATGTTGCAACGACGGCTTTCTCCTGACGTTCACACGCTGTCCGACTCCGTTTTATCTAGTACTTTATTACGTTAATAACGATTGTGGCGCGAGCCGCAGCCGGTTTCTCTGCTATTCAGATTAGAGCTAACATAACAGGCTTTATGCTGATTGGATGACGCGGAAAAAGCAAGGTTGCTTAGCGGCCTTGTTGTCACATTCCGATGTCCGCTATTTGAAACTATTTATTGGCCGTCAATTTGGACCGTCTGATTTGTGACTGCTGACGTGACCGCACGGACCCGGCCATCACAGTTAACAACTATACTCTATTCTACAACTATTAATACGACGAGACGCCGTCAGCATCTTAAGTATAGCTGGTGCAGTGGCGTGGAATGTTAAATAGACGCTCGAGGCGAAGTATAATAAGTATAGACAAAGTTAATTTGAATTAGAAGATTCCGGTTTATCGTTTTGCATCGGCAGTTGCGATCGAATCACGACTCATCCTCTAATTGCACTCGCTGAATTATCTTCTGTAATGGATGTCCTCGTCGGTGCGTAATTATCCAATGCGGCGCCAGTAATCTGGCCGGGCCGCGGGCAATTTCCATCGGAATGCGAGTCGAGAGAGGCCTGTGGGTCGAGTAGCGTTTCTGCAGCTATCTCGTGCCGAGATCGAACCTCTAAAGCCGCTTAATGCTGCTGCACCTTGACAAATCGCGCCGATAATCTCGCGTTCCAAATCGAAAGATTCACGAGCTTTCCGAAGAGTCCGCTCTTGAGAAGGCGATTTAAAGAGTTTTATCAAAGATAACGGTACATAGATACCCCACATCGAATAGTGTCGACAAACTAGAGATAAATGAATGCAAGCTTTATTATAGAGAGCGGTTCGCGGCGCCAAAGAACTATCTGTTGCAGCCCGAGCGAGATCACTTCCTCTGAAAATTGCTCATTGGCACGTTAGCCAACGCACCGGGACTCGTGTTTACTGCTAAATACAATTCACCTGACAGCCATTTATTATAACTTCTAGTTCCTTGTTGAGTTTACATGGTGATGTAATTCAATAGAGTCATTTGATTAACATTAGCATAGAATAACTCTTTGGGACTGCGTTGTTTTCGCATAGATCGATGGAAATGAGTTCTACTATTGGTCTCCGATTTCGGACGTTTGTTTTTGTCTTTATTACAATGCTGTAGAGATGTCAATCGATCGATAGTTATGTGTTGGATCTAAGTATAGGTACGACGTTTATCAGTCATTCTGTACACGTCCCGTCGCCGTCGAGGTTATCGAGGCGCTTTCACGCCACTCGAATAACATTTGAATAATGAAATGCGTTCGTCGAACTCCTAAAAGTGCAAAACGAAGCTAGCGCCGACGCAAGCGTAACGTACCACCTGTTCGCCGATGAATCGGACTATTCATCGCCTCGTTAAGTCACAATGGGCTTTGGAAGGCTGACTACCTGATCTTTTTTTTCCTTTATAGAATCACGAGCAAGACCTTTATCCGCCTCGAATGGGCTTCGATAGCCGCAAAGCCCCGATTCGATTGTGTAGGCGACGTTAATGTCACAACGACAATGCTCATCGTTTAGAGCTATCGACTCGGTACGATTGTCGTCTTAAATCATAACAGCTCTCAATCATCTGGTAGCCCATTAAGTGGACGCGTGCCGACTTACCGTAAACATTTAAAATCTTTTGTGTGCTTTCCCGATGCAGTGGGTATAAAACGTTTTCATTAGAGATTTACCGTTTCAATTGACTGTGTAAACATCGGTGGACGTTTGTCGCTGTGTCAACATTTCGGGACAGGTGTTTAGCGACATAGGTGGTAAGTTGACAACTGTGGTTTTTACGTCTTGCAACACCAGTTGTTGTTTTAAAAGCGACGTGTGAAATGTTAACACCTTCGCTGCGGGCAATCGGTTCGTTGACTCGCTACATATAATGCAAGACGAGATTGAAACGTAACATAAAAAGCTTAATCAATATTTCAACAGCGGCCGCATTCCGCTCTTATCCGACCAGAGCTTGGCTTTCGACTTAATTAGATCGTGAAAAAGCTATATATTAAATCCGATGCATCGCATTTTAACAGGCCATTTCTTGTTTTGTATTGTACATATGGGAAATTATTTACACTGACACAAGTGTTGTGCAGAGAGGGTTATAAATTATGCATATGAAATATGTATTTATGCATATCGGTGGCGCTTACAGTCCCCGCAAGTTCCAACTCCATACAACTCATCTTAGCTGTTGTTACCTTAACATTTACCAACATCAAAGAGAGCTATTTGTGTGTTCGCAAAACTTATGAGGTAATCATAGACATTCGTAACTCAAGAGCCGAGAATTTCGCAAAATTACCGCACACATCATAAAATCGAAGTTTCCAGTCGTGAGTGTATGTTTACGCTAATGTTAGGAATTACTTGATGGATTTTAGTATGCCTATCAACATTACTGAAAGGGTCTTTCAAGGGAGATTCCAATGTATTCGTTTTATGCATAGACATAAAGTTACTTGCAAGTTAAGTTTCTGGATCGACGAAACACGATCGGAGAGATCGAATTTGATTGTCTTTTAACTCGAAGAAAAGGGCAAGAAAAGTATTCGCAGACTTTATCGAGTCAAATTCAATATACCAAGTTCTTATTTGTTAATTCTTGAAATGCTATTGAGCGTTTTTAGCCAACATAAATTGCAAAAAAAAACATAGAGAAAAAAGGATCCTAATTATTAAGATCTCAGGTAAGAATAAAGTTTGCGCTAGTCTTACGCGGACGCCTAAATATATAAATATTTTTATATATAAATAAAAAATAATTGAGGTCAAAATTGACCCAAACATGACATTAAAGGCAGCAAGATTTTTTTTAGTAGAGATATCTCCTTCAAATATTAAATGGTAATATTGCCATGCGGAAGGCGCAGAACTGGCTGGGCAGGATCGAGTTGATGGACGGGACACAAGTATTAGAAGAAGCATGAGGTCTAGCAAAACATTGTTTTCGTAATGGGTTATTATATCATATCTGAAATGGAATGCGCTTGGAGAATTTCTCCGGATCGTCGGTGCCTCGGTGAAAGAAGTAGAGGCCGGAATGCGGTCGTACGTTCTGTGTTGGGATGCGGAATTCACACCGCTACCACATGTACTCGATAATCACTCGCGCTACTTGCGAATGGGATTGATTCGACGTTTGAATTTGTTTATTTTTACGATGATTTAAAAGAATTTGACTCTCTGAGAATTTGACTTCGAATCGAAAATGCCCTCGAAATAACCCTATTTATTATCGACAAAACGAACCTCTTCAATAATGAACTCCTTACTCTGATTCTGATTGACAAATTCTATTTTCGAACAAAATTCGTCAAACTCATTGGAACGTTGTACCGCTCATATAAAATTCAGTACTGTACCGACTGATTTATTACTATACGGGGGCATAGCAACTAGTTCATAGTGATTCATAGACCTGCTTGTTATTCAACACATGTCAACTCCATGATTTGACGTGCTTTTTGCACCAGCCCGTATATTTTAATGCCGAAGCGGCATCTGAATATACAGCGGCGTTTTATATATTCTGACTAAGGATTATACATGAGTATTGTATATTTGTATGAAAGCAGGGGCGTATCGGGGGCAAAGGGGGCCATAGCCCCGGGCGGCGCATTTGTAGGGAGCGGTGGCTAACCCTGGCTGTTAAATCAGATCAGGCCAGTTATCAGATCATTTAGCTGTATTGTCATCGGGACTACCTATGTAGAAATTACTAACGATAACATGCCCCCCCCCCAAATTACTGTTTCAATGTGTGTAGTTATAGCCTTACGAAAGAGTTTGTATGTAGTTGTGAGTATTCGTCTTCAGTGGCAGTCTGGCAGCGGTCAGCCTTGGCGGTGCTTTGTAATATTCTCTTACAAATAGTACTACAAAAATTCAGATAATAGCCCATCGATAATGGTGAGTCCATGACGATGATGACCATGCGACGGAGAGAGAGGGATGTCTACACATTAAATCGCTCCATCCCTTTCTTACAACTTAAACTATAGTACAGCCACTGAGTTTACTTTGATAGATTTCTATCGATTGCTATAGAGACCAGTAGTAGTTGATTATCCGTTGCGGTAGTTTCATTTGTCTCAGCCGCCTGCGCAAGCGACACAAGACCACGACTACACAGTTACACATGACTTACATCGTATCGCATTACATTGGGCCTATATTCGGGAAAATTATACTTTTGGTTTGACGTAGTAAATTAGCTTTTGATATAGGTACGTCGCGTGAGAGCCCACCATGAGTGTCATACCGACTGAATAAATTTAATAACCGTTCTTCTGACGCAGTCGGGTAAAAAGCACAATAAGAAAACAAAAAAAAAAATATTTATTGCAATTTTTTTTTAAGTACGATAGGATATTATATGGAAATAAAATAATGTAGACAATATTAGAAATAATAACACCACCGCCTGTACCATTCCGCCTGTATTCCTTGAAGGGGTAGGCAGAGGCGTACTAATGTAGGTAAGTACACCTAGTTCGCCGGTATAAGCCCCTAGTTAGGTCTCCAATGCCAACCATTTCCTTGAATAAGTCCGTTTAGACAGAGTATAGAAATATACAAATTATACTGTGGTTTAGAGCATATAAATCCAGCTCAACTAGGGTTGCCAAGCCGGATACAGATTCATACTTTAGCCGAAATTTGTTTTTCATGAAAGCCTAATACACTGGATTAAAAAAAAACATTATGATACTTTTACTTAAGGGTCCGGCGGAGCTTGAATTGCCCACAAAAACGTAATACCGAAATAAATCGTAATCCAGACAATATTCTATCAAATTCTGTTATTATTCGGATTTGGATACTATTAATCTAGGTTCCTACGGACCTATTTCGTCTATTACTACTTCACTGGAAATAAAAGACCGGAAAATCATTTCAAACTTGGTAAAGTTATCAAAAATTGCATTCGCTTACATTTATTTCCAGTGAAGTATTTTGGACAAAATGAGATGAATAGAGTAGGAACCTAGATTAACACTATCCGAATCCGTAATAATAACAGAATTGGATTAAATTGTGTTTGATTTACGATTTATTTCGGTATTACGTTTGTAAGGAAAAATCGGTCCGCCGGACTCTTTAAGTCGCTCGCGCGCTTCCGTTCCGCATTTTTTGGCAGGGCGGGTTTATTTTTTATCTTGATAGGCTTACGCTTAACCGCCGCCAGTTCGCCTGATGTTAAGTGACACTGCGATGGAGTGCGCTTGCCTAGAACATACCGATTGAAAGACACCCAGATTATATAATATCGGGGAAGACCCACTCGGGAAGAGAATTCCACATTTCACAGGATCGTTTGACCAAAAACCGGTCAGGTCGGACATCTGGCAACCCTAAGCTCAACAGACGGAACAATTCAATCGCCTTGATCAATGACTCAAAGAGATTATCGACAACATTTACAACATATTTAAGTACTAAACAGACGCACCACATAAATTACTAGGGCTATTTATATTGCTATATAAAACGTATCTAACGCGTTCATTTAGCGGTGCGTTCAAAGGCATTCATTGAGTTCATCCATAGCAATGGAGCGTGCTCTTTATATGCAAATGCTGTGAGAGATCATTATTGAAGCACTGATGAACTTTAATGTACGAATATGTAATATAAGAAACATTGTACATACTATACTCCGTTTATTATAACACTAGCGACCCGCTCGCGGTTTCACCCGCACTGCTCCGTTTCTATGAGGTGTAGCGTGATGTTATATAGCCTATGTTACTCAGTGATAATGAACTTTCTAACGGCAAAAGAATTTTTGAAATCGGTCCAGTACTTTTTGAGCCAATTCGCTACAAACATATTTACATACAAATCTATCCGCTTTATAATATTAGTATAGACTAGCGACCCGCCTGCGGTTTCACCCGCGTTGCTCTGCTCCTATTGGTTGTAGCAACTTCCTCTATAAATGAACTATCCAACACAAAAATATTTTTTTCTATTTCAAGCAGTAGTTCCTAAGATTAGCGCGTTCAAACAAACAAACTCTTCAGCTTTATAAAATTAGGATAGATTATATTATGTCAGCAAAGGAATGCAATCTATTTGCCATCTATACATAGGAACATATATTAAAATTGTAACAGGCCATTTCTGTACATTAAAGATATTGAATAACTAATTTGGGGGTATTTATTAAAGCAACAGAAGCCATAATAACCAGTTTTATAATTTTTTATCTATCTGTATGTAGGTACACGAATCACGCAAAAACTACTGCAAGGCAGTTTTTTTTATAGGATATCGATTTCTGAATGATCAATAAAATTACGTATGGGATTCTGAGAAAACCTGCACTCCCGAAAGATTTTGTCAAAGGCGTGTGACGTCTGACAACCCGCAGTAGCTTAGCGAGGTGGACTATAGCCTAACCCCTCACTCTGAGAGAGACCTGTGCCAATCAGTGGGACAATATTATATGGGTTGATGATGATGATGGGATTCTCAAAATCTTTTAGAGTAGATATTCTTCAGAATACCAATTAGTGAAACAATTTGTATCAAAGAAACGGTACTATTTCTTACAACTATCGATCATCACAAATACGTTACATTACATCACTTAACACTAATCGATATTATAATTCAATATAGTCATTCTGTTCAACGGTATCCCTGAATGACCACTAATCATTTATTAAGTCTTCGGATACGATTAATGAAGCTTAACAGAGTATTTTGTGGAATTTTACTTTTATTTATAGCGGATTAGAAACAAAGTTATTTTACCGTTGAGTTATTGAATTTTAAACCGTACCTTGAAGAAGATAAGGAGTTCTGTTTAATTTCTGAATGCCGTGAAATTTACCGGGTGAGAGGTCAGTGTTATGCAGTTATATTTTGAAACATGTTATTTAAATTAAAAACTGTTTATTAGTTTTTAAAACTTGACAATCGATGACTAATTCGATTATGATAATGTAAACCTAAGGCGATTGTCGTAATTTTAATGTTTAAGGTTAATTATACTTTGACAAATTGGCTAACAGTTACGTAGGCTTTGATATATTTGATGTGTCCAAGAAAATTATGTGAAATTTTGTTTAATTACATAATTAAATGGTTATTTTTTATTAATTTCTGCAGCTTGGAGGCATAGTAACTTGTTGGAACGAAAACTATTTGCTTGAACAGATATTAAAATGGTGGTATTAAAGGCGACCTCATTCTTGATATTGTTTATTAGGCAGCTTAAGTATCTAGAAATGCGTCAAAAAAAGTATAAAACATTACCATTCGTTTTGAATCAATTAAGTACAATGTATAATTAAGTATGAACGTGAGTTGTTATATCTTCTGACAAAATTAAACGAGTGAACAAATTTCGACCCAGGAACTTCCAAAAAATAATGCGAAATTCCTTTGGGCGATTTTTTTACATTACAATATAGCACACAAACGAAGTTGCAGGCGGAAGCAAGTTAGATTTAAATTTAAAAGAAATGGCATTCCGGAACACGAATTCTAGACTTTCTAACAACGTCACAAGGCCGCAAGTCGTCCTCGAAGCTAGGTCGAAAGCTTGACGGCATTCTAATACATGACAAGTGACGTCATCCACTCATCAATACCAGTATTCAGCATAGCAACGGTAAAAACGCGGCCATTTTAGTGAATAAACATTAAAAAATAAAACTTTGCCCCACACTAGGATTTTCTCCTGTATCGTGGGTGCGTGTATAAACACAAACACCCAGACCCGGAACAACTACCTGCAGATCATACAAATATTTTCTCTGTGTGGGGATCGAAACCACAACACGTTGCGCAGAAGCCGATCTTTCAGCCGCTACGCCAAACGTGTCTTCAAACCTCCACCAACCTTTAGTAGATATCATGTTGTAAACCATTTATTATTAGGTACTTTCCTCTAGAATTTTATCTTTGTAATTACATTAACACACTGACTGATTAATTTACTTAATTAGCAATAGCCGAGGTTTCTTATGAAACTTTAAATTGAGTCTTTAAACTTTAAGCTTTTGTTTATTGAGACTTTAAACTTTTGTTTGAGTTATTATTTTGACGGTTATGAAGAAATTTCGTGTCAATTAATTTTGGAAATTACGTTTCTAATTTGGTTTTTGATTAATTAATGCTTTCGTCTACAATTTTACGTACGGCATTAGTTAAAATACTGATTACATAAAATAAAATTAATGACATCATTAAATCTTATGCAGTGTGACAAATTAAAACATTTAAACAAAAAAATTTATTAAAGAAAATATTACAGAGCCTGAGAATTTAATAGAAAAACCTAGCAAGCTCGACCGAGGAATTGAGCCCACGCCATACATCCCATCACGTTTGTATTCCCCGTAGGGTTAGGCAGAGGTACAATGTAGACCCACAGTTCGCCAATATGTTTGTAGGTCCCATGTAATAGGGAGCGAGCCTATTGCCACTGGATACAAATCCAGACTCCGAGCTGCTACTGAGAATTTTATAGAATAACACTGCGCCCAATAACTTGCTCGACCTGGGGAACGAACCCCGGATCTCTGGCGTAGCGGTTGGGCTTGGGATCACTAGACTAATGAGGCAGTTCGTATAATAATAACTATGTTACATGTTTACGCACTCTTGTTTAACCCTCCCAAACCTCGGCCATCTAGGTCACATCATCTCCCTCCTAAACATAGAAAACTACTCAAAAGTAGTTCTAAGTGACACAGAATTAACACAATCAGCGATGGCCATAAAAAGCGCGTCCACGCCGCTAACTAGCTAGAACTTGTACACAAGTATATATGTATAAACAGAGAGACTTAACTACCGACACTCGGTAGAAACAAACAGCATCTCCGGCATATAACTACTAATATTTAAACAGACGATAGTGCATCGTTTGGTGCGTGGTAAACGAGGTAGCGGGAGCCGGTTAAGTCATGAGCGGCCTTGTTACCGAGAATCGCTTGCGAATAAAACATTTAGTTTTAAATTTTCTGTCTTACCACCCCAATTTAAATTAAATTACTTAAGGGTCCGGCGGAGCTTGAATTGCCCACAAAAACGTAATAACGAAATAAATCGTAATCCAGATAATATTCTATCAAATTATGATATTATTCGGATTTGGATACCGTTAATCAAGGTTCCTACGGTACTATTTCGTCTTGTACTACTTCACTGGAAATAAAAGACCGGAAAATCGTTCCAAACTTGGTAAACTTATCAAAAATTGCATTCGCTTGCATTTATTTCCAGTGAAACATTTTGGACGAAATGGTAGAGTAGGACCCTAGATTAACGGTATCGGAATCCGAATAATAACAGAATTTGATTAAATTGTTTTTGAATTACGATTTATTTCGGTATTACCTTTGTAAGAGATTCGGTCCGCCGGACTTTTAAGTTATTTCAGTCTCAATTTTATTTTAAATCGCTACCTAGCATGACTTGCACGCTACCGCAAGTGAAACGTGCAGTGTACACGCGGCACAAAGAGGCGCCGATGACGGCGATGTGTGGTCCCGAGTACCGGACACGGCGGGGCACCAGTACCGAATATCGTTTTTATTAACTAATAACTTTTATTGCCAAGCAAAGGAACGCATCACATTAAACCTTCCATCAAAAATATGTATGTAGGTACGTGATTATTTAAAAAATAAAAAACATTGACGAGATTTTATCGGACCGGTCAAAATTAAAAGAGCAAGCTTTTTAAAGTTGCATCTAAATGAATCCTACTCATTGCCAAATATATTTCAGAAGCTGCATTGCATGCATATCAAAACTTGCTTATTATAGCAACTACTTGCCAATCGGGAAAAAGAAAACAGTGAGTTACACACCTTGTAATCACTTCAATTTGTTTGAAAACTAAAAAGAATTCAGTCTCCATACATAAGCATCTGTTTACTCGATGAAAATTATAGTGCAATCTTGCGCAATCACTGGGGTGCTTTGTGTTTCGACCGCGTTCGGGTGAAATCGGCAATTATCGGACGAAACGATTATTTGCCGAAGGGACGTCGAGCACGACCGTTGTCGTGCCGACAGAAATGCTCCAGGCAAAAGCGTTTGACGATTTGTTTTATTTAACAAATGAAAGATTGCCTTAATAACTGTGGTCCGCCCGGATAAGGATGAAAACGAACCGCGGAATAGATAGTCTGGGAATTTCCAATTGACAGCAATGTTTGTTGCAGAGAAGCTCTAAGACAGTGAATAAACTAAAACATGCCGATTTAATCTTTCAAAGAAAACTATAGCTTTGTAATTAATTAAAATAACATTGTGCTAAACTATTCCATGAGAAAGAAGCAAAACTGAAATTGAAATGAAAAAGCTAAAACACGTAACAGACGAGAAATTTATTAGCACAATTACAGACTTAATTAAGGTTCTATCATAAAAACGAATAAGGTTGATAAAAGAAAGCAGATGACACGCAAGCGAGCAATTTACAGACGCACCCAGACGAATCGATAAGCAATAATGTTGATGAAATATACGATTATAGCAAGTTATAGGTACCTACTTACTATTCTTGAATAGGCGCCAGCTAGGAATTGCAATTTTCAGTCTAGTTTTAAACTGGTTAATTTAGTCTAGCTTTGAGAAGTCCCTAACCGCTAACGACTGAAATTACTAATCTGGCTTAGTCTATTACGCGTGTGTCGGCACATCTGAAGTAGTTTTACTGCAAAAGCTATGCTCTAAAGTTTAGAGCATAGCTTTTGTTACTACCTTGAGAAACGATGGTTTAGACTGTTTAGACTCTAAACAGTCTAAACCATCGTTTCTCAAGGTAGTAACCGCGCTCGTTACTATGGGGGGTTGCAATTTGTTTAATTAATTAGACCTACGAAAGATGTCATTTTTTTCTTTTTGAGTTGGAAATAAAATTATTCTCTGAAAAAAGGACAAATTAAGATATTGTTGGTTGTAGCCTAGCATTTTTTACTCAACGTTTTTGATATTTAGTGCATGAGTCGCGACTGGCGACTCTAAAAAGTTTGAGAATCTATGCTCTAAACAATGACTACCCTGTCGTGAGTCTTGTTAGTCCATTTTCTTGGAAATTATTCCGTCGTCTAGACAGATTATAGTTTTCAATCACTTGTAACAATGCCCACTCCACCTTAACCATTATTTAATCTGTGGTTGAATGTGGAGTCGCTGACAAAGCTTTTTAAGGTATGAACTAATTTTAACAAAGTTAAGTAAGTATTCAAAACATGAAACACTTATGGCTAAGTAATAACTATGCTCATTAATCGATCTGAAAAGTTAAGCTGCGCTTGCCGCCGTCAGCCTATAGATAGGTGGCCGTTTTTAGAGATAGAGACCCAACCGTGCCGCGTCGGTCCCGGTTGTCATACGATTGATGGTTAGCGTTTTAGATTAGGAGGTACGCATTTGTAATATAATATTCCGACATTCTGTAGATATTCTGTGCAAAATAGGTATGCATTTTTATTCGGAGCCTTTTAAATAGGAAATTTTCATATATTACACGACTTTATCATAAAATGCGTCATTACAGTACCTAAAGGATATTTTAAATAACATAATGGCAACTTTTGCGGTTACACTATCAAATTAACTGTTTTTTTTTTATAATAATGAATTCTCTGATACCTAAGGCTGGGTTTCCATAAGTCATTTAGAGGATATTTTTAATAAAGGATCATATAGAATAAAAATTAAATGCAGTTAAGTATATTATGTTGAATATTTTAGTAAAAATATTTGCAAATACGAAAAATATGCAATACATATTTGTTATTATGATTGATAGTGTTTGACCAGATACGAGTTTGGAGTTCTGGTTTCGGTTTTGGCCTCGGCCAACTTTAAACAAAAGCCGAATTTCAATTTCTGTTTTATAATAGCTATATAGCATAATCTAATCATTGTGTTAAGCTGTTCATTGTTTTGCTGTATCTAAAAGCAAGTAATATTACCAGGATTTCGTTCAATGTTATCATTGTACGCGTGTAAAAGGCCAAGCTCTCAGGCACCGTGCCAATTAAAGCCGTCACACTATAGGCGGTATAGGTAAGTACGTATCAAGTACTATTACCAGTTTACGTTGGCATTTTCTCAAGCAAGTGCTAGATGTATCATGAATTTTTATTTATTCCTAATAATTATATGCGAGCGGAGCAGCTGCGGCGTTGAATCAATTACGTATCATTTCACGATAAATTAAGTTGGAAACGGTGTACAGGCTTTTTTTATTTAGTACTACCGAGACTGGCGCCATGAAGACAGCTGAACATATTACGCACCGGTCCAAAGCCCACATACGGACAAGCATAATTTCAACGGATGCGTGTTGTTCACAGACAATTACCTCTAAAAATGCAACTCTACTTTATAATTTTTAGGAAATGACACAAAATCGTTCACAAGCTCGTCTCCTAAACCATTAAGCAACCGACCTATGATTTGACGAACTAACGAAGGAGCCGTAAAATTCTTCCTATAATCACCGTGGACCGCTCCCAAAGCGCGGGAGGGGGGTCTGATTATAGGGTAACCACCCACTGGCGGCCGCGGGAATCCGACCGAGACGAAAAACGAAATGTCTTAAAACAATAATATACGGTTGGGATTTTATGCCCTTTTATGAATTGTGCACACCAAGAATAAGGTTGTTAGTGCATTCTTCTAAATTGTACATTATGACTTATTACTTTTGAATTATAGACGGACACGATTTCGCTTAGCTCTATAATTGTAAGGGCTTCTAATATTTGATGATTGCGTGCCGCGTCGTTGCGTGTTCGTTTTGTATTCATTATTCTTTGTTTAGAGTTCAGATTCCACGAATACAATCATGAATACTAGTTCTCTGTGCAGCTATCAGTAAAACATAGGTAGGTATCTGTTAAGTGCAATATTTCAGTATGCGATTTTATCGTCGTCTCTAACTAATTTTAGATGGGTTTAAAATAAGCTCATTTCAACCGTTGCATTCGAAACATTCTTAAATGAAATAAAGTGAGAAAATAAATGGAAAATTGTTGTTATAGAGCTTTCTATTATGCATTCTAAAACTCTTCCTTCCTTTTAGAATTTTCGTTTAACATGTGAACTTCGGCTCTTATAGCTTCGGAATAAGGTATAAAATGCCGGGGATTAAGGTAACTAGACATTATTTATAGGTAAACGGGCAATTCTCCCGGAACGCTTCGCTAATTGACATTAAATGCTAGTCGTTTGTCATTCATGTTCTTGAGTTTGTATCGTCACGTAACAGGGAATTAAAACTTAAAACCTAAACCTTTTTTTACGCAGTATAAATCATTAGTGATAGATCAGAAAAATAGATTAAATCATTAAAGTGGTATATGTCGGTGGATTTGCGTTTACATTTGCTCTTAATAAAAAAATACATCTCTAATAAGTGATAAACTGATGACCTTTAAGGAAGAAAACAACATTAGTCTTATGTTCAATTACATTATTATAGTATATTGTAACTGTGAAACAAAAAATGTAAGTAAACTGGATTCCATCCGAAAATATTTTTTTACTATTTCTCACAAAAGTGCCTATAATTTTCGGCTAATTTGGCATCACTCAACCTTTAGAGAGGGCCGCGTGTTTGATACCATCTTTTGGTCTCCAATTGGTTTTTAATCGACGGATGTAGGCCGACAATAATTCTAGTTGAGAAATGATAATTCGAAGACATATGGTTGTGGTCGGGACGATGATTATTTTAATTTTAAGGTGGAAAATAGGGGTCTGAGATATCTTTCCGCGGTACTTTAATTACAGATACAGTCTAATGAAATGCACTTTTTATAACGCGTTAAGCATGTGACTAAATTATACAGAAAAGCAATAACTGAGTTTGCATTTGTACGCATGTGCTTATGGATGAGGTAAATGCTAAGTACCTGTAACAATATTAACTACATGTAAATTAGTTTTATTATTACTCTTTCTAAGAATGAATATTTTCAAAATGTAAAACACATTATTGTGTATGCGAAAACATGAACGTTAATTAGCTGAACGTTTAAAGCTGTAAATATTAATTAACTAAGTGCAAACTACTTAACACCGAATGTGAAAATGACTATCGAGAGAATAGTATCGGAATGGATATCACGTTTCATGAGCAACCAGTAGATACTATTAGGAAACCACATGGGAACACCACTAACATCTTATATTGATCATGACTCTAGTCTAGTTAGGTGCCCTATATTGTTATTCCTAGCTACTAATCAGCCATCTATACTAATATTATAAAGCTGAAGAGTTTGTTTGTTTGGACGCGCTAATCTCAGGAACTACTGGTTGGAATTGAAAAAATCTTTTTGTGTTAGATAGTCCATTTATCGAGGAAGGTTATAGGCTATATAACATAACGCTACGACCAATAGGAGCAGAGCAACGCGAGTGATACCGCAGGCGGGTCGCTCGTATATAAGAAAACAAAATTTCGAACTTTCTTTGCTGTTTACAAATTAATAAGACCAAGATAAATATCTGTCCCGCCCTCCTTTTGATCAATTTTTTCGTAGC
This sequence comes from Acronicta aceris, assembly GCA_910591435.1. NCBI lineage: Eukaryota > Metazoa > Arthropoda > Insecta > Lepidoptera > Noctuidae > Acronicta > Acronicta aceris. The sequence continues at coordinate 11,690,603 of OU342771.1, read as the reverse complement.
GTTTACCTGAGATAAGAAGAATTAGGATAAAGGATTTACTTTCACAATCTGGGCCCTATTTTATCGCACACACACACTGCGAAAGAATATGCGTACACAAACGAATGATTAATGCATGTTATGGCACACTGTACACGAATAGGAAATCCCAGTATATTTTGGAACTCTTTACAACTACACGCACAATTTTATGCAAATACGTTCTTTAAAGTAGCTCTTTGAATAATAGTGTTGGTATAAGAACTCTTTTTAAATAGGTTTTATTTTAATACATTATTTACGAGACGTCTTGCTATGATTGAATTAATGCGCCTGAAGCGGCTGTTTGCGTGGGTAGCAAAAAATTACCAATCTTTGTTTTAATGGCCCCCAGCTATACATTAGATGATTAGCCTATTAATTTTGTATCAAAACTATTAATATATTTGTGTAATTGATGGACGATGGAGCTGGCAGTTAAGGTTCAATGTGACGTATGAAATTATCAGAATATATTTTGGTTTGTTTGTACTCCTATTTAAAAATACAGATCAAAAAACGCACACCAGCAGGTCAAACAAGTATTGTAATTAACGAAAACCTAAACATTTTAATGAATGTGCATGTTAAGTGACTGTTTGAAAATTCTCTCTAGTTGAACTTTAAATTACAGATCTACAAACGTGTTTATAATATTTCAATTGCACGCTGTAAAAATGATTCAGTCGTCTCCTTGACTGAGTCGGGCAAACATTAACTTTATTCATTAGCTTATTTATTTATATCTACGAGACAGATGGATTTATGAAACACATTAGACACTATGAGAAAAAAATAAACTTATATTAATTAGAACTGTCTCCGGATGATATATTTAATAGGAATTTAAATTTAGCATTTTTATTATAACGTGGAATCCAGCAAAGTTAGATAATCGGTATCCATTTGTTACCAATTTTATCTTTACCCATCATTAGAATTTTAAAATTAATCATGAACGTTATAATTAAAACTAAAATTCTAGCGATGAACCTCACTTGTAAATGCATGGTACGTAATCATGATTCTGCATCATATTTAATTAAGAGACTATTTAGTTCCAGTCGCTAGATAAATAACGATCGTTATTAATTTTATTATATTGTTCAAATAACTGCTTGCTTGCTTGGTTTAAATTTATTTGTAAATGGTAACTAAAATATATTCTTAAATATCTTACCGTTAATAAAATAATATTTTGTACCTTATTGCAGTTTATTATAATATTGAGCAGTGGGGATTAGTTAAAAGATACTTGTACGTTGTAATTTTTGCAAAATCTAACACATAGGTACCTTAATTTCTATAAGTACTATTTTAAAGAGGTATATTGTTAGTTTGTATGTAGGGGGTGGGACTAATCTAAGCTAATGATTTAGGGGGTAATCTCCGGAACTACCCACCAATCCCATTGCGATATTTTTTTTTAGTTTTATCATGATCATATCCACGATTTTGCCGGCACATACAGCACACCCGATTGACTGAACCACTGAGCCGTGTTATACAAATCAATTAAGGGCGACGGCGACGTCCGACTGTAAAGAAAGGTCCATAAAAACAATTCAGAGGCCCCTAATTGCTCCGTCTGTCTGTCTGTCTGTACTAATGAACACATGTTAATAGACCCACTCGACTATAATAAAAGATATAGTGAGCGTTTTAGTTTTACAATTGACTATGTTTGATGATTTGAAACGAATTCTTTACATACTGAAACGTTAAATGAACTTGATTTCTTTACTTGTTATAAAATAATAAATAAGGTAACATGCTACTGACTATACTTACAAGGTGATATTCTGTCTATAAAGATTGAAGCCGACAAAAGTTTGGTTCAAAATTAAAGAACTTGAAAGAAAACCTCTTACTATTCTGTTTGTGCATGTTTCTTGAGGGAATTGAACCCAAGATGACCGATGACAAAACCGTTTCAGCCAGTAAATCGTCAAAAGTTACTAACTTCTGGACATACGAAACTCAAAGCTTCCAAACTCTCGCATGAATTAGTTGACGTTCCAAAATTAATTCAACATCTGCATAGCACAAATATTCACTCACAATTCAAAAATATTTTATTACGCCAGTCGCAACAAAATTATTTATTTTCGTGGTGCTCGTGTCAGTCAAATAAACAAAAACTTACTAACGATGGGATGATGCTCAGCTACTTCATTTAGTACTAGTGTCATTACGTCAGTCGTAATGCCAGCTCCACACGTTGGCCGCAATGTCACCACCAATGCTATTCAGCCAACGTGTGGATCATACCTCATACCATACATTTTGATTGGTTCATATCGCTTAACGTCAACGTTGGTGGTATTGTTGGTCCCACGGCAACGTTTGGAGACGGTGTAAATCGCGGAGACGGTGTAAATCGCATATTATACAGGCATATGTGTTCGGTAAAGAGTACTAAAGAGCTAAGTGTCTGTCGCAAGCGCAACTGAAGTCGTTGCGCACTGACAGACAAACTGACGGATTTATGAGCGTCCTATTGACCCGAGATTAACTGTTAGTTCGGTTTTTAGTCGCCCATGATAACAGAACACGCTAATAAATTACGTTCAGTACTCAAGTTAGCTAGTAACAATATTTCAGACCAGTTTTGACGTGTGGTCCTTTTAAGGTGTTTTACCGACTAACATGCTTATTGAAATTACATGTAATTATAACAATTTATTGCAATAATATATAGGACAGAATTACATTTGCGATTTAAACCTCATCGAATGCTGATACCGATACTCGTTATTTGGTTTCGACACAAATTTTGGTCACCTCTATTTTTTATAATACAAGTTGATTTAAAAAGAACTTCCATTTACAGGTTTAAAATACATGCCATACTATAACGCTCGTATTCCCTGAGGGGTTGGGCAGAAGTGTAGGTACCGCTACAGTAGGTACACTTATCACCTTATGTTTAGGTCCCATGTAATAGGAGGTTATTGCCATCAACGGGGCGTAATTTTAAACTTAGAGCTGCTACTGAGGATTTCATCGAAAAACCCAATTTGCACGACCTAGAAATCGAACCGAGAACCTCTTACTCATCACACACTAAGTTAATACCATCGGACTAACGAGGCAGACTATTCGAAGGAGAATTTATTTATTTTTAGGATTTTTAATTTAGATTAGATTAGATTATTAATTATACCATAGCTTTTTACTATTTAAGCAAATTAGTAATAAAAATAATGCTAGCATGAATTACTGTCCATGCTAGCATAATGCTGGTTGTCAAACCTTAAACGTCTCTACGTACTATAATGGGACTCTTTAGACCTTTGTAGCATAAGAATCAGTACATTAACCAGTTTTAAAATAACTCCACACAATACATTTTAAACCGCACATAAATAATACTATTAGCCGCTTATTTGCTCACGCGCATCATTCGTGGAACGCGTAAATAAAATGCGTAAACAATGGAAATTAGAATCAATATGCGCATATAATGCGAATACCTCGAGCCGTGACTCATATCGCTTATAACTATTGTGATATAACACCCTGAGTACCGAAAACCGGCCAACTTCAAACAATACTTGTGCCCGGTGAATGGCAATAGGCTGGCCTCATTACACGGTATCAGAACACCAGCGATCTGTGATTGTACATTGGTACATCTCTGGCTCAAACACAGGCACATGCACAAAGTCCAAGGAGATTTTTCCCCGTGTGCGGACGGGTTACAATTCAGTTCCTCACTGCCGTTCAGATAGACCTCTCGGGGTCTGACTGGCTGGCATCCACCCTTACGTCGGAGTCTGCCGTAAAGCACCTTGGTGTGTGTTTCGATTTTTGCACGTAAGAGCCAGTTCCCCCTCAGTTGCTGCGGTTCTGGCAGTCTGCAGTCCGTTGGGGCTCTTAAAGCTCGGCAACGTATCAGCAACACCTCTGGTATTGCAGGCGTCCATGGGCGGCGATGACTACTTACCTTCAGGTGGCTCGTCTGCTCGTTTGCCGACCTAATTAATAAAAAGAAATATTTTTGCCCAGCTCACCAAGAAAATATGTCGCCAGAATTAATCTAACTATTTAAAATACGAACATAATCTTATCTAATGATTAACTTAAATTAAATGCTCCGGTTAGTCATCGTTTTAATGGTTAACAGCAAACTATGAAGTGGACAATAACCAAGAGTAATAAATAAAAGTTATTGTAAAGACGCGGCCCCGTCGCGATTTATTATAAAACCTACGCATTGTCGTTTATAATTATTATGGCTACTAAAATATAATATTATTTATACATATTGCGTACTTGATATAAAATTATTTGGTACTTCAAATCTTTCGTCTAAAATAATTCCTTCTAATCACGACTCCAAAATTCATTCAATTCCATTTGAATACGGAGGTGTCGACCAAACTGATTGCAAATCAAACATTATTTCCATCCAATAACGAAATGTATTAACCCACTAACTAAATAAATAAATGAAATGCAAATATGAATATATTTGATAAATAGAAATCACGATTTGGTTGTTAAAATTCAACACTAGTGCTGCGCATTCAATTTGCAAATAAACATCGATAAAGATCTTAGAGATCGCGTTTTGGCATGTCATCGATGCGATAGCGATCATTATAAGCGACAGTGGCGCCAAAAACAGTCGCGCAATGAGGTCACCGGTGGCGTCGAGCCAAGTGCATATAAAACGACTCACGGCTCGCCCCATACTGACGCCAACAAGTGAAGTTTTTATCGATACTTTGATAACTATACCTAACTATAAATGCGGACATTAAACTAAAACTATAACGCAAGCGCACCAAATAAACCTTGGATTTTGTTTAGTGAAATGTAATTGATTTAAAGTGTATTCCAAAAGTTATTGTAAACATATCTCGGATATTTGAATACAGCGTAACTCAAATGCTTGTGGGAATAATGGCTCCGTTCCAAAACAAATTTTGCAAGTGTATTAGCGAATCAGTTAATAACTTTTCACCTCCGCATTTCTGTGACAACATAGATGCATAGTTTACCAAGATGGTTTTATTACATTGATATTGTCACTGTTCAGATATCAAAATTAATCACAGGAACTAAAAGCTATTGCAGTGGCAGACGGCCAAAGAATGGTGGCGCCAACGTTGCGGACAATTACAGATATAGGAGCTGTGTAATATGAGCCGAGAAATAAAACTGTGATGATGAATGCTACACCACTGCACTAATGACGGTCATAAAGTAAGTATGAAGAAAAATTATTTGTATTTACGCTTTAATTTATAAAATACTACACGTTCCTGTATCATCTTTACTAAATTCTTCAGAATATTGAGGATTCGTTTTTATTACGCGAGATGAAAATGACTATTTTTTCTCATAAGAAGTCTCGCCGGCTGGTAATACAATTATCGCGTTGGTAAGTGAAAAAGATAATAGTGATGGGCGTGCAGTCTTGCTAATCGTCGATCGAGACAGGCGCCGCGCCGTGCCGCCCCGCAGCCCTGCAATGAGGTCGGCAGGCGACAAGCCAAGCGAAGCGCAACAAACCGACTGCATTATTATGTATCGATAAGTGTACAGTCCTTACTACTATACAATAACTAATAAAGTTTATAGTCAGTAAGCGTGAAATGCTTGTCATATACATAGTTATGGCCTACCAAGTAAAAAATTACAGATACAACAGAAAATGTATTGTTCTGGGGCGCCACCGGGTCCCTAATACATATATGATTTATTGATGTAAGCTTTTATTGAACTAAAAATTCTTAGGTTTACTGTTCTGTACACTAATGCAAAGTGTCGTCTATTTCATTAGTGTGGATTTTGCAGCACATACATACGAGTAGGTAATGTCACTGCGATGGAAGTCGGTCTATTGTGATCGCCTCAACTCTCGTCTAACTTCCTAACCTAAGCCATAACATAAACAAAACATGCTACACGATATGAAAATAATATTGTCACCGAAACTAGCAACAAGGTATTGTATGCAGTCGAAATCGATCGATTATTATGACTGGTAAGTTTATCGACACAATATAGCACGTCACTAGCGGATGTGCGGCGCCTCGTGCGCCGGCGCCGCTGGAGTTTCGCAAACAATGCACCGTGTCCCTTCTACTGTCGCTTTGGAAAAAAGCCGATTGTTAATTGTTATGCTAATAATTATTTTAATCGCCCATTTTTGCATGTGCACAAAAATTTATTATGTGCATTTTATGCAACATACAAATATAAAATAGACTTAATGTGTACCTATTAGGATTTTTAAGCTAGTTTAACAATAATGAACAAACAACCTATTGTTTTCTGAACTCAAGTTAATAAATTTTTTGAAGAACATTTTTAGAATTTATGCTTGTTCATATCAAGCATAAACATAGATAAAGATAGATTAGGACGATAGCATCAAATCAACCAGATAGATATATGAAAGTGATTGGCAGGTCATTATACTTTACATCCAGGCATTTCCAGTGATAGCACGGCCACAACAAATACCTGAAAAAAAAAAGATTTCATTAATAAACTGTAAAGAAACAACATAGGTAATTGCAACATCATTGACAAGAGTTTCAATAAGATCTCAGTCACAGGCTCCTACACTACTTTCATCCCACTAAGAGAAAACCTTTTGAGAAACCTTGACCTAAGTCATAAACATAATAGGTACCATTATTTGATCATAACAATTACTACAAAGGACAGTTTTTGAGGAATATTAAGGCTGGTTTACAGAATGAATAGCCATAATAAACTTACAGTAACCTTCTCACAATGATATCGTTAAAGTGAAATATTAACCCGTTCAGTGATGCATAAATGGGAATTAAAGGGACATTTTTTACAATTTTACAGGGCCGCTAACTATTTTAGGAATAAGAGCTGAATATTTTTATCAAGCCCTGCAGTGGAAAGTCTGACTAAATCAGTCTTTCCACTTGACTAAATCAAAATATCTAGACAACGAAACTGCACTCATGAAGTGAATTATCACGAAGAAACCTACACTTAATGACCTGAAAAGAAAACACAAACACGCAATGAGTCTGAAGAAGACTTGCCCTTAAGTGAGATGGTCAAATGTCACCCTGTATACATTACCATGTACCTACTTAGGTACAGGACTGTCTGAGGTTACAGGATACAAGGGATGAGGGTAGATGACTAAATGCAGTTGTGGAAGAAATACCTCGACCACGAATATACGCATGTTTAGTCGGTAGGAGAGCAACATAGGCCGCGGTTGCTCATGTGGATTTTCCGCAAAAAAAGCATCGTAACTAATTTAACTAGTTATGATAAAAAAACATTAAAACCCATAGAATAATTATACACATTATCTGATTCCCAATCTATTAGGGATGTCAGTTATATGGTCACACGTTAGATACTATTTTAGATGGCGCCAAGTGTCTACGAGGGGTGCTCAATGTGGGGACTACAAATGGTAATGCGATCAGACCATCCCTTATTATTACTCCACAAAAACGTGAAAGTAAAAGAAGAAAGAAACGAAAATAGACGGCCATTTAATAACCGAATTTATGTTTTTTAACCTTCGGTACAACCCTATTACTAGGAATATTAGAATTGTAATGTTGAACTATAGATATTTATATCTGTGTGTTGAACACTGCAAAAGTAAGTAATAATACACAAGCAAATGTGTGCGTACTCAGATAGGGTTGCCTTTAAGAAGTGCTGGAATCGGGGTGAGTATCTGAAGTTAGGAAGAGGCGAAGTGGCCGTTCAGGGGCCATATTATGACGTGTTAACGCCATCAATTATAGGTTGTAAGAAAGAGATGAGGTTATTTAATATGTTGAGCGGCATTTCTTTCTCACAACGTAAAAATGATGGCGTTAACACGTTATAATACGGCCCGTGCACGTATTACCAACTTATCATTCGTATATTACCATATAGAAAACCAATAATGAAACCGGTAACAAAAACCAGAAATACATAACACAGGACTTCAAGACACACAATTACCAACGTTCATGTAAAAACAAATGCGTGTTGTATACAAAACGTGTGCGTATGCGCAAGTAGCAGTTATGTTTATTATTGCAGCCGGCATAATATAAAACTTATAAACAACGCTCCGATTTACAAGCCACTGTCCGTTATAAATAAACACGTGACTGGTAGCGACAGCAAGGAAAGTTAACCTCTTGATAGAGTTAATAAAATAAAATAAAATATAACCTATCATGCTTGTATTCCCCGAATGGGTTAGACAGAGGTGTACAAACTAATGTAAGGTATACAGTCCGTCGGTATCTTTAGGTCCCATGTATGGGCGTCGAGCCTATTACCAGAGCCAAACCAGGCACAAATCCAAACGCCGAATTACTACAGAACTTCATATTTTCTATGAAGTTCAGTAGCAATTCGGGGTTTGGATTTGTTCCCATTACCCAATAGCACTTAGCTCGACTTGGGAATCTATCCCTCTATCTAGTGGCGCTTAGTACCTACCACTAGATTAATAATACCCTAGTGGCACTAAGCGCCACTGCTACAGCTACGTAGCTATTACCTAGTATTTTTAAAGGACCTGAGTTATTTAATTTAACCCAACGTTTTCCTTTAAACTTATTTAACTTAATACTTAGGTTCCTTACCTAAATAGTAGTTATCCTTGTTTTATCAAATTTATTTCTAGTAACTTATAATTTAGTACCTAACGCAAAAAAACATTAGTCTAAGTACGGAACATGAGGAAAATAATTTGTTTACTTTATAATTCCGTATCGATTAACTCTACATTTTATAGTTTTTTTATATTTATAAGTGAATAATAAGTATATTAAGTTATTAACCGAAATAATAATCGATAAAAAATATAAATAAAAAAAACCAACAAATAAGTATGCTGACGGTACAAAACTTTTTCAGTTTACATCCACATCTGTCGCCACGCGCCGCTTACGCATACACCATCACCAATCATAGAAGATCTTCCCCGCCCCTCCCAGCCCATACTAATTAATACAATCGAAGAGCTACAGAGGCAAACTTGAAGTATCAAGTTACACTGGTGATCCAAGACCCCAGGTTTGGTGTAAAGTCGTCTTCCCGTTTCTAGAATGTTCTATTTGAAGGCGATATCCCACCGAGTCTAAAAATATGGAGTTATTTAAGCACTATATGTATAGTTTTTGAGTATCGAAGATGGAGCTGAATATTACAGAGATAAATGCTGTTAATTTTTTTTTCTTTATCAAGCATAAAATTCTTCTACTATGGTGTCCGCTCTGAGCTACATAATAACAGTAGATTGCTGTGCTAACTGTCAAAATTGACATTTACAATGCCTGGCAAAATAGGTCGAAAGATTCGAACATTATAATATAACCACAAGAGCGCGCTGTTGAGATGTTGCAAGCATAATGACAGCTAATTTCTGACTCCCAGGGAAACAAGTTTACATAACACAGTCTGGTTTCCCAAACCATAGATGAAAACAAACAATGTTTAAAACAATATGTACGTCTATGTAAACTAATTTAGGTCACAAGGTTGGCTCGCGGCGGTCGAGGCCAACAGTTGCCAGTTGCGGTTAAGTGTAAACGTATGTGAACACAATTTTATAATAATTTTCACAATTCCCATCATAAGACTCTAATTGAGAAAATTTCACCCGAGTTTCACACAGAAAAAATAGTCACGCGATATTTAATTTAACGGAAACGCGACAAAGCGACGCCACTGTGCGCCTACGCCGTTGTCTGCTAATGGCAAATAAGAAAATAAAAACGATAACAATAGTCGCAAACTAGAGAATTACGCAGGTTGTATATATAAAATGCAAATAAATTACGGCTTTAATGAATAAATTATGAGTACAACGCGGTGCGCCGCGGGAAAAAATAGCGCTCTAAGTGCGGCGCCGGCGCCAGCGGCGGCGCAAGGATAAGCTTTGCACGCGCACACCTTACCCGCAAATAGCCTGGGCGAACACAGAATTATATACCTTAAGACATAAACATAAAGCTCTAATTAACCCAACAAACAGTTGTAAATACGACGTTGCTAGACAAACGGCGGATTCTGAATGCGCTCATGCGACCGTAGCGAGTCATTACGATACTTTGAAAGTGTTACTCTATAAAAACAAACCAAACTACACTTTAATCCTGTGATATAAAGTCTCTATCGCAATCGATTATGTACTCGAAAATGTGCTCTATCCTTGTCTTTGAACATAGTAAGAAGCAAGATCGAAGGAGTAAAAAATATATCCGCGAGCGCAGCGTTCCCGTTTGTTTTGACACGTTACATGAAGCAAGCGAAGTGATAAATATCTTAGTTCGGACAGATGCCCGGGCTAGTACGTAAATTCAATTTAATGCAACTCGCGCGACAACGCGGAAGCTGAGCCAGCTTTAGATACGAGTATAAAGTAGGCGTGTGAGAAACTGAGAACCGACGGCGTTGGTTGAGCACCCAAATCTTGTGGACAAACCACTTGAAAAACCCACTGCAGATGAACAATGGACACTTATAACACTACTTACACTAAACTCAAACACTTAGAAGATGTCCTGGGAAAATCTTTTACAAGTCATCAAATAATGCAGTGGAAGTTTGTTTGACTTTATATATTTAAATCAGCACCAGGTGCGGTTGAAAGATGAAAAACATAAATTCCGGTTCGATAACAGATGTTAGCCAGCCGACGACCATACTATTGATGTAAACGTTCATTATTTGGAACATAACGCTTTATGTAACCTGAAATAATCCGAGGAGTTAGCTAACAAAACAAATGCCGTAATTTTTATCAGAGAGGAAAGAAATCTCCAACCCACAATCAAATCGTAAGGCAAATAAGCGACCGTACCGGTGTTATCAAATAGAGCCCACGCTCATAATCTCGAAGGTGCCCAAACCTCTTAAGTGCCATCCTGCGACCGAGTTTTATTATCTCGGGTCTTGAAGCACCGCTATCTTAGGATGTTGTCCTTATTCCACAAAAACTACAAAACCTTATCAACGTACACGAACCTCGACTTAAGGCGGTCCCTATTTTTATTCGTTCGACGAAGCTTTTAACCGTATCGGCGCGGTCCCAACCCCGCCGAGATTTATAAGCGTCTGGTTCGATTTACAGGTCGGCGGAAGTCTACATTAGGTAACGGAAACCTGTGAGTGTTCCCAATACGTAATTTTAGACGGTAAAAGCCGAGCGACATTGCTATCGAAAGCCACTTCGAGATAATTGAAGTGGAGGGTGCAAACATCGAGTGTATAGGAGAGTTCAAACGGATCCTTAAAATGGTCCCTTTTAGTCAGGATGAAAACAGAAGCAATTATTATTAGACGATAACAGCTGCATGCACCTCTTAGCCATATCTCTTTTGTATAAATAGTTCACGCTACAATTAAAGACCACAAAGTAAGGAACATCAATTTAGAATTTTATGAGAACCGTTCCAATTGGTTGCTCTTAACTTGATTGAAGATAGCGTGGCCGAGCTCTTGAAGTTCCATTAAGGGTAATGAGTGTCCGAGGAATTTCAAGTGACACTGTATGATGGAGTGGCGTGAGGAGCGCCGCTGACAGGTACACGATGAGTCAGCGACAAACATAGCACAAAGAGCCAACAAAAGGAACGAAACAATGAGAACGAATTGCTGTTGAAACTTTTAAACATTAATACGGTGAAACACAAGCTGGAAGTCTTATTATAGCGGTTCGCAATATTATTTGCAGCGACATCGGTGAGCTCGTGTAGGCAGGTAAGCAATTAACAAGTCGAGTAAAGCATAGAAATTGGCGGCAACAGTAAATGGAGATAATTTACTAGATCTAGTACTAAGCTTTCGAGACTCGGTAGACTATTAATCACTTACAGCGACACGCTAATGGCAAGTACACCGTAATTAACTTCCCGACCACACGAAGCAGATCCAGAAACAATATTTCAAATGGAGCCACTTGAGAGAGGCAAAACGATTCAGGTAGATTTTATGTTTAGAAATTGTTTTGGAAAAAATTGCCACCCTTGTTTGGCAAATACGAGCAGGTAGAGTGTACCTGTTGGGACTAGTCGAGAACAAAAGGGGCTCCTAGAGGCGTCGGTGTTAATGGCAGTATGATGCGGTGTGGGCGACTAAGTCAATTAGGCCATCCGTCGCCGCCATTCCGGGAATGTCGCCGACAAATGACTGGGTACGATAAGACGCTAAGACAAAAACGTCTTGGAGTCCTTTTGCCCTTTTTGCTCGCGCCCACCTTTGCCGTTTCTGATAACAGCACCTTTTCTTAATTGAGTTTCTGTGTCCTGTGATTCTTTATCACCAAATCCCATTAGGGGCTTGACATGGGCCAGTTAAGTTTATCGGTACAATTAACTGCGCATAATCTCGCGTCTAAAAACAAGAGTTTTATTATTGCCGAAATATTCGGAAACTGATAACGTTATATGAATATAAGTGACGATTTTACTGCTGTTTAATGCGGTGTCAAGGCGAAGTCATAAGGGGTTATAAATCCGGTCATAAAATCAGATAGTATGAACATGCATTAACTTATTGTGATTCCGAAATTAAACATTTTCTGTGGATGTTTCCCGAGTATATTCTTATTTGTGTACACAAAGCTTTAAGGTGTATCGTGAAGAGCATTCACATGCAATTGATATTTCTGTCGATAGCCGCGCATCCGCTGTGTAATTGATAAAACGAAACAACAAATTGTGTTTTAGCATTGACTTCTGAACAACAGAACCGTGCAGCAGTCGTTAAGTGAGATAACGCTGTGAGTCACGTCACGGGTGCAAGTGCTTTCGTCCCGTGAATAACATCCTCTATGCTTAGTATATTGTGGTGTTCCATGTTTCCGTTATTCTTTTTGATACTGATTTTCCAGATGCCACTGCTCTGTAGTCACGGCTCGAGTCTTGATCTCGTTTTGGAACTGAAATCATTTGATGTTTTTGGCTCACATTCAAGAGCATCAGTATTTTTAATTCGAATAGTGTACTTCGATTATACAATTGTTAAATTTTAAACGGAACATTAAAATGAATGTGATCTTAAAATTGTATGTGTTGTGTTCATGAGTTTACCGAGATAGTAAGCTCTTAAATTATAGTTATTAAGGGGAAAGCTCTATCATTCGACAATTAAACGGAAAAGCTTAAAAATACACAAAAAAAAATCTTATAAAAAACGAATTAGGATGTCAAGTATACAGATAGGTTTTATAGGTTTCTATTTCGACTTATTTTAATTTACATTTAAATAAAAGGGAAAAACGATAGTCATAAATTTTCATTACAAATCAATATCGATGTATGGGAAAATTTAGCTCCAAAAAGGTATAATAAAAAAAATCCTTTTGAAATTTCTAATGGAGGATATTCATTACCCCTTAACATCGTGGGGGAATGTAACAGGTAATACAGTAATTATAGTTGGCAATAAACCTTACAGCCATAGTGTTGCAGGTATTAAAGATGCAATCTACAGTCACTGGCATTTGACCCGGGACTATTGCGTTTATACAGATATTAATTTTTTTTCTATTGGATTTTGAAATCGATTTTCTTGTAAATGCATTTCTGATTAATTTTGCTTTATGAAATAACACTTTCAAGAGATTTTTACTATATCAATAAAATTGATGCTTAATGTTCGCAATTACGTTTTTTGACACCCGTCGACCGTGACTGAATATAATCTTGTAAGGGTGAAGCAGTGCCGATGGTCTGGTATTATCTGATGATGATATGGACTTCCATTGAAGGTCTACTCATTAGTTTTAGAATTGTATTATATTGCCTATTATTTGGCTTTACTACATTAGGTCGGGGATACTTCAATACCACGTAACAATCATTAGCTGTAAGGTTTAATTTTCGATGTTATTTAATTCAGCGGTATTGCACTATCCACGACGATTTTCCAAAACGATTTCCGAAACTTGGTACAGTAAATGCTGAAAAGTCCATAAGCACGCTAAGGATTACATTGCTATGAACAGTACGAGCAAGCTCGATACAGCCAGCGCGTGTAGAAGGTCGTAAATCAAACTAAACGTCAAGCTATTGCGTTGTGAGATTGCCTATGGACTTTTGGTCGCCACTGTACACTTATTTGGGAACAATTATCACCCTTATTACTCCATAGTCACGCGAACGTTTCCATAGATTATAGGTGGCTGGAGTATACATATTAAGCCTAATTATAATGAAGTCAAGAACATAAAATTATACATACATAGCAATTATAGAAACATAATTTTAAATAACTACCATGATATATAATGCATTGTATACATATCATACCCATTATACTGTCCCACTGCTGGGCACGGGTCTCCTCTCAGAATGACAGGGATTAGGCTATAGTCCACCATGATACCGTATGAATAAATTGCCGTTATTGCTTAGAATAATATTGTTATTTTGATACTAAGTGACCTGGGTTTGATTGTTGGTGTAATTTTCCTGGGTACGAGTAGCAGGGTAGCGTTTCGATTTGTGCTCGGTTAATGCCAACACGCTCGCCCTCTTTAACATAGGTTCCTTTCGTGCAAATGAAATGTTTTAATTGTCGCAAACTTGACAAACTTTTGTAAAATATCATAAGACAAGATCATTAAGATGGACGCTTAGGAAGTACCTCATCGACTAGAATCTAGATATAAAAAAAAAACAACTGTCATGTTAACTAGAGGACGTTCAAAATCGTTGTCCACACAAAAACACCAAACTACTCGTACTACCACTCAAAAAACTAGTCCCAATATTTATTTGTACAACACGCTATGAAACAATAGTTTGTATGAAGTTTATGCTGCGTCAGCGCCGGCGCATTAAAATATTTATAAGAGCCCGCTCCCACCCGGCCCTTTTATTATTGTTTTTGTATTGGATCAAATAAGGCTGTTGTTATTATAATTGAAACTGCATGCTTTCATCTGTTTGAACAGAATTAGATTTTTTGTTTTTTTATTAATGTTTTTTTTTTTAGCCTAAACGGCTGTGGTACCTCTGAATATCAATTAACAAGCACAATCCTTATTCGAACTATAACACTTTTTAAATCTCTTTTATCAACTTTCTATTTTTAAATTACTAGGATTCAGATGAAAATCACAGAATGGACTTAAACTCTAACTTACGTTTAGGAAATTTAGCCAACCAAAATGTTTTTTTTTTTCAGAAATGTTATAAGGCGTACTTTTAAAATACTATGGATACCTACGAGCACATTAAACTTATTACATATGTACTACATGTTAAAAAAAAACATGAATATTTTAAAGTCTCGTCATTGCTATTTCCTCAGCACGCTATGACATTTAGAACTCAATATTTTTTTATATGGCGCGGGCGCCCGTAAAATGTTATAAAAATCAGTCGTCAAAGAAATCGATGTTATTATACGCAGTTGTTTAAATATTTTGTTAAGTAGAAAGTACCGTTACTTCTGTGAAATTGTACCAAATGCAGTTTTGACATCAATAAACTGGTAGCATTTACATACCGGGCGTCATTGACGAAGCAGCGCGGGCGCCACTAAATTGTACCTCACGCCATAAAGGTATGTTATGTACCTATAACATATCTGGTATATAAGGTTCCTTCAGACGTATAAGGAATGTTGTCTATTTGTTCAAGTGGCATCTGCCGCATACATTTACAAAGACAACATGGACATCGTACCTATATGAAGTTTGTTTTAACTAATGTTTGCAAATACGCGCCGTGTTTGATTTGAAATTAGGTAGCGCCATTGTTAATCTTAAATGGAATTAGCTTGGTATGTTTGATCACGTTTTATTAATAAAATATTTATTTTAATTACAGGTTATGGCTTGTTTTTGTATTCATATCGATAAGGAATTTAATTAAGGACGTAGAAGGAAAATAAAATTGCGATAAACGCTGAAACTTCACATCCGATTGGCTGACTTAAAAATTCAAGTATTTCCTTTGATACAAATATTTGTAGACTATTAACAAAATAACATAAATTACTGTGCCAATTCCTAATATGTACGGTAACAATTAAGAGCTAAACACATGGACAATTATACAAATCGCGAATAATTAATGCAAACGTCGTCCGGCGCCTCGCCCACATCATGTTCGTGGCTCTGGCTACTGCATTACAGACAGACAAACATACAAGCGTAGGCGTCCTTGTAATTGTAAAATGGAAAATCTGCCGCACAATAGACACTGAACTAGTCTTAAGCAAATAAGATTATATCAAACTGGTTTTTGTAAAGACGCGTTCTGTCGTATATCCAAATATATAATTAGACAGGTTTTCAACTCTTCAGTACGAGTGATTGCCACACACGGTGATGTAAACTATAGGAATGTATATATAAACATATATATTGTTAAATGTAGTTTAGTTTTAGACATATAATATCGGTGAGTCGTAAAATATATTTTATAAATATAATACAAAGTTTTACTTGACAGGGTAAAGGTGCCTTTACCCTGAGAAAAACGTAGCTGAAAAATCTTTTCGATCTAAAGAACTTTCACAAATACAGGAAAATAAACCAAGAAGAGTATTATCAGCTTTTTTGATCCAGACTTCTCACAATATTTGTTCAAAACGACTCGTCCAATTTGCAAGTTCCCAAATAAGTCCGTTTGTTGACTACGCGACTGTTTTATCAGGACCTCTTGTCGCCTCTTCGAATGTATTTTGCGGGGATCAATTAATGCTGGATACTACGACTCGCTGTATAAGGTAAGACATCTGTGTAAATTGTCGGCGCAAGCTCATGATCGATAAATCGAATCATAATTTCAAAATCGTGTCAATCTAATTAATGCACTTTATTATCAATTAACCGTTGGTTCATTATATTTGACACACTCAGGATTACCAGTTTATTGATATTTTTACACATAATCGATGTAGGTGTGGATTTGACAGGTCGTAAACGTGTTAATTCTACAAATAAGAATTTGATTAGTACTGCCCACGCATGTTGAAGGTTTTCAAGGTTTCATGAATAAAATATTTTGTGGAAACATCACAAATATGAGAATTTGGGAGGAGACTAGAAAAATCGCCTCATTAATCTAGTTGGGTTCAAAGATATATGTTCGTTTCCCGGATTGATCAATCTTATTCAGTTTTTCTTTATTCCCAATAGCAGCTCGGGTTTAATGGTAATACGCTCGTCCTTGACTGATGAATATCAGTCAGCTCAGCCCTGACTGATGTTTTGTTTGAGGTCTTACTTAAAATCTGGTGAATATTTTTTTTATTCCTGATAGGCTCACGCATGACAGCCAATTCGCCTGATGTTAAGCGACACTACCATCTAACGATGGAGCGCGCTTGCCTAGAAGAAAATTCACTCGTGATTTAAAGATACCGAGATTATATCTATCGGGGAAGACCCACTCGGGAAGCGCATTCTGCATTTTATCTTGATACGCCGCCTAAAAGCCGAGTAAATATGTATATCGTATATATATAAATTTTGTGACGCGAGCGAAACTGGTGGCAACCGCTAGTACATAATACGAAATAGTACTGTGAAGTACTCGAAGAAGAAAAGTAGGTTAGTCTAGATAATTTTTTTTTCAGAGAAAAAAACGTTACCTTGTATAATCACGAACAAGTTTTACGTAGAATATAAACGTGAGATGTGAATCTGTTATCGATAAGACAAGGCTTTCTGATTGTTGTTAGATAAACGAACAGGAACTCAGTTAGAGAGGAGTTAGACCTGCACATATGCAAACCAAAAAGCATCGAATAGGTACCAACTGAAATTGATGAAGCGTTGGTACAGTCGACCATCTTGGCAATCGATTCATTTTATCACACGTTCCCTTATTTTTGTGAAAAGATGGCCTGCATTAGGATCTCCTTCAAGTAGGTCGGGTCTGTTACTTTAAAAAAAAAATCCCGCAGGCACCAAGACCCAAGTCAGGAACAACTATCTGTAGTGAAAAATAACATTGAGAAGCTGCGATATATTTAGCAGGACCCACATAATCCGTCACTGCGCAATGAGAGTCAGTATTGCAATAAAAATTGCGGCCATGCCACCAAAACATAAACTATTTCTAAAGAAAGCCCTTTCCGAAGTACGCATAATTTGCTACTAATGTTCAACACCAATAAATCTTACCAACAAACGGTATGTAAACACACGTTTTGCGGTATTCGCTCCAGTTCCTACACACCTCAATACACTTTCATTGAATAATGGCTGACCACCCACGGGAGCAATAAATATTTATAACGGAGCATTTCGAAGAATATGATACTTCCGTGCGAACGAGCCAAGCGCACGCGCGTGATGTGATGATGAAAATATTCGCAGACTGGAAATTACACTGATAAAATTCTTTTGGCTAAATGAGATCTACGCTCGCCGAGCTGATCAACCGAAATCTGGGAAGAAGGCTACCCAATAAATGCCTCTATGACAGTCGACATAGAGGTCTCGCAACCCACAACTTGCAACACAGTCCAAAAGCACGACAAGGTGATCAGCGTAATCTTGTTGAATTGCTTATTTATTATTAGGTTATAAGTACTGTGGCACTACACTCCCTTTCTTCCACATCTTTGTCTTGTTCATACATCGAAGATCTAGATCGCCAGTTACTAATCCGGAAGCCGACTTCCGACCTTTATAAGTAATAGTTATAATGTCTTCATCGGAAAAAGAAGTTCCAATTTGGGAGTATATAAGTCCAATTTACAGCGAAAAATCATCTTTATGATATTTATTCTGGGAAAACACTCATTGATTCTTTCTTGGGATGTTTAGAAAAACATGTCTGTCTACTTTTAATTCAAAGAAAATAATAATGTGTTAGTGATTTTCCGCTCGTAGCAGGGATATGTTATTTTTAAGTTTCTCAAAACCAACTAAAAATGAAACTATATAATAAATTCTAAGACGCAATATATACACTTCTTGTACTTAGCACCGGTTCCTAATCACTTCTATCTGTTGGACAAGGTTTATTTTTAATACCTAATTGATATTCAATAATGAGGGACCACCAAGCTGCGCCGGCGCAATAAATCACCCGTCAAGGAAGGCCGAGTTGCTTGCTGACTTGCTAACTACTTTGCATCGTTAGTTGACGGCGCATCGATCAAGCTTAGCTGAGTACATGCGAGCAACGGTATAAAATATTTGAGATGATTGATATTGATAGAAAAGTTCGAACTTTGGCATTAAAAGATGGTACTTTTTCTTGAAGATTTGTTCAGTCATTGTAAACACTGCGACATTGTTTCCAAATAACGTTTGATTTCAGGAGGATTTATCCGTAGAGGCAGACTTAATCTCCCAAACAAATGAGTTACTGAAGTGGATTAAAGAAAAGTTACCATGATTTAATCGGGATGGTGATTTGCTGTTTGACGAAAAACACTTCCAACTATTTGACAATAATAGCGATTTCCCGACTGAATAGTGTAAATAGGAAAATAGACCGGTTGCAGAGAATGGTGATTCATTCTCTCAATGCAAATTGATTCACTTCATAGATAAAATCGATTCATACCAGATTGTCTGTCAGTTTTAAAACTAGCTTCTTTAACATCCAGACAGTCACTGTCTAGACGCCCATATGTAGACCTTTGATGGGTAACGTGTATGTGTATGTATTTACATACAACCATACATAAAATGTGCTTGTGATTCTTGACAGGTACTGTTTGAAGTCGAACCATGTAATGAAATGCAAAAGAAAAATCTTGAATATACCAATTTTCCATCATGCAATGAATCGACAAAGTAGATGCATATAACTTAGTTGAATGTTAGTAAACATCTAAGGCAAATAATGCCAAAATGTTTGCTTACTTCAGTCGAGTGCAACATAAAGCGGCTATGTTAAATTTGACGTCAGAGAAAGCAATATACAGAGTTGAACGTGGTAACGAATGTCTGAAAGGTGCGTCATGCAATATTTCATCTTTTAATAGACTTATGTTTACGAGTAAATAGTTTTATGGCAAAGGTTTTACTTCGAAGTGTGTTATGCAGTCACCTTCGTCGGCGAGCGGCGCAGTCGCCACACGCATACATATGGCCTGTTTAACAAGTGCATTGCAACAACGCCGTGACATGCTGGATTAATGCTCTATTTGCACGGCCCTGATAGCCGTCGGCCTTAATGTTGCCAATACGCCGATACACGAATGACAATTTATTTTTATGTAAGATGAGTAATTCCTAGAAAAACTCCCCATTAAAATTCATGCAAATCACGAAACACAACGGTCATAAAAACAAGCATTTATTAAAGTACTTTTAATTGTGGAGTTAATTAATTGTGAGAGCGGCGACGCATGACGTCCGGGCCACGTCGCGGTTGAAGTGTGAATGGCTGAAAACCGCGGATTGTCGGCGCAGGCGCCGCTGGCGCCACACTTCCGGCATGTAGCGGAAGTCAGCTGCAACTGTCGTCCGTTATGCACTACTAGCCCTGTTGTATTTCAACCCGTATCAGTTTACCTGTTATAATTTGTCGGCTACTGGTCATAATATTGACAAGCAAATGTTGCTGACAGCTGCGCCTGCGCCTGTGTGACTGCTGTTCTATGACCGTATATAATTTTATAAAGTGTTGGATAAATACACCAATAAATATCTATGTGCATGATATAAATGGCTGTAATGATAAAGCAAAAATTTATTTTGCCCAAACTAAATATAGAGCGACGAATCACTTGTTTAAGATGATTTCATGAGAGACAGAAATCTTCAAGTATTCAGATGCAGTGTTTCGTGGAAATCGCTTGGCCTCATTAAATTTCGAGAAGCAATTCTTTGTAAGCTTGTAGTATGACTCATAATGGCGGTCAAACACACGCATCTATTTGGTATAGCTAGTAAGCGCTGGCGCCATTGTTTTAACAAGGATTAAAGATCTCTCAAATAGAATTAATTATGGTGTGCTTGGTGATCATTTAACAGTATGAAATTAAGCATATATTTACGAAGGTAAGGCGAAACTATGAGACAAAAGGATTATAATGTTAGTATTGCAGAGATTAGGCGCCATATACAATGTAAATATCACGAGAATAGTTACCGAACGTAGTCCTTAACATTTATTATGTTACATAATACCCAATGACATTATATAGTTTAAAGGAGGATAATATTCTAACACTTCCGTCATAATTAGGTAGTCTAGTGTCATTGCTAATTCTAAATGAAAACTTGACATTAAAAAACTGAAAGAAGAAAGAGTTGCCACAACCTAAAAAAAAGTAGACCGATTTTAGCACTATTAGAAGCTCTAGAGCGTATTGAATTAAACAGATTTTCCAAAGATCCATATACCGAACCATTTAGAGAATCCACCATCATCATCATATCAGCCTAAAAATCCACTGCTGTACAAAGACATCCTCCATTGACTTCCACAAGGACCAGTTATATGCATCTAACGACTCCCAGCGACTATAATCGACAGGAATCCATACTCATATTATAAATGCTAGTGAAATCGCAAGCAAAGGCTAGTGCGAAATATGATTAGCCAGTATATCCATAATGTTCCATCCTCATTGTGCAATTAGCTCTATTTGTGTCTATACCAAGGTTCTTCAAGACAAGAGCTAGTCTATTAATTGATCTACGAAATCCACAATCTGCAATTTAATACAAAAAATCCAAAATATGACTGCTTGATTACACAATTAATGACCGTTGCAAATGTCCAGCGATTTGTTTTGGATTGTTTCATTTGGTTACGCTAAAGTTTTTATCTTCCATAGGCTTAGAGCGAGGAAAACAAGGCATGACTGAGCAAGGAATTTCTGATTTATTTCGCCTCAATTATTAATCGAAGAAAGTTGGTTTAGTTTCTATCATCGGCTGAGAAGCCGATTGAAGTTGGACAGACCTTCAAGAATCTTCAGTGTGCTCTCAAAACATTTGAAGCAGATCTTTCCATTATGGGAATTCTTAAACATCCAAATATAAGATAGGACCGAGTGGCAACCGAAAATGTTTAAGCAAATTATTTTTGCTGTTCGCTTGCGTTAGCATAAATTCCTTGAGATTTCGGAGTGACTTTATGTGAGATTTCTGGCTGAGAGGCTAGCATTCGGCCGAGTCTTCTTAAAGATGTTCCTGTCCAATGGGTTGAAAAAGCTCTAAAGCCCACAGAACCAAAAGCAAAGTATGCTAGCCTATATTATTTCATAGACAGATGATACCCTAAACGCAAACTGCGGTAAAGAATCTAGTCCGGGACTATAAGTGCGTCATTCCACGACATTGATAAGTGACTCATCACACTGTAGATCCCATAGCAACCCGTTTATCTGTTACATCTTTTGATACACTCGCAACTATAAAGCAAATAAATATAAAAAACCAAACCCCGCGCATTTTAAACGCAGGTGCATTAGTACCATCTGTCTACGAGTCTACGCTCCCTATTGACGAATGATACACAAAGCAATAAAAAGCTTTACTTATGACATCCCGAGGGCTCAATAGGCCCTTTATGTCCCCGTCGACATAAAATTAAACCTTACCTCAACGAAGTAGGGGACGGAATTGCTTGTGATCTACTTATCAAGTGATCACTACGTCTAGTATTTTGGCGCCAGACAACGGTTAAACGGTCTCAACTACCCTTCGTCTGCTGTGAGCAATAGTTAGGTAATTGTGTTTCGACATGCGACATGATTTTTGGGGGATATGACGTCATCATGCCGTTTGTTTGAGGCTTACCTGCGCCCCGAGCATGTGCCTAAAAAGATTTTGGATACTACAAAAATAGATTCTATAGTGTCATTTGAAATTCGAACGCGATGCTTAAAACTTCTTCCGTAAACCGTAATGTCATACACAAAAGGAAGGAACCGCCAGTAGTACCTTAAGAGTTGCCATTACGATGTGTGACTGTCATTTGTACGTGCTTATAGACATGTCCGCAGAAACTGGGGACCTTATTATACTAACAGTATTCTACAATACTTTACCCTGGACTATTCAAGGCTAGCCTTTCGAAAAAAGTAATACCAGAACAGTTCTGGGTGGACCTATAAACACTTGAGTCATTTCTCTCATCTCATTTTCTCCCACCCCATTCCCAACAAACTCGTTAAAACTTCTCCTGTCTCGAGAGTTACCCCGCAAACAGTGTTTACCCAAACAGTACCACTTGAGTCAACAAAAAGTCGAGCATGTGGCGGCGCGCCGGGAGCCAGGCGCCGCCGCCGGTGACGTCATGGGAATCCACCCGTGAATTACTAATGAGTCCCCGTGTGTGTTACTAAATAGATATTCCAGAAGATATACAAACAGTTTTTGATAATAGGGGCAAAATAAATGTCCGTGTCTGAGTTTCCGAACTGCTGTGCAAGTAAAATCAATCAATATTACGTATAGTACAGTCAACATCAAGATACAACAAACTGTCAAACCCCAATGGATAATAAGCCATATTATTTGGAAATTAAATTGAAAATCGATTGAAGAAATTTGACAGTTTGGTATCCAAATCCAAAAAAATCTCTCAATGATAGTGAAAACCTTATCAAAATTTAGTTAGTTTATTAAATTTAGGAAGTTAGTGGGGAAACAGTCAGACAAAAACAGCGACTTTGCTTTATTAGTTTGTGAATATTTCAAATAATCCTTACTACGTATCTTCAGAATGATACTTCTGTACCTTCTTACTGCGTGTCAACCATGCGGTGTCGTGCGTTGTTTTGTTGTCTCTTGCCCTTAATTACCAACGGGACATTGCCTTTCTAGCCGATAGTAACATTTTTTGAATGCTGGAACTTAATAATTATATAAGAGAATAATTAGTGCAGCGGTACACTGAAGGTGCTATAGTATGTACTTTTTAAGCTTTTTTGTAAAACCTTTACCCAATAACGGACCTCGAGAACCTTTCATCTTTTTATCTGCATATCAAAGTTTAAATTTGTTTTAATTGTGACACTGATTAGAATATTTGACAATATCAGCTCTAAACGTTAAGTTAGCGTTCATTTAAAATCCTCATCAACGAAAATTGATAATAACTCGTTGAAGTAAAAACCTCCTAACAGATTTATTTCAATAGAAAATCCTCGATATTTTAGGGGAAAATACTGAATACCACTTCTAAATAAATATCAGTAGTATTTAAACAAAAATGACAATTCAAGCGTTACGGCGGACCGAATTTCCCACACAAACGTAATACCAAAATAAATCGTAATTCAAACACAATTTATTCAAATTGTGTTATTGTTCGGATTCCGATACTCTTACTCTAGGTTCCTACTCTACCATTTCGTCCAAAATACTTCATTGGAAATATGTAAGCGATGTATGTATGAAATGTAAGCGAATGCAATTCCTGATAACTTTACCAAGTTTTGAACGAAATTTCGGTCGTTTATTTCCAGTGAAGTAGTACCTATTTGGTAGACGAATAGGTACGGTAGAAACCTAGATTAGCAGTATCCGAATCCGAATAATACCACAATTTGATACAATATTGTTTAGATTACGAATTATGATTTATTTTCGTGTAACGTTTTTGTAGGCAATTCAAGTTCCGCCGGACCCTTAACTGTTCTTAATTTAAATGTTTGATTGAATAAAGGTTTTGATAGGTGATAGCTTCCAACGATACGTATAGACAATTGGACATACATTAAGTAATTAGTATACTAATTTCCTTCGTATTAACTCGTATTTTTTACGTTCCATTTCTTTACAATCTTTTACGCTAGACGCAACGCTTTCACCGTAACGAGTGAATTCTTTAACAATGGATGCGTGTAATCAGTTACGTCACAAGCCGCGCCTGTTTCAATGCGATGATTGCAGTTGACTTCCATTTATGTCACAAGAATCAGTTCATAGGGATTCTGAGTTACTAATAAAGTTTAGTACGGCCGAAATGCCGCGCAGGTAAAATTACTTAATAAAGTGTTTTTGTGCAAAAATATTGAAATTAGTAAGGACCATTAATACGAAACATTTACGACCCCAATGGTCTTTACATTGAATTTACAACTGTACAACCACTTGCGGATAATTTCAGACGCCCACATTTTTTTAAGTACCGCTCTACAGTAAGTTCTACAGTCAACAAATTACCATAAACTGTCCAATTTCCCCAATGTACAATAAACGCTATTATTTGGAGCTTGAATTGCCCACAAAAACGTAATTCCGAAATAAATCGTAATCCAGACAATATTCTATTGGATACCGTTAATCTAGGTTCCTACGGTACTATTTCGTCTACTATTACTTCACTGGAAATAAAAAATTCGAAAATCGTTCTAAACTTGGTAATTTGCTTACATTTATTTCCAGTGAATTATTTTGGACAAAATGGTAACGTAGGAATAATAACACAATTTAATACGGAATTTCTCTTAGAGAAATTCCGTTTGTTAGAGAAATTCGGTCCGCCGGACTCTTAAATTGAAAATCGATTGAAGAAATTAGATCATTGGATAGATAGTTTGCCCTTTGTACCATTACTTATTTCTTGATTTTTGTAGTATACATAATTTATGGTGTGTTCGACTGTACGTAAGTCAATTTGCTATTTTATGCTAGTGTTTTTTTTTTGTAATGCATTGGAATCATCAGTAACATCAAATTATTTACTGAACCACTGCTGTGCATGAGTCTCGTCTCAGAATAGAGAGGTAAGGCTCTATCCATCACGTTGGCCCAGTGCGGGCTGGAAGCTTCAAGAGCAGTAAAAATATTTCAAACAATCAGTTTTTCCTTCACCGTTTGAGAGCTTCTTAAATAATATTGAGAGATCTTGAAACATTAGGAATTATTTATTTCCCTTCAGTAGCAATTTAATTACAGAGCAAATTTTTTGAGGAGTATTTTAGAACTATCGGCATTTTGGCAACCAGTATCCCTAAGAATAAGTAAACAACTACATTTTTCTGTCGCGTGTCCCTTAATAAATAGTCTTTAATGTAAGTACTAGATATGGTAGTGTAGTGGTTGTTAAGGATCATAATCTTCTTGAGTAATCTGACTGATTCACATCGATATAATGTTACAGGACATTGCGTAATGTGTCCCATCAGTTCCTAAAAGTGTCCATTACTTTAATTCAACATTTACTCAGTTTCTCTTTGTTTTTGTAGTCAATATATGGCTCCCACCCCACCATATTTACTTTACAACAATAGATTATATCACTAAACAGCTAATTTAGTCAGTATTCGACCGGTTCCGATGGCGCCAAGTCTGCCCGTTATCTGATCTTTGATAGCTTATCGATTAATGACGTCATCAACTGTCAATCCATCGTACATCGACAATACGTAATCGTTAGTGTGACAATTATATCATGATATACTGAAGAGTAAGTACTTATTGATATTCGGCAGTAACCGGTTGAATGGAAGCCGACCCCAACATATTGGGAAATGTCAAGGATGACACCGAAGTTAATTGTTTGTCCGATATCTGGTATTCTGTAATATACGTCTGAAGTTGTCCGCAAGTAGTTTTGCAATGCTTGGCAAATTTTAATATAAACACACGGTGTAAAGAGAATTGGGATCACCGTCCGATTTACCGTCCTCGCCGGCAACCCTCCCCGTCCCTTGCTCGAGCTGGCCCACGCCGAGCCAGTAGCTTTAAATTCGCCCCTAAATAACCCAGATCCAGCCGACCCTAGCTGTCCCCCCAGCAACGCCCCAAGCCGAGGTCCGAGTCCCGTTAGGGGACGCCCTTAGCTGCTGTTGTTTAGTTTATAAGTAGTTCCTGGCTGAAGGCGTTCGGTGCCTCGCCACCAAGTTCGGTTACGCTGTGAAGATTCCCTGAATCAACAGCCTACGCCCGACTAGGAAAAAAAAAACAATTGGGGTAGTAAATATTTCGCTGGTTTACTGGTTTTGATATTATTGCACAAAAACACATACCTACTTAAGGGTCCGGCGGAGCTTGAACTGCCCACAAAAACTTAATACCGAAATAAATCGTAATTCAGACAATATTCTATCAAATTATGTTATTATTCGGATTCGGATACCGTTAATCTAGGTTCTTACGGTACTATTTCGTCTATTTAATACTTCACTGGTAATAAAAAACCGGAAAATCGTTCCAAACTTGGTAAAGTTATCAAAAATTGCATTCGCTTACATTTATTTCCAGTGAAGTATTTTGGACAAAATGGTAACGTAGGAACCTATTAACGGTATCGGAATCCGAATAATAACAGAATTTGATTAAATTGTGTTTGAATTACGATTTATTTCAGTATTACGTTTGTAAAAGAAATTCGGTCATGGTGACGGTCATGGTTCGGTCGGTTAATGGTGGCATTATATGTATTTGCATTCATTCGTTCATTTAATGATTAGAAGATTAGATGGCGCGAGTAATACAATCGTTCCATCTAGACAGTTCTTTTGGGACATAATTATAATGGTAGGTACTTTATTGTTTACGTTAATTAGGCCCTTTTGTAAGTCCTAAGTTTCATCTCTAATCCGATAATTTGAGTATGAAGTCTAGAGCCTAGACACGATATTAGTTAGGTACAAATAGATTAAATAACTTGTATTATTAGGTCGTGGACACGAGACGGTTCCACGCGACCGCGGGCCGGAGCCTGCGCCGCGGTTCCCGCTCACCTATCGCCATAGCAACTAAATGATTATCGATACTGTAATCGTCGAAAGGACGATAGATATGATAAAAATATGTACTTAAGCAGTTGATCGCAAATATCATCATGATCAGCATCAATTAGTTAATTAGTTTTTCGGGTTTCTCAAGCACCTTACACCTTTATGGATCTCTAAACATTGATGTTTATTGAGTCAGGGTGAAAGAGTTCCATTTTAATTTTAAACCTTTGGAATTTGTCTTTGTAGGTGCCTAAATAAGACAGATCTCAGTACCAAATTCAGTGCCATATTTTCAGCATTGATTCATCAGATTCAGGATTTAATTCTTTTGGTTTCTTTTTAATACCATGATTGATTGATTGATTTATGGTAAGCAGATACCGTAGCCCATGGAGTTATGGACGATTGCAATACCAAGGGTATCACTCGCGCGTTGGCGACCCTGAAAAATCCTTCCACACCCTTTTTGAAGAACCCTATGCTGTAGTCCTTTGGGTAAACCTCGACGGGAAGCTGATTCCACAAGCGTGTGTGGGAGGAAGTTCCTCTGGAATCGCACAGTATGATACCAGAGTAGTTCTATGGTAGGTAGTTATGTGGACGAACTCCGCGCCGATGGTGCGCTGAGATAAGAAAGTAGTACAAACGGTAGAACACACACAGAGAGGCAAGGTCTCTTCTCAGACTTTGGCACCAGTCTTGAAGCCCGCGGTGAAGTACCGTCTTGCCTTATAAAGTACCCCGAGTTTTTAGGATGCCAGCTTGACCCTCCCCTCCAGGTGACTGCTGCATTAAAAGCTGCTAGAAATGTCAACGCCAATGATACCAACCCAATACTGTCATAGATGTTAAGGGGGATGTTCTGAGATTGAAGAGCTACAGCAAATTAGGTTTTCTTTGCGGTGAAAGCGCAAACTTGTGTCTTGGATACTTGGATTTGCCAGAACTACGATAGGTACCTACTAAATTACAGATTGTTTAATTTGATAAGCAGTAGGGCGATTCGCCAAAGTATAGGCATTAGCGTATTTAGTTTAAGCAAATTTTATTTTGTCGATAAGCCATGTTTTCTAACGTTAAATTGGAAGTTCTTTTTTCGTGTCTTCTTGTTGTAATCTTTAGTTAGTATTTAGCTACACAAAACATAAGTTACTCTGAAGAATATATTATGATCTGTCAATCTGTCTGTGATAGGTACAAGACAGTTCTGTGTGGCATTTAAAAAGTTGAAAATAGCTCATTAAAAGCTGTTTAGAAAGTAAAGCCCGACTCTTAAATAGATACTCGAGTCCACTCGAAAGCTTAAGCTTAAGTAAAGAAACAATGAGTCTCATTAACCATTGTTACAAACGACTCTGGTCCGCTAAATAATCTTTTCGTGAGTCCATTGTAAAATATTGAATTCTCAGGTAAAATGGAGATAATTAAAGAGCAGGTAACTGTAAAATGCTGACAAATAAATACGAGGTAAAGGGCCACTTGCACCAACTTCTAAAATGTTTAAATTGTATTTAAACACTTCGGTAGCCTAAGCCGCCGCCGCATAACCAAAATATTATGTGGTTACATAAGCAATAATGTGAGGTTTGAAGGGTAACTAATATAGGTAGTACCTACCTAGCTACTGAAATTAATGAGCGACTGAGATGTCTGAGATCTCAAGCGAACACGTAGGTAGGTACCTAACTATGTAGGTAGGTTACCACCAATACCCCGTTTACATTCAGCCCATGGCCGCGGCAACGAGCAGGGACATGGGGAATAAACTGGGAAACGCAAGAATGTAATCAGGCATTTCATTAATTGAATTTTTTCCTTTACTATTAAATAACTTAATAATCTTAGCATGGAAAATTCAAAAAAATCACAAAAAGATAGTTAAAAGGTAAGGTGGCATCGTACGACACTGAACTAACTGTAAAGTAAGTCGTGTCGGTTGAGAGGTAAGGTAACTTGCCTCTCATAGATGTCACCAAACGTTAAGACGTAAATTCAGAATGTGAAGGCAAAATTTCAATCATGCGGGTAGGGTTCGCGGTGTCTTAGAGGTCAGAGCGTCTGGTATATCAAACCAGAAGACGCAGGTTCGAATCCTGCCCGCGATTGAATTTTTTCCTTTACTATTAAATAAATTAAATAGGTATATTATTTATATTCAATTTCTTAATCGGTACTCAATAATGAGGTCTCCGCTAATACTCGTATCGTCATAATGTTAAACTTAATTAACTAAGCATTACTTATGTATTTACATACTTACCACTTGACTTACACTAAGCTTGCTGATTAGGTGGGTACCTAGGTACCTAGTTAGATCTCTTAATTAGGTAGGTGCCTACATAATATTTGTTAGAATCTTAAATAATCATTTAACATTGAAATATTGATTGATTATTGACCATAGTCATTGTGAGGTCACGCACGTCGTCAGATAAACTTATGAACCATGGCGTGATTTTTGTAGGTTGGAAAAAAAAACAACACATAAACACCGTAATGTTGAGTGTTTTTGTACTTTTTAATCTCATTTATAAAAACCAATTCGTAGGTAGGTAGGTACCTATCTACTTACTTAGTTAAATTTAAAGAAATCTCCAATACTGTGCGTGATTTTCGGTAGACAAATTCTCATTTAAAGTAGGTAAGTAAGTAGGTAAGTAAGTATCTACTTATAGATATCTAGAAAAAAAATCTTACTGTCAAATGCTTTAGACATCCAGCCAGCCTGGCTGTGACAAGGCTGCCGGCTAATTTGAAAATAGAAGTAGGTAGGTCAGTACATACCTAAGTACCTTTACTTTGTTTACAAAACAAAAGCAAATCTAGATGATTTAACCTCGTATTTATACGGCATTTTATTGGGCTTGATGTACTTATTGATAATCCCGTATCTCACCTGTCAATCCAAGGTCTGTAGACTCCGAAGAGGCCTCGCTCGAAGCCGCTGACAGTTGGTACATTACCAACAGAAAACACACGCAAACATTTACAACCGCCATTGCCGTCTCAATTACTTATTAATGTTACTAATAAACACTATACAGTCACCATTACGACAGTAATCAACAGGCTAAACTATACCAAACGCACTCATCACAAGTCATCACCAAAATATCTGTACTAAAACTAAAAATATCTATCACTAAAACTACAAATATTACTTTATTGTTATCACAATTACTGTTAATAAAACTTTTGTATAACCCTTTCACGTTTATTTGTTTAATATATTTTAAATTGTTTATTACACAAATTTATTTTACAAAATACACGCGTTCTTAAATATCAATAACGCACAAATACAATCCTCTCCTCACGGCGATCTAAACTCGACTGAATGAATGAAAGGAATGACGCGTGAGCGAGCAAGCGAATCAGATTGCCGGTGTGTAGGGATGTGAAAAATATATTGATAAATATCGAATTCGATATTTTTAAAATAAGTTTAAATTAAATCATGCATTATTGCATTTATTTACTATACATTATTGTATTTGGCCATAATCTGATAAAAAGAAAACAGGTTAGATATTTTAAATCAATAAAATAAAAAAGAAATGTATAGTTATTTTTTAGTAAAAGAAAAATTTAATAGCGGGCAGGAATCGAACCTTTTTTTTTTGAAAATTTCAATCAGGCGGGTGGGGTTCGCGGTGGCTTAGAGGTCAGAGCGTCTGGTGTATCCAACCAGGAGACGCAGGTTTGATTCCTGCCAGTGATTGAATTTTTCCTTTATTAAAATATAACTTTATAATCTTAGCATGGAAAATGCAAAAAAATCACATAAAGAAATAAATGTAATTTGGATTAAATTCGTCAGTATTACTCGATAAAAATCAATTTTATTTCACCGATTTGTAAAGTAGAACGTTATTCCAAAATTTAAAAAAATCCAAACTTTTGAAAAGAAAATGACGAATAAATAATCCGTCGATAGTCGATAGAATCCATGGTCCAACACTAACTATCTCAAACAGAAGAAAGCGCGCATCTATACTGTAATTTGAACTAGAGAGATTTTAGACTATATATCTCTAAAATTAAGGTTCGTATTCGTTTAAGAGTATGGGTAAATAAAGTTGAAAATAATTGCATTTAGCAGGCGCCACTTTTTGCGGTCGGTCGGCGGCGCTAGTAGCCGCGTGGCGCGCATTCTTTGTATTTACTGAAGAAAAAAGAACTGCAACTTTCTAACTACAATAAAATTTTAACAATGATTTTTAAACAGAGCCACAGAATGACTAATGTACTTACATTACCTACGTAGGTACTTTTTTATTAGGTATGTTACCTTCATAAAACTTCAAACATTGCCCTATTTTGTGTTATCTCTTGATTTGGTCTACCCGGTAGGTACCTATCGTACCAGTGGATAGTAGGTACCTACCTACTTACCTATGGACAGGGTGTATTATTAAAATTTATTATTTTATTATCTTAAGTCTTATGAATAAGTACCTAGATGATACCTATGTGCATGTTTGATTTATTAATGGCTAAATTACGGAAACGATAGGTTCACTGAATTGCATTTGAAAAAGGCATGCGATGTAAAGCCGCGCACACACGATGTAGAAAAAATAAAGAATCTCATGCAACGATGCCTTTGCTTGAGGCAGGAATGCACTGGAAAAGGCCCCGTTGTGCTTTGCCTTACGGTTAGGGCTGATACCCGTGACTTTTATTAGCTAAAATCATCATCATCAATAATTTATTTTTATTTGATAAATATAATATCTTTTAGATAGGTTTTGCAGTTAAGTACTGATATTGTCAATGAGAAAATATCTACCTGCATTGTCGAGATGGGTAAAATGCGGACACACATACCTACCTACTGAAGCTGAACTTCTAAACCACGTAACGGATTTTGATACGATTTTCACTATCATTTAAGTACCTACCTACAGATTTTCTCGGAAGTTTTGTATGTACGGTCGACACGTCATGGTATCCAAAACTGTCAAATTTCTTGAATCGATTTTCAATTTAATCTCCAAATAAAAGAGTTTATTATCCATTGGGGAAATTTGACAGTTTGTTGTAACTTTGTGCAGCTTGTTGACCGTACTATAAATATATATTTAAATTTGCCAGCCCTATGGAACGTTGAATATTAATAAGCCCCTAATGACTCTTTCTCCCGGTGACTACATGTTTGAAATACGTATACGGTTTCAAATTTATAGCATACCGATACACTGCAAGGGTTTTATACATTTGACTGGCATCTTCTTCTTCGCTTAGAGAGGCAGCAGATCTTAAAGGTTTGACTTATGTACATCAAACGTTCCATAAAAATGACAATAAACTTAAAAATGACGCATAAAGCTTTTTGATTTTTATTTTCTATTGCCCAATAAAGAAAAACATATTTACCGTTAGAAACTAATCACAATTATCACAAACTTTAACAAGCTACTTCCCGAAAGTGTCATTATAACAGGAGTATGTATTTTAATTGTCTCCTCAAACAAAACTGTCGCATGACGTCATCATCACTAGATCCTTTTATTAGCGCCACAGACAGTATTTAAAGACAAAAGTATTTTTTGAGCATTTTTATTTATTTATTTCTCATTGTAAAGTTTAATTACCTGACAGAAATTCTGGGAAGGCCACCTTCTTAAAATGGCCACGAAGATAGCGATTACTGCCCATGTGGGCACCAAATTTATAATTTAAACAAATGATTAAACGATTTAAATACATAATTACCTACTTATTTAATTTAATATTTTACTACGATTAGATATTCACATAAAGTCGGTTAATTAAATAATTTATTAGTAATCCTAATCAGTTAATTAAATTATTTATTTATTTATTCATTATTCTCATAATTCAAAGAACAGTGACCTTTATAGCTTCTCTTATCAACGACATCTTGGTAGGTTTCGAATTTCCATTTTATTACCATTCATTAGAATGAAGACAGATCTCCAATTTCGATTTTCAAATTACAGTTCCGTTTCCGTATTATATCGCTCCTTCCGTGGCCACAACAGCTGGCGCCGAGCGTAGGGATGGCCCTTATCGAATCAAGATAAAGTTGAAAAACTTGCCGCCGAACACACAATGGGTAGGACCTTAATACCCGGTGGGGCTACGGAGCCACTTTGAGGGCACATCGCGATAACTGGACTGCTTATTTGTTTTAAGTGCTGTAAATTGTTTTATTATCGCTGACAGTGACAGGTGACACAAATGGATGTCGGTGTAAATGTATTTTGGGATTTATCTGGAGGAGAATGGTATTGTTTTACTATACTTAAGGCTCTCTCGAGTCAAATGAATTGTAACATTGTTGAAACTCTTCGATTAACTCTAAGGTCCACCTATAACTTTTTCCACACGACTTAATTATTATATACGATAACTTTTAATTACTTAATTAGTATAAAAAAATTATAAAATTGATAGGTAGGTAGTTAGTAGGTATTGATAAATTAACTTAACAATGTAAGCGATAAGATTGTAGGTATGTATTTATAGATTTATTTTATGGTTACTTGTGGCTTATCAACAGAACCATGGACTGGTCCTGACGTGTTACAACTTGTCATTCTGCAGTCAGCCCCAGTACTTGGTTTCCATTTTTTAATGAGGCCTTTTTGTAACAAAACAAGGCGCAAACAAAGCCCTCTGCTTGCTGGCATTATGGTGACAATAGTAATACACCGGCAACTTTAAATTGACAAAAAAAACATTAAGTATAGATAGTACAAACAGACAGACAACGAGTTTGACAACGAACTAGGTTTGGGAGTGAAAAGTTAACAAACAGACAAACAGACAGAGAGACTTTCGGATTAGCAATTGGAGAAGATCGAAAGACATGTAAATTATGGGGGCCTTTGTTCAGTTGTGGGCTACGATGGGAACCTAGACTAGCACGTGCAGAGAAAGAAAGAAAGCGCTAATTTTTTATCTTGCTTCACAAGATTTCCGAGAAATATGTCTATGCGTGTGAGATATCTGGCTAATCTAAACGACTGATATGAAAAACAATTATCTTCTGAATTTGTATACAAAACATACAAGTACTAAATGCATTAATTTACATATGAACTACCTGTACTATCTAAGAGATAAAACTTCATCGTCTAGATATAATAATCTGCAATGCAATGAGTCAATAGCCTGTAATAGTTTTTTGCCTTTTGCCGGCGACCGAAGCGGGCGCAGCAAAAAGCTTTGTTAATTTGATTGGCCGTCAGATCCAGCCAGCCTTCAATTTTGAATTAAGAAGCCTCAGTGGTTGTCAACCTCTTAACATTGAATTATACTGATTTCTGACAGTTACGCGATAATTGAAATAAAAAATCGGGATTTAAATTATCAATACTTTAAAGCAATAAAATGCGCAAAAAAGGAGTGCCAATAACCGAGCACAAATGCAAATTCCGAGCTGTTTGTGGGATTAGAACCTAGTACCTCTAGCGTAGCAGTGGCGCTTACGACCACTAGACTAATTAAAGTAAAAAAGAAAATACCCGCACAAGCTATTAATATCAGTTTGAGAACCTTAGTCATGTCGAAACAACGATAACAAAAAGGAACAAGTCCGTAAAACAAACATGGTGGTTTTAAAAAAGAGAACATTGTGAGTGCAGATGATTTTCGAGCGCGCTCCAGGCGAGCCTCCATCATAATCCAGTTTGTTTGCATTAAGGTTTTAATAAATACATAAATAGTGCTTGTTTAATAATTCTTTCTTTTTTTATAAGTACAAATAACTTTGCTCCACAGTGCGATTTTCTGTATCCTGAGTGCGTTTAAAAATCCAAATTCTTCATGCACAGACACCTAGATCCGGAAAATATATCTGTAGGTGACCCCCTACGCTCCAGCCAGTTGTCGAGTTGCACACTACACTAGAGAGTTGTTAGTGAAATGATCAAATACCTATATGACATATTTTACCCCGTGTGGGGACGGGTTAGAATACTATTCCTCACTGCCTTTCAGATAGGCATCCCGTAAGACGCGTGAAAATATCTGACTAGCTCGGTGGTAGGACCTCTTGGGGTTTGACTGGCTGGCGACCACCCTTACGTCAGAGTCTGTTGTAAAGCAACGCGGTGTGTGTTTTGACTTACGGCCAGACCCAATAACAAATCTGTTGATGTATTTGCTTACTAGAGATAGGATTTTGACATTACTTTTAAGGACATTATGTCAAAATCCTATCTCTACTAAGCAAATCTACCGACTGATTTGATATTGGAACAAGAGCCAGTTCCCCTTGGTTTCTGCGGCTCTGGCAGTCTGTAGTCCGTAACGCATCAGCAACTTCTCTGGTGTTGCAGGTGTCTATGGGCGTCGATGACTACTTACCACCAGGTGGTTCGTCAGCTCGTTTGCCGACTTGTGGGACACAAAATAGGCTATTAAAAAAAAAGAATTTCGGAGGCCGGAGGTCAAGGCGGAATCTTGTCCCGTCTAACCTCCGGGATGATTTTATACTGTTCATAAGAAGACCATTGACTAGCAGGACCAATGGGTCCATAGGCAGATGGCTCAATGGCTCAAATTCCAAAAGAACATTGCTGGGGTTCGTTGGATACGGAAATCGCAACCAAGTATAGAAGTTTAAGTAGAGTTACTTAACCTGTGAAGAACCAATTAGAAAAACAATTGTCGCGAAATCAGTGAACACAAAAACGGTGAAAAAAAAAACAATTGTTTGTGTTTGTAAACGCACCCACGATACAGGAGAAAATCCTAGTGTGGGGCAACGTTTTTTTAACTAAAAAAAAAAAAAAAAAATTGTCACGACTTTCTGGAACCCTCTAGAGATCGAAGCATTACGTCAGTCAGCCTGCGATGAGCCATGTTGATTAGTTTCTTTACGTAACATACCATACCGCCCTATATTCTCAAAAAGGATAGGTTTAGGCACATGTGTTGGTTCATAAGGATATCATAGTTTGCCGGTTTGTTTAGTACCTGGCAATCGAAGCATGAACATCTAGCGTACCACGAAGCTATTGACGCAGTATGTATTAGCCATAAAACTAATTAAAATTTACCCAAAAAATAAAACGAAGTAAATACATAATTAATAGACACGTGTACTGTGCAAATAGGGTGATAATAATAACAATAAAAATATTCAGTCTTTACTTATGTAGGTCATCGGTCGAAAGGACCGTTGGCTTCCGCCATATTGAAATCAAAATCTCTTAGGCCAGCCAGTTCATCCTCAGAAGGCGGGAAGACGCAATCGAGGTCTACATATAATTGCTTCTGGACCGTAAGCTTGTCCACAATTTCGGCGAATGTGGGCCGGTCTGAGGCATTTTCCGACCAGCATTCGACCATTAGCTGGTAGAGTCTCGATGAGGCTCGGAGAGGCTTCGGGAGACGGCCTCCGCCAGCCAGGAATGAAGGTACTTGGTGATTACTGAGCTCGGCGTATGGGAAGCCCCCTGTAATGTAAAAAAGTGAGTGATTAACCAAAGATAGCAGCAAATGTATATTATTTAATAATTTAAAATGCGTTCCTTGCGAAGTATGTGTGGTGTAACTCGGAATGATAGATTGAGGAACAGTCTGATAAGACAACGTTGCGGGCTGAAAGATGATGTAGTGACGCGTATTAAATACAAATACAAAATACTAATACAAATACTTTATTTGCGGTAAATAGGGTTTTTTACATAGGTGTTACATAGTATTGCAAGTTCAGGCCTATTTAACTATTGTCCATAGCATGCAAATTAACATATTAACATTTACATTTAATTACATTATTATATTCCAGTCATGTCCAGTATTCAAACGCATACAGTTTAAAATTATTACGCGAATTCTTTGTACTCTAGAAAATCTTTAATACAGTAAAAACTCTTTTTACTGTATTAAACGCCAAGACTTTAATTTACTTATAAATTTCTTTAGTGGAAGTTGTTTTATATGTTCAGGTATCTTATTGTACACTGTTTTACACATAACATAGCTATTATTTGGAAGCCTACTGGTTTTTGGAATTGTATTCACTACCAATCTGTTCGGATTTCTGATATTGGTTCTTTTCGTGACATCTTTTGCTTGCTTGAATAAATTGAGGTTTTGTTTCACGAATTTCCCTACTTCCAATATGTATAAACAAGGCAATGGTAGTATCTTGAATGAACTAAAGTAGGGGCGACAAGATATGTCAGGAGCAATACCGGCTATGGATCGTATACATCTTTTTTGAGCTATTAATACTTTATCCACGTTTGTTCCGTTTCCCCAGATGAGGAGACCATATCTGAGTACTGTTTCAACATACGCAAAATAGGCTGTTATAGCAGTAAAAGTAAGTTAAAAAGAATATGCTGAGATGGTTTGGACATGTTGAATGAATGGATGACGAAAGGAATTTATAAGGCGAATGTCAGCGGCAGCGCCGGTAGAGGTCGCCCAAGAAGGACATACGCCGATCTGATTGGCGAAATCCTTCAGAAAGGTCAGGTGCGTAGCACTGGCAACCGGCGTGTATGTATGAGAAGATGTATGAATGTGGAAGAAGCAAAAGAAGTATGCAAGAATCGTAGCAAGTGGCAGTCTATAGTTTCTGCCTACCCCTGTGGGAGAAAGGCGTGAGTGTATGTAATTTAAAATGTAAGGTACACCATTCATGTTTACTTATTTGTTTATTCATACTTAATATTGTCAGAGTGAAAGTAACTCTGTTTGTTTTTTGTTATTCACGCGGTGTCTCCAAAGATTTCATCTTATTTTAAGGGCATTACATCGCTCAAATCCAATAAACACCCTAGCTTTAAAGAAGTTTCTAGTGGAATCCTTATGTGCGTTTGCCATATCAAAAATATATGTTATACTTAAGGTCATCACAAACAAATTGTTTTGTTTAAAATTTTTATAAATTTTCCCCAATTTTGGATATTAATTGAAGTAAATAGGCCTTTTTAAGCCTAATTTGTATTTTTTCTCTTTAACGGCTTAATAGTTAGTCATGAATTTTATACCAAAAAATTGTAATGACGTAATTAACAATTTGTATTGTTTTTATTTTCTTATTTCTTTGAATATTTTGAAATAACAAAGAAATACCCGAAACCTCACTAGCACCCCGCGTGAAGCACCCCCGCAATGCCTGTGACTAACAAATATTAGCACAAAGACTAAATCCTAAAGGTCATTGGGCAATGTAATACCCTTAATAAAAATGTCTCATTAGCCTATTGGTCGAAACGCGACTGCTACGCTAGAGGTCCTGGATTGGGTTTAGTCTATTTCCAGATTGAGCAGTGTTATTGGGTTTTTCTATAAAATTCTCAATAGCAACTTGCAAAATGGATTTGTGCCCGGTTAATGGCAATAGACTCGCCCCCTAGTACATTGGACCTAAACATAGGTACTGGAGAACTGTAGGTGTACATTAGGACCTACACCTCTGCCTAACCCTTCGGGGAATACACGGGGTATGTTATGATTAAATAGATCTCACCTAACGTAGCGATTTCCCAAAGCAGGACAGCGAACGCCCACACATCGCTGGCGCTACAGTACTGGGAGTGTAGGATCGCTTCTGGGGCAAGCCACCTCAGAGGCACGGGCCGGGACCTCGTGTGTACGTACACCCCGGACCTCGAGAGACCGAAGTCGGCTACTTTTAGGAGACCGGCCCCGTCCACCAGAATGTTGCGGGCTGCTAGATCTCTGGAAATTGGACACAATGTGATGTTAGATTTAGAACACAGGTGTGTTTGTATGTTATGTTAAAATGAAGCATACAAATAAAATATGGAAAATAATTCTCTGTTATAAATATCTAACTTTATTCCTTGTTTTCACAGAAAATGATTTCAAAAATCACAGAATTAAAAGTACCTCCCTAATTCTGTTTGTTATATGAGTCGAATTCATTTAATTTAATTGTACCTTTCTACCTATTTAGTTAGTGAAAACAAAATTCGTCCCTACACATGATTTCGCTGAAATAAACTTTGTATCCTTGGTTTAGAATTGAGAGTTGAGGGATAATAAGGCGGATAATTCTATAACCTTGAGGTTTGTGCGCTCCTAGCAACAGTTGCTAGGCAACGCTGGAAGTTGGATGTTCAAAAGCAAGCGTAAAATCCCTTGCCATCACATTTTTATAAGATATAGATTGTTTGTGGGGATTATAATGTCACGGACAAGTCAGATAATTTGTCACAGGGATTGGTAAATATATAACGTTTTCTGCTAAAACGGTATAAATAAATAGACATGTAAATATTATGCACTGCCTCATTAGTCTAGTGGTCCCAAGTGCGACTGCCACGCTAGAGGTCCTGGTTTCGATCCCCAGGTCGAGCAAAGTGTTATTGGGTTTACCTATGAAATTCTCAATAGTAGCGCGCAGTCTGGATTTGTGCCCGGTTAATGGCAATAGGCTCGCCCCCTATTACATGGGACCTAAACATACCGGCGAACTGTGGGTGTACAATAGTACGCTTCTGCCTAACCCTTCGGGGAATACACGCGTGATGGTATGTATGTACGCATGTATGTAAATATTAAGTGATTACGGTAAATTTTACAATAGCGTAATGATACCTATTCTATGTTTTTGAGAAAAAGAAATTGTAACGCCTACATGAAATAAATAGCAATTTCTGCTTCTAATCGATTGCTCTACTGTTTTTGTAAGGAGGTTTTACTCCTAACAAAAATATAAGAGCAATAAACTTTAACATTTCTTCTGTCCTCAACATGCCAATTACTGAATTAATATTAGATGATTCCATAATTTCTAAAAGGAAATGAAAGTATTTAATGGTTGATCGAAATATCTTGGAAGTATAAAGAACCGAAGTAGGTAGGTATTTAGGTACCTAATAATAATTACTTCGACGAGACTGCCTTACAAAAATTACGACAATAGCTACCCAATTACTTAAATGAAATTAATAGAATTATTTTGTATAGCTATCCAATTAAATGATAATATAATTTCACTATTCAAACACATTTCCTTAATATTTCTCATTCAACAGTACTCTACCTACCTACAAACAAGTAAAGGTAATAATGTGAGTCTCGAGGTGGTTTAAAACAAACAAGATTGCTTGGCGGGTAATCGGAGCGCCTACCTGGGGAGGTTTATGTTTAAATTAAATATATCTGGGGCTCGAACGCCCCGGGAAAATGGCTGTCGACGGGCAAGGTTCCCGGAAAACGGCGGAATTTTCCCGGTACCGTGACCGAGCTGCGCGTTGGGACGTTCGGAATCCCTACGCAACGAGACTGTCAATAATTTGAAATTCATGGGTTTCCTTATGGATTTATGTATAAGACAAGTGTATTTATTGTTAACACAAACAAATCAAGCAGGCTTACCTTTGTTATTTTTACCTACTAGTAAAATTTCACTAACGGCTGGTTTCTATATCAAATCTGTCAGTAGATTTGCATTCTAGAGATAGGATTTTGACATTAGTTGTAAACATACCATTACGCCTGTATTCCCTGAAGGGTTAGGCAGAGGCGCACTATTGTAGTTCCACAGTTCGCCGGTATGTTTAGGTCCCATGTAATAAGCGGCGAGCCTATTGCCACTAACCGGCGCAAATCCAGACTGCGCGCTGCTACTGAGAACTCATAGAAAAACCGAATTATATTTTTGCTCGACCTGGAAATTGAACCCAGGACCTATAGCGTAGTAGTCGCGGTCAGGACCACTAGGATAACGAGTGGTTGAATCAGTTGGTTGATTGTATACCTTATGTCAAAATCCTATCTATTATTATCAAAATATTTGGTGGACAAAACTGTCAAAAAATAGCAGAATTTTAACTCTGAAAATCAGGCTACCATTTGCAAGACCCAAGCTAGTATTATATTATCTGTGACCCAAGACATTGAGTGCCGAATTTAGTGGTAAGTAAGTGGGTATTGTTATACCTATTAATTAATATCATATCGGTATCTCGGGACTTACATTACCCTCAATTTCGTATAAGTCCCTTTTATCCCTTATGTATCAATACATTAATATAGAAATCATTGATGATGATGTTTTTTGAAAAAAAGCACTCACTCACACGTGTGTGAGCGAGTGTTTTGATAACCTAATGGCTAGGGCTTCGGACTTGCGACCATGTGGTTGCCGGTTCGAAACCCACCCATTGAACTACCGACGTGAAATGAACCCACTCGTAACAAAAGCATTTAGTTTAGCACGAAGGGGTTAACAAGAATACTAGTAATGTGCGACCCACAACCCAACCCACAAACGCTCCTCATGTGATCAATTTACTTGTAAGTAAATATTATTTAATTTTAAGCGCCCTATCATCTGTAGAATACGAGATTACGTTATTGGTTTATTGTTATACTTGTAACATAATTATTTTGCCATTATAAATAGGTGTAATATTAATGATATCAAGTTCAAAGATCAAGGTTACAATAATAGGCT
This sequence comes from Acronicta aceris, assembly GCA_910591435.1. Classification (NCBI taxonomy): domain Eukaryota; kingdom Metazoa; phylum Arthropoda; class Insecta; order Lepidoptera; family Noctuidae; genus Acronicta; species Acronicta aceris. The sequence goes on along the minus strand of OU342771.1, from coordinate 11,648,560 downwards.
TTGTAAATCGTGTCTCAATAAAAATCAAAGTACCTAGTACTTTTGAATTGCCAAAACTAGGTGCAAGGTTATGGAACCAGTCGTCCATTTGGTTGCATTCCTTTCGGTGCATTCTAGTAGGTCAGTATTTCTCTGGTAGTGGGTCTTATGGAGAACAGAGAAGATGAGTTTGAGACATGTAAGCAAATTTTTTTCAAAAAATTTGTTATATCAGCTGAACATAAAACTTGTGGCTGTACCACACCACGATATCCATGCACACACACACACAATAACAATTTGTGCAAGTAGGTTTAAGTTTTCCATACCTCGACTCATTGAAGGATCAGAGCATCAGGCATATTTCAGAATTTAAAAAAAAATCTTAAGAACGCGTTAAATCGGGTGAAACCACAGGATACATACAACTAATATCAAATAAACCAACCTGTGGGTAATTCCTCTTTCCTCCAAATGTCTCATTCCCAGGGCGACTTGAAGGGCATACTCCCTCATAGTACTGCCATCTAGCTGCAGAGCAGGTTCCGCTACATAATGGTCCTTTTTCTTATCACCATCTATATACAACTTGCTATCGCCCGCACCGTCCGAAAGGGCCGGATCGGAGTCACTTAAGTTCGTGTATTCAGCTGAAAATAATGAAAAAAATATGTCTCACTGCGTTTTCTTAAATATCTCCTATGTACAGATATTGGCGATATTTAATTATTCATAGGATAAATATGATGCATGAGCAAATAGCTCGTAGGACTGACAGCCGCTGGGGCAGATAGGTTCTTGAGTGGAGACCACGCACCGGAAAGCACAATGTGGGGCGACCTCCAACAAGATGGACGAACAACGTGATAAAGGTCGCTGGTGATGATGATGATGAAGTAAGATGAAAGCCATTGTCCTAGAATCCAGGACCCTCAACCTGCCGGGGCGGTATCCTTCGATCGACTAGAACATAATAGATATAGATAGGTTGTTTTTACAGGGACCGTAGACTTTGTAGCAGCAATTATTTATTCTGTGGTGCAGTGATAGCCTAGTGATATGACCATAGCACTGCCAAGTAAAAGGTCTCGAGTTCGAATCCAAGGCACGCTCTTACTTTTCGAAGTCATGTGCGTATTAATAGTTAATTATCACGCGCTTAAACGGTGAAGGAAAACATCGTGAGAAAACCTGCATGCCTGAGAGATTTTCTCGACGGCGTGTGAAGTGTGCCAACCCGCATTAGACTAGCGTGGTCGACTATAGCCTAATCCCTCTCATTCTGAGAGGAGACCCGTGCCTAGCTGTGGGACTGTAATGGGTTGATTATTATGTTAGTGAGTACTCATAACTAAGGCGCGTTATTATGACGAGAGACGATAAGATGTATGAACGTGGACAAATAAAACTACTTTTTACGGATTTTATTGCGTTATTTTTTTATGGGAAATGAGCAGACGGATCGCCTGATGGTAAGCAATTACCGCCGCCCAAGACCGCCCGCACCACCAGAGGAGTCACAAGTGCGTTGCCGGCCTTTTAAAAGGGGATTGGACCTCCGGTATACACACTCACTCGGCGAAACACTACGTAAGTGTTGTTTCACGCTGGTTTTCTGTGAGGCCGTGGTTTGGGCAGGACTCCGGTCGAGCCGGGCTATTCGTGGCTCTCCCACAGTAAAATTTAGGCGTTATATTTAAGCCTGGCATTTGAGTTGATAAACTACAAGTCCTTGCAAAAGAAAACAGATTCCTGCCCAGGTTGATATTCTTTTTTATTTGTGATAGGCTTACGCTTGACCGCCATCCAGTTCACTTGATGTTAAGCGATACTGCGATCTGTGATGGAGCGCGCTTACCAAGAAGAAGCCGATTCACTCGTGATTTAAAGACACCCAGATTATATCTATCAGGGAAGACCCACTCGGGATTTGGTTGATTCGCGAGGCTATTTTAAGAACCAAATTTCAATAGAGAAGATGTCTGGGTTCTACCACCTGCTTTGAACCAAAATACTACCTAGGATAATTACTTATCTAATTTCAATGTTACCGTTATACAAGTTCAAACAATACTAAAATAGAAATATGTAATGAGTTTATACTGTATAAAATTGAAATATCTACGCCTACATTGTCCAAATATATGTCTGCGGTAACTGCCTGATAAAATATTGTAATTAAATGGCTTTTGGGTTGAATGCTCACAATGTTTTGCCAGGCGCTTCAAGTAACTTGCTAATTAATATTAGCTTATTTTAACCGATTTAAAAGGAGAAGGTTCTCAATACGGTTATAAATCATGATTTATGCAAAACAGTTTTGGAAGTCGGTGGCGAAATCAAAAGATCCGACCAAATCGAAGTTACCGACTTTCGAAACTGTTTTGCACGGGGTCTGGCGGAGCTTAAAATGCCCACAAAAACGTAATACCGAAATAAATCGTAATCGTGACAATATTCTATCAAATTGTGTCATTATTTGGATTTGGATACCGTTACTCTAAGTTCCTACAATACCATTTTGTCTACTACTACTTCACTTCACAAATTGGAAAATCGTTCCAAACTTGGTAATTTTATGAAAAATTGCATTTAGTTATACTTATTTCCAGTGAAGTATTTTGGATAAAATGGTAACGTAGGAACCTAGATTAACGGTATCGAAATCGAATAATAACACAATTTGGTTAAATTGGGTTCGAATTATGATTTAAATCGGTATTACGGTTGTAAGAGAAATTCGGTCCGCCGGTCTCTTTAATATCATTATTTTTTATGTTGTTGAAGGAGGTTTTTTACTTTTAATTCTTAGAACATTTATTGTTGAACAATTAGTATTATGTTATGTTTTAGTCAGATCAGTTCAGTTCTTGAATTCTAATCCAAGGAACACATATTCGTCTCACTTTTCGAATTAAACTCTATAATAAACGGTGAAGGAAATGTTTTCAGTCTAAGACATTGAAAATTGTAAACAGTATGTATTTATAGGTCATCATCACTTACAGTCAGCTTCAGACGGCCTGCCCTGCGAGCTGTCAACTCTTCTCGTGACATTGGAGGCCTGACTCTTCCTGCGGCCCCTAGCTGCCCGGAGCAGTGACAGGAGATCTCCTCTCGGCGCGTGCTCCAAGAGAGCGATGAGAGGCGCGCGCCGGGTGCAGCACGCTATTAACCTAATGACGTGTTTGTGAGAACCGACGTGCTTCAACATCACGATTTCGCGGAGAAAGTCTTGCATCTCTTCTTCTGTTGCGTCCTCTGTTGAAGAGAAGAGAAGGATTAAGAGAACTTTGAGAATGATGTCTGGCGATGAACGATGCAATAAGATCGTTAACTGTGATTTTAATTATCGTTTACTTATTTACCTTGATTATTTGCACTTTTTATTATGCTGTCAATACGTAGAAGGACCAATTTTTGGAGCACCTAAGCTATTCTACTAACAGCACCAGTAGGTTACAGCTCGATACTCAATATGGGAGCTTAGGTGCTCAAAAAATAGGTGCTGAAAGAGAAATACTCAGCTAAACGGTAGGAAACCATGGCGCGTGTACCTAAGTACATATTTTTAACAAACTCAAGTGTGCGGAACTAAGTGTCTGTGTGCTTAAAGCAAATTTACCGGCAATTAAGATAAGTATTGTGTACCGTCGCGTCTACATAATGTATATTAGGTAAGATTACCTATGTGTTTCTTAGGATATTAATTAGCTAATGTACAAATTAATTATGAACTAAGTATTACACGAAGGATTTTAAAGGTAGTCTTTATTTAACTTAACTTTAGTGTTAAACTTTTGACTCAAATAAAAAATAAAGCTCTAACCTACACCAGTATTTCCGAAAATATGGAACAAATATTAGTTGGGGCCTGAAAATATAATTTAAACAATCTTTTTCAGATGGTTATGCGCCTTTTTCTTAATGATGTCAATCTGGGTGTATTTCAATAACGAGTGAATCGGTGTCTTCTATGCAAGCGCGCTCCATCGTAGATCGCAGTGTCGCTTAACATCAGGCGAACTGGCGGTCAATTGTAAGCTTATCACGAATAAAAAAAATGATAGCCATAAATGAGTTCCGAATTTGGAAGTTTTTGTGAAATAGTGTGTGTGTGTGTGACGTTTCGTTGTATAGTGTATGGGAAAAAGTCGTAAGAATTATTAGTAAGTAGCAGTTTCCGTAAACAGAAACTTAGAAAGAACAGAAGATTCTTGTAAGCAATTTAAGTAAAATTACCCGCCGCCGTATTATCCAAGCCGGTTCAAGAGTCATTCATGAAGATTACGGATGGCTAACTTTCATTTCCTAGACGTGTTTATGTAATCATCATTGAGGATGCTAAATTAACTAAACTTGCTTTGCTTTGCCGAAATAAAACCCTGTCCGACTCGTGAAGGTATTGTTAGGTATCGAGATCTGGTATTTATATAATAATTTACATTTTACTTGAAAAAAAAAAACATGCGGGGCAGTCTTTGGGGACTGCCGATAGAAGTGAAAACTAAATAACTTGTGAATCGTATCGTCGATAAGTGGGAAGCGTGCGGTGACGATGACGCGAGTTTCACGCTTTTTGTTCACCCAAAAAGTACACATATATACACAGTATACATATAGCTCATGGAAAGTGTTCGGCGATGATGACGCGAGTTCCATGATTTTTGTTCACCCAAAAAGTGCTCAACGCGCCGAAAGAAGTTTTTACTTCCAAAAATCTCCGAAAAATTTATTTTTTAAAACGAGGTAACTGTAATTGCAATACTTTCCCTGGGTGCCAAACATATTACTAAGGCCTAATGACCATCTTATCACATCTGAAAAATCTTCTAAATTTTGCGAGAAATGCATCAATTTGAGCAAGACCATCGTGAATTTTTACAAATGTAAAATGTTTACTTTCATGAATATTTAAAGTTTCTTATTATATTCCGTGATGTAATTGTGATACGTTTATGGACTTTTCGCGTCGGAAGGGTTTATTTTAACATAGTGTATAGTTATTCCCTGACTGGATTAGGGGTTATTTAGTTATTATACATAGGTATTACATAATATTATAAATGTGAAAGTAGGTAATTTGTCTGTTACGTTATCACATTTAAACAGCTAAAGCAATTATTATGATTTTTAAGGTTCCGTCCCCAAAGGGTAAAACGGGACCCTATTACTCAGACTCCGCTGTCCGTTCGTCCGTCCCTCTGTCACCAGGCTCTATCTCATGAACTGTAATAGTTAGACAGTTGAAATTTTCCCAGATAATGTATTTCTTTTGCCGCTATGACAACAAATACTAAAAACAGAATAAAATAAATATTTAAGGGACTCCCATATAACAGATTTTTTTGCCGTTTTATAGATAATATTACGGAACCCTTCATGCGCGATTCCGACTCGTACTTGGCCGGTTTTTGTATGGAGATTGGGACTTGAGAAGCATATAGGCTACATTTGCAATTGTAACAGCTTCATTATTCTAGTTATCGTAAGTGTGATCGCTACGTTAGAGCTTCAGTCGGTCGAGAAAATTGTTAAGGAGTTTGTTATGAAGTTCTCTTGTTAATGGCAATAAATGATGATAAATGATGGTTCGCCCCCTGTTATTATTACCTATGCGGTTAATAAACATACTGGTGAACTGTGGGCGTACATTAGTACACCTCTCTGCCTAACGTAGCATTTCCAATTGTGGATCACGAGCGAATATGAGTGGACCCCGAAATATAGATTTAAACCTTAATTCATATGGTTATGTCCCAATTTCTTCATGGTACCTAATAAGACAGCGAGTCCCGAATTCGGAAGGTTTTCTGAGATGGGTCGCGGACTTGCGGTCCAGTTAACTTTGGGTAGTAATGGGCTATCCCTTCGGGGAATACAGACGTGATGGTTTTCATGTTTACCTGTAAGCATCTTGGCTGCGACTGTGATGGTTTCACCACCTGGCATATCCAACTGGGCAGCGTGCACCCTGCCAAACGCCCCGCTACCGATCAGTGCTCCAAGGTGCACCCGACACCTGCTTACCTCCCATTCATCGCCGCCTTCATTGTCAATCTTTAACAACATAAAATTAACAAGGTTACGCTCGCAATTTTTCGTGTATGTAGTCACAATAAAACAAAGAATGTAGCATTCGGGAATGAGGATGTAAGTAGTAGATACATATATCTGAGAAACAATTTTCTGAATCGGAGCATTCATTCTGGAGATTCATCATATCAGCCAAGAGAAGTCCACTGCTGAACAAAAAAGCCTCCCCCTAAGACTTCCACAGGGACTGGTTATATGCCACCTGCATCCAACGACTCCCAGCGACCTTTGCCAGGTCGTCACTCGTCCGTTTAGTTTTAGTTCAATGTTAATTATGATTTTGGAGATTACCCCCTATATATAAATTATTTGGAACCGACTTAAAAAGGCGGTTCTCGTCTGTATATATATTATAGTTTCATCTCAATAGGACGAATGGTTTAGCAATGCATAGAGGGCAAACACACATACATTTTTATATATATATAGAAGATAACTAGCTGTTCCAAAATTCATTTACATTGGTTTGGCGGTTTCAGCATGAAAACATAACACAGTTCCTTTAGCATTTATAATATTAGAATGGCCTAAATCTACTTATATAACGTAAGCTATTGAACAGTGATAGTCTAGTGACCAATGGATTGCCAAGTAAATGGTTTCGACTTCGAAATCAAGTCATGCACCTGTGTCTTTTAAATTTTAAATAGCTAATTATCACATGCTTAAATGGTGAAAGAAAACATTGTGAGGAAACCTGCATGCCTGAGAGATGATCTCGACGGCGTGTGTCTGCCAACCCCACGGAACATTAAATAGGTGGAATTAGCATAATGCCTATTTTGTATGAAAACCACTGTTTCCAAACTCACACATTTACGTCTTACACACACTATTGTAACTGGATTATGACTGGTCAAAAATAACAATCACGATCAGATTTAACACACTAAACTATTTGCATTGAATTCAACCTTATAACAATTGCACATAATTCACATTACCAAATAGGTCTGTAACCTTTTACGACTATTTTCTTTTGAAGTTAAAATCGATTTCAATACGATGAAGTACCGCTACTCCACGCTAGATGGCATTTATAACAATTTTTTTCGAATAAAACTCTATAGTGCTTGTTATAAGAGAAGATTCTGAATGACAAATAGTATGTCACGCATACCGACAATAGTGATGTGTCCATATAATACATTCTTGTGAACTTATCGATAAAGATACTACGAAATAAGTGAATAAAGTGAAGATATAATGTTAAAGTAAATACCAAACATCGTTTCTGATATAGTATAGTTTAGTACGTATTGTTATTATATTATTATTATGTACTAGCGGACCCGACAGACTTCGTCCTGTCAAAAAGATTGACTCTTTGACGTTAGGAACACACCTACATTGCTTAGACAACAATGAGTGCTTGTAATTTAATATGAACTTTATGCAATAGCAATAAAGCTCAAATTGACTCTACGTTTTAGTTAGAAATCGTTTGTATGGGAGAAAGAAAAGGGCTGTTTTTAGGGTTTTTCCGGCAATTATTCGAATTTTTCTCGCCGTAAAAACCATCCTTGAACTTCAACGAGCATTTAAAAAAAGAATTGGCCTAATTTGTCCAGGCGTTGTTGAGTTATGCGCTTACCAACACATTTTGCGATTCATTTTTATATATAAGATTACTAACGTTGTTAAATAGTGCGTTGTAAAATTTTATGAGATATCAGCTACATAGCAAGCAAATTAAACTGCCTCATTAGTCTAGTGGTTCCAAGTGCGACTTCTAAGCTAGATGCTGGGTTTGATTCCCCGGCCGAGCAGTGTTATTGGGTGTTGGTGTGAAATTCTCAGTATCAGCTCGGATCGATTTGATCTGTGCCCAGTCAAAGGTGATAAGCTCGCCCCCCTATTAATATTATAGGACTTACATACCGTTAAATAGCATTCGACTTGAACAATATCTACATAATTATTTATATTTCTATAAATTATTTAACTTAAAAAAATATATCAACTGATTACCGGTTTACAATACACATTCCATCACGCCTGCATTCCTTGAAGAGTCGAGTTGAAAATACCGCCGAACTGTGGGTGAACATTAGTTCACCCACAGTTCGCCGGTATGTTTAGGTCCCATGTAACAGGGGGGCGAGCCTATTGCCATTAACCGGTAACAAATCCAGACTCTATGTTGTTACTGAGAATTTCATAGAAAAATCCAATAACCCTGCTCGACCTGGGGATCGAACCCAGGACCTCTAGCGTAGCAGTCGTCGCGCTTGTGTATGAGGCGGTCAATAAATTATGATATAATGTGAATAATTACACAAATAATTATATTGTTCATAATGATACCTAGGTATTTTAATTGGAAAGTACATGAAGTAGTAGAGTACCGATTTCTATATCCTATCTGTCAGTAGATTTGTTTACTGGAGATAGGATTTTGACAGTAGCTGTATGGAGCTTATGTCAAAATTCTATCTCTGCACATCTAATTATATTAGTATTTTGGATTCTAAAATAGTTTTAGCTCCGTAATTCATACTGACTTCTGAGACGGTTACGTGAATATTAGACATATTATAATAACGCACTTTACGGATTCTATCGCTTTATATTCTTTTTTTTACAGTAACAAAATCCCTATATCATGTTTACGAGATTAAAAATTTGCATCACAAGCTAAATTTTTCTTAGTATACTGGAAAGTAATATAGGTAATTTTAAAAATGAAAAATAGTCGATAACATTTTATCGATATTGCATGCACTAATTGAATAGCGGCATCAATTTGTTTAGGTAAGCAAACATTCTAGAACAATTGATTGCCAATAAAAGAACATCAACTCTATTTCTATAGAAAGAGGGATAACTTTAGATTGTCATTTTTGTGCTATGCTTGGCGGAAGAAAATTCAAACTTATTTTATCATTTTATTGTAATAAACTGAAAATAATACTTCCCGATGATACAAAATCCCTTCATGTGATAGATTTTTACCCCAGCTATGGTTTTTGTATTCTTAAATGGCACAAAAGGGCCTTTTATTATTTTTTTTAGATTTTTTTAAGTTTTCGACGCATGTTTGCGCGTTGGCTATCTGCGAACGCGACTGAGAGCACTTTATACGGCAAGTGAGTACATCGTACCAGACAAGTGGAAACAAGGTTACGCCCACTTACTGCTTCTAGGTACTTCTTTGTTCTGTGGCCAACCCGCATTAGGCTAGCGTGGTAAACTATAGCTTAATCCCTCCCATTCTGAGAGGAGACCCGTGCTCAGCAGTGGGACAGTAGAATGGGTTGATTATGATACTGATATAACCTACAGGCGAAAATGTTACCAACATAACTTTGTTTTTTATAAAAACTTTTTTGCCTGAATTGTACTTCTAAACTGATATATTTTCCTTCAGTTGCAGAAAATTCTTCGAAGCCTATAATATTATTACCCAAATGTAATAAAATTTTGTTAAAGCCAAATATATTTTTCTGGTAACGGTCTTTAGCAATTACGTCACGTGATTCTCGTAAGCTTTTAAAAGGGTGTGTTGGGATGTACAGGTATCTATAACATTGTAAACAGTATATATTTAAAAACACATTTTGTATATAATTTACCTCAAATTCTTTTTGTGTGTACAATGGACTCTCTTCCATCTGGCCTCGCACCGGAATTTCATTATTCCTGTAGACAAAAACGAGTTTCCATTAATTTAATTCTGGCATGTTTTAGGTTTCCATAAGAATATGCTTTTAAATTATATGGAGAACTGCCTCGTTGAATTCCCGGGTTGAGCACCGTTATTGGGTTTACTGAGAATTTTATAACATAACATACCATCTAGCCTGTATTCCCCGAAGGGGTTAGGCGAGGCGTACCTACTTAATGTACACCCATAGTTCGCCTGGTATGTTTAGGTCCCATCCACACACAAATCCAGACCTTCATGAATCAGAAAAGTGCTGATAATCTTCAAACGGCTGGCCAGATTTTTTTAAATCTTAGTTAAGAACACTCGAACATATCACCTTTCAGGCAAAAAAAAATATTTTGTATTGTGTAAAAAAGTAATTTTGCATATCGTGGCCTCGTTTAAGTGAGAAAGCATATGACCTACAACGCTTTTTGTTCTTTTTCATCCAACTTGCGTAATGTATCTCTTATTAGAGATCCAAATAAATAAATTAATAAATACAAACATTGAATAAAAATCGGTCTATTCGTTTGGGCGTTACGATGCAACAGACAGACACCTGTGACACACACTTTAAAGTAATACCCCTCTTTTTGCGTCGGAGGTTAAAAATACTTACGTTTACTTAGACAAATGTAAATTTTATGGTCATCGCGCATAGAGTAGCACCAAAACAATAGAATGTACCAACATGAGTTTTATTTTGTTTCACATCACTATTTTATTTAATTTCCAACTCCCCAGTAAGTAATTTGAATACGCCAAATCTTATTGTTAGCAATGTCCTATGTATAATAGGGTAGTAGCTATGTAAAACAGATGCGTATCTATATGTTTCATAATAAAAACTTCCCATTGGACCTATCATGCAGTTGCGTCACTATGGGGCAAGCGCTACCGAATCTAACTCTACACGCAATAATGCAAAGTAGTGTTGGCTTGCACGTGGCTTTTAATATCGATATGTCGATGTTTTTTCATTGATATCACGTGTTAAGAAATATATTATTGAAATTTATGTTTTTTATAAACGATGTTTTGTTTGCTGCCTTGTAGTTCAATTTGATTTCCACAATTAATTTTGTATAGTTTAGTATATAAAATTTATTATTAGTTTCAAATGAATTAATGCAATCGAAGATTAAGCAAAGAGTAGATTTGACTTTTGTAGATTCAATTGTCTATCCTGCAATAAAACTGCCTCTAAACTCTAGTGCTCTTAAGCGCGACTGGTAGGTAAGCTAGAGATCCTTGTTTGATTCTCGGGTCGAGCAATATGTTATTGGGTTTTTCTATTAAATTCTCAGGAGCAGCTTGGATTCGCGCGCGGTTTATGGTTATAGGCCCTGTATTACATACCTTTTGTTGGTGTACATTAGTACACTAACACTAACACTACTATTTCAGGGAATACTGGCATGATGGTATGATATAGATGGTTATATCTATTTATATTATTTTGTGTTTTGGGCAATCGGTATACTTAGGGTATCCGTACAAGCATAATTTATACTTTTATAGATTCTGAAATTATACTAATTGTGAACAGTACCTACAATTATTATAATTTAATAAATAGGTATATACTTACCGTAATATTGCACGTCATCGCTTACAGATATCGATAACAATAAAATTACTTTTACATCTCTAAAGGGTCATGTGTCGTAGGTCGAATCTTGCGCATAATTATATGGATATTCTATTATGTAACATTTACGTAAAAGTAACTTGCTCGTACGTTTATTTTGTACACACATTTGTAAAAAGAATACCTATATCTAATATCTGCTCAAAAACAATAAAACAGCAAATTCCATATTTGTTGTCGATGGGAACATATAGCTATTGCCGTGAACTTGTTGATAAACATTGAATCTTACTCCTCAATTATTAAAGCATAGAACATACCTGTTTATACTTACATACAAGCTAGCAAGACCTTTTTCTACTTCAATGCACTATATACTAATTATTCTTTGTTATTATTATATATTTATATATTTATATATTATAATATATTTATATTACCTACCTGAAGTTGTATTGAATGTAGATTCGAAGATAATTTATTTGGGATTACAAAAATTCATCGATTTATATTTTATTTTTAATTAAAATTGACTTTATTTATATTTTACGAGTAAAGTTCGGCCAAAACTCAACTCATAACAGATGAATTACATAAGAATGCATATATTACCAATAAAAAAATATTATTATATTATTCATATATTAGTAGATTTTTGTATTTATTGTAGTTACAAGATGACAGACAACAAGTATACCGATCGCCTGATAGTAAGTGGCAACAGCGTCTTAAAAATATATTCTATCAGCGATATCAGAGAATATCAGCAGGCTTAGACAATTGGCAAACGCTCCGTATCTATTCTATGTCGAAGAACGCTTACGCCTTAGCGATATTGATAGCCTATTTCATGAGCTAGGCTATGGACTATTTAACATCACACTACGATCCTTATAAGTGGAGTAAGCGGGTGAAACCGCAGCGCATAGATAGCGTTATAAAATTCTGCCGCTGACGGCAGAATTTTTGGTAATGCCCCGCGCATTCCCTTAATTCTGCCCAGATGATCATCAACCCATCAACCATCAATCTGAAATTTCTACCACCTCACATTATATTTATCATTTTTCTCGGATGAAAATCAAGCCACAGATTACACTAAAAATTTAAAGGACCCATTAGCAATCACCTACTTTCCAAGCATTATAATTTATGCAGATTCATCCCCTATGATTCCAGAAAGGGATAAATAGACACCTGTTTTGAACGTTAAACAGTAGTTATTATGCAAAGGTGATCAATGAAAAATTGATGAGTTTTAGGCTATGGTCCAATTGAATAAATAAGATAACATTGCTTCATTGGTCTGAATCAGTTTCGGTAACTTTCGGCAGTTTCGGTTAGTATACCTTTTTACTAGTTATTTTTATAGTATTTGGCTATATATTTAAGAAAATATAAATAGGTTATTATTAATAATTAATTATCACGTATCTACTTAAACATTGAAGGAAAACATCGTCAGGAAACCTGCATGCCTGAGAGATTTTCTCGACGTCATGCGGCATGTGAAATCTGCCAACCCGCACTAGGCCAGCGAGGTGGATGACATAGCTTAATCGCACAAGTCTCCTCTATGAATGAGAGGGCTCATTCAGAGGACTCGTGCCCAGCTGTGGGACAATTCCTATAATGGGTTGATGATGATGACATTTTAGCTACAGAAAATTCGAACCTGTTTCCTTCTTCTATACACCGGAGCAGTAAGTAGCTCTTCAGTGGAAGAAATATCAGAATCAAATTATTAGTTCCATTACCTCCTATATTACAAACGAACAAATTTTACCTTTTTATAATATTAGAAAGAATCCAAACTTATAGCCTTATCCCAACTATTATAAATGCGAAAGTGATTTTGTTTGTTTATTACGCTTTCACGCCTAAACCACTACCTACACCGATTTTAAAAATTCATTTACCAATAGAAAGCTAGATTATCAGCGAGTAATAGGCTGTATTTTTCTTTTAAATAGAGATCCCTACGAAAATTACAAGGTATCAAAGTCATTATTTGACATGCGTTGCCATTTTGTAATTTGTTAGAAAATTTAGGTTACTATGGCACTTTTTTTGACACAAAACTCGGTGAAATTTGGTACAGAGATAGATTATATTCTGGAATAGCACATAGGCTGCTTTTTATCCAGGTCGGATAGTCCACGCAGACGAAGTCGCAGCAGAAGCTAGTAGATATAATATATTTTTGAACCGCTCATAGCGAAGCCGAGTCTCACTCCTGTTAAACCGTCAATCAAAGTTGTATCTAACTCTGAATAACTAAACCAATTTAAATCGTAGCCTTGTTTGACAGCAAGTGAAATTAAGCTGGGAGTTGAAACCAAAGTAAAATAATTGTGATGATAACGAACTTTGAATTTTGGAGGAGAACAGTGTTTATGGAAATAAATAACAGAACATTTACATATAATAAAATTGAAACAGGCCGATGTCATATTGAAGAAAAGCTCTGCGGGGAAGCGTTGTGTTGGCAGTGGGGAGGACCGGTGGTGATTTGTTACCAGCGTGCAGTTGGCAGCCAATCCAACTATACCTCCTTAATTTACAGTGTCAGCAACGCGCGAGAGATACCACTGATGTTGCAAGCGTCCACAGGCTATAGTAACCGCTTACCATCGGGCGGGCCGTATGCTGGGTTGGCACCTTAATGGTATAAAAAAAATGAATAATTGCGGAGGGTCTGTATTAGAGCAACATAAGCCAAAACAACAATTTTATGAATTTTTGTTTGTCTGTTATGTTTGTATGACTGCATGAGAATGACAGCAAAGATATGGTGTTCAGTCGTATTACTGGAGGTTTAACTTAAATATTTCATTCTGGTGCATATCTCATCTGATATGCTGTCTAATTATAGTAATTCCTTTTGATAAACGAGTGAAGCTGCGGGCAGCAGGTAGTCTGTTAGAGTTTTATCAAGTAGGTACCTTTTTTTTTTTTTTTTTTTTTTGTTTACGGGGGGAAACCTTCCAAAGGCGTCCGGTCTTCGGGGATTAGACCGGGGAGTGTGGGATTTTTACCCACTAAAACCACCCCGGTGGCCACCATCAGCACATGAAGGGGGGCACTGTGCCCTCTTAAAAGACCACCCCAGAACCCCCCTGTGCGACGCCTGTTTAGGCACATCCCTGGGGAGACTGTAAAGGGGTCTCCCCATAACCTCACTGTGCACGGCAACACGTGACCACTGTGCTACCGTCTTCTCTGGGGTCACATGATGGGCGAGCAGAGTCCCCTCTCTGCGCGACCGCGACCCCAAAGACCCGCCTGCCTTAAGTGACGCAGGCGGGGTTTCGGCGTGTTAGGCGCTGAGGCGGTTGCCTCCCCGGCACCTTCTTCTCCGAGCAGGATCAGCTCTTTCACGATCCCGCTCGGCAGCTTCCTTCTGGACCATCACAGTCTCACAAAAGGAGGCCATTTCAGCCCAGTTATCTGGTTCTGCCAGCATAGCCTTCACTACTGCTGGCAGGGACAGATCTTGCCCGATCTTGGCGGTCAGGATCCGCCGCTCGGAGGCCCACGCGGGGCATTCCTCGAGCGTGTGCTGTGCGGAATCTAGACCCCCATCGCAGTGGTGGCAGTTTGCCGTGGTCTCTCGCCCAATCCTGTTCAGGTACTCACCGAAGCAACCGTGGCCAGTCAGAACCTGAGTCATCCTGTAAGAGATGCGCTCCCCTCTTTTTAGCCAGGCTTCGAAATGCGGTAGGATGGCTTCGACAACGCGCTTGCGCGAATATTGCGGCTGTTGTAGCCGTTCGCGCCACTGCTCGAGCGCGTGTCGCCTTTCCTGCCGCCTCAGCCTTGCAGTAGCTATTCCTGGCACGCTGTTACCACTAAGGCGGATGGCACGAACTCTGTCGTAAACCCTCGCGTCCATATCCGCCAGGATATCCAGTGGTGGAAAGCGTGCCAGGAGAGTTGCCGCCTCGAAGGATACGGTTCGGTATCCTCGTGCGATGCGAATGGCCATCCTCCGCTGCAGGCTGTTGATTTTAGTCCTGCAGCGCCGGACACCTGAAAGTCTACCCGACCAAACAGGCGCCCCATAAAGCACCATCGACCGCACGACACCCGCGTAGAGGCGGCGAACTTCTTCCCGAGGAATCAAGTAGGTACCTACCTATCAACAAATCAAATTTCCGTACACGTGTACTTAAAACATTTAACAAAAATGACAGAAATTCTTGAATTGAACTCAGAATAAATTGAGAGAGCGACAATCACGTGTCACGTGAAATTTTTTACCTATAATAAAATTGATACTGTTTTGAGTTAAGCTCAGTGTTAATTAAACATCAAAATATTCCCAATAATATATATTGAGAAAACAGGTGCTGTAGTAAAAGATATTAGAATAATAGAATGAGCCTGAAATATAACGGATTACCAGATTTAGATAATTCTGCCATGTTTAACGATACTCTGGAGTTATCTGAAACGCCTTAGTTAAAGTGATTATTGTAATATTATTATTTTATGTTTTCTTTTTCTGACATTATGCTGATTGAGTTAGATACAGGCAACAGCACATTATGGTTTCCAAAACTGTCAAATTTCTTCCATCGATTTTCAATTTGTAACATACCATCACGCCTGTATTCCCCGAAGGGTTAGGCAAGGGTGTACTATTGTACACCCACAGTTCGCCGGTATGTTTAGGTCCAATGTAATAGGGGGCGAGCCTATTGCCATTAACCGGGCACAAATACTGAACTCCGAGCTGTTACTGAGAATTTTATAGAAAATCCCAATACAATAGTATTGGGTTTTTCTCTCGACGCTGGAAATCAAACCCAGGACCTCTAGCGCATAGTCGCGCTTGGGACCACTAGACAAACTAGGCAGTTATCATTTTCAATTATATTATTTGGAGATTAAATAGAGAGATGGAAAGAAAAAAAAAAATCTCTAAATAATAGAGTTTATTCTTCATTGGGGAAAGACAGTTCGTGATGGTATACGCATGAGAAAGGTGGAACATGGTAAAATAACAACCAAAGTAGCCGGCGACGTAGCCGAGCTGGTGACTGGGATAGGTCTGCGAGTACCTACCGTCTGCGATGCTTAGAAGGCACAACCTTCTCCATATCCCAGCTGTCCATACTACATACAGACAGAACTGGTTTATGGTCAGAGCTTGTCGTCCGTACAATGCGGCGTGTCAGAGAGTTGACTTAGATACGAGTATAGATAAAGAGAACTTTATGTAATCTCTACTTTTCTTGATCAGCTTGCTTTTACTATGTATAGAGATCTAAAACAGTCATTTAATGGTATATATTATGTTACTGTAAAAGCCCGAACTACGGTAAATCCTAAGATTTACCAACTCTGACTGGTAAAAGTTCGAAATGTTCCACCATGGTTAGGTTAGGTTGTTAGGTTTTTTTTAAACCATGGTGGAACATTTGCATGGCGTTGTAAGCTTTTTTTTAAAAAAAACCTAACAACGTAACCTAACCATGGTGGAACATTTCGAACTTTTACCAGTCAGAGTTGGTAAATCTTAGGATTTACCGTAGTTCGGGCTTTTACAGTAACATATATATTTTAAATTGCGTGTATGTTACTAAATAATAATTCGTATAAAAATAATACGTTAATTATAAATAAATAAAAAATTACAGTTTAGTAATAATTACCAATTTTTTACATTCAACCTTACTTTAACATAAATTCTATTAGTAGACCAAATTTTGACATTAATTATATTTACGCTTTAGCAAATAACGATTTAAAAAAATAATAATCATACCTATCTAGTACCTTGTATCTAGGAAAATAAGTCCTCCTCTCTTCTAATATTCATTTCTGCAACTTCACAACTTACCGTGAAGGAAATCGAATTTTCAGATTTTGAAATCTTGAAATATCAAAATGTTTGCTCCCATCGCTCGTATTTCTAACAAACTGGGCAGGAATGTGATGACCACCATGGTCAGGAACCACTCCCACGGTGGTGTCCCTGGCGAGAACCTGCCCTTCGACATTTCCAACCGTTACAAGCTGACAGCCTACTTCATTGCATTCTTCGGCTCTGGTCTTGCTGCCCCCTACCTAATCACCAGCCACCAGCTTCTTAAGAAGTAAGCTTCAAGTATCTGTGTTACCGCATCAAAATTCTGTACATTTAATCATATTTTATGATTTAATAAATTCCGTTTTTAAATATTGCTGTGGACTACAGGGTCCATAATGGTTCATATTTATATAACACCACCTCATTGTACATTATGGTATGTCAATAAAGAATATGAATAAATTTGTTAAAATAGGTATCTGTGAAAACTTGTAATTGGACTTAGTCTATTTGTAATCTGAATTGTGATATATCACTAACTGTTACTTTTCTGAACTTTAAAATAAAATAAAAGAGTTCTCGTTCCTTTCGCCTGCTAAGTAGGTAGATTTAAAGTTATTTTAGTGTAGGAAAAAATCACGACGCACGAATGACTGCCTCATTAGTCTAGTGGTCCCAAGCGCGACTGTTACACTAGAGGTCCTGGGTTCGATCCCCAGGTCGAGCAAAGTGTTATTGGGTTTTTCTATGAAATTCTCATTAGCAGCTCGGAGTCTGGATTTGTGCCCGGTTAATGGCTATAGGCTCGCCTAAAACTAAACTATTACTAAACATACCGGCGAACTGTGGGTGTACATTAAGTACACCTCTGCCTAACCCTTCGGGGAATACAGGCGTGATGGTATGTTATGAAAAATTCAATCGCGGGCAGGATTCGAACCTGCGTCTTCTGGTTAGATACACCAGACGCTCTGACCGCTAAGCCACCCTGAATCCTGCCCGCGATTGAATTTTCCCTTTACTAAAATAACTTTATAATCTTAGCATGGAAAATCACAAAAAGGTACGTAGATTTAGTACAGTTGCACCATAGCAGCAAGTTAAAAGAAATAGTACCTAACCATTGCATAACGACTATCCCAGACCAGTCTGTGAATCCTTGTAATCCATGTCCATTTGCGCGGTCGAGCAGAACTATCTAGATCAGTATCGATGGCTCGTCGCCACTCACTTGCCCTTTGACTTTACGCATCGAGATGTACATTTCGAGGTATAAGAGACAGCGACTTTTAATCCGTTGACGCAAATATAGGGGTGTTATATGTTTTACGTGTGTTTGTCTGTTGCATCGTAGCGCTCACACGAATGGACCGATTTTGATTTAGTTTTTTTTGTTTGAAAGGTGACTTGTTCGAGAGTGTTCTTAGCTATGATTTAAAAGAATTTAAAAAATAAATAAATCATTGCCTCACTCTAGGATTTTCTCCTGTATCGTGGGTACGTTTACAAACACAAATTCTCACATACACAAACGCCCAGACCCGGAAGAACTACCTGTAGATCATACAAATATTTGCTCCGTGTGGGGATCGAACCCACAACACGTGGCGCAGAAGCCGATCGCTCAACCGCTACGCCAATCGTGTCGTCAATTTGGCCAGCCTTTTGAAGATTATCAGATCTTTTCTGGTTCGTGAAGGGATGTGAGCAACTTCCACAGGTCTGATCGATTTGAAATTTGGTATCCTGTTACTTTAATGATATTGCAACAACATATATTAATCCTGGGTTCGATTCCCAGGTCGAGCAGTGTTATTGGGTTTTTTTATGAAATTCTCAGTAACAGCTCGGAGTTTGGTATTTGTGCCCGCGGATCGCCCCCTATTATATTACATGGAACCTAAACATACCAGCGAACTGTGGGTGTACATTAGTACGCCTCTGCCTAACCCTTCGGGGAATACAGGCGTGATGGTATGTTATGTTCATCTAAGTATTGAAACGATTAAAGTTTATAAACTCTGTCACGCGTCGAATTATATTTGTACCACTACCCAGCAGGTGACAGCGCTACGATTACGCATGCGCAGTCGTGAACGCGAAAATCAGATGCGCCCGCGCGCCTTCTGACCATTTTAGGTGAACGCTTACGTTAAGGGCAACGTTTCGTAATAGCTAGCTTTGTTTGTGAAAGGCTATGATTTCTTAATGATCGATAATTTTCAATTTGTAATATACTAATCGTATTCTTCGCGTCTGTATCCCAGAAGGCGTAAGAATATACCGATGTATACCTGCCTACATATCAACGATTTCATGTAATAGGAAATAACTGGGCACAAATCTAAACTCAGGGTTGCAATTGTATATTTTTCCTAAATCAGACTAACTGGCGGATACAACGAATAAAAAAAAACTCCAAGTTGTTGCTCGAAAAATTGCAATAACACACCTCGACCTGGGATCAAACCCAGTGTCCCTAGTCAATTTGTTCTGAAGGTACCGTACGCGAGAGGCATACCTTTAAAGCAGACTGGCTAGAGACAGCTGCACTGATGGAAATATATTTTAAATACCCCTGTCCAGCTATGAGTAATACAAAAATAACCAGTAACAACTCGATATTTAAAAAAACTAATTTGTATGGATATTACAAACGCAAATTCTTACATACACAAATGCCCAGGCCCGGAATAACTACCTGTAAACCATACAAATATTTGCTGCGTGTGGGGATCGAACTGACAACACTATTACTACATTAAATAAATAAATGAAACACGTGGCGCAGAAGCCGATTGCTCAGCCGCTACGCAAAACGTGTCGTCAAAACGCAATAACATTTTTTTACGCGACTGTACCTGCGCGGGAGTTCAGCCAGGTTATGCTGTGAGAAACTCAGTTACACACATAACACTGCTCCCGCTTCCCCTGTCGCCCCACTAATGAGTGGGGCGACAGGGGAAGTGTGGGAGTGTTTTTCGGATACGGCTTTATAACATTTAATAAAAATATTACGGCCTACGTGGATAGGGAAATACATATACATACATACAACACGAAAAATCGTAATTTACTACTTGTTCTACTCTATTAAGGGTCCGGCGGAGCTTGAATTGCCTATAAAAACGTAATACCGCAATAAATCGTAATCAGACAATATTCTATCAAATTCTGTTATTATTTAGATTTGGATACCGTTAATCTAGGTTCCTACGGTACTAATTCATCTACTAGTTACTACTTCACTGGAAATAAAAGACCGGAAAATCGTTCCAAACTTGGTAAAGTTATCAAAAATTGCATTCGCTTACATTTATTTCCAGTGAAGTATTTTGCATGAAACCTAGATTAACGGTATTGGAATCCGAATAATAACAGAATTTTATTAAATTGTGTTTGAATTACGATTTATTTCGGTATTACAAATATAAGAGAAATTCGGTCCGCCAGACTCTTAATATTTCTTTCAAATCTTTTGTTTCGAATAGAAAATGAGATGATGGCTGGCATGGGTGGGGTAATTCAGATAAAGTCACGATCAATAAATTTTTCATTTAATTTCTTATAGGAAAACCTATAAAACATGATTACCTACATTCCACCGTGGTCTTCAATAATAATTGTATGTAAAACCTGTGAGAATGACGAGAAAATATATACATTTTAAATATTGGAAAAAAGTAAGCTTTTTTTTATTTAATTTTCAATTGTATCAATCAATCAATCAAATCAGCCTATTGCCGTTCACTGCTGAATGTAGGCCTCCCCCAAGGAGCGACAACCATCCTGGTCTTGGGCAGCTCGCATCCATCCGCTGCCAGCCACCTCTTCAAATTGTCGGTCCATCGCTTATCAATTGTATATTGCACTCATTTAAAACGCTGTGCTGTCGAGTAATATTTATCTTGATGTCATCTATTTAGAAATGGATGGATGAAATGAATGCTCGTATTTGCATTAACATCTTTTATCTATTTAGGGTTTCACACCTCAATAGGAATGCTTCGGATAGGATTAGGATTAAGTACTTCGTTGTCCGTCTGTCTGTTTGTTTGTAACAAATACTTAAGTCTATGTTCCCCTGATGCTGTAAAAAATCAAGCATCTAAGTTAATGCAATTAAAAAATACTATTTTTTTTTATTCGTGATAGGATTACGCTTTACCGCCAGTTCAACTGATGCCGCAGTTAGTTATATCGTTAGTTTTGAAACTCGCAAGTAAATCTAACGTGGGAGAGCCATGCTTCGGCACGAATGGGCCGGCTCGACCGGAGTGATAACACGGCCTCACAGAAAACCGGCGTCAAACAATGCTTACGTTGTGTTTCGCCGAGTGAGTGAGGTTATCGGAGGCCTAATTCCCTTTTAAAGGCGGGCAACGCACTTGTGACTCTTCTGGTGTTGCAGGTGTCCATGGGCGGCGGTAATCGCTTACCATCAGGCGATCCGTCTCCTCGGATCCGGCTGCTCCCATAAAAAAAAACCAAACCTATTTCTTGTTCACCTACAATGATGAAAGACCAAGGCAAGTTCTCACAGGAGAAGTAAATTTTAAGAAAATCGTGTGGGGACGGGTTAGAATACTGTTCCTCATTGCCTTTCAGATAGACATTCCTTAAGAGGCGTAAAAATATCTGACTTGCTTGGTGGTGGGACCTGTTGGGGTCTCAATGACTGGCTACCACCTTTACGTCGGAGTCTGTCGTAAAGCACCTTGGTGTGTGTTTCGACTTTTGCACGTAAGAGCCATTTCTCCTCGGTTGCTGCGGCTCTGGCAGTCTGCAGTCCATAGGGGCTCTTAAAGATCGGCAACGCATCAGCAACTCCTCTGGTGTTGCAGGTGTCCATGGGAGACGATGACTACTTACCACCAGGTGGCTCGTCAGCTCGTTTGCCGACTTAATCCATAAAAAAAGGTCGTTGACCTTGTTCGATTGGTGATTTGTACTAACTAGGGTTGCCAACATGTTTTCTGCCGATTAAAGTATATACCGTGAAATTAAAATCATTGTTTTCCCGCAGCAAAACGAACGTAGTAACGAATACGACTCAGTTGTTCCATATTTTGATCGTGTAGCACTTTAGTATGCTAATTTTTTTTTAATATTTTTGGGTCGGTTCATAATTTCACGGTGTATTTAGAATAAATTTTTGTAGTTACTATTACAGAAAATATAGTATTTTATGGAGCGAGTGAAGGATTTGATTCTTATTAGTTTCGAAGTTGCAAAAATAACCATCGTATGTATTATATACATCGTATATATTTCTTCAACATTTAATGTTACACAGATGTAATATGAAATATAGTACCTACAGTTTTATACACGCATACAGTTACCAATATAAAATCTTTTTCCTAATCCTGATTGACTGATCTATCAACGCACAGTCAAAACTACAAAGTTTAGAAAGCTGAACAAATAAACTCTTCAGCTTTATAATTTTAGTATATGTCACCTCTATTCTATTACTACCTATTTTATTCTCTAATAATGTTGCATATGATTTAATATGTATCTTCTTGTTTATATGTACCTATAATCATAATTCCAGTTGTTACGCCAGAGTTGCGCACTCGTATAGAGACGAATTCTCCGTCACATTGATATAAATAATAATTCTCTGTCTGTCAGGTATTTTTTTTTACTATGTGTTTAGTGAATAAGTCGTTGAAGTGCCATAATAAAATAAATTAATTAATTACCAATTCCTTTCTTTTTAGTGATACCAAATGATATCCTCACTGCGCTAATATTATATTCTATGTCGGTTTCTGCGAAGGGACGCTGGCCGAACCCAGCAGAGGACGAATTGATATTCATAGCGAATCCAATAGAAGCCGAAATGCCCGGCCACTGGATTCCTGCCAGTATCGTTAAAGTTATCCTGCAAAAAGGCAGAACACCCGCGCCTAAAAAGGAGAGAGAACCAGAACCAGAACCGGAACCAGTACCGGAACCAGAACAGGAACCAGTTCCGGAACCAGAACAGGAACCAGTTCCGGAACCAATCCCGGAGTCAGAATCTGAACCAGAACCGGAATCAGAACTAGCTCCGGAACCAGAACCAGAACCACCGCCAAAGGAACCCAAGCGGCCAAAGAAACCGTCGAGAGATGAACATGAAAACCGCCCTTATCATCTTGAACACCATGGCGAGAGTCCTCCTATTTCTCCGCTTTGAATGTTCGTGGCATCGTAACTCGCAAACTGGAGTGGGTTGAATGCGACTTTTGTGTTTATCAATGACTTAGTCTTGATGGTTCTTAGCTTTAAGTACTTACTATGGCTTTTATATCAAATCTGTCAGAAGATTTGAATAGGATTTTGTCATAAGGTTCATGCCATGCAATATCAAATCTCTAGTAAGCAAAACTACTGACTAACAGATTTGATGTAGAAGTCGGTCGTTAACAAACAAATCTTGTTACTTACTCTATTGAATACTTCTGTATCATTTAAAATAATTATAATGTTTTTAATGTATGGATTCGTTACCACTTCAAAAATGTCTGACTTCAAAACACAAACGAAATAAAGAGTAGATACCTAACTGAAAATAAAATAAACCTTATTTAGTCCATGGTTTAAACCTAGTAGTATTCTCAGTATTATTATTAACTCGTTTTTTTAAATAAAATGGTTTTAAGTTTGAATAACTAAATCAATTTATATCTTAAAGTTTAGTTTTGTTGGACGGCAACAGAAAATAAGCTGGGAGTAAAATTGCTGAGCAAAAGTAAAATAATTGCTTTAATACCAAACTTTCAATTCTGGGGCACAACAGTGACAATATGTCTTAAAATGTTCAGATAACCATCCCACGTGGGGATGCTCCCTTGGGCTATAGTCACGACCATGGGATTCGTGATATTTGTAGCTACCACCGTGGCGGGTTTTGGTCCGATATAAACACCGGATAATATCAAGGCTCATGGGCTACGCTTCCTACGTAAAGGCGGAACCCATACGAGTTTGTAACGTGTACTGTACCCCGAGTGAAGCATAGAACATTTTACTTCACCTACGAGAAAAATAAAAATAAGTATGAACGTATCTGAAAAAGTGAGAGAGATTTGTGAGATTTTCAGTGTTTTGCATATTATTTGTGAAGATGTCATGCGATATCCTTTATCACTACTAAATGACCTAATTCTACTTACACACAAAAATACAAATCAGCGACATCGCGCCCAAAAAGCGCGAATCTACTATAGTTTTAATTTAGATTTATTCAAGTCCCTACTTTTCCAGGTGTATTACCATGAAGATGTTTATTTTAGGTCGTCAGGTGATAGACCACTTCGCCTGATGTTAAGGGTCCGGCGGAGCTTAAATTGCTTACAAAAACATAATACCAAAATAAATCGAAATCCAAACAATATTCTCATAATCTTTTGCTTTGAATAGAAAAGAGATGATTGGGGTAATTCACGAGTCACGTTCAATAAATTTTTCATTTAATTTCTTATAGGAAAACCTATAAAACATGATTACCTACATTCCACCGTGGTCTTCAATAATAATTGTATGTAAAGCCTGTGAGAATGACGAGAAAAAATATACGTTTTAAATATTGAAGAAAGTAAGTATTTAGCGACTTTTTTTTTCAATTGTAAAGGAGGATTGTATTTTTTTACGTGGGAGAGCCATGCTTTGGCACGAATGGGCCTGCTCGACCGGAGTGATACCATGGCCTCACAGAAAACTGGCGTTAAACAACGCTTACGTTGTGTTTCCTCGAGTAAGTGAGGTTACCGGAGGCCCAATCCCCTTTTAAAAGGTTGGCAACGCACTTGTGACTCCTCTGGTGTTGCGTCTCATCAGGCGATCCGTCTACTCGTTTGCCCTCTTATACCACCAGGACCAATGTCGGGCGCTGTAGTGAGTAGAGTATTAATGTTAATGTCCTCTGTTTAGAAAAATGATTCCCCTTTTTCTTATTTATTTATTTTAGCATCATTTTTGGGTTCCGCACCTTAATGCTTCGGATATAATTAGGATTACTTCGTTGTCCGTCTGTCTGTTTGTTTGTAACAAATGCTTAGCTCTGGCCCCCTGAAGCCGTAAAAAATCAAGCTTCTAAGTTAACGAAATTAAAAAATACGGCCAGTTATACCATTAATTTTATTGCCGTTAAATCATAACCTATTTCTCGTTTACCTAGACTAACTCCTACAAGAAACAAGTTGTAACAGCAGAAGAATAGGAAGAAATCCAAAAATCGATTATTTGTATGTAATTCACATAATTTTTAGTGTGTACCGTTTAGAAGGACATAGACTATCATGCGTTTTAAAAAGGCCTTATTGGCCTGACTGAATTTATTTATTTATTTAAATATAGTCGAGCGGTTAAGTAAGAAAAAGCCTATATAGACTAGGAGGCCATATAACGCAAAGCTTTTATTCTAAGTATACATAGTAACTGTGTTTTTTTCTTTTCAGTGATACCAGATGCTATCTTCACTACGTTGATATTATGTTCTATGTCGGTTACTATGGCGGGACGCTGGCCGAACCCAGCAGAGGACGAACTGATATTCATAGCGAATCCAATAGAAGCCGAAATGCCTGGCCACTGGGTTCCTGCCAGTATCGTTAAAGTTATCCTACAAAAAGGCACAACAGCCGCGCCTAAAAAGCATATACTGAACCTAGGCGAAATAAACAAGAAACGTCATAAACCTAAGCATCCATCGAAAAAGATGAAAAAACCTCATACTCCACCATACGACCCGCCCGATGAAGAAGAAGTAGACGTAGAAGAGGCAGAGGAACAACCGGAAGAGGAATTAGAAGCGGCGCAAGAAGAGGAGAGCGACGCAGAAGAACCAGAAGAGGAAGCGGAAGAGGAAAACAACGCCGAAGAGGAGGAAGCGCAAGAACCATCAGCAGAAGTACAGGAGGCCGAGCCCGAGGTCCCAGAGCCAGCTAGCGATCCAGTCCCGTCGTATGAAGCACCAGATTCAGAACCAGAACCAGAACCAGAACCAGAACCAGAACCAGAACCAGAACCAGATCCACCCACAACCCCATCCGCGCCCAAGAGGCCGCCAAGGCGACCACCGAAAGATCACCATGACGACAACCCTTTTTAGTATTTCTCGTAATGGCGAGAATCCCCTTTTTTCCCCGCTTTTAATTACTAAACCGTCGTTATACGGTCATCAGCATATCATGGTATCCAAACTGTCAAATATCTTTAATCAAAAATCGATTGAAGGTTAAAACCAAAATAATAGAGTTTATTATCCATTAGGGAAATTTGACAGTTTGTTGTAATTTGATGTACCTACTGTTGACTCTACATGTGTCGTGGACAGTAACTCTCAAAACTGCACTGAGTTAAATGCAACTTAAATATTTATAAACGAGCCTGTCTTGATAGTTCTTAGCTTGAAGTAACTACTAATTATCAAACAAATCTTATGTAATCTTACTTACTCACTCTTATTGAATACTTCTGTATTATTTAATATATTTTTTTAAATTTATGGATTCGAATTATTTACCAAATAAAGATTAACTGAAGAGGGAAAGATAATTTATAAACCTTTTTTAGTCCATGGTTTAAACCTAGTATTCATCCCAGTATTATTTTTAAGCCGTGTTTTAGAATAAGACTAGTCCTACTTAATAATAATTTTGAGTTGAGAAAACACAAGGTGATTCTGAAACAATCATAGAAAATCCCAACGACACTTTCAAGAATCTAAGAAGGTAAAGAATAAGGAGAAGATCTCTGTCCAGTTGTGGATCTTTACAAAAAAGGCTACTTACTAAAAAAATCGTAACTCGCACCAAAAAATATACGTGATCCAGAGAGAATAATGTAGTTGTGAATAGACTTCCAAAAACTTCCCTGTTTCAGAACTGTTATTACATGATTGTGTGGTCTTATCCTTACTAATATTATAAAAGTGAAACTTTGTGAGTATAGATGTTTGCTACTCTTTCACGCCAGAACGGCTAAACGGATCTGGATAACATTTGAAATACAGATAGATTATAGCCTGGAATAACACATAGACTACTTTCTATCCAGGTCGGACCTAATCCTGAAGTCCACGCAGTCTAGTCTAGTCTATAACAAAATACCAAAAGAGATTAAAAAGCTATGTAATAGCTTATTTTATTAAGGACTAAAGGTACGGTTGCTGGAAAAACGATTTTATTCTAGAAATGACTATTTAAAAATTAATAACATTTAATACATAATTGTTAATTATTACAGTCATACTTAGTTAAGATATTTTATTATTAAGATATTAAATTGGTCTCTCAAATTTATGACTAAGTGTTTAGGATACCTACCAAATAAGTATATTTGGTAGGTATCCTAAACGATGAACGAACTATGGGACGTATGCTTGTTTGGCACTTTAGTGGTATAAAAAAATCTAGGTCACTCATAATCACTATAGGTACACGATATTCTGTAATGTAAAAACCTTAGAAGTTTACCAACAATAAAATTCAATTCTATAAGGGCCAGTCCCAATATCAAATCCGTCGATAGATTTTTTTGCTAGAGATAGGATTTTGACATTACTTGTATGGACTTTATGTCAAAATCCTAATAAAGTAGTATAAAGTAATCGTTGTTTAACGCCGTGTTTTTCTGTGAGGCCGTGGTATCACTCCGGTCGAGCCGGCCCAAGAATTTGTTATTGGGAATGGCCGTTAGTGTACATTTTATCATGACATGTTTCGTAAGTGCGAATGGTTTTATTGCAACGCGCTTTATAGTTGTTTGTATTAGGCGTTAATATTACGATCACGAATGTTTAAGTAAGTTGAGTCGCACGATTTAATCCAGGATTAAAGTCCCCGTAAAATACAGATTGAATTATAGTCAGATTCGACACCAGCACTGTCATACATCATACATCATGTACAGTAATTATGTACATACATATTGTCACGGTAAATAAAAGACGAATCAAACTATTGGCTGTTAAAGTCTGTTTTGCGATGAGGTAAGAGTACTTATATTTACATCTGTAACGAAAATTGGAAAAGTGAATGATTTTATGATTCGTTTTTTGGGCCTATATTTTTTAGTTCCTAAAATGACAGAGAACTCTGCTATGCCCAAGGGTCGTATGGCGTACTATTTCCCTATATTAAGTCATCCAGGCACCCTTGGGACCTGTTTGTCTTTAATAATTAATATTTATAATTAATTTAATAAAGTTATAGCGATGGGCGGTTAAACTTGGTTTTAGACTTTAATTGGCATCTAATTATAATATTCTAAAGTGTTTTTGTTCCTAAACATTTGACATAAGTCATAAATTCTAATAAAAAATTGCAATACGAAAGAAACAAAGCGTTTATAAATTAGTTATTACCCCAAATGATAATAAACTGCGTTATTATAAAGACTATTATCCAATAACGCGATATATTCTTTAGTCTTATTGGCTAACGATCATAAATGTTTAGTACTATTATGTTATTCATAAAATTCATGGAATTTCCGAATAATATTGTGAATGAAAGCACCATATTACGTGAGATGTTGTATTGCGTAACAAAAGCTTTCTAAAGGGAAAAATGTGCTTAAATATGTTAAAAAAAATGTGAAATTGTATGGGTAATGTTAAATTGTACGATAATGTCGAATCCGTCATATGAAAGACTTTCGTGTGGTGTGACGTAATGCTTCGCTGGGTTTCCCTCAACTGTAAGGTAACCAAATATCCGGAAGGACAAAATATATTTGCTACTTTGAGGTTTTTTTACAGGATTATGAGAAATTATGTGCATAATAATAGATTGTCACTCGCTGAAATGAGGATTGGTGAAAGAAATGGGAGAGGAAAGGACGAAAAGAAGGGTGTAAGTATATTACTTAAAATTCCTTAGACGGCAAAGGCTTTCATGTGATACGAGAAACGAGGGAAGAAAGTCACGCGGGCATTATCTTGTGTTGCTCAGTTGGAAAAATGTAGGAACTGCTTTATAAAGTAATTTTTATCTTATCATTTACTCACGAATGATTACAAAATCTCAAAAACTAAAAATCTACAAAATTGAAATTTAGAATGTAGGTTGCTTATAAAGTGTAGATATCTGATATGAAAGTATTTTAGGATATGCCCATGGTATTGAGAATAAATAGATTATTATCGCGGGTAAAACCGTTGGACACAGCTAGTGTACCTACTTATAAAACCTACTTTTAGTGGAAGTTTTAGAAAATAAACCTATTGATACAATGGAAATCAAAGAACAACATGTCATGGATCCGCTACGAGTACATATCTACTTATTTTAGACGGGGCCCGGCTTACAAATCTCTAACGGAAAAGGTTACATAAAGGATGGAGGTTTAATGTAATTACTAAACTCAGGGCCGGCTTTAAAGAAAGTGGGAGATGGGGAAGGGGTTGCCTAGGGCAGTGCTTACGGTATCTTATTTATATTTGGCGACCGTTGAAAAGATACCTCGCCCACTGAAAACGAAGCCAGACCTAAGTTTTTCAAATATCCATTATATGTACATATATTTATACATCTATATCGATATAAATTATTAGCGTGAGTATATACCTACATTGGGTACTGCGGGGTATAGAGTAAAGAAATCAATCTATTTTGTGTGTGTGTGTGTGTCTGATTCATGTCCTTTCAGGCTTCGCGTCGTCACACCAGATGCTATGACCAACTAGTCCACCACGAGTCCCACCAGCCAGGTTATAATTTGCCTTCACATTCTGAATTTACGTCCTTAAAAATTCACTTCACTAAAATAACCATTTAATTCGTTATATACTTAGATATTGTAACA
This sequence comes from Acronicta aceris, assembly GCA_910591435.1. Taxonomy (NCBI): domain Eukaryota; kingdom Metazoa; phylum Arthropoda; class Insecta; order Lepidoptera; family Noctuidae; genus Acronicta; species Acronicta aceris. Next base: position 11,618,620 of record OU342771.1, on the reverse strand, counting down.
AACTTAATTCATAACTGTCATTTCGTTCTCACAAATAAACCACACGATGGCATCCTCACATCTAAATAAACTCTAGGACTTTCTGCAGTAAGCATACAGAATTCATGGTCGCCCTACTCACAGCACATCAATATTTACAAAGCATAGGCTTTGTAAATATTGATGTGAGAGACATTTGTCATCATTACTTGTCATTTAACTCTAACACCCTGTTGAAGAATCAACAGGTTTGTTGCCAAAATATATGAAAATCGATATCCAAGTTAATCGTCTCGTTTGGTTGTCATTACGTTCGGTGTGAACACGGCCTTATAAGGGGATGTTTATAGTATTGTACTTACGATTTTTGTGTGTTGACCTGAGTAATAAACATACTGGGGACGCATTATTAAAGATCTGTTTGTGACTACGTATAAGGAGAGTTGTACATATTATCATTCTGTCAATAATACATCGTATTGGTGCGATTAAGTATGAGATTTGAGTTGAATTGTAATATTAAGATATATGCGATTAATTAAGGACTGCTTTATTAGTCTAGTGGTCTCAAGGTCAACGCTAAAGCTCCTGGGTTCCCAGGACGAGCAAGGTGATATTAGGTTTTTTATGAAATTAAGTAATAGCAGTAGGCTCGCCTTCTATTACATGGGACCTAAACATATCGGCGAACTGTGGGTGAACTAAAGTACCTACACCTCTGCCTTAGCCTTCGGGGAATACAGGCGTGATGATATTTTATTATGTTATGTTTTCTATCGATTGTAAAATATGTTGGTGTACCTAATTAAATAAATAAATAAATATCCGATATCCTCAGTAGTCCTTCAAACAGCCGTCGAAGTACCTACACAATAGCAAACAAACCTTCGTATTTTGCAAAATTGGGCCTATTTCCCCTTGTGGGGACGGGTTAGAATACAGTTCCTCACTGCCATTCAGATAGGCATCTCGTAAGAGCCGAGAAAATATCTCACTTGCTCAACGGCAGACCTCTCGGGGTCTGGCTGGCTGGCGCCCTTACGTCGGAGTCTGTCGTACAGCACCTTGGTGTGTGTTTCGACTTTTTCGCGTAAGAGCCAGTTCCCCCTCGGTTGCTGCGGCTCTGGCAGTCTACAGTCCTTAGGGGCTCTTAAAGCTCGGCAACGCATCAGCAACTCTTCTGGTGTAGCAGGTGTCCATGGGCAGCGATGACTTAATCCCCACACGGAGCAAATATTTGTATGATCTACAGGTAGTTGGTCCGGGTCTGGGCGTTTGTGTATGTGAGATTTTGTGTTTGTAAACGCACCCACGATACAAGAGAAAATCCTAGTGTGGGGCAACGTTTTTTTTTAAAGAAGAAGAAGACTACTTACCCTTAGGTGGCTCGTCTGCTCGTTTGCCGACTTAATCAATAAAAAAAAAACCTTACTGAGAATTTCAAAAGAACCCAATAGCATATGGAGTTTCTTGCCGGATTCTTCTCCATAGGATCAACCTTTTGGAACCGTGCAACTAGAATAAAAAAAAAGCTTGTAAAAGCTTATTTGAAATAAAAACATATGAACTTGAACTTGAACACTACGCAACCTAAGAATCAAACCTGGAACCTCACACACGGCAGCTGCGCATACAAGCACTAGATCAAAGAGGTATTAATTATATTATTATTTAATACAAGTAGGATATACTAGCTGTTGTCACGGCTTCACTTGCATCCTAAAAGTCTTTTTGAGACAAGAGTTAGCCTATGTCCTTCTCCAATGTCCAAATTATCTATATACCAAAATTCATCATAATTGGTTTAGCGGTTTAGTCATGACAAATACACAAACAGACAGGCAGTCAATTATATTTTCTGTTCAACAAATATTTCCTTTTCATCCAATTCTCATGCCCTTACATAAATTGTCAATTAAGTTGCGTACACGCACGTGTTCGCGGAAACACAGCAGTTCACTTTCATCGTGACTAAGCTTTTACGTCATGCCGTCTTATTGAAATGCGAATAAGGATGTCAAGTATTTACTATAAACTTGTTGTCTATGGTTCATAAGAAGCTCGATAATCGATAGTTCGATGACGTATTACGGCGACTCTATAGGTTACTGACTGTTTAGGCGTCATTGTAGTGTCCCGACTGCTATGTTAAAGATCCTGGGTTCGATTCCCAGGTCGAGCAGTGTCATTAGGTTTTTCTAATTCTTGGGACCTAAACATAGCGGCGAACTGGGGGTGTAAAAGGGGGGTGCTCTGCCTAATCTGGGGAATATACTTAGTCGTGATGGTATATTATGTGTCTATAGGTACTTTATGATTGAATGTTTCATTGGTCTGGTGGTTGCGTGATTGCAGAGGTGAGATCCTGGGATCCTTTACGAAATTCTCAGTTTCTATCAGATTTGACACGGAAAACATCCAAGCTCCGAGCTTTAATCTGTAGAAAAATTTAATAAAAATAACCTAACTACACTGTTCGACCTGGGAATTGACTCCAGGAACGTCATACTTTGCTAAGACGTTCCTGATAAAAAAAATAACTCTAAAGAAATTTAATGAGTTGTTTAAGATATTATAAATAAAAAAATTAAGAAAATAGGAAAACTACTGTCCGTTTCGAAGATATAATATGTAAGCCACCGCCGACACGCGCCTGCGCAGCCCCGCGTTTAATCGCACAAAAAATACTTTACTTAGTACATTTTTTGGTGAAAAATTAGGGCTTAAAATATTTTTTTTTAATATACACCTTGACATTTAAGTCGTTTTGGAGCCGAAAGGACGGTATTATACTCATCATTAGGAATACCTTTTACTATGGAACCAACCCTGAAATCACGAAAAAAAACAGCTGTTCCATACATTTTGTCGAATTCAGTGTACCTACACAAATGTATGTAACAGCAGTTTTTTTTCGTGATTTCAGGGTTGGATCCATAGTAAAAGGTATTCCTAACGATGAGTATAATACCATCCTTTCGGCTCTAAAACGACTTAAATGTCACGATGTATTTCTTTTTCGATGCTGAGCAATTTCACGAAATTCGTAGAGTTAATTTTATAACACCTTATATACCTATCTTTTTGTGATTTTTTTTATATTTTCCATGCTAAGATTATTAAGTTATTTTTTAGTAAAGGAAAAAATTCAATCGATTCAGAAGACGCAAGTTCGAATCCTGCCCGCGATTGAATTTTTTCCTTTACTAAAAAATAATCTTATATACCTATTTGTATGAACTACAAGTAGGTATAGTTGTTCTGAGTAAAATTAGTCGTTAGTAAAATGTTTATAAACGTACAGAAGAAAATCCTGGCTATTATATAATAAAACTAGCGACCCGCTCGCGGTTTCACCCGCGTTGCTCCATTCCTAAGAGGCATAGCGTGATGTTATACGGCCTATAACCTTTCTCGATAAATGGACTATCCAACACAAAAAGATTTTATCAATTCCAATGAGTAGTTCCTGAGATTAGCGCGTTCAAACAAACAAATAGTATAGACTTAAAAGTTTGTTTGAACGGAAATCTCTGGAACTAAGTCGAATTTGAAAAAATAGTATAACATTTTCTTTTGATAGTTAAATTCTTGAGGAAGGTCTATTTCACATCACGCTACAAGTATGTTGTTAATAAATACATGGTGAAACCGTGGAGTACAGCTAATGTTTTTCACAAAAGAAGAACCGAAAATAATTTAAATGTAAAAAAAACGCATGCTAATGTTTTAATAGTTAGAGATAATTGTAAAAATAAAGTACAATGCGCAGTTTCTATAGTTATTATAACAAAACAAAACCGGAAGGTTCGCCTTTTACGTGGAAATCCGGAGCATGCGCACGCGATGCATTGTTGATCTTGTCACATGAACTGGGACATTCATCTTGATAATACACACACAGGTACGAGTAATGCTTTGTCAGTGTGTAACAATGTGAGTTTGTGTGTGTTTCTTTGTGTCAGTGGCAATAGGCTCGCCCTTTACAACATGGGTCCCGAAATCATGGTAAATATAGCTATGGGGTTTAGGTTTGAAAGCCCGAAACGGGTAGTTTTATATAAAGTTTATACATACATACACTCACGCCTTTCTCCCAGAGGGGTAGGCAGAAACTATAGACTGCCACTTGCTAAGATTCTTGCATAGTTCTTCCACATTCATATATCTTCTTATAACATAATCAACCCATTATACTGTCCCACTACTGGGCACGGGTCTCCTCTCAGAATGAGAGGGATTAGGCTATAGTCCACCACGTTGGCCTAGTGCAGCTTAGCAGACTTCACACGCCATCGAGAAATCTCTCAGGCATGCAGGTTTCCTCACGATGTTTTCCTTCACCGTTTAAGCGCGTGATAATTGACTATTTAGTACGCACATGACTTCGAAAAGTCAGAGGTGCGTGCCTTGGGTTCGAAGTCGAGACCTTTGACTTGACAGTCCAACGGTCATACCACCAGGCTATCATTGCTTCTAGGCTTCACATCTTCTCATACAAAAGTTTATTTTATATAAAGCTACCTGTTTTGTTATTTATTATATCCAGAGCTGGCCCTCCCTAGAAATGAATTGCCTGGGATGGGTGTCCACAACGACTCTTTATACGTATAGGTGTATTATTGATGTAACTAATGTACAAAATTTGAATTTAGAATTAAAACATCTTAATGACAAACTAAATTCTATGACAAATAGGTATAAAAGCTCTGAAATGCAAATGAAAGAGTATGTGTTAGCTATGAATGAGCTGGTGACCTCATGTTCATGTAGTCATGAGCGCTCACAATCAATGACAAACAATAACTCGATCAACTGCCAGCTGTCACCGGCTCATTCAAAGTCAGTGTCTGATATTAAGATATTACATACCAGTAACAATGAGACTAATACTAATAGTTCCCCTATTCAACATATTAGAAGTGTATTAAACCAGAATAAAATAAAAGATGATTTCCCAACTGGAAAAAATAAAGTAGTGATATTTAGTGATGAAATTGGGAAAGATATGGGTAGATTGTTATCAACTACTTGCACAGGAAAGTCTGTCACAAATTATTGCATGCCTGGTCTTAATTACCTTGATGTCATGAAAAAAATTGTCAGTTTAAATTTTAGCCCGGACACAACTTTAATTATAATGATTTCAAATAGAGGTACTGCAAACCGAAAAAACCTACTTTACTACTATGATAGATTATGTAACATGAATATAAAAAACATTATTATTTTCACATTACCTTATAGCGACAGTTTGCCCGAGGAAGAAAATAACACTAGATATAAACTAAACTTGATATTACATACTTTTACTTTTTATAATAATCAATTTAGTGTTATTGACATTAACAATTATGTTAGCAAAAATTTATTTTTCACAAAAGATATTTACTATCTTACATCTCATAATAAAAGACAAGTAGCTGCATCGCTATCATATTTTATTGATATTTCAGCCAAAAATTTGGCTGATAGTTTTTTAGATGTTGCTTCTATTGAGCAGCTTTCTGACATTTCTATTGACATTACTAGTAATTTAAATTAAATGATGAGACAATAGAGGCAACCTCTTGCTTAAATACTATGAAAATTAAACCTATTTGTAGTAATGTTTGTAAGGTCCAAAACACAATCAATCTGGTTCATCAAAATATTCAAGGCATGTCAAACAAAGACCTAGAAATTGAGTTATTTATGAACTGCAACAATATTGACTTTCTATGCATTACTGAACATTGGCTCAAAAGCCACCAGTTCATGTTTAACTTCAGTAATCACCAGGTTGGTAGTGCATATAGCAGAGAACACGCAATTCATGGCGGCTCACTAATTTTAATTAATAAACAATTTAAATTTAAAGAACGTAAAGACATAGTGGGCCTCTCTGTTGAACGGACAATTGAAATAGCCTGTGTGGAATTGGAGCGACTTGTTGTATTGAGCGTGTACAGGCCACCATCATCATTATATGATTGTTTTGAGAGAGTCATGGATGATGTGTTGCAAAAATTATGCAAGTTAAGTAAAAACATAATTGTATGTGGTGACTTTAATATTAACCTTTTGGAGGATACCGCAGTGTGTCTAAAAGTTAAAAATTTATTTCAATCCTATAATCTTGATAATCTTTTTTTGGAGCCTACTAGAATCACTGCGACAACGGCCACATGTATTGATAATATATTTACCAACATTGTCCCAGACAAAAAAGAAATTATTAATTTACTTGATTCTGATCACTGCGGACAATTAATGACATTTCTCAAGCAGACTAAACATTTGACAAAGAAAGATATTATTGTGTTACCTAAAACTGCAGGTCGCTTGGAGGTTTTTAAAAATAAACTTATTAGTAAAATGTATTATTTAAATTTCAGTGAAGATCCAAATCAAATGTATAATTCTTTTTTTTCTTTATATTGTACGGAATTCAGTTCAACGTTTATCCCCAAGAAGATCTCGGTTAAAGGTACGGCAACTTTCAGTGAATGGGCTACTATTGGTATACATAGAAGTAGGAAAAGACTATATGAGTTATATGCAGAAAAAAATTATAACAAAAGTGAAGAATTTAATCTATATGTCAAAAATTATTCAAAATTATTTAAGAAAATCTGTAAAGTAGCCAAGATTAATTATTTGAGTTCTAAGATTAAGACTAGTTATAATAAAATTCAAATGACCTGGAATATTATTAACAATGAGACTGGAAGAGTTGCAAATCGAGATAGCGACTATAGCCTTAACTTTGAAAATACTATAATTAAAAAAGATGAAGAAGTTGCCTCAGTTTTTGAAAAATTCTTTACAGACATTCCAGTCTCTACCACTAAGTCTTTAAATTCTTCACCCACTGTCGCAGAGTCATTATTAAAACAAAATGTAATGTCTTGTGAGAATGATTTCACTTTTCATTATGTAAATGCCAGTGACATTGTTAAAACCTTTAATACACTTAATGTAAAAAAAACCGCTGACCTATGGGGAAATTCAGTAGAGGTTACAAAATCAGTTATTAATATAGTAGCCTCCGAATTAGCTGTAATATTTAATCAATGTATTGACTGTGGTGTATTTCCTGATCTTATGAAAAGTAGTAAAATAATTCCATTATTTAAATCAGGTAGCACTTCAGATCCCACGAACTTTAGACCAATTTCCGTGCTACCCACCTTTAGTAAAATATTTGAGAAATTAATATTAGACCAATTGCTAAGTCATTTTAACAGGAATCATTTGTTGAGTAGGAAACAGTTCGGATTCACTAAGGGCCGCTCGACAACCGATGCAGGTGTTGAGCTTCTTGAACATATATTCGATGCCTGGGAGGATTCACGTGATGCCTTAGGCGTCTTCTGTGACTTGTCAAAGGCATTTGATTGCGTTTTTCATGAGACGTTGATCAGGAAATTGCACCACTATGGAGTTAGGAACATTGCTTTGGATCTTCTTATTTCTTACTTGGATAACAGGATCCAAAGGGTGGACGTTAACGGAAAGAGATCTCCGGGGTCTGTGGTAGCTATGGGAGTTCCGCAGGGCTCAATTCTTGGCCCGTTCCTTTTTTTAGTATATATTAATGATTTACCTTACCTTGTAAAAGATGGTCATGAAATAGTGTTATTTGCAGATGATACATCACTTTTATTTAAGCTCAAACGGCAACAGCCAATTACAGACGATGTAAATAACGCTCTTTCTAAAGTAGTGCACTGGTTTAGTGTTAATAACTTACTTCTTAATGAGAAAAAAACTAAATGCATCAGATTTTTAACACCTAACGTTAGGCAGGTGCAAACCAGTGTACTGATAAACGGGGAAGAGTTGGATCTAGTGGACACCACATCATTTCTGGGTATTACATTAGACTCAAAGCTACAGTGGGGCCCACATATAAATAAATTATCGAAAAGACTCAGCTCTGCAGCTTACGCAGTTTTCAAAATACGCCAGTTGACTGATGTTGACACAGCAAGACTTGTATACTTTAGTTATTTTCATAGTGTTATGTCTTACGGTATTTTGTTGTGGGGAAATGCTGCTGACATTCAAACTGTATTTGTGTTGCAGAAAAGGGCTATTCGAGCAATTTATAACCTCAGTAGCAGACATTCACTGAGAGAAAAATTTAAAGAAATTAATATAATGACGCTAGCATCGCAGTATATATTTGAAAATATTATTTATGTCAAAAAAAACATTAATAATTTTTGTAAGAAAACCGATATTCACAGCGTCAATACCAGAAACAAAAATAAACTGATATTACCAATGACTAGGCTCCAAAAAATTAGTAACTCCTTTAGGTGCCAAGGTGTACGTTTCTACAACAAAATCCCAAGTCATATTCAAAATCTAAGTTTAAATAAATTCAAGACTGTGGTCAAGCAAAAACTGTGTAAAAAAGCATTCTATACAGTCAAAGATTATATAGACGACAAAAATGCTTGGGATTAAGCCGCTCAAATGAACCGGGCTCTTTCATTCATGGATGACACCTCAATTTTTGACATATTAATTTCCTTTGGACATGTTTTATTTTTCCAAGTGACATGTTTTATTTATTATTTACTATTTCTGGACATGTATTTTTTTTTTTGTCCTTATGTATATGGTAACAAAAATTTGTGAAGTGTGAGTATTGTGTAGACTGATGTTACGATCACAAAACCTATGATAAGTCTTTCGATTTTCTGGCAGTTAGAGGCTGTCATGCTCACTTAAATGTCCTGCTGATGGTGGCGTTGTGTGTCGGGTTGTTTTATTCCCTACAACTTGGTTGAGTCGAACAACGCTGATACACACGTCATGCTCGTGAACGGGTGCTGTTTGTCGGGACTGGTCAACTCTTACATGCCATGTCAATCCGGATTCAGTTATGTTATCTTTTGGAGGGTAACCTACTTTTATCACTCACATCAAACTCCACAATACTCACATTGATTGATAGAATTAAAAATATGTAAACATCAATTATTTATTTAAAAGAGTATCTATGGAGTTTCTTGCCGGCTCTTCTCCATAAGACCTACTATTTGGAACCGTGCATGTAGTTTTGACATTTCAAAAGTACCTGTATATGGTCTAATTGAAATAAAAAATTTGAGTTTGAGTTTGAGTTTGAGTTTAACCCACAGTTCCCGTGTGAGCGGGAGCCGGTACGAGCTATTATAAATTGCCAGAAATCGGGCACAAATGCAAACTCCATGCTGCTACTAAGAAATTCATAGAAAAACCCAATAACACTTTGCTGGACCCGGGAATTGAACACCTCACGCTCAGCAGCCGCACTAGTGACCAATAGATCAATGAATATTATGGCAATTAAATCTTTCATTAGTCTGGTGGTCCCAAGTGCAACTGCTACACTAGCGGTCTTGGGTTTGATCCCAGGTCGAGCAAAGTGTTATTGGGTTTTTCTATGAAATTCTCAGTAGCAATTCGGAGTCTGGATTTGTGCCCGGTTAATGGCTATAGGCTCGCCCCCTATAACATGACATACCGGCGAACTGTTGGTGTACATTAAGTACGCCTCTGCCTAACCCTTCGGGGAATACAGCCGTGATGGTATGTTATGTTATGTTAATATTAGCTAATTTTAGTTAACGCGTGTCTATCATCCAACGAGAGTTGTCTGGCGTGCTCATTTGTTAAATTATTACAAAACAAAACGTTTGTAACAAAATGGACCGCATCGTATATGATTAACACAAATTATTTTAATTAATTGTATTACACAAATTATACATGATTCTCAGAGAGTATGCTAATAATACCTCCTCAGCGCCATTTGCATTAAATTTACATTAATAACAGTACGCTCAATCCAAAATAATTCGCATTTTATAAATATGAATTTACATTTCTAGTTTTAATTTGAATAAGTATTTTAATTCATCAGTTTATAAAACATTATATTGTTATTGTTATTTAGTTATCATAATTATTATTTTATTTTATTATTTTATCATAATATTGTTGTTTATTTTAGGCTATTGAAATAAAACTACTTTTTACGGATTTTATCGCGTTGTATTGATATTATTTGATTCCCGACGTTTCGGACCCTTTACAGCATCCATGGTCACGGGTAGACTAAGTTGTTGGACGTCTTAATATTACAATTACTAACAGCTACCTTACATTTTTGTTAATTATTGGCGATCCGATTCACGCAGAACGAGCTCACCGTATCCTTCGGTCTTGCAGTTTTGGACTTGGATTTTGATTTAATGGAATCTATAATGGGGTTCCAAGCAGGTGGTAAGACCCAGCCATCTTCTCTATTGAAATTTGGATGTTTTTTAATTTCAATAGCCTCACGGATCATCCTGGGAAGGAATCGGTTTTCTTTTGCGAGGACTTGTGGTTTATAAAATCTGATGTAGTGCTGGGCCTTGTCTAGAGTATGTTCACAAACTGCTGACTTCTTGAAACGGCGGTGTTTGACATCAGCGATGTGTTCTTTTACGCGGGTCCCTATACTTCTTTTAGTTTGGCCTATGTAAGAGAGACCGCAATCACAATCTAGCTTGTATACCCCTGCATCTTGCAGAGGTATGTGGCACTTGACAGGTGGTAGGAACTGACTAATCTTCTTCAGCGGCTTGAAGTATGTTTTGATTGAAGCTCGCTTCAAGATATAGCCAATCTTGTCTGTGACTCCTCTAACATATGGTAATATAGCAGGTAGGCGTTCGACTGTGGCACGTTTCACGCGGTTTCTGTGACGAGGGCGCGGTATTCGGAGCTTGTTGTCATGTAGTACTTGTTTGACATGTTGAAGCTCTGCAGCCAGATGTTGCTCATCACAGATCCCACGCGCTCTCTGAAACAATGATTTACCGACGGTAGATAACTGTGTTGGGTGGTGGTGTGATTCACCATTTAAGTATTTGTCTGTATGGGTTTTCTTTCGATACACTGTGTGACTCAAGGTGTTATTGGGATTGCGAATTACTAAGACATCTAAGAAAGCTAAAGAGTTATTGGCCTCTGCCTCCATTGTAAATTGAATTTTGGAGTTTAAGGAGTTAAGGTGGTCTAAAAATGCTGTTACTTTATGAGATGGTAGTATGGTAAAAGTATCATCTACGTACCGCTTGTAGAACTTTAGTGTTACAGGTGCAGATTGCAGGGCAGTCTCCTCGAAATCCTCCATGAAGATATCAGCAACAATGGGAGATACTGGAGAGCCCATTGCTACACCATCCACTTGCGTGTAGAATTTATTATTCCATAACATATAGCCAGATGTGAGGCAATGTTTTAATAGTTCAGCATATTCAATGGGCATGTTATTCTCTAACAGTTTCTTAGATACAATTCTGATGCAGTCTTCAACTGGTAAGCATGTAAATAACGACTGAACATCAAAACTGACCATAGTTTCATTGTCGGTGAGATGTAGATGTTTTATTTCACTGACAAAATGGTATGAGTCCTTAACATATGCTGCCGTGTTTCCTCTTAGTGGTGAGAGCTGGGTCTTACCACCTGCTTGGAACCCCATTATAGATTCCATAAAATCAAAATCCAAGTCCAAAACTGCAAGACCGAAGGATACGGTGAGCTCGTTCTGCGTGAATCGGATCGCCAATAATTAACAAAAATGTAAGGTAGCTGTTAGTAATTGTAATATTAAGACGTCCAACAACTTAGTCTACCCGTGACCATGGATGCTGTAAAGGGTCCGAAACGTCGGGAATCAAATAATATCAATACAACGCGATAAAATCCGTAAAAAGTAGTTTTATTTCAATGTCTAATATTCGCGTAAGTGTCAGAAACCAGTATATTTTAGGCTATATTAGGAAAATTGGATGACATTTTTAAGGCAGTCAATATTCCACAGTGTCTGAAGATCCGCTTATATAACCAATGTATTCTGCCCACCATGACTTGTGTTGCCGAAGCATGAAAGCCATGGAGCGTTCTATGCTCGGCATCAAACTAAGAGACCGTGTTCCAAACACCGAGATCCGTAAACGAACGAATGTTCAAGACTTTGGAAGAAGGATCATGGAACTAAAGTGGAGTTGAGCAGGACACTTGGCAAGACGAAGTGACGATAGGTGGAGTAAGGCAACTACAGAATGGTGGCCGAGGGATGGCTAGAGGAGTGTCGGAAGTCCAGCAGCGAGATGGGTCGAGGATATTAGTCAAGTCGGACAGTCGAGTGTTGGATGGCACAAACTGAGGGAGGCCTATACCCAGCAGTGGGTTAAGTCAGGCTGTGGATGATGATGATGAGGATGATGATTTGACGTTTATAAACTCTTAGCTTATATTAGTCTTATTTCGATTAAATCTTATAGAGACTATTACAATTACAAGACCGCTTCTTTAATCTAGTGGTTCTTAGCGCGACTGCAACGCTAGAGGTCGTGGGTTTGATTCCCAGATCGAGCAAAGTATAATTGGGTTTATCTATGAAATTCTAAGTAGCAGCTCAGATTTGTGCTCGGTTAATAACAACACGCCCGCCTTAAAAATACCAACGAGCTGTGGGTGTACATTAGTACACATCTGCTTAGCCCTTCGGGGAATAGACGTAATGGTATTTAGGTATTGTACAATGTACATAATTATTTAAAAGAGTCTATTGCAAGTACCTATGGCGGATATAGTAAGCAATGTGACATCATTGTATCACTAAGTATTTTGAACTGCACTAATCACAGTAAACATAAGTACCTACCTACTTATATAAAAAAAGTTAAATAGGAGCCGTTTAGACGGTATTCAGGGTATTTCCCATCTCACGCAATACGCAAATATCCAATGACCATATGTGTGTGCACGATTTATTTGCATGTGAGTAAGCTTGTCTGTATTTTTTGTGTTATAGCTTGGCAAATACGTCTGCTCACCGGCAGACTTGATTCAGATGGAGCATGTCTACGCGAGGCCGTGGTCAGGAATTCATTTCGAAGGGGGGGGGTTTAGCTCTGGACTAGACTGGGATCTAGAGCGTGCCGGGATCAAGTTTTGTATTTTGGGCAAACTACTTATTTGGACGAGGAGGTCACTGAATCTATGGATCTGCAATACTAAGTGAGGGCGTGGCAATCGCGGGACAGTTCCATGTTTCCGGGATTTTGGGATTTTGTTAATGTAAATATACCGCGATATTCTTTAAGTGGTTTTATTCCAATAAGTATGTCTGATATTAGATTTAGACTCTTTCCGGATGGACTGACCTCAGATTGCCCTCGACAGAGATCAGTGGAAGGAGATGGGGGAGACCTTTGCTGTTATAAGATCCCACTGCTGGGATCTTATAGGTTAAAAAATGTCTAATATTCGCGTAAGTTTCAGAAATCAGTATCAAAGTGACAAGTTTCTAGATTTTTTGATGCTTAATCTAAATTCGGCAACAGAATTTCTCTAACTCGTAAGAATTTAAAGCTATACTAATCTCTGTGCTAAAAATGCGACTCTGACTCAAAAGCGCCTGGTTCTAAAGCCTGGCAAATGCTGAGCTGGGTACCCATTTGCTGCAGCGAGACGCACATAAAGTAAAATGTAGAAAGGGTTTTTATTTTATTTATTTTCTAATCTTTTTTGTTTTTATTCTCGTTCGCCAATTTATAAGATATCTCTCTTAAGGGTCCGGCGGAGCTTGAATTGCACACATTAAAATTATTTCACATTATAATACCGAATTAAATCCTAATCTAGACAATATTCAATATTCTAACAAATTATGTTATTATTCGTATTTGGATACCGTTAATCTAGGTTCCTACGGTACTATTTTGCCTACTACTACTTCACTGGAAATCCGGAAAATCGTTCCAAAGGTAAAGTTATCAAAAATTGCATTCGCTTACATTTATTTTCAGTGAAGTATTTTGAATGGAGTAGATTAACGGTATCGGAATCCGAATAATAACAGAATTTGAATTACGATTTATTTCTGTACATTTGTAAGAGAAATTCGGTCCGCCGGACTCTGTATTGTGGCACATAGAAGTACCTATTTCATTTCAAAAATCCTTTTAACGCGCGAGTGAAACAGCGGTGAATGCAATACAATATTCAGATAGCAACGTAATTCTGTGCCCAGTCTATATACTGCGAGGAATGAAAGTATCATTATGATGGGTCAAAAGCAGGTCAGATGCAACTGCACGGATCTAGTTACGCAACTGCCAGCAAAACTAGAGGTAAACCAAGAATTTCCTGCTTGCAAAATTTTAGATTCGTATTATGGCGATGTGTAGACATACATTGACATACATTATGTAGTTCCGTCTTGAAATCAATTGACATACATCCAATATTTCTGTCAGAATCTACAAAAAGATGTCATTAATTAATTATTATTAAATGGCAGCAATATTGATAATTTTATTGTTTTTTTTTTACAATTATGTTATAATAGCTGAATTTTAAAAGGTTAATGATATTTTTGAGAATATGTCCTTGTAATTTAGTTAGCTGGTAATTAAACTACCTCATTAGTGTAGTGGTCCTAAGTGTGACTGCTACACTAGAGGTCCCGGGTTCGATTCCCAGGTCGAGCAAAATGTTATTGGGTTTTTATATGAAATTTTCAGTAGCCGGTCGGGAGTTTGGATTTGTGCAAGGGCCTCAACATATCGGGTGACGTACTGTGGTTGTTTCCACGCCTCTGCTGAACCCTTCAGGGAATACAGGCGGTATGGTACGTTATGTTTATGCTAATTAAGAATAAAGATGTCTTAAATCTGATTTAAATCAATCTAAGACACAAATGCATTACCAACAGCGTTAACGCAAACCTTTTCCTACCGTTTCTATTTAATTAAACACATATACATGCATGCAATGCACACAAATGCACGTGTATGCACACATTTACTTTTCCGGAACCACTTTGTACACAAACTTGGTGTATTGTTTAAGTTTCTCTTCGCGGAATGCCTAAAGTTAACGGACTTCTAAGTACTTTTCCTAGAACATAGATTTTCAAAGAGATTAGCTGTTTGACTCGACATTGATATTAAATACTAGTTTGCTTTCTCGGAAATTAGATTACGCTTATTCAGAATAATTTCTTGGTAAAGATATTTTCATAAGATTGCGAAACGTAGGTAATGTTTTTAATCGTGTGTAGGTACCTATTTATTTATTGGTTTGCAACACGACCCTATTTCAACTGTAACAAAGACGCGTTGCGAACTTTTTGGCCACTTTGGATGTTACGAACTATTTGACGCTGACTGTACTTAGCGTTACTTTTTGGTTTCAATAAAGAATATTCTATCTCGATGGTTTTGAACTGACGAAAAAGGAGGAGGTTCTCAATTCAACTGTATGTTTTTTATTCCGTCAATTATTAATCGATTCTCTTTTTCATCGGTAGGTCATACTTCAGAGGTAGTCCCATAAAAATTTGGTCAAGATCTGATCACAAAATTTAGAACGTAATGACAGTAACGCGTAAAATGTACTCGTAAAATGATAACATCATCTAGGTATACGTAGAATTCTACTCGCTACTCAAAATGTTCAAATAAAATAACTTCTAAGAAAAAGTAAAAACGCCTTCAAAGACATATAAAATAATGAAGTCGGTGGCGAAATCAAAAAATCCAATCAAATCAAAAACACCGACTTCCGAAACGGTTTCGCACTTATCATTATTTTAAATGTTCTTGAAGGCGGTTTTGCTTTCTCTTAAAAGTTATTTTATTTAATAGATAATTAGTTAAATTGTTTTGTCAATCGCTGCGTCGCAAGGTCAACTTTAGGTCTTGTCATGGTCTTGGTGAATGTCACAAATCCCAGTATGTACCTACCACATATTATCTCGGACTCAAACGGACTTGAGTTCGTCAGTCGCCCATTACACTTGGCTCTCAGGGAGGGTCCAACATTGCACGTCCGCGGTGGGATCGCCGAGCATGCGAGAGCGATTCCCTTGGTCCCACCACTACGCGGAAGGTGGCGGTGGTGGTAGTTTTAGTCGGTATGCGGCCACTTGGCCGGAGAGCCCGACACAACCGTCCCGCATCCTTGAAGCGGTGCGTAAGGCGCATTTCCCCACCCGAGAAAAAAAGGGGCAGACGATCCAAGAGAATTGCTTGCTTGCTAATAAAAAAGGTCGACTTAGGGCGTCTCACGCTTTTCTGCATTTTCCAGATTGAGCCTCTCGGTAGATGGAAAACGACCTACGATTTTTTGTTATTAAAAAAAGTAATAAGCCACAGTTTCTTAAACTTATTTCGCTCACCAGCTATTTTGAAGTTATAATTATTTTATCAAGTGCCCTGCCAATATTTTACGTTCATGTGTCTTATGTGCATTATTTAATAATTTCTTCGAGTCCCTGAAAGAATCCTACGCCCAAAAAGAGGAGTTATAATTACCCACATTGAGAAAGGCCGTAATTAACAATCAGATAAAACATCATCTTGCTTTTACTTTGTTCAGTCGATTAAAGAAGTGAAATTCAATGATTTTGTTGACGTAATATCTCCTAATTCTCATCTGAGATTGGTTTCTGCGAAATCATGATCGATAGTTCGTTAGTGAATTACTGAGGTAATTTTCTATTCATTAACATTCTAGTACGAATGCAGTTCTAGATCTGTGTAGGAAGTTTATAGATATTTCCACAGTACGTATATATTGGTTTAGAAAAGGTTATAGCGATGACATTATGATGATTTAGAAAGGGTATTGACCGTATTGATTAAGGTGGTAGAATTGCCTCATTAGTCTAATGTGACTACTACGCTAGAGGTAAGGAGTTAAGTGTTATTGGGGTTTTCTATGAAATTCTCAGTAGTAACTCGGAGTTTGGGATTTGTGCCCGGTTAATAGCAATAGGCTCACTATAATCGGCGAACTGTTGGTTTAAATTAGTACACCTCTATCTAACCTTTCAGGGAATACAGGCGTGATGGTATGTTATATATAATTGTAAACCCGGTGTCTCTCCCACTTTATAGAAACGTGTAATTAGTTTTGACTCTTCAAAAGTAACTTAAGTTCAAGTTCAAATGTTTTTATTTCAAATAAGCTTTTACAGGCGTTTATGAAACGTTATGATTCTAGTTGCACGGTTCCAGATGGTTGATCCTATGGAGAAGAATCCGGCAAGCAACTCCATGGACACTCTTTTAAAATAAATGGTATTACAATCTTCACTGGTACAATATTGCGATATGACGATGTGCAAACTTTGAATGTCAAAGCTGGACCAAAGTCGATAATTACTAGAAGGTTCTCAGTGTTTGAGAACTCGATGTCATTATAAGAAAATAAATAACTACCTACTGGTATTCTATTAGTCTTATTGGAATGAAATATTTTGACTTTGAAGCGCACAGAAATATTTTGCTTTTATTGCCACAGTTCTAATTTGATTTCATTGGTGTTTACATTTTGTGTTTTGCTTCCCTGAAAGAGCCACATTCGCTCTTTACGACATTTGCGGGGTTGCCAACGCTTTGATGAATATTAAAGAGTTCGGATATCAAAGGCTTTTTTATACCTTAATGATCCTTTCAGTTTTTTCGAAGAAACATCCAATTTTACGCACGTCTAATACGCTTTGAGGTCCGAGGTTGAGTCAGAAACATTATTATTTGGCATTTTGTAAAGTCCATTATATTCTGATGACCAATTTCGAAATTATATTGTGTTGAACTTTTTTTATAACCTACATTATAACCTATGACTGCAGTGTTTAGTAATTTCAAGATACAAGGTCTTGAGATTTCAGTGCGTTCATAATTTTGAATCCTTGAATGTCGATAGATATAATGTTAGACAGTTAAATTATCTGAGATATTTTCTCGGATAAATATACCTAATCTGCGTTGCGACGGTCTTATAGCATAAGTTCAGTGCAATTCGTTTAACCTTAGTGTTATTGAGTGTTTAATTTTATTAATTTCTTCTGTCCTCTTAAATTAAGTATTGTAATTGGCTTTGAACCGCGTATTTAAATAAATATGTGAAATGATAGATTTTTGTAAATAACTTTAAATGAAGTAAAGTGCACAACCCAAGTACCGGTTCTCTTTCTATTTTGACAATGAGCTTAACGAACCCTTAAGAGCTTAATTAGTTTGACCCTATGAGGGACATCTTTGTCATAATAAAATGCGCGAAATTAAGAGGAAATGTTGTACACTTCGTTCTTCCTCAACATATATACATATCTCTCCATCACTGAAAGGTTTGCTGGTAGAAAACTCAATTTTGAGTTAAGCTCGCCTCTGTACATCAAATTTACTGTATTTTATTTTGTAAAATTGTTTCGTGTGTACAATAAAGAATAAGAATAAGGAAATACATGCTGGGCACGGATCTCCATTCAAGATGAAAGGGACACTCCTCCTCCTCAACTCCTCTTATGTAAGGAGACCCGTGTCTAGCAGTGGGATAACGGCGGGTCCCAATAACAAATCTGACAGTAGATTTGCTTACCAGTGATAGGATTTTGACATAAGGTCTATACAAGTAATGTCACTAGGGCGGAGGACATCGTGGAGTACGTGCGCCAGAAGACTAAGTACACGCCGAGGCTGCAGTTACTGGAGTCGCGCCGACACGTCACCTTTAAGGCGTTCGTGGTGCGAGTACCGAATTGCTTTCGGCCCCTCGTCATGGATGAGGACTTTTGGCCACAGGATGTGGTGTTCCGTCGCTTCCGCGGACAAGTGTGTGGCACTTGACCCAAATTAATAAATAATAAACTCTGCTGACATACTATCAACACAAGCGTAAGGATATTATTCAACTTAACTATACATCATATACTTAATTAGCATTAACTTTCAAGCCTATATGTTTTTGCGTTGGCCTCAGACCCCATGGATGACATAATGTGAGAGGTCACATAACTTTTCTCCGCCACTATTGCCTGGCGATTAATGGCTGACGTAACGCACAGTTCCGGGTTCGAGGCCAGACTGTGGCTAATTTATGGGGAACGGGGAGATTGCTGTTCGTGTGAAATGAATGTAATTATTTTTGTGGTAACATTTTCGTTAGAGAAACACAGTACTTTCATTGTTTATTGTCTACTATTATTGCATAGGTATTTAATAGCATAACAAAGAGTTATGAAAAAGAAAAAATAATACTCCCTCTTGTTTTGAAGTTTTATTATTAGATTCGTGTTCATTATCAGCCTCACGACGTGTCTTGGAAAGCACGTGAAGCCCACGTTTGTCACAGGTAGAGTAAGGAACGCATTTCGGTTGAATAAAGAAACTTTATTAAAATAATGTAATCGGACCAGTTAGGAATTCTAGTTTAGGATGAGTAAAGAAACGATGAGATGTCATAGGATGAATACGGAATAACCCGGTTCGGTTTATTATATGAACACCTATGACAATCCCTATTGGTATTAGTTTTGGTAGTCATAAGATCAAAAAACATGACATTCAGTCTATCCTCCGATTATCGGTGTTGGCCAGAAATTGGTTTGCGGAGGTCTGCTGGTTGTGGCTTCGTGTAAAATATTGATATTAAGCTGTATTTTGTTAGACTGGGAGCCGACTCCACCATCGTTGAGAAAGCTACGAGCATGATGATCAGTGATCGAAAATATGTAAACACATAAAATTATGTCGTAAGGAAGTCTCCACTTTTTGTTCTTTGAAGTGTAGGTGAATTAGCTCTCCTTTTTCCGATCACTGATGATGATAGCTACGGGATAGCCCTTCCCCTTAAATATGAAACGGATATAAAAGCCTTGTATATTGATACCGAAAATAATGTGTGTTAAAAATTATATTCAACTCACGTTTCTAATTACGTTACTCAGATAAACTATGGTATATTAACTAAATTAATTGCCTTGCAATTAATTGCATTTAGGATAATTTGCGACCCTCAACCTAATACCAACATAACTATATCTTTAAACCAGTCTGATAATTTTGTCGCTTGAAAATATAAATTCCCGCCTGATCAAAATCGTACACGTACACCATTGCTGGTATGTTTTGTTCTCTTTGGATTTTAGATCCCATGAAAAACCAAAAACATTAATTATAGGTATTTTTTGGTAGTGAAATAGGGGCCTATTCTGATATCGCACAACATAAGGTATTATAATTATCTTTCGCGTTATCGTTTTGTTATTTTGTCAAGTTTTGACTGTTAAAATACGACAGCCACTCTTGCGATTATTAGACCAACACAACGATGCGGTCAAGATCACTATAATAAAAAAACAAGACCGTGGGAATGATTTTTTACTTATCAGTTATTACATAACATCGTCCATTAATGAAAATTGCAACTATTCACTGTCCACCGTACGCCAAAAGCGGGACAAAAGGATGGTATTATGCAACAATTTCAAAACGACACAGCCACCAGCCTCAATCATTATTTTGACATTTTTGACTGATCATTAATTTGCAAACAATACTCAAGAGTGAGTGAGTGAGTTTACTGATGTCATTACTATACAAAAGGTACGAGTACCTACCTATTGTTTTAATGACAACGGGTTATATGTGAGGCACTGGACATAACAGAGAAGTAGTGCATTCGCCACAATGTGCATTTTTTAAATGTCTTGTAATAACATAACACTAATATATTATACCAATAGTTTTTCCATTTATTTACAAAAACGTAGATTCCTGAATTATATGAACACTAACGTTGTCGGGAGAGATCGCCCCAGAAGGACAAAAGCCGATCGTAATGGTAAGGTCCTTCGAAAAGGTCAGGTGAAGCATTTAGCTTAGCACGAGGGGTTAACAAGCATAATAGTAATGTGCGACCCACGTTGCTAGTAAGCATGTATTAAAAAAAAAATTGATTGAACGCGCTGATCTCATTAACTACTGTTCGAATTGAAAAAATCTTTTTGTGTTGGATAGTCCATTTATTGAGGAAGGTTATATATCATCACGCTACGACCAATAGGAGCGGAGCATCAATGAAAAAAATTGCAAAAACGAGAAAGTTATTTAATTATTATTTTTGGGAAGTGACATGGGTGATTGAAGTGACAGCTGGGAAGTGATGTCGATCGTTGATAAAGACTGAACTTCACGCGGGCGAAACCGCGGACGGAAGCTAGTTAATAATAAAGATAAAACAGAAAAAGTACAATTTGCAATTGACTGTTATCCTAACGATTAAACGTGGGTTTACAGCGCATGCGTACACGCAATGTTAAATGACTGGTGTTATGTCAAGATACGGCACTTTTTCCGCACATTAGATAGCATTGTACCACTGTTATTACCATAATTACTTCATACGTATAAAATAATAGGTTTATTTGTACGTTATCGCAATTAATACTTAAATAAATCCTTACTAATATTATAACCGTGAAAGTTTGTGAGTATGGATGGATGTATAGACAGAAAGAAAGAAGAAACGCCAGAACGGCTGAACGGATCTGGATAAAATTTGGCACAGAGATCTATCTCTGGAATAGTTTAAGACCCCTACCCCTCGTGCTAAGCTAAATGATTGTGCTACGACTGGGTTCACGTCGGTAGTACAATGGGTGGGTTTCGAACCGGTAACCTCGACGCAAGTCCGACGCCCTAGCCATTAGGATACCGCCGCATGAAAAAAAAAATGTTTTAAATGTTTCTATATGAATTCCCAACGGGACCACGAAATTTATCCAAATTACAGTCAGTAAAAACATTTTTTTGTAAGAAAGAAGAATATTCGGAGCGGACTTTTAATATGTCTAGTATTCGCGTAAGTCTCAGAAATTAGTATAAAAAACATAATTTTACAAAATTCAATGACGACATCGCGGCGTATAAATGAAATAGCTGTCTAGATTTTTTTAATTATTGTTGTAACGACAACTACGGTAGGATTAAATTATTGAAAGATTTAAGTTAAAGTCCTGTATTTTACTAAGTATTTGTCTTAATCATAGATTCAGAAATGTATAATACAAATAATAATTTAAGTCTACTTTCGTCTAAGATTGGTTTGATTTATTGTGATTATTCTGAAACAGATAGAAATAATATAGATTTATCACTTACTTTACTTACTTTGGTACAGTCAGCAATAAAGGGTTGACCCTTTATTGGAACAACCCAAAAAGAGATAACTAATAAGCATACCTAAAATTCTCAGCAATGATATAACGCATGTGAGATTGCGTTTTATTTTAAAGATTTCTTCGTTTTAATTAACATTTATGTAGAACAAACGGTTACGTATTATGTATTTTGCATGATGCGGGGCTAAAACATTGGTAATTAGGTGATGTCTGACATGATAGCATGTAAGAAACTGTCTCGACTGGAATTGTCTAACAGAATTACGTATTATACTTACAACATTATGATTCACACATTCGCTTTATAATGTTGTCGGTTTTATTCTTGTTCTGTAGCGTCTATACGGAAATATAATTATTGTGTTGTCATTTGTGACATACATAATTATGCATGACAGTTGCAGTCAAAGTTTGGGAATAGAAGCATGCCTCTCTTAACGTGGGAGAGCCATGCTTCGGTACGAATGGGCCGGCTCGACGGGTCACAGAAAACCGGCGTCAAACAATGCTTACGTTGTGTTTCGCCGAATGAGTGAGGTTACCGGAGGCCCAACCTTCTTTTAAAAGGCGGGCAACGCACTTGTGACTTCTCTGGTGTTGCGGGTGTCCATGGGCGGCAGTAATCGCTTACCATCAGACGGTCCGTCTGCTCGTTTGTCCCGCTATCCCATAAAAAAAAGAGAGAGACGGGCAAATATTGTAATATCAATGCGCTAGTTGCCTAACGATTCCTACTAATATGGATGTTTATTACCTACTCAATCATGTCAGAACGGCTGAACGGATCTGAATCATATTCATGGATTCAAACTTTTGTAATATTTTTCTAAATATGCACGGTAATTAAATTCGTAAATTTTTCATAATGAATCATAATTCTAAAAAAAGAATGACTTAAATAAAATATATGTTTTCTTGAATATAATTAGATAGGGCTTAAAATAAAGAAAACATTCTTGGAGCCAAAAGTAACATTTAATGAGAAATGTTTGTATAATTTTGGATCTTATTTTAACAGCATGTTGAATAATTAGATATATTATAATCTAATCTAATATTCGCGTAAGTGTCAGAAACCAGTAGATATAATATTATGATTCCATTTGGTAGAAACTCGAGAGAAGTAAATATATGTACGTAAATATTAGGCTCTTCAATCATTTTAATATTAGCATTACAATTTAAATTACCAGTAAATGTTGTTTCAAATGTTAAATGATAGCCTAGTGGTATGACCGTTGGACTGCCAAGTTAGAGGTCTCGAGTCCGAACTCAAGGCACGCACCTTTGACTTTTCGAAGTATCACGCGCTTAAACGGTGAAGGAAAACATCGTGCGGAAACCTGCATGCCTGAGAGATTTTCTCGATGGCGTGTCTGACTAAATCTGCCAACCTGCACTAGGCCAGCGTGGCGGACTATAGCCTAATCCCTCTCATTTGAGAGGAGACCCGTGCCCAGCAGTGGGACAATATAATGGGTTAGTTATGTTATGTCATATTATTTCAAAGAAGAAACAACAAACGAAGGAAGATTGGCTAACTTAGTTATTATGCATTATAGACGGCACGAATGACTGCGTAAGCGGCTACTACGCAACGGGTTGCGGGTTCGAACCCCATATGGAGCAAATATTTGTAAGACTAAGTAGGTTTTGGGTATCTGTGTCATGTGAGGATTTAGTAATCACGTGGGGTAAAGTTTTTACAAAATATACCTATAAAAATCATAATATTTATTGTGTAGACACATAAATTAAGATTTATAGAATTATATAAATGACTTCTGTTTGCATTAAGATACAATTTTACATAACTGTAATCCCTATTAAGGCAGGTAACAAAATAGATAATGGATCCAAGTAACTATTACTAATATCATGAAGAGTTTGTTTGTTTAGTTGAACGCGCTAATCTCAGGATCTACTAGTCCGAATTCAAGAAATATTTTTGTGTCTGATAGTCCATTTATCGAGAAAGGTTATAGGCTATATAATATTACGCTACGCCTCTTAGGAACGGAGCAACGCGGGTGAAGCCGCGGGCGGGTGGTTAGTATCGTTATATTTAATGCCAACCACAGATTCAAACGAGACAACCACAAAGGTTTGGCTAGACGACCCCATAAACAACCATTATATTACATACCGTTTAGGTCCCATGTTATAGGGGGCGAGCCTATAGCCATTCACCGGGCACAAATCTAGACTCCGAGCTGCTCCTGAGAATTTCATAGAAAAACGCAATAGCACTTTGCTCGACTTGGGGATCGAACCCAGGACCTCTAGTATAGCAGTTGCGCTTGGGACCACTAGACTAATGAGGCATGTGTGTATTTTTTTAAAAAAGCTTACTAGTAATATGGGTCGCACATTACTAGTAGGTATTCTTGTTAACCCCTCGTGCTAAGCTAAATGCTGCTTGTGATACGGGTGGGTTCACGTCGTTAGTGCAATGGGTGGGTTTCGAACCGGCAACCATATGATCGCAAATCAGAAGCCCTAGCCATTAGGCTACTGCCGCTTTATAGTTCACAACACTACAACTATCAAGATATACATTTTAATAAATAATAAATAAATAAATAATGATTTATTGCCAGAAATAAGTTTACAAAAAAAATACTACGACTAAAACTAAATACAAGTCTTATTTTGGCAATTGGGGTAAGCTCAGCACTAACACTGTGGAGACAAATCTCCACAGGGCTGTTTTTCAGCATACCCCATCGCTCGAACTCAGGGGTTCGTTACATAAAAAAAACAATAGGACAAAGAGAATTGACACAGAGAACTTAAATAAAAATAAATACACAAAAAAAATTATTCAAAAAGTTCCTAAGTGTGTGTGTGTGTGTGCGTGCATTATTTTCAATAATTATAATCTCTGAAAGCCGAAAATGTAAGGTTAGCATAAATGCTGGAAATATATGATAGTTTGATATGTATATAGCCATGAGTACTAGCGAAAGTACTGACGCAAGTTCACTCTCACTATCGAGACAGGCCGCAGACATTGTAAACAGTCAATTTTGAGATCCGCATTCATCCCACACAAATTTCAATTTTAACAAAAGGATACACAGCTCAAAATTATTCGTATTTAAAAATAAATTAACATTATTTATTATTAATGCTTGGATTAAGTCTAGCCATTGCAGCTGTTTCATTCATGAATAGATTTTTTTGTTGAAATCAATTCGTTTTTCGAATAAAAAAGAAACAAGGAGAAAGTTTGAAAAATAAATGGAGACCCTGGGTGGTCTCCATTTAATCGTTGTTGCATGATGATTCAGTTTTTGTTAAAAATAAAAAAAGTCTTATTACGGTATTTTACGTAAACGTTGTAGGTTAAGTATGTTTTTGTATCTTTATTAGTATGAATGGTAGTAT
This sequence comes from Acronicta aceris, assembly GCA_910591435.1. Classification (NCBI taxonomy): domain Eukaryota; kingdom Metazoa; phylum Arthropoda; class Insecta; order Lepidoptera; family Noctuidae; genus Acronicta; species Acronicta aceris. Next base: position 11,593,239 of record OU342771.1, on the reverse strand, counting down.
AAAAAGCAAGGCTTTTGTAAATGCGAGGTCACGGCACGATGATTCATTCTTAAACTTAAATGTTTACACGTTTTTTTTAATAAACTGTATCTCTGTTCAGGATTAATTTAGGTAGGTATATAAAAAGTTATTGCAACACATTTGAAAAGTCAAATAATTTATACAAAACATACCATCACGCCTGTATTTCCAGAACGGTTAGGCAGAGGCGTCCTAATGTACACCCACAGTTCACCGGTATGTTTAGGTCCCATGTAATAGCGGGCGAGCCTATTGCCATTAACCGGGCACAAATCCAGACTCCGAGCTGCTACTGAGAATTTCATAGAAAAACCCAATAACACTTTGCTCGACCTGGGGATCGAACCCAGGACAAGCAGTCACGCTTGGGACCACTAGACTAATGAGGCATTATTTATACATAATAATGTGTAAATATAGTAGTTACTTCCATTTTTATTGTAATGTTTAAAGTAATGCAAAAATATTAGATATTGCATATAAAATCTAATTGCCAAACTAAAACATAAAAGGACATTATCAAAAAAAAAATACACCAACCATAAAAAACTAGGTTATTGATAATTGAATAAGTATTATTTGGGGATTTTTTTACTATCAGACACATTCTCTACCAACTTTTAATATCGATTTTATAAAACGTCGAGTCATTTATGATAACTCGCGACAAATAAAGAAATCTTTTTCATTCCCCGCATTTCTCCATACATAAATAGAATTAATCAAATTCGTGATCGATGAGCTAACGAGTAATCGAAGTCAGTTATCGCTTCGATCATCAGTTGCCACATGATCTATGGATCTATCGATGTAGGCGTGACTGAGATACGAGCCTATAACACAATGCGGTGATATAATAATGTAGAACGAACAGTATTGACCCGTAGCCACAGACTAAAAGAGTGCAGTAGGACAGCGCCTTGACTTTTGCTGAACTGTCGTGAGCTGCGAGTGTAAGAGTAATATTATTTATTTATATATTACAATTACATTACAACTTTATAGTAAATATCAACCTTGCCTTACAGCGTCCAACACTAAAATATAATCTACACAAAATATATGGTGTTTTCAATGAAACTTAGTAGAAGTTTGAAGTTTGGATCTAGATTTATAGGAAATAGTAAACATGGAAGCGTAAAAACGTGCAGGTAAAATGTGGGTGTACATCAGTAAAATCCTTAAAAAATTGCAGACGTGATGACATTGTACTATATTTATTACACAAAATGGAACAAACTCCCAAGGCTCCAATAACAAACTTATCCGAAACTTGTATAAGTCCACATAAACTTATGCTTGCTTCAAGCCTATTATTCCTTCGCGCGTGAAATTGATACAGTAGCATAAAATTCATGTAATTCGGTAATTCACGAGAGGACATTGGTATTACGTGCTTAAATGTTATTGAATTATTTATTGAAATAATATAATAATATAAAAATAAATAATAATATTAATATATTGTTATAAATAAATAATTAAAAAAAATAAGAACGCATATTTAATTCATTTATAATCTCTAAATTGTACTGTACTGTAAAAAAGAAGTACCTATGTAATTGGTTGTCTGTAGTTTCTGTCTACCCATGTGGGGAAAAGGCATGAATGTATATAAGTAAGTTTTTAGTCGGGAGTTGATAGATATTATACAGATACTATAGAAACGAATAATTAAATGCCTAAAACTGAAGTTGTCAAAATCTTGTCGCACTGTTTGTGAGTATACTGTGATGCATTGGAACAGTCATGGTGATTAATGAGCAGCATCCGTCGTCGGTTGCGACTGCGATCTCTCGCATTACATTAATATAGACCAGTAGTTGCACGTTTAAATTATGTAATTATGTTACAATAATTATGATCCGTGAATAATTATGATAATTATTAAAACTTATTATATTATAATTCAAATGTGTTTCCAATGTTATAGGGCGATTCTTCTTTCACTAAGAATGAGTGGTGCGACACGGGTAGTGTACCAGGTTGGCCCAGTAAGTACAGATACAGTTTTTAAGTCCACTTTTATCATGCGTACCGCTGAAATGTGGAAAGCGCTTCCCGAGTGCGTCTTCTCCGATAAATATAATCTGAGAATCGGTTTCTTCTAGGCAAACGCGCTCCATCGTAGATCACAGTATCGCGAACTGGCGGTCAAGCGTAAGCTGATCAAGAATAAAAAAATCTAGAAAATTCTATATGTAACATTGTCAATCAGTTGCGACGCAAAAGTTATGATGTTGAAGCAATAAAGTGGTAGTCCATTAGCAAAACCATAGTTCATTTTATGTTTCTTCCATTCCATTACCTGATAAAATAGAGTACGTAATAAACCAAAAAGCACATAAACAATTGGTGATGAAAAGTAAGCTGGAAGTTGCGTGTGCAATTTTATGTAATATTTAATGATTAATTAAAAAATACTTTACAATACTTTAACAAAATTGCTTCCAGTTACTGAACTAAACAAGTATTACTTTTTTATACATACATACCATCACGCCTGTATTCCCCGAAGTGTTAGGCAGAGGCGTACTAATGTACACCCACAGTTCGCCGGTATGTTTAGGTCCCATTTAATAGGGGGCGAGCCTATTGCCATTAACCGGGCACAAATCCAGACTCCGAGCTGCTACTGAGAATTTTATAGAAAAACTCAATAACACTTTGCTCGACCTGGGGATCGAACCCAGGACCTCTAGCGTAGCAGTCGCGCTTGGGACCACTAGACTAATGAGGCAGTCATCACATATTCAACTACTTAGATAAATACCTCTGTTTACACCTTGACGCTCCAATCTGATGGTACAGATCGCACATCACTGATAGGTGAGGTGTAGGTCATGGCACACAGGTCCCATATAAGTTCATATCTACCAGATGATTCTAATTTATACAGTAAAAGAAAAAAACAAATTAAATACCCAATTTAAATAATATAACTAACTAGCTTCTGCCCGCGATTTTGTCTGCGTGGACTTCAAGATTGGGTCCGACCTGGATAAAAAGTAGCCTAAGTGTTATTTCAGGCTATAATCTATCTGTGTGCAAAATTGCATCCAAATCCGTTGAGCAATTCTGGCGTGAAAGAGTAACAAACATCCATACATCTATACATCCATACTCACAAACTTTCACGTTTTTATTAGTCAGGATGTATAATGTATTTATGTGTAGTAACTGTCAGTAGTCTAAGCGTGCCTCCTAGAAGTCCTGGATTCGATTTCCAGGTCAGGTCATGAAATTCTCAGTTTCAGCCCGCTATTACATGGAACTTAGACATATCGGCGAACTGTATGTACACCACGGGTGTACACCTCTGCCTAAACCTTCGGAGAATACAGGCGTCATGGTAGCATTAAATATTATATTGTAGGTAGATCGCTACGAATAGAAGAGAGTAAAAATTCCCACAATACCTATGTACTTGTTAATGACGGTAGTAATTGGTAGTCAGATACGGACTATACTTTCCGCGAGAAAAAGCAGAAATAAATGGTCGGGATTATGTGAGAGGCTGTATTCAATGTATTGTGCATGTATCTTCGTAAAAAAAGTAAAAGACGACCGATCTGTCAAACTGTTTGACAGGATTTACGAGGTAACTTCATCGTAAAACACCTATTTTCTGTTTCGCCCGTGGGCACGAGTTTTTCTCGGAACGAGAGGGGTTACGTTATAGTCCACCACGGTAACCTTCTTGGCGGGTTGGCAGAGGTAGAGGATTTATTTGGTAAGATTTTTTTTTAATGTCTTATAGTGTTTCACTTAAAATTATTGAACATTGATAAATGGCAAATAAGTATCTATGTAAAACTTGCACATCTATTTTATGACACCACTATAAACTACATTTACACAAATAAAGATTATTATATCGATATCGATGTTTAGGGGGCTAAAATAACCTAATCATACGGGCCAAACGTGACGTAAGTTGAGTTTCTTACAAAACACTTTTATGTCCTAAAACTTTGGTAACTCAAACCTTGGATAGTGTGAAATTTGCCAGTATCAGCATTTTTTGGAGTGAGCCATCTCTAAATAGGTGATAGTGTATTTGTGATATGTTTAGGGGCCTGCAAAATGGCTAAAATGCGTATTGTTTGCATAGCTCATCAGATGAAAATTAAGTAAAGTATGACTATTTAAAAAGGTTTTTGAGATTCTAACTTTTGTGTAAATATTTGTGTTGGATATCTAGTCACGAGTTATCTCGGTGTATAGTCGCGTTCACTTTCCATCCAATATTGAGCAGTTACCATAATGACTTGCCCAAACACGCCCGACGCGGAAGTTGCGAAAGTCACCATATGTTATAAATATTCAGATAAAACAAGTTTCCTTTCCGTGTCATCATTCTTGTGTAATGTTAACGATCTTCGCGTACATAAAATTGCCTTCTCGCGTATTCTTCTCTCGTCATTCCTACTCCCTAATACTTGCAAATTGTCATCGTTATCTCAGAAGATGCTCTCATTAAGTTTGATGATGTCATCCAAGCTGTATTGGTAGATAACGCTAAAAGGGAAAATATGAGAATATGCTAAAATGTCAAGGTTTACGCAACGGCATTGTGGAGGACTGCAATGCATAGGTGTGTTATGCAATGGAATATTTAGCGAAACTCTCTTATTTTCTATATAGATGTTGCAAACAGCATCTTTCTGGCTATATTATGCAAGAGAGGTCACGCTGTCCTGGTGTTACGCAACATCGCCCACATCGGAGAAAATACCACTTTCTACCATACACCTGTTTGTGTAGCGTGTTAATGATATTGACATGTTAAACGTGTGCTCTGTGGGTGAACACCAGTATAATAATTTACATTTTAAGCTCGGATGGAGACGTTTGTATAACCTTGTAGTGTGATTCAATAGTGTTATGTTAAAGGTATAGACAGTAAAAGTATCACATTGTTTATAACTTTTTATGCAAAAATAAGAATTTATAATACAACTAGAATTATAGTACATTAAAATTACTATTTACATAAATACATTTAGGCACCGTAATTTTTTCTCTACTTATAACTAGGTTTGTCGCCGGCAGAGCAGGTATCACAATTGTACGCGCCCGTCGCGCTTTTTAGTAAGGGCCGGACTGGCCGGGGGGGCCGTACGAGGTGCTGACGCCGCCGGAGCCCCCGTGGCCGCCGCCGATGGAGCCGCCTGAGATGCCACCGTGTCCACCACCGATGGAGCCACCAGAGATGCCACCGTGGCCGCCGCCGATACCACCGCCAAGGGAGCCACCAGAGATACCACCGCCGATGCTACCACCGCTGATGCCACCACCGATACCACCGATACCACCGCCGATGCCGCCGCCGATGCCAGAGCCGCCGCCAATAGCGCCACCGTCCTTCTGGGTCTTGTACTTGATGAAGTAAACTTCGGGTTTGGAGGGCTGAGTGGGAGCGGCGGTGGGGATGGTGATGTCGGGCTGTTCGTCGGGTTTCTTGACCAACACGTAGACGAGGGTCTTCTCTTCGTTCTGGGCCTGAGCGGGGATGATGGGCGCGACGGGTGCGGGAGGAGCGGGTGCCTTAATGAAGATGATCTTGTAGTGCTTCTGGGGAATAGCTCCGCCGCTGATCACCTGAGGACGCTGTTCTTCGGGTTCTGGGGGTGGGACGTGGACGTAGATGTGCTTCTGGACGATGGCGCCGCCGCCAAAGCCAGCGCCTCCGCCGAAACCGCCTCCGAAACCACCGGAGCCGCCTCCGAAGCCGGAGCCGCCGCCGAAGCCGGAGCCTCCGCCGGACGAGAAGCCTCCAGAGGAGATTCCTCCTGAGGAGAACCCACCACCTCCGCCGATGCCTCCGAAGCTGCTGGAGCTCAGACCACCAGAGGAGAATCCTCCGTGGCCGCCACCGATGCCGCCTCCGAGTCCACCGAGTCCACCGAGTCCACCATGTCCACCTAAGCCGCCGCCTCCTGGCGCGCTGTAACTGTATCCCGCCTCGGGCCTAGCCGAGCCGAGCGCCGCAACGGCAGCTAATACCTGCGGCAGAAAATTCACTTTTACAACACTGTTATAAACATTGTTATCGATTGCTCGGCTTTATTGATCGATTGGTTCAATCGAGAACTCGATGCGCGATGAATAGAACCGAGCGATCGGAGCACTGAACAATCCGAGGAGGAAGCACGAGTGCGCGGTCACGGGAGAGGGGTCAATACACAGGTCACAAGTCACTTTCACTGCACGAATACCTACCAAGAACGCTTTCATGTTGACTCACGGAGGTGTCGTGGTTGTGTGATGCTCTGTACCAGCGACCGTTGGTTTATATACTGGTGGATCGACGACGCCTCTCTCCCGGGCTCTTCCTAAGATTCGGCCTTCGGGCCATACGAGAATTATGATTTTAATGACACCCGTCCAATTCTTCTTTGGTGAAAACAATGTCGATCTTGTACGGACATTGGACACTTTCACAGGCTCTCCTATGGTAATAATTGATATGTCAATGGACAATTTTATTTGACATATGAATCTCGTATTATCTTGTAATGTTCCTCATAGGCTTGCCATAGAGATGCTGAACGTGTAGATATTATATTTAATACTCGATATAATTATCTTCGTCGTGTTTCGCACGGATGTGACGTAGTTACACCATTTTTCCCAAGTTTTAGTAAGAATTTGTATAAATTTCTTAAGTTTTAATTATGTGTACCTATTGTTTAGTCTATTGTATGTTACCATGTGTTGTAAAATAAAATTAGAGATGCATTCAACTTCTCCTTGACATGTTAGTTAAACTTAAATTAAGTATGGAATTAGTAAAATAGTTTCCTGGTTTTAGAAAAAAGTTTTTATATCACAATTATTAAATTCAAGTCTATCTATCTAGAAGTAGACATAGCTAAAAGGTTGTTAAAATTTGATAGCGGCACAAAGTAAAATAAAAACAAAACAAGCTTATAAAATCAAAGGTTCCATTAAAAATAGGTTAAGAAATAAGGATCATAAAATAGGGACCCAATTAATAAAAAAACAAATGTAAAAAAATATTTTTAACAACTAGTAAAGATACATAATATCGTCATAATTTTATTACAAAATAAAAACATAATTGTGTTATGTATACAAAGCAGTATTGTGATTATTTTTGTGAAGTTTTTGTTTTCAATTTTCAGCTTTAATTGGCAAGTAGGTAGGTACTATTAAAAAAAAATTTAGCACCTAATGCAAAATAGTCAAATTCAGATTCAGGTTAATACGTCTTGAGTTCGATTCGTTAGTCAAAGATTTTAGATGTTTTTCCAACAGTGTTTATACAAATAAATCTTATTCTATACTAGACAGAAAATCTGTTTAGAAAATGCTTAATTGCAGATTCCCGTCTAGGTTTGCTATTAGATCAAACAAGTTAATTGATAGCCATGTTGTTTTACAATAAGTTTTTATGCAGGAATAATAAGAATTGGGTTCATAAGCCTATGTTTTTATCTCGTTTTAATATAGTCTGTATGTGCTTATAATAAGGCTCATATAGTAAAATTAATATAATCACAAATCTCACATTTACAAACATCCTCTAAGACCTCTAATTATACCAATAATAATTTATCAATATAGTGAATGAAAATTTTTCATCAGTATTTAAACCTGCATCCTTTGGTTTAGGACACCAGACGCGAACGAACTTTAATTATTAACATGTGTAAATGCATTATGGATATACTTAATACTTAGTTATAAAAATAATCTTATTTGTTTAATTTATTTAATAACAGAGGTCTCCCTGGGGTTTTAATCAGTAATTTTTTTACTGTATTGGTTTGCTAATTGATCCTTGACAGGTTTAAGTGTATTACATTGCCCAATGACCTTGATGATTTAGTCTTTGTGCTAGTATTTGTTAGTCACAGGCATTGCGGGGGTGCTTCACGCGGGGTGCTAGTGAGTTTTCGGGTATTTCTTTATTATTTCAAAATATTCAAAGAAATAAGAAAATAAAAACAATACGAATTGTTAATTACGTCATTACAATTTTTTTGGTATAAAATTCATTACTAACTATTAAGACGTTAAAGAGAAAAAATAAAAATTAGGATAAAAAGGCCTATTTACTTCAATTAGTGTTCGATCTTTTGCACACTTTTAGTTGCCTCAATACAGAGCTACCAAACAGTCGTGTTATTTCAATAAATAAACCACAAAATCACCTACAAAGCAAAACCAACCTAACGTCGTCACCATATGGTCGAAAATCGAGCCGGATTATTTACACCTACCTCATTAGTGAATTGGTACCTGAACGAGCCGAGAACAAAAGGCAGCCGCATTCCAGAGATAAGAAGACGACTTGTTTACGCAAAATAGTGCAGTTTTTATGAACTTAGATTTTTTATTTGTGCGATTGGCAATTCATAGCACAGACAGGTGATAATAACAAATTAAAACATTACAATGGCTACGATATCTGCAGAACAACAAAGTTATTTAAATATATTAGAAGATGTAGCTAGTTTGATCCAAAAGACACAAGTTAACCTAAAGAAATGTTCTAAGGCGAGACTCACAGACGGTTACATAAAAGCAAGAAAACAGTGTGTTGAAGAGTATTGGGGTTCCTTCAAGCAAGCTCATGAGAAGTTAGCGAAGTGTACTCCGAGGGAGAAGCGTGGAGAAATCAAGTACTTTCTCAATGAAGACTATTTCGTCGTTGAAGACCTGTATCTTTGCTTACAAGCAGACTTGACTGATATGTTAAATAAAATGAATCAACCATCTTTGCCAATGGACACCTCAACCTCATCAGTATTTGACGGTCAGGTGCAGTGTTCGCTTGTCAAACTACCTCGCATTCAATTACCAACCTTCTCGGGAAAATACGATGAGTGGCCCACATACCAGGACATGTTTACATCACTTGTACACAATAATAAATCAATCAGTGACGTGCAAAAGCTACATTACCTCAAATCTAGTGTTACCGGTGAAGCAGAAATGATATTGCGGCACATTCAAGTTACGGACAGTAATTACAAACAAGCATGGCAATTGTTGAAAGACAGATATGGCAACAAACGTGTTATTGTGTTCTCTGTTTTAAAAAGGCTTTTCAATCAAAAGAAAATAACAACACCAACATCTAATACTGTGAAGAATTTATTAGATACCACCACAGAGTGCATAAATAACCTAAAAAATTTGCAAATTAACACCGACTCCTGGGATCCAGTTATCATATTTCTGGTGATTCAGAAATTGGACCAGGAATCACATAAAGAGTGGGAAACTCATGCCTATAAGGAAAAGTCAGAAGAGCTGCCATCTTGGGAAGATTTAAAACGATTTTTAGAATCAAAGTTTAGAACTTTAGAGATGATACAACCTGTAACGAATAAAGATCTGAAAGAACGTACAATCAAGGAGAGATCTTACCATGCCGCGAGTTTTGCTAAAGATAAAGGCTGTGTACTTTGTAGTGAAAATCATACTTTATGTCATTGCAAAGAGTTTATTAAAATGGACATTACACAACGCAACAACTATGTGAAAGAAAAGCAGCTTTGCTTCAACTGTCTGCTTCCGGGACATTCAGTTTACAAATGCAAAGTACCATTTACCTGCCGTGTATGTAGGAGACGTCACCATTCCTTACTCCATAAAACAGTGACTTCGATAAGTCCCTCAGAACCAATACAATCATCGTCGTCTCAACAAGAAGACAAACAAGAGAACAAAGAAGCAATATCAAGTCATCATGTCGGAATTGGAGTATCTGGAAAAGCATTATTGGCAACTGCACTAGTAAAAGCAAAGGGAGAAGATGAATATACCACACTGTTAAGGGTTCTTGTAGATCAAGGCTCACAAGCGAGCTTTATAAGTGAAAAGGCAACTCAATTATTAAAGCTTCAAAGGAAATCAATCAAAGGCAATGTGACAGGTGTGGGTTCTATGAAGGCACCAATTAAACACGTGGTTCAGCTAAATATATTGTCTAGATGGAAACCAGAATTCAACATGCACGTCGAAGCTTACGTCATGAACAAGCAACTGACCACGAGAATACCACATCATACAATGACCATGCAAAACTGGCAGCACCTAGAGGGTCTCACTCTTGCAGATCCTGAGTACAATGTCCCAGGCCCGATAGATCTGCTACTTGGTGTTAAGGAATACGCACGAATAGTTGAACAACAACTAATCAAGGGTCCACCAGGGTCTCCGTGTGCGCAGAAAACAACCCTAGGATGGATACTATTTGGAGAAATAAATACAATACAAAGAGAACATTCATTTCTTGTCATGCATCACCAAGTGGATGTGGACAACATGTTAAAAGCACTCTGGGAAATAGACACAGTCACAAGGCGAACAAATACAAAGGAAGAACAATTATGTGAAGATATTTATGACAAAACATACAAAAGAAATGAACAAGGGAGATTTATAGTAAAACTGCCATTTAAAACACGCTGTATACAATCTACTGAAGGAAATACTAGAGAAATTGCTGCAACGAGATTGATACAATTAGAAAGAAGGTTTAAAAAACAGCCTAAGTTGAAAGAGGAATATAAAAAGGTTATACAAGATTACATGAACTTAGGTCACATAGAAGAAGTACCTGAAAAGGAAATATATACAAAAAAATCGGTATACTTACCCCATCACCCAGTCGTACGTGAAGACAAAGAAACCACGAAGACTCGCATAGTTTTCGACGCCTCCTGTAAGGGAATAAATGGCATATCATTAAATGATGAACTCTTACCTGGTCCAGTGCTGCAAGAAGACTTACGTAGCATTATCATGCGCTGGAGGATGCACGCTGTGTGTTTTGCTGCGGACATACAAAAAATGTATAGAATGATTATGTTAGACAAGGAAGATACTGATTTTCAGAGAATACTGTGGAGAAACGATAGCAATGAAGAAATGAAAGACTATAGACTACTTACCGTGACCTTCGGGACAACTTCAGCTCCATATCTAGCAGTAAAAACCTTGATTCAACTCGCACATGAAGAACGCAATAAATATCCCGTGGCTGCTGATATAACATTATCAGATTTCTATGTTGATGACGTCATGTCTGGATGTGACACTGTAGAGGAAGCAATAGAAGCTAGCAATCAGCTCAAGGCTATGCTAAACAAAGGAGGTTTTGAGTTAAAGAAGTGGTCATCAAACAATGTTGAGCTGATGAAGTCAATTGATGCTGGCAATATTTCTTCAAGGATCCAACTTGATATAAACCTTGATGGTATGGTGAAGGCATTAGGCATCACCTGGAGCCTTGGTACTGATCAACTTCTTTACAAATACTGTCTCTCTCCAGCACCACCTATCATTACAAAGAGAAACATTTTGTCTGATATACAAAAACTGTACGATCCATTAGGATGGATATCTCCAAGCATTGTGCTCGCAAAAATGCTCATTCAAAAACTATGGTTAATTAGTGCACAATGGGATCAACCATTATCAAATGATTTGACGACAGAGTGGTTGAAGATAAGAGAGGACTTTGAGAACATCAACCAGATTTCTGTAGATCGATGGTTACACACATACAATAATAAAAAGGAATCGATACAACTACACGGATTCAGCGACGCTTCGATTCGTGCCTATGCAGCCGTTGTATACTGTAGAGTTGAACAACATGATGGAACTGTACACACAAGTCTGATTGCATCAAGAACCAAAGTTGCTCCATTAAAGATAGTATCACTCCCTCGTCTGGAGCTGTGTGGAGCTCTGTTGCTGTCAAGGCTCTTTAGACAAATCACATTAGCTATGAAAATTCCTCCTAAACAAACCCACTGCTGGACAGATTCCACGATCGTACTGGCATGGCTTTCTGGTGAGCCTCAAAAATGGAAGACCTTTGTTGCAAATCGTGTGGTGGAAATAAAAGACAATACAAACAGCATTCAGTGGCATCATGTTGAATCACAGGAGAATCCAGCCGATATAGCATCCAGAGGAATGTTCCTAGCAGATCTGAGAAAAGAGAACATGTGGTGGAAGGGGCCAGAATGGCTCTCAGAAAAAGAAGTTGATTTGAAAATACCTGAAAATATAGAAACTGATTTAGAGTTAAAATTAAAATGCTATACAAATACAATAAATATTAAAAGAGTAGAAGAAGAAAAACCAATTTGGGAACGATTTTCTGAACTGACTAGAATGAAAAGGGTACTTGCTTATTGCCGAAGATTATTAAAAAATAACAACAAAGAGAAATATTTAACTACACGAGAATTAAACATAATTTTAGAAAACTGCATTAAATTCTATCAACAATCAATTTATGTAAGAGACATAGAAGACATAAGAAAAAATGGGAAAGTGAGAAAATCAAGTTCACTAATTAGCTTGACACCATTTTTAGACAAAAACAACCTGATGAGAGTAGGAGGACGATTACAAAACGCTAATATACCAACCACAACCAAACATCCGATAATAATACCAAGTAATCAACATATCACGACATTGTTGATAAACGAAGCACATAAGAAAACATTACATGGGGGTATACAAATTATGATGACTTACTTAAGGAGTAATTATTGGATAATTGGTTTAAAATCAGCAGTACGAAATTGTGTAAGAAGCTGTAAAATGTGCATTCTAAATAAAGGCAAGATAAAGCACCAGTTAATGGGTCAACTGCCAGCTGTGAGGGTGACGCCACACCGCGCCTTTCTGAACAGTGGAGTAGACTATGCAGGTCCAGTTTTACTCAGAACATCAAAAGGACGTGGGCATCATGCTACTAAAGGGTACATTTGTTTATTTGTGTGCATGGCCACCCGTGCCATTCACCTGGAAGCTGTAACAGATTTAACTTCTCAAGCATTCCTGGCTGCATTTCGGAGGTTTGTTTCACGTCGAGGTCGATGTCTTCAACTGTTCAGCGACAACGGCACCAATTTCGTTGGTGCTGCAAAAGAGCTCAAAGACCTTTTCAGGGCAGGGGAAAACAGCATTTCTAAAGAAATATCCGAACACCTAGCAACCGATGGCACAACGTGGCATTTTATACCACCGCGAATGCCAAACTGCGGAGGCCTATGGGAAGCTGGAGTGCAATCTGCAAAAAGACATCTAGCAAGGGTTAGCAAAGATACAAAACTGACCTATGAAGAGATGGCGACATTACTAACGCAAATAGAAGCATGTCTTAACTCCCGTCCACTGTGTCAGTTAGATAATACTGTTGAGACGATGTCACCACTCACACCTGGACATTTTTTGATTGGTGAGCCATTACTAAGCGTTCCTGAGGAAGACTACGAAAAATCAAATGTCAACCTATTAACTAGATGGCAGTTAGTACAAAGAATGACACAAGACTTTTGGCGAAGATGGCACTCTGAATATCTACATACTCTGCAACAACGGACCAAGTGGCAATCATCTATCCAATCACCTTCCGTAGGTGACATTGTTATTGTCAAGGAAGAAAATTTGCCACCGACGAGATGGCTCCTGGGTAAAATTAAGGCTCTTCATCCTGGAAAAGATAATTTAGTTAGAGTGGTTACATTGCAATGTAAAGGACAAAGTGAATTAAAGAGACCTTTATCTAAGCTAATATTACTACCAAATGTTAATTAATTGAAACAAATATGTTTGAAAACTTACATTTATTATGTGTAACAAGTTTATGTCTGTAAATTACATAAGTTTAATTAAGTGTGAGGTCAATAATGGAACCATGTTTATAAAACATACTACATAAACTGTAACTGATGCTTGAAATATATTATACCTATACGTTAAATTAAGGTTACTTAAATCTAATTTAAACACTAAGTACTATGTTATAATGTACCTCCCCACCCTACTTGTTATGATTATATACAACTAGTAACAAATATGTACTTACCTTTTATACGCCTATACAGTCCACTGAAAGTGTTTGTTATATTTTCTAGAATCTTACCTTGTAATTTTGTAAACAATAAATTAGTTATATGTGTATCTGTAAAAGGACACCGAGTCCTTTTGGTGGGCGGTATGTTCGATCTTTTGCACACTTTTAGTTGCCTCAATACAGAGCTACCAAACAGTCGTGTTATTTCAATAAATAAACCACAAAATCACCTACAAAGCAAAACCAACCTAACGTCGTCACCAATTAGTATCCAAAATTGGGCCAAATTTATAAAAATTTTAAACAATACAATTTGTTTGTAATGACCTTAAGTATAACATATATTTTTTATATGGCAAACGCACATAGGGATTCCACTAGAAACTTCTTTAAAGGTAGGTTGTTTTTTGGATTTGAGCGATGTAATCCCCTTAATCGAAACTGCGACACGAATCCAATCGGTCAGCCATTAAATAACTATACTAAATACCATAACGCTATACAGGCCTTATGGGATGTATAAGCGTTGGGGAATACTCCCCGAAGAGTTACGCAGAAATTTACTGATGTACACTCACAGTTAACCGGTAAGTTTAAGTCCCAAGTAATAGGGGGCAAGCCTATTGCAATTATAAATAAATAATAAATAAAATAGCCTTTATTACTGTTTTTTTTTCTCTTACAATTAATAGGTACATGCCTATTTACTAAAACTAAATTGATTTAATCTATTCTAACTTGTATCTGAATGATCGGCAACTGGTTGTTTGTGTGGAACAGCTTGTCTGTCGAGGCCTCCTCTAAAGATTTCCACGTATTCCTGTCTCTTGCTAAACGGGTCCATACCGGACCTATTGCAAGTAGTCAAACACAAATCCAAACTACGAGCTGCAACTGAGAATTTCATAGAAAAACCCAATAACACTGATCGACTGGATATCGAACCCAGGACATCTAGTACAGCAGTAGCGCTTAAGACCACTAGACTAATGAGGCAGTTATTTAACTTAATTTCCCTATAACGATATCATCAGTAAATGTCAAAGGTTAACTCGTTATGTTATGAGATAAGATGACGCAGTATCGCAACGATAATATAAAAAATTGTTTACGTTATGGAACACTAACATAACGTGTTATACGGGCATAATGACCCATACCACATAGCATACCATCACGCCTGTATTCCCCGAAGGCTTAGGCAGAGGAGTACTAATACTTACTCCCACAGTTTACCGGTATGTTTAGGTTCCTGTAGTAGGGGGCGAGTCTATTGCCATTAACCGGAGAAACATTGCTAGTAAGCTTTAAAAAAAATCCCCAACACCGAGCTGCTGTTGAGAATTTTATAGAAAAACCTACAAACATTTGGTCGGCCTGGGAATCGAACCCAGGACCTCTAGCGTAACAGTAGCGTTTGACCTATATAACACCAGTACCTATATACTTTTAGAAGATAATTAACATTCATCCTATTTATCTCATTTTATCATTCATTTTTTCTTAACCAACTTCAAAAAAGGAGGAGATTCTCAATTCAACTGCATGTTTTTTTTTATAATTGTTACGCGATTATTCCGGCAATTATTAATCGATTTTGATGAATCTTTTTTGATCGGTAAGTCATACTTCAGAAGTGGTCGTAAAAATTTGGTCAACATCACAAAATTTAGAACAAAATGACAATAACACGTAACGATCGAGTAAATGATAACGTCGTCTAGGTACCTACATACGTAAAATTCTACTCACCACTCAAAATGTTGAAATAAAATATATTTTTATTAACATAACATAACATAATCAACCCATTATACTGTCCCACTGCTGGGCACGGGTCTCCTCTCTGAATGAGAGGGATTAGGCTATAGTCCACCACGCTGGCCTAGTGCGGGTTGGCAGACTTCACACGCCATCGAGAAAATCTCTCAGGCATGCAGGTTTCCTCACGATGTTTTCCTTCACCGTTTAAGCGCATAATAATTAACTATTTAATATGCACATGACTTCGAAAAGTCAGAGGTGTCTTGGGTTCGAACTCGAGACCTTTGACTTGGCAGTCCAACGGTCATACCACTAGGCTATCACTGCTTTGAGTATACCTATAATAAAATTGTAACAGGCCGATGTCTATACATTATAGATATAAAAGAAAAAATAATATTTGGGTCTCTATTATACAGAAGCAAAAATTTTTATTTTTTTGAATTTTTGTCTGTCTGTATGTTTGTACGCGCATCACGCAAAAAAACTACATGGAATTAAATGCAGTTTCCACCGATGTATTGGTAGAACTCTAAGTTAAAATCTGATGCATATTTTATCTTGATACGCCGCCTAGAATCGGACTTGTAGTGTGTTAATATTTTTGGGATGTGAGTGAAACTGCAGGCAACAGCTAGTAAGTAATAAGAGAAGAGTTATAGCCTTGTAATATGATCGTGCGATGGTCAAGTCATGTCAAGTCATGTCAAGTCAAAGGTGTCAAGTTCGAGTCGAACGTATCTCTAAATCATGTGCGTTGCTATTAAAAATTTAACACTCGCTTAAATGATGAAGGAAAACATCGTTAAAATATACGGCATAAAGACGGTTGGTGAATTCTATCAATACGTATTGTCACGTGATGACTTATGACCTAATTCAATCTATATAGCTTAATATACCGTCACGCCTGTATTCCTCAAAGGGTTAGGCAGAGGTTTACTAATGTACACCCACAGTTCGCCGATATATTTAGGTCCCATGTATAATAGGGGGCGAGCCTATTGCTATTAACCGTGCACAAATCCAGACTGCGAACTGCTACAGAGAACTGCTATTGAAAAACACAATTACACTTTGCTCGACCTGGGGATCGAATCCAGGACTTCTAGCGCAGCAGTCGAGCTTGGGACCACTAGACTAATGAGGCAGGACTAATGAATCAACTGATTATAAACAATTGCCAATTTTTTTTTAAAAGCTTACTAACAATGTGGGTCACACATTACTAGTATTATCGTTAACCCCTCGTGCTTAGCTAAATGCTTATGTTACGAGTGGGTTCACATCGGTAGTGCAATGGGTGGGTTTCGAACCATCAACCACATGATCGCAAGTTCGACGCCCTAACCATGAAGATAAAATGCAGGATCATTTATTTGAGAATGGCTCGACCGGTTTGGCTGATTTTTTGTGGTGTGTCACGGCAAGTTATGTATGACAGATTTATTTTAATCCATCGGAAAAGTCGGAAATCTGCTCGTGAAAAATTATCTATGCAGGTGAAGCTGCACACGAATCGCTAGTCTTCTTCTATATAAGAAAAAAAAAAAAAAAAATGAATGTTTGTCCTCTATGCATTGCTAAACCATTCATCCTAGTGTGACAAAACTTTGGTGAGTTGTTGTTTATAACGAAAAATAAAATAAAAAAAGAGGACGAAGAAATTGCAACGCTTGCTGGGTACAGCTAATTTGAAATAAAAACTCGCCATTGATGTATTATGTAAATAAAAAAGAATAGCTTAGATATGAATCTGTCCAAGTTTATATAAAAAAAACGACGCCATTATTTTCCATTGTCCGTTGAATTTATTGCCCTGACCATCTGCTTTATGTTTAGTCATGAAGATGTAATGACCTGACCTGCCTTTCCAAGCTATTGACTTTCTCGTCGTATGTGTTCCGGTCATGTAACAGGCTATATTATATATACATCATTATGTATCTCTGCATATGAGTTTAGCTACTGATACCACACGCGAACTTAAGCCATTGAGATATAACCGAGTGAATCGGTTTCTTCTAGGCAAGCGCGCTCCATCGTAGATCGCAGTATCGCTTAACATCAGGCAAATTAGGGGTCAAGCGTAAGCCTATCACGATGTTTTTTACGGATGTATACGTTAAAATCTATGTTGTTAACAAAAATTTAGGCTAGCTGTAAGTAATTTTAACGCTAAGACACCCACCGCTTCAGTCTAGCCATAACCATTGATGCTGTAAAAGATCCGAAACGTCGGAATATAATAACAGACAGCAGAGGCAAAGGTGAACTTAATATACACCCACAGTTTTTCGGTATGTTTAGGTCCTATGTAATAGGGAGCGCACCTAGAAATAACCGGGCACAAATGCGAACTCCGTATAGCTCCTGAGAATTTCATAGAAAAAGCCAATAACACTTTGCGCAACCTCGGAATCGAACCCAGAACCTCTAGTGTAGCAGCCACGCTTGGGACTATTAGACTATTGCGGCAGATAATAATATAACGTACTAAATTCCCTCAGAAGTAAATTAATTTACCTTTCAAAGTACAGTCGAAAAGTATTTGTCGAAGCTTTGTCTTTGTGTTTCTTTACAGTGTTCACATATCAATTGGATCATTGGCCACAAACGTGGCTACTAAACGTTAGTTTCTGAATTCGGGTCCCAGATCGTGTCGTGTTATTGAGTTATTCTATTAAATTCTCACAAACAACTCGGAGTTTAGATTTATTCCCTGTATTGCACTAAACACGTGGGAGAGCCATGCTTCGGCACGAATGGGCCGGCTCGACCGGAGTGATACCACGGCCTCACAGAAAACCGGCGTTAAACAACGCTTACGTTGTGTTTCGCCGAGTGAGTGAGGTTACCGGAGGCCCAATCCTCTTTTAAAGGTCGGCAACGCACTTGTGACTCCTCTGGTGTTGCGGGTGTCCATGGGCGGCGGTAATCGCTTACCATCAGGTGATCCGTCTGCTCGTTTGCCCTCCTATCCCATAAAAAATATACCGTTTAAATTTTATAAAGAGTTAGAGTAAAGTTTATAAAGAACTCCAATTTGAGTGTAATTGAATAATTCCACTCACAATTGGAGCTGCCCGACTGGGAAAGTACCTCCACCTTGCAGATAATTGTAGCCAAATAACATAGCGTCGTGTTATGTTGGGGAGCCTAACGTTGAGCAAGGTCGCCAGAGCTACGCGAGGAAGCGTTGTGTTAGCAGTGTGGGGGACCGGTGGTGTTTTGTTACTGCCGCTGTCATGCATGGCAGCATATCTCCTAACTAGCTGCCAACCCAACTATTCCTTCTTAATTTACAGGGTCGGCAACGCGCAAGTGATACCCCTGGTATTGCAAGCGTCCAGAGGCTACGGTAACCGCTTATCTTGTTTGCCACATTAGTGGTATAAAAAATATATACAGCGTGATGGTATGTTAAGTTTTTATTTATTTCATCTAGTTTAATTTATCTAGATATAAGAAATATGGTTTCTTCGTAAGCCAAACAACACATTACGGCTGAGCGATCGGCCTCCGCGCCACGTGTTGTGAGTTCGATCCCCCATTCGTAGCAAATATTTGTATGATCTACAGATGATTGTTCCGGGTCTGGGTGTTTGTGTATGTGAGAATTTGTCTTAGTAAACGCACCCACGATACAGGAGAAAAGAGTCAACTTAGTTTCGTAATAGCTTGTAATTAGAACTGCCCATTGTCTAGCTGGGGCACCATTAATAATCCCATTGTCATTTCTCATTGTTATCGATAGGGAAGTTGGGCAATCCTATGCTATCTTTTACTTTCACTTGCTAATCTTAGCTTACTGTCAGTTGTAACCACATACAGCTGAATACCAGTATTTTACACGAGTGTGGTCAAACCTCCGAATCCCAATTTCTGGGAAATATGGTAAGGGTAGACTGGTTTGGTTGTCAGGCCTTTTGTCGGACTACGGTAAAGGAAACATCGCGACAGATACTTAATTTCACAAAGGTATTTTTAAAACAATGTGTTACAATTTGATGTATGCTGTGACACCTTAAAATGATGTGCATTTACTTCTATTAAAGTAATTATATTTTAGATATAAGCTACCAGTTGTCCAAATAAATAAATATTTAAAGGTGTGTGACGTTTCATGAATGGGAAATCTGGAGCAGGCCAGCGCGCAGGCTAACGGATAAAAAGCGGACAGCTGGAGTTTCAGACTAGCAGAAATATATAGATAAAGTAAGTGAATATCACAAAAATTGGAAAAAAAGATGTCTAATTTAATAAAATAAAATACGCACTAATATTATAAATGTAAAATTAACTCTATCTGTCTGTCTGTCTGTTACGTTTTCATGCTGAAACTGCTGCATTTTGGTATAGATAGATTGGACCTTAGATTAAAACATACATAGGTTACCTTTTGCCTTAAAAAGTTCTTCGGAATACGAGTGAAAGCTCGGACACCAGCTGGTTGATACATACCTGTCTACATTTACATACAGACAAAGACATGTCTTGGTATAAGTATACATCTGTTTGTATACCGACCTACCTATACATCCATGGATAAGTGTGTGTATATGATAATGAGTACAAAACGAAGGAACTTGACCCAAAGACATTGCATTTTGTCATAACGACCAAGGAAGAGACATGCTCATTTGCTCATATCGATAACAGGAAAAAGAGAATTTAATTACCATGTCATGTCCAAAATGAATAGTTGATCGTCCGTGTGAGAGGATTTTATAGTGATGTAACGAGTCGACCTCGCGTTGTCGAATTGAAAGAGAATGCAATTATGATTTGATAAAACCGCAGATTTGCACTATAACATTGTGAAACGTAACAATTTGTAGAATTGTGTGTGAATAAAATAAAAAGAAACATATTGGGAATGCTCAGTCGTGTATTAGCTTAGTCCATAAGTGGACATTAACCGCGGATCAGAATAGATTTAAATATTTTAAATCCAAGGATCTATAGCGTACCAGTCCCGCTTAACATACCCGTTGACCACAAGGTTAAGTTTTATAACACACTATCACGCCTGTATTCCCCGAAGGGTTAGGCAGAAGCGTACTAATATACACCCACAGTTCGCTGGTATGTTTAAGTCCCATGTAATAGGGGGCGAGCCTATTCCCATTAACCAGGCACAAATCCAGACTCCGAGCTGAATACTGAGAATTTTATAGAAAAACCCAATAACACTTTGCTCGACCTGGGGATCGAACCCAGGACCTCTAGCATAGCAGTCGCGCTTGGGACCACTAGACTAATGAGGCAGTCTAGCCGGCGTTAATTTTTTTTTTCAAAAAACCTCGTCCTGCACTAGGATTTTCTCCTATATCGTGGGTGCTTTTACAAACACAAATTCTCACATACACAAACGCCCATATCCATAACAATTGCCAGTAGATCATACAAATATTTGCTCCGTATAGGGATTGAATCCACAACCGTGGCGCAGAAGCCGCTTATCCAGCCGCTATGCCAAACGTGTCGTCAAGATTATAAGATCTGTACAGTTATATAATTAATATAAATTACATTCTATTACAAAGTCTCTGTTCTGGTCTCTAGTCTCTATTACAAAGTTAAAAGTACTTATCTACATTTAGTACTCAACAACTAAAGCTGTTAAGCATTTAGCAACGCAAACAGTACGCAACTACTGAAAACAAACCTAAGAGGCGCTTCAGAAGTCTGAAGGGTATTAAGTCATAACTGAATTAACACTTATTTATTACCTAACTAACCTAGGAGCGCGTAGGTAAATAAATACGAAAGGTTCATGCTTCAGAAGGAGGCAGAGGATCGAGAGAGAGCTGATCCTTGTCGCCCATGGATACCTGCAACACCAGACGAGTTGCTGATGCGTTGCCGACCTTTAAGAGCCCCTACAGACTGCCAGAGCAGAGGCTACATAAGTCGAAACACACACCAAGGTGCTTTACGACAGACTCCGACGAAACAGTGGTCGCCAGCCAGTCAAACCCCAAGAGATCCTACCACCGAGCTAGTCAGATATTTTCACGCCTTTTACGGGATACCTATCTGAAAGGCAGTGAGGAATAGTAATCGTGCTCGGAGGCGAAGGCGTTGCAGAGATAACCTCCTCATAATGTGCCGCGTGGTTTTAGTCGGTAGGAGTCCAACATAACCCTAGGGTAATACTGCTACCTTAAACAGTTAAGCCCCTATGACCTAGACGCCATTATCACCAACAACGCAGCCACTGATACATTCATGACACACCTTACACACATAGTACAAACACTCAAGGAATTCAACAACACTTAACACACACACAAACTCAAAACCAACACATTACCTCAAAGACAACACCGTAACAATTAATGCATACAGTAGAAATTATTATGTTTTAATTCATTATAATAAAACCCTTGTATCAAATAGCAAGGGATGTTATTTGACTCTTGGGGAGAGAGGCAATATAAAAAAAACCCCTTGGGTATCTATGAGGATTTCCACGCGGGATAAATAAACGCGAAAGTGTTATGTTTCAGAAGGAGGCAGAGTGGGCCTATCCCCCTCGGAAGCGAAGGCGCCGAAGAGGCCCAAATAGGATCCCCACCACCATATCACTGGCAGGAAAATAATAGCTCAGATTTTGCGCAGGAGGGCTCATGCTAGGGTTCCCTTTGAAGATGTCGGCTTCCCTATTTAGTCATAATGTGTGGGGAATAACTAGATACGGATGAATGTATACTAAAATGATAAACGCTGAATTACTAAAATTTTGATGAATTGTAGTATAGAGATTTGTATGAGCTTGAGTATGACGACCAAAAAGTACCGAGTAGATCCAAAAGACCTAGTAGTCTATCTCGAATAAATTATTTTGGCTTTGACTATGGTCTGTCTGACTTGGAGCAAATTCGCTGACGCTGTTTGCCGCCAAGCGGTCTCTGATTACCTAATGGTTACTTTAAAGGTTTGTGCGTACAGTTTAAGTAGCTTCCATATGGTGTAAACACGTAACTGCTACTGGACATAACAATATTTTCTATTTTTACAACTACGTACTAAATACCATCGGTTTCTTCTAGGCAAGCGCGCTCCATCTTTGATCGAATTGGCGGTCAAGCATAAGCCTATAAAACATAAATATAGTACTTACCTATTATATAATATTATTTTTGGCATTGTCGTATCCGAATTTGACATCTACTGTATACCTTTTGGGCTTATAATGCCAAAAAAAACCTTCTTTCGACGAATAAATTCGACGTGCAATAAATTATTGTCGTATCTTGGAAGACGCTGTATCACCCATCGTCACAATAACCGCGGTAACCGCAGCTTAACTTTACAGATCGGTTGATCAACATAGTTATTACTTAGCTAAGATAATGAGCTATCATTAAATGAAGAACATTAGCTAAGTAAATAAGTTTCTATACCCAGAGGCATCAATCAGTGTCCGTAAATGTATTAGGTAGTTCAAGTGTTACAAGTATCGTGCTTAAGGATAAGAGAAAGTCACTATCAATCAATTTGTATCATCTAACTTCTCCATCATAGTCGCTAACTTAATTTACTTTAACTTACATGAAAATTCCAACCATATACCTAGTTAGTTGATCAGGTGAACAAAAGAGGTTGTCTAGAGCGAAATAAATTTCAAAGGGGATGGAATGAAATAAATCTCAAAAAAGGTTTTATGGCCAGCTATGGACCTAAACCATACCACGTACGTGTCAGTACCGACACCTCTGCCTATCTCTCCGGTGTTACAGGCTTGATGGTATTTTGTGTTAAATACCGGCAAACGAAATGGAATCAAAAAGCAATGAACCTAATTAAAAATTAATCTCGCAAAAGTTTTAATTTTGTTGATATACAAACTTTTAATTGACTGTAATTTATTTAATAAATTCAATAAAATCCGTGAAAGTTGAAACACGAAGGATTTCAGAATATACGCAATATTCTATAAATATGTATGTAATGGCTTTTTGACCAAAATGTTGTAAAATAATTGCGCTATTGTAACGCGACATTTGACCTTAATAATACTATTGCATTAAACTCAACTGAGATATTTTATTGGTATAACATAACATAACATACCATCACGCCTGTATTCCCCGAAGGGTTACGCAGAGTACTTAATGTACACCCACAGTTCGCCGGATGTTTAGGTCCCATGTCATAGGGGGCGAGCCTATAGCCATTCACCGGGCACAAATCCAGACTCCGAGCTACTACTGAGAATTTCATAGAAAAACCCAATAACACTTTGCTGCTTTGCACCTGGGGATCGAACCCAGGACCTCTAGTGTAGCAGTCGCGCTTGGGACCACTAGACTAATGAGGCAGTCATTTTCAGTTTATTGGTATCTATAATAGAACTGAATACTGATAGAGATGTAGGTAAGTATGGAAAACGAATTGAATTGAACGAATTGAATGAATGAAAACGAAACGAATTGAACGAATTGCGCCGACTTCAAGTAAATTGGGATGACATCAAAAAATATAAAAGTTGACAAGATTTTTTTTGGATATTATCATTTACTTTAGATAAACGTTTTCAAAATATACTTGTGAATGTAATTTGTTTTCGTTAGATAAATTTAGATAGAAGATAAATTATATTCTATGGTCTCAGTATCATAGGAAATAAAAATGATATTCTCATATAGGTAACATCTATAAAAATTGACGCAAAATGACATTTATTTGTGAGATATTAAAATCTATTTTGGAACATTGGCATTTATTAAATTAAACTAGGTACTTAAATAAACTATATACATTATGAAAAGAAACCTATTAATATACACTATTTACATAAAATAAATGAACGTAAAAATAGCTATATATATAAAAGATACAAATAATCTAAAAGACAGAGGCGTGACTAAGCGTCAAAGTATTCCTCGGCATCGCTGTCGTCCAGGAAGGTATTATTTTGGAACTATATTGTGGATTTTTTAATTGCTTTACAGATGAAAGACTCAACCCTGATATTAGCCTCTTACAATCCATACGTCTGATAAACTTGATAAAGATCCTCGAGCTTTTAAGGGACAGCTCTTAGAGCTTAAATAGGTATCTGTCAAATCGCTTTGAAGGGTGTTATTAAATTTTCATCGTTTTAGTAGTTTTGACATAAATTACTAATTACTAATTACTAATATTAATAATTAATTCATATTAATAATTATGTACTAATTACTAATTGAAATAGAGAAAGAGTTCGTCAAATTCGTATAAAATCGTTTTCATGGTATTAACATTATGTATGTTTGCTCTCTTTCGGCACAGGCGTAAAAACAACCATTAATGTATTTTGCTCCTTTACTTTACTCCAAAAATAAGAATTTCATAAAAAAAATCCGATAATGACACTTTGCTCAATCTAGAAATCCAACCTATGATCTCACGCTTAGGAGTCTCACTTGTTTCCACTTAACTAGACCAGGGAAGGAGCCAATTATGTCATTCTTTACCAGTTTATGGACCAATTACATCAATCTGACATCATTTCCTCATTTTTAAACGGACCATCCATTTCTCTGACAGTTTGAGATGATTATGATCAGAACAATTGGAATGCTGGTCGTTCAAATGTTACGTATTGTGTTACATAACACATAGGAGATCATGTAAATACTAGTTATGTGAACTGAATGAGATATTTACGTTACAGTCAAAGCTCATAACCGGTCAAAACGAATTTAGACTGCGAAAATCTGGTGTAATAATAATTATAGCCATGAACACCCGCAACACAGAGGAGTCACAAGTGCGTTGCCGACCTTTTAAAAGGGGATTGGGCCTCCGGTAACCTCACTCACTCGGCGAAACACAACGTAAGCAATGTTTAACGCCGGTTTTCTGTGAGGCCGTGGTATCACTCCGGTTGAGCCGGCCCATTCGTGCCGAAGCATGGTTCTCCCACGTAAAGACACCGATCTTTGTAGTCGAAATTTATTTTGACTGATCTTAGTAGTTAAAATTAGTTTTGATCGGGATAAAAGAAGTATAAATATCAGTTAGATTAGGATTTGAACGGTGACCACACAAAGGTCAGATCTAAATTAGTCTGCGAAAATAAGTCGTTCAATTCGTCGTCAGAAACCGGTATCGTTCAATTAGTATTGACCGACATTCTGAGACAAAACTAGTTTTGACTGAATTTTGTAGTCAAAATTAGTATTGACCAGTTTTGAGTTTTACCTGTAACATAGGTACACATGTCGTTTAGTCCATTTCCACCTGTCTAGTTAGCTAACATTCACCTAGAGATGAGTGTTACGCGTATACATCTTGATCTGAGATTTCTTTTGTGAGTACCTACTAGACAGTTTTTCGTCTCATCAAACTTACTGCGGTCTATCAGCGGATGGGTGACCAAATTCTTTAATTCTTTACTGTATATCAGTGCGCCTGTATTGCCATAAAGATCGATAATGACTGATGTACAGTTTTCCTGTAATGGGGGCGACGCTATTGCCTTTCTTTGGGCACAAATCCAAACGCTAAACTTAGAATTTCATAGAAAAATGCTCGACTTGGGAATCGAAACCAGAACGTCACCAATAAGAAGCTCTACCTAGTAAATTCGTTAATGGAGCAACAAAGTATGAGTCAGTGATTTTTATAACAGAAACGGATGTTGATCGATTTATAAGGTAAAATACGTGCAATAACGAATTATAAGGCTGCTATTACCTTATACGTAGTAATTAGGTTTAGTATTACTAACTTGTGTCATCCTACGAGCCATACATGATATAAATTCATTTTAACGCGCTTAAATATGTATGAGTGTAATCTGAGAAGTTTTAGGAATTGTAAAAATGTGAGAACGTCCTTCGCTTGGAATTATGTAATAGTATTTTTTATTGAGAGTCATCTATTTCTTTGTCGGTTTCCAGTCGAAAAGGCGTCATGTTATAGTCCTCATTATAAACGATTTCTACTATTGGATCAACCCAAAAATCGCGTTATTTCATATTTCTTAGCAAAAACCCAAATATTACTCGACAAAAAATATGGAATGGATGCATGCACATGCACAATTATGCTTATGAACCACATTTTTCAATCAATAATAAATTGAAGGCTCAGAATGTTGAAGATTCTTAAGATTAATGTCGGAATTAGGGTGTCACTAATGTGTTGTTTAATTGAAAAGTAAACAATTTTGTAATTATGTTCCGTTAGATAATATTTTTATGATATTTACGTTTACGATTGTGTAAATGCAAAATTTGGGTGCACGGTAGATCCCCGTCAAGTTGCAAGCCACAGCAAAAATAATCAATACATATAAAATGTTTTGTCCTAAATAACTGACTGACGGTTTAACGCACAGCTTAAACCGCTGATCGTAGAGATCTGAAGCTTGGAGAGTGTGTTCTTTGTATGACGTAGGCATCCGATAAAAAAGGATATTCCTAAATTCTACCCCTAAGGTGGTGAAAAGGGGGTGAAAGTTAGTATGAAAGTCCATCATTTTTAGTGGGTGAAACCGCGGGATACAGCTCGTTTGAAATAAAATTTATTTGGGTCATAAAGACATGACCCATATATTAGATTAGATTCATAATACCTACCTATTTGTTATTTTTTTGCAGGATAAAATCTCTCGAATATTTTATGTCTAACTTGCTCCAAATAATGAACAGTTTCATATTTTTTTGTGATGAAAAAAGTATTATAAGAAAATATCCGACGTAAAAATAGTTTGCTATCACATTCATAAACAAACTATTTATTGATTTTTTTTATGAGATAGGGGGACAAACGAGCAGACGGATCGCCTGATGGTAAGTGAGTACCTTCACTCCGGTCGAGCCGGGCCATTCGTGCCGAAGCATGGCTCTGATTGGATCATGGATTAATGCGCGATTCTGCGTGATGATTTCAAGCAGAAATACAGAGTACCAGACTTGGCTAAGTTTTACAATTAATGTTTTTATAGATTTAATTAAAATTATCTGGTTATATTTACTTTATTACTTAAAGTGTTCTTCAATGATTATACAATATAACATTTTGCGAACTATTTTGTAATAACGGAAAATTGGGTATTCTATTCAAACGATGAATATCAGAGAGTTATAAGACCGCTCAGCCATGTTTATTTATGAGGAATTTATTAAGGGTGGGCAGTCACCATGCAATCCATCACTTATACTAGATATTTCACATTGAATAATGCGCTTTTTAAACACTATCTTCGATTTACATCACAAACCATCACGCCTGTATTCCCTGAAGGGTTAGGCAGACCTGTACTAGTCTAATGTGAACCCACAGTTCGTAGGTAGGTTCAGGTCCCATGTATTAAGGTGCGAGCCCATTACCATTAACTTTTTTTATGGGATAGTGGGACAAACGAGCGGACGGATCGCCTGATGGTAAGCGATTACCTACACTCACTCGACGAAACACAACGTAAGCGTTGTTTGGCCGTCTTCTGTGAGGCCGTGGTATCACTCCGGTCGACCTGATCGAGTCGATCATGACCTCCGTAATGATCGACTACCCTCTCTGATATCATGAATACAGCTACATAATACTGTCAAGACGGTAATCCAAAGTAGGCATTATAGTACAATTCAAGTGTAAGTTAAATCAATCAGCCATAAATAAATCTTACTGAACGCAGTGTGAAACAATCTCGAGTCGGGAAGCAACAGTTATCGATATATTCCTGTCACATAAACAATAACATTCATTGTATTTGCATGCATTTGCATGTTCACAATCGTTCCCATCGGTGTTGCCAGCTAACAAAAACTTATTACGTTATATTACGCGATGCGATAGTGAAACTACAAATCTAGTATGAGTTAATCTTCTATTTCTATCAGATTTCTATGCGTAAACATACGCGTCATACGTGATAGTTCATTCTAAGTGCGTATGAAGCGCGGTAGGCCTACGGAGATCAAATTAGCCTGTGTTGCCAGCATTTTAAATTGAATGTTACGTCACAAGTAATCGGAACTTCGTAAGTAAAATGAGGTTGACGATTGGGTCTTTGATGTGGGTTTGAATTGACTTGTTCTCAACTTAAACGAGGATGTTGATTATGTTGAAATAATTAGAGCAAGGTCCATTGGTTATTGTAAAACCAATATCCTGCCATCTTGATACTTTTCGTTTTGATGACAAGTATTGATTCTTAGTTTTGTAATTAGGTTATTTTGGCATACTTAGAAGTAGAAAAGTACTTAGAAGTTAAATTGTAAATTAATTATTATATAATATTAAATTATTACCATTTTCTTTAACCGGCGGTAGCATATTAGCTATGGCGTCGGACTTGCGATCATGTGGTTGCCGGTTCGAAACCCACCTATTGCACTACCGACGTAAACCCACTCGTAACACAAGCACTTAGCTTAGCACGAGGGGTTAACAAGAACACTAGTAATGTGTGACCAACATTGCTAGTAGGTAAGCTTTTAAAAAAATATATAACATACTTACATACCAAACATTTATATAATTACGTCGCTATAATTACAAAAATTATAGTGAAGAAATTACAATTTCTCCCAAAAATAATATTTGGTATGTCGATCTGACAAAACAGGCAAGAGTTTGGTTGGCAAGGATTTAATATTTTGTTAATCTTGTCAGATTTTCGATGAGATTCCTGCCTTCATAACAAATATTTTTCTGCACTATGGAATATTTGTATTATTTAAGTAGGTACCCGTATTTTACCGATCTCTATAGCCTGAAAGGTTTAATACGTGATTTGGAGATTGATGTAAGGAATGTTTCTAAACATTGCTGAGCATTTTTCTAGAAAGGTATTGAGACCAAAGAAAAGATGGATGGACTGTGCGAGAGATGATATGGCTACAAAGGAAGTGACATACTGCGCCGACCCGAAGTAACTTGGTATAAGGGCAGGAGGATGATTAGAGAATGGTAAACACTACTTTATTTCAGTGTTTTTTTTTTATGGGAAAGGGGGACAATCGTGCATACGCATCGCCTGATGCTAAGCGATTGCCACCGCCCATAGATACTCGCAACACAAGTGCGTTGCCGGCCTTTTAAAAGGGCCCTCCGGTATCCTCACTCACTCGGTGAAACACAACGTAATTGTTTATAACGCCGGTTTTTTGTGAGGCCGTGGTATCACTCTGGTCGAGCCGGCCCATTCGTGCCGAAGCATGGCTCTCCCACGTATAAATTTTGAGTAAGATATTGTTGTCTACCTTGAAAAAAGGCTCATAACGATGAAATTGTTTTAACAAAACAAACTTTAAGCGGCTACTTCATCAGTATCAAAAAATATTTCTTGAAACTCAAATACCGATCATCCAGTTTCTTTTTGCTACAAAAATTATTCGCTTCACAATCCTCTCAAATCCAAGCCTAGTTCTGTTATTACATTTCGCGTAATAACTTGGGTAAACTTTGAAATAACATCGGGTCAGTTCTCAAGAGAAATTTCTATCGGGGCCAAGCTAACTAAACTAATAAAACTTTTCAACTACAGTAGATTAAGAGGTATTGAGTGCCTTTTGGAGTATTTGAAGCAAGAAAACCTGTAAAAACAGACTGGTGACGGTAATTGTCGGTTGAGCGTTTGGCATCTGTGGGTTGCAGCTGGAAACCAGTGTAAAAGTACTAGCTGGTTAGATCTAAAACTACCATCAGACAATTGTTGAGCTATGACCCTTTTGGCATAATTAATGGTATGATTTTATTAAGGGAGGTAGAGCATAGTGGAATCGAAACATTCCATTCACAATAAAATTGGAGCTGTTCTACTGGGGAAGTACCTCCACCTTGCAGAAAATCGTAGCCAAATAACATAGCTCCGTGCTATGTTGCGTTCCTAACGGTGAGCAAGGTCGCCAGAGCTCCGCGAAGAAGCGTTGTGTTGGCAGATAGGATAAGCATCACGCTATTGTCTTCTATGCTTCCAACCCAACTATTCCTCCTTTTTATTCAGGCTCGGCAACGCGCGGGTGATACCCCTGGTGCTGCAAGCGTCCATAGGCTACGGTAACCGCTTGCCATCAGGCGGACCGTATGCTTGTTTGCCACCTTATTGGTATAAAAAAAATATTTTTAGTGCCAATAAATGTAGGTACATTCTCTTTCTATCTTTATTCTTTCTTGTATAATCTCAAAATTGAGTACTTTGGCATGAGTCTCACTGAGTTCTGTTGTGGTTGTAATTGTTGCTTGACGAGATAAATGCCTGTGTAATGTAACAACTTAACTTTTTAAATTGAGTAGCGTTTCAGTATTTGTAAGATAAAAGGTTGTCTGTAAGAGATCGCTTTCAGCGATAAGTCGCTTTCAGCGATAAGACCGACCTGATCTATATAATTGTACTTGACATTGATTTTTAGTGTCAGTTCATTAAAATATGCATATTTTATAAATCAAATTCCATGACATAAAGTTTCTGCATATAATTTGCATAAATGACGACATCACCGGAACACTTTCAACCGAAAAACTGCAGAAAAACATGTTTTGCTTAAACGTAGGGAAAAGAAAAACCCGAAAATGGCCATTCAACGAACGTTGCGCAACTGTTGGGCTACTATTTGATTGCGGTAAGCAATGCAATACTAATGCCCATTATAATTAACTTCGAACACGATGTTGCGTATTTGTTTGTTTGTTCGTCTCATGGGATTAGATGGCCTTTGTATGGATTTGAGTAAAGTTTAGCAATCAAAATAAGATGATTACTTTCATGTGTCGATCATTTATGTTGATCGTGGTGTACGTAATTTGTAAATTTGAATTCGTAGACATGTGAAGAGTCTTTTATGCCATACTAATGTTATAAAATTGTAACTAGCCTATGTCTGTACATAGGAGATATTTAAAACAAAATTATGAGCCGAACTTTATAAGAGCAATATGTTTGCAAACGCATCACCCAAAAAATAACTTATTAACATCATTTTGTGTAAGTTGTCGAAGTTATTTTAGTAAAGGAAAAATTCAATCGCGGGCAGGATTCGAACCTGCGTCTTCTGATTTGATATACCAGACGCTCTAACCACTAAGCGTTGAATTTTTCCTTTACTAAAAAAAACTTTATAATCTTAGCATGGAAAATGCAAAAAAATCACAAAAAGATAAGTTGTCGAAGCTTAATTTCTGATTTTCACAATAAATTGCAGTGTCACGATGGTTATAAAAGAAAGGTGCTTCTATCATAATTCAATTTAATTGTAGGCACATTTACGATTAACGATGACTTGAGGCTAAGTAATTACACTGGTCAATAGATTTGCAACGTTTAGCTGCGCTAGCCGTGGTCTATCTGTGGATGGGCGACCTTTCTTATAATCGGGACCGGCTCATGTCTCGGAGAACACGTCCCGAATATCATACGAACATTCCCGTCCGGTCCCGAAACTGTTCGAGGTACCGGTACCCCACACGAATATTTCAAAGTTTGCACGGGTTACCCGAGCCGTAGTATCGCTCAACAAATAGATTTGTTCACTTGTTCTTGGCAGAAGCTGACATTCAATACTTTATCCTTTATCTCACTATAGTTCGGGTACACGACATTGTTGGTTACCCTGTAAAACATTATAAGTGATCGATGACAATCGTTAGTGATAGTCAGAAACCAATTTTTTTTATACCACTAAGGTGGCAAACAAGCATACGGCCCGCCTGATAGTAAGCGGCTACCGCAGCCTATGGACGATTGCAACACCAAGGGTATCACTCGCGCGTTGCCGAACCTGTACCTAAATTAAGGAGGAATAGTTGGCCTGGCGCATAGGAGACATGCTGCCATGCATGACAGAGGCGGTAACAAAACACCACCGATCCCTCACACTGTCAACACAACGCTTCCTCGCGGATAGCGTTGCCAGGCGTCCGGATAAAGCCGGACATAGGTAGGCTTTTTGATTGCGTGTCCGGCCAAAATAAACGGTGTCCGGCTTGTCCGGCTTTTGTCAGGCTTTTTACATTTCGCAAACGAGCGAGCGCCGACCGTGGTCGAACGCAGGCGAGTCGACTGTCGTTCGCTCCCGCAGGCCACAATGCCGCCCACAATGCCGCCCGCTCCGCGAATTTATTAGAATTTAACAAGATTTATGATAATAATCAAAAAAGCTTGATTTTACATTATTTTTTGTCGTGCCTATTAATACTGATACACAAAATCCTGAATAATGAAGTGTGTCCGGCCTTTCTACCCAAATGTCCGGCCAAACTGGCTGGTCTGTCCGGCTATTAGGTTTGGCGACCTGGCAACCCTACTTGCGGAGCTCTAGAAATGCCTGATAACTAGATTCTTAGTATTGTCCAGAAATTGTGCGGTGGTCTAATTATGGTCGCCGCGTATAAAATACTGATGATCTTTCGTATCTTGTGTATCTGAGAGCTAGAGCCACAAGGGTAAGAGTAAGGTTTAGAGCTGTAAGGGTAATTTCTTGATCTTATCAATCGCCTAGAGGTAGGGTACTGCGTTCAATTCCCATGTCGAACCAAATGTGATTGAGTTTTTCTATGAACTTCTTAGTAGCAGCTACAAGTTTGGATTTGTGCCTAGTTAAGGGCAATATCCTCGCCTCCTATTACATGGAACCTAAAAATATTGGCAAACTGTAGGTTTATTTAAGTACCTACACCTCTGCTTAACCATTCGGGGAATACAGGAGTGATGGTATGATGTTGATGTAGGTCGTCTATACATTTGCAACACAACACCGTCGCGTGTATCCCACCTAACCACTAGATTATTATCGGTTCAAAACCCGACATAATATGGTTAAGCGTGTCATAACAATTATATGCAATTAATTTTCGATTACCATGTACATTTATCACGCGAGAGATGTGTAAAATTATGTAAAGCAAATGTTTCGTGTGAAACTACTGTTTAATTGGCATTTTGTTCGGGTCATTTATAATCCTAGCCTTCTGTGAGGATTATACAGTGCCACTAACTTATTTTGTAAGGGTGGAGCAGTGGAGGGAAAGAAAGAAAAAGGGTTTATTCACACAGTCACGGACACTGCACACAATAACATAAATACATCTAATCACTACACAGTATAAAACAAAGTCGCTGTCGCTGTCTGTCCGTCCCTATGTATGCTTAAATCTTTAAAACTACGCAACGGATTTTGAAGCGATTTTTTTAATAGATAGAATGATTCAAGAGGAAGGTTTAAGCTATTTAACATTACGTTACGGCTCTTAGGAATGGGGCAACGCGGGTGAAACCAGGCGGGCCGCTAGTTAACTCATAAAATAAAGCAAAGTATATATATATATACACTTTTTTTTTTTTAAACTAGTTTAATGATTCCATTGATTTCTTTCCTTTTGATCTTCCCTTTTCATTTGCTGTCGATTTGATAAGAATAAAATCCCAGTCATTTCTCAACTACATTAAAGCAGGAATTAGGTATACGTTACCTTGTCAAATTTAAGTCAGAATTTGAGCCCTAAAATACCATATAATATAATAATAGGGTTTTGTAACCGATATTGCAGTTTTCTCAAGTGAAAGAACTGTGATAAAATAACCTAATATTTCATCATTATCACGATAGAACGGTTACTTCATGTTACAATATGAACAGGTCAGTACATACATCACTTCGATTTACAACAGAATTATAATGTAATGTTTGTAATAATATATTGTGGGTATATTACGATACGTAATGTATTGAATTTCACGCGTACGAGATGTAGCAAACACGTTGAGGGGTTAATACGCACGACTACACATCCCTACTAATATTATATACGTGAAAGTTTGCGAGTATGGATGTATGGATGTTTGTTACTCTTTCACGCCAGAACGGCTGAACGGATCTGGAGGAAATTTGGCACAAAGATAGATAGTCTGGAATAACACAGGCTACTTTTTATCCAGGTCAGACCCAATTCTAAAGTCCACGCAGACAAAGTCGCGGGCAGAAGCCAGTAGAGCTATAATTTTCTGATAATGATACTTTTTTCTTTCAGAAAAAAGTATCATTATCATCATCAATCCCTTTGGGTACCTACAGTTCCACTGCTGGCCACGGATCTCTTCTCAGAGTGGTTAGGTGGGTTAGGCTATATTTTACCACGTTGCACCACGGCAGATTAAAAAAATAGCTTACTAGCAATGTGGGACGCATATTACTAGTATTCTTGTTAACCTCTCGTGTTAACCTAAATGCTTGTGCTACGAGTGGGTTAACGACGGTAGTGCTATGCGTAGGTTCCGAAGCCGCAACCATATGATCGCAAGTCCGACGCCCTAGCTATTAGGCTACGGCCGCGCGCCGCTTCACTCGCTGCCGAGAAAATCTTAATAAGTAATTATAATAAACTATTATTTACTTAGGTATCTATTTAAATGGATAATAAAAAAAAATCTGAGAAGAAATTCCGAAGAAAACTTTTGAGAGTATTCCAGTGATATAAATAGATACGTACATTTTGAACTTTATTATTTACAAATAGTATACAATATACAAATAATATATATGAAAGCAATAAAGATTTGAATTTGAATTTGACTGCCTCATTAGTCTAGTGGTCCCAAGTGCGACTGCTACACTAGAGGTCCTGGGTTCGATCCCCAGGTCGAGCAAAGTGTTATTGTATTTTTCTATGAAATTCTCATTAGCAGCTCGGAGTCTGGATTTGTGCCCGGTTAATGGCTATAGGCTCGCCCCCTATAACACGGGACCTAAACATACCGGCGAACTGTGGGTGTACATTAAGTACACCTCTGCCTAACCCTTCGGGGTATACAGGCGTGATGGTATGTTGTATAATATACATAAGTATTTACGCAAAAAATACATACCTATGTAATAAAGTGCGTATCAAAGAAAGTTACCATAAAATGTCAACTGCGTAAGGTCAACAAAATAAATACTTACACACCGCTTTCTTCGGAACGTGAGATTTTTCATTTCAAGTACTGTCAAGTTGTCGACGGTCAATTAGCGTGCGGTGGACGGTAGCGAGTGATTGGTCAAATTTATTGGTACACCCTTTAGGCTGTCAGCAAACATGGCTACCAAACGAGTTAAGATTTTTTAGTATGTTGAGTCATAACATGAATTGAGTTGTCGTTAAGTTTTTTCTTTATGGATTAAGTCGGCAAAAGAGACTGACGAGACACCTTGTGGTAAGTAGTCATCGTTGCCCATAGACACCTGCAACACCAGAGGAGTTTCTGATGCGTTGCCGACCATTAACAGCTCCTATGGACTGCAGACTGCCAGAGCCGCAGTAACCGAGGAGAACTGGCTCTTACGTGCAAAAGTCGAAACACACGCCAAGGTGCTTTACGACAGACTCAGACGTAAGGGTGGTCACCAGCCAGTCAGAACCCAAGAGGTCCTAACCGAGCGACTTAAGTATACATTAGTAGCCCGTCCTGAGAACGAGCTAGGTGTATAATTGCGCTAGATATAAAGTTTTTTATAAACTGGTGGTATAGTAGTGATAGCCTAGTGATATGACCATAGTACTGCCAAGTCAAAGGTCTCGAGTTCGAATCCAAGGCACGCACCAATGACTTTCTGAATTCATGTGCATATTAATAGTTAATTATCACGCGCTTAAACGGTGAAGGAAAACATCGTGAAGAAACCTGCATGCCTGAGAGAGTTTCTCGACGGCATGTGAAGTCTGCCAACCCGCATTAGGCTGGCGTGGTGAACTATAGCCTCAGTCCTCTCATTCTGAGAGGAGATTACACCCATTACATTGGGCACGGGCCCAGCAGTGGGACATTATATTATGTCATAAACTAGTGGTAGAATTCTGC
This sequence comes from Acronicta aceris, assembly GCA_910591435.1. Lineage (NCBI taxonomy): Eukaryota > Metazoa > Arthropoda > Insecta > Lepidoptera > Noctuidae > Acronicta > Acronicta aceris. The sequence continues at coordinate 11,556,814 of OU342771.1, read as the reverse complement.
CGCTGAACCATCGCATTGCCAAATTTCTGCCGATATTAATTCTAATGTTCTTACATTTTTGTGTTCCGGTTTGAAGGGCAATGTAGCCATTGAAATTATTGAGCATATGAAACTTAAGGGTTCGCCGGAGCTTGAATTGCCCACAAAAACGTAATACCGAAATAAATCGTAATCCATACAATATTCTATCGTTCGAAGAAATTCACTCTGCCGGACTCTTAATAACTGTGGTATCTAGACATGACAACGCATGAGTGATACCACTGGTTTTGTTAGTCTTTAGATTGCGGTTGCCACTTACCATCAGGTGGCCCGTATGCAAGTTTGTCATGTATTATAACAAAAAAAAACCGGACAAGTGCGAGTCGGGCTCGCCTACCGAGGGTTCCGTACAAATTTGTAGGTTTAAATTATAATTAATTACAAATGTATAGTTTTCAGATTTTTCCTATACTTGTAGTATAACGGTATTACTTGCCAAATTTCATAGTTCTATAAATTTTGATTCCGTCTAAATATACGTTTTTTGCAGCATAAACAGCCGTATATTTTTTTTACGTTATCTTGGACTGTATACTACTATACAGTTTTAATTTGAACTCGATACCTCCACGCGTTCCTGAGATAAAGGCAGACAGACAGACAGACGGACGGACAGATGGACGCATGGACAACAAAGTGATCCTATAAGGGTTTCGTTTTTTTCTTTTTGAGGTACGGAATCCTAAAAATAAGGTAAGTACTTATCTATTAAATTAAAATTCACTTTTATTATTGCTTCTTACTGTCTGTGCCGATCTACTAAAAGATTGGATTGTGATGATCCAATAAGCCGTAAGTAACGCTGTGCCTAGAATATTTAAATAGCATCAACTGCTACCAAATGATTACCTAATACTGCTAATTTTAAAACCAAATAGAAAGCACTGCTTTCTTCGTTGTATTAATTTTATCGAGAAGTAGCATTTGTCATTCTTATCTTGATTTTTTATCGTATGTATTATTCATTGTTCTTAGTTTCCGACACCATTAATTTCTTTGAGTAAAATTGTAATTATTATAGTCGACTTTTCACTTATGTCAAAGTAGATTTTATCTCCAATTTAGAGAATTTATATATTAACAGTTATTACTTATATAAATATAGAATAGCTTTTTCTTACAAAAACATTTATGTGTTTATTTATTAACTACAGTGATAGAAAACTGTTATCAAACATTTCTGGATGTAATATCTGAATACACCAAGTAACCTGTTATTTAAAATATATTTGGAATGTGAGAAATACCATAACATTTGTCTCTCATCTATCATCATCAAGTGTGAGTGATATCACTCATAATATTTTTCTAAATTCCAATAACTTTCAATAAAACATCGGTAGTCGCCACCTTATGACAGTTGCCGTGGAAACAAATATATCTTGCGTAAGTTCACGGTTGGTTCGTTCTCGTGTATGCGAGCTAGCGGTCCCACGCCCGGCAGCCGTAAATTAAATATTTTGTAACAAATCTACTACGAATCGTAAGAACGCGCGATAAAACGTAATATCACTGTGATTTCGGAACAGTTCACGCGTTAAAAGTACCTGTTGGTTTGGAACAGGTAAATCACGTCATCGTCGATTTGGTGAGCGTAATTTTGGCGTGAATGATTGAACTTTAAAGCGTGTACAACTAAATATTTATGTTCAATTTGTCTTAGAATCTAGAATAGTGTCAATGCTTAAAATACATTTTTTTTAAATAAGATTATTATCTTCACTAGTCATAGTTATTACCCAGTTTAATCCACAAAACACATAGGAACACGGCGATCAAAAGCCAAAGAGGATTTACTTAAAATATAATTCCAGAATATAATGAGCGCGTTAGCTGACATGTAACAATGTAAAAATAATAAGTAATTACTTTAAACAAGAACGGAATTCTGTTTTTGCTCTAATTGATAATTAACTAGACGGAAAATAATGTGTTGCTGGGGATTTTTTTGCGGAGTAATTTCTTCCCATTTAGGGGCGTTCTAAAATGTAAAATTGATATTCAAAAAGTATCCTCAATAAATAATTTTGACTTTGACTTTGGAAACTGATTTTTTAATTAAACAAGATTTTAGACTAGTGTGGTATGAAATTATGACATTGCACAAGTTGCACGATGCACCAAATGTGCATACCATAGCAAATTACATTCTAACATTCATCTGCACATCTAAAAATAAAAGATTATATATGCAGATTGTAACACAAATTAACTCTATTAAGAAACACAGTAGCCTCGGACAATGCATTTGTATTTCTAAATCCGTCACGTTGCGAATAATTTCAGCGATTGGCCGATGATCGAGAGAGCATCAAGGAAGCGCCGCTCACCTCTAGCGTAAAGAGAAGTAAAGAAGGTGCACTAATATGACGTCATTGGAATTTCGTTATTATTTATATTAATTTTAAGCTTTATTATACCCTAGCTTGTGGACGCTATCAACACTTGGGTTACCTGTAACTTTCACCCTTTCTTATTATTTTTGATGTGCGGGAAATCCGTCCTTATGGATCGCCTCCCCATCTGGAACTCGTACCGACTAAAAATTGCCTTCCTTTGAACTATCGTCATGGCTATGAGATTTGCAAAATTCGCCACGAATAAGACAGGCTGTGGCCCAGCATTCACAGGATTAAGCTACTGCGACCACTGTCTGTGATGTACTTATATCTCTTTCACATTCTGCATCTTAAGGTGACGTCAGAGAGATCTTCATCTTCCTGCCATTGTCCCAGTTTGGAGTTGGTGCGGCATGTTCTTTTCTTCCATTCATCCCTGTCAGCCGACATCTCATCATTCGCTCCGTTTCTTATCATATCGTCATTTTTTATTTGGTCTTCCTCTAGCCGTTCATCCTTCCACATTCATATTCACCACTCTTATCTTTCATCGCTCCTCATCACATGCCCATACCAAGACAAAAGATATCCTTCCAATTTTTCTGTTACTGGCGCCCCTTTTGCATGAAGTTAGCGACATCTATTGAAAAAATGTATATGTCTTTCAACCAAAGATGTATTGTTTGTTGTTTGAAGCAAGACTTCTGTGCATTTTATACTTTGTGGCTTTAACTACCTCCTATTACGATGCATCGTGTCTCGACAGATCTGTCTACTTTCTAAAATAGCAAAAACTTCACGAGAGGCATTTCCATTGCTTTACTATGCAGAGATAGTCAACATGGTAATCTCCTATCGTCCAAAAATTGCATAAAGCGATTGGCGTAGTAATAAAGTGATCAGCTTCTGCTACTACGGTTCTTAACATAACATAACAAAATCAACCCATTACATTGTCCCACTGCTGGGCACGGGTCTCCTCTCATAATGAGAGGGATTAGGCTGTTGTCTACGGGTCGCGGACGTTCAAATCTCGGGGCGAAAACAAATGACCTACGGTACAGTTAGTAGTTCCGCGTCTGGGTGTTATGTGTCCACGATAAAGAAAATCCTATCCGAGTAAAAATATGATTCCGAAATGATTCCTTACATCATTGTATCGTTAAATATTATATTAAATCATTAATCGTTAGTATGTACTGCCTCATTGGTTTAACAGTTGCAAGGGTGGCTGCTAAACATTAGGTCTGGTCTTCGATTTTAATTTAATTTGGTTTTTCTGTTGGAAAATTCTCAGTAGCAATCTGGAGTTTTCGAAGTTCACGCCCTTTGGCAGTAGACTCGCTTAACATATAGCAGCAAACTGTGGGTGTATATTGGTACCTACACTTCTGTCTAATCCTTTATGAAATACAAGCGTAATGGTATGTAAGAATGAAATCCATAAGTTTTACTATCCATAAGTTTTTTTTATTGATTAAGTCGGCAAACGAGCATACGAGCCACCTGATGGTTAGTAGTCATCGCCGCCCATGGACACCTGCAACACCAGAGGAGGATGCATTGCCGAGCTTTAAGAGCCCCTACGGACTGCAGACTGACGGAGCCGCCGCAACTGGCTCTTACGCGCAAAAGTTGGGACACAGACTGCAGTGCTTTACGATAGACTCCGACGTCAGACCCCGAGAGGTACTACCACCGAGCAAATTCACATAAACGTTTCACAACCCTGTATTCATTAGTGGTTGCAAATTAATATAATAAAAAATGTTATCGATATCTACTGACGTGCAGCTTTTAATCGATTCATGATTCGATTAGATGTATGCGCAAAAAGTTGTTAGTTATTTTTTGTAGCGTTTTTTACGTAACTGGTTTATAGTTTCTTAACCGTATATGGTTTAATAATAGCATTAGCATACAAAACGGGATATTAGCCAACTAGGTTTTTTTCTCAGTCATTGTTTTTATTACTTTAATACGTAACGTCCATTTTATAGTGGAAAATTTTTCACCTGTCTGCCACCTGGGGAGATGGGAGGGTAGGTTAGATTCGTATCGACTAAAAACCGCACTTGTTATCCTTTAGGCAAAGCCGAAGCCAGGGTGCAATTCGCACATTGGGGGAGGCCTACGTCCAACACTAATATAGGCTGATGATGATGATGATGATTTATAGAAAGAAAGATAGCATATTTATTATGCCACAAAAACAAATAACATATGTATTAAAAACAAATAATAAATGACTTATAATAAAAATACATTTAAGGTTTTGTGATAAAAAGTTCATAAAAAAGTTGACAAAAAGTTGTGAGCGAATACTCGCGACTAAAAAAATAAGAAATCATAGAATATTAATCAATATAACTATATAAAAAAACGCAAACGATATTCAGATTCAATAAACAAGATGACATGAATAATGCAGAATTCACTTTCAAAATTTAAAAAATTAAGTATCACTTAACACAACCGCAAAAGTCATGATAATTTATAATGTTCTGTCCTTTCACTTATTGTAACATTCTAATAATTTGTAGTAACCAATACCTATTATCAAATAGTTGCACCCCGCGAATTCACCTGCTTACTCGGCTCCAGACGTAGCATTCTCTTAAATTGATTTCCTCAAGACCCGTTTGATGTTAGCATGATGTTAGTTAGCTTATTAGCTTCCTCGAGAAATGGGCTAACTGGTAGTTGTACAAAGGTTACTACGTTCAGCCAAAAAAAGCAAACTCTTCAGCTTTATTATACGAGTATTACATAGCATAAATTGTCATAAGAGTTTTTTCGGTTGGTTTATAGCGTTTGCAAAAGCTGGTGTACTTTAAATGCTATATTTAGCAGTTCTTCTGGAATTAATTCATATTTGGAACTCTTGGCAGATTATTAGCAATTTTATATGGGAATCATAATGATTATATATCTAACTAGCGACCCGCCCGCGGTTTCACCCGCGTTGCCCCATTCCTAAGAGCCGTAGCGTAATGTTAAATAGCTTAAAACCTTCCTCTTGAAACACTCTATCTATTAAAAAAAACCGCTTTAAAATCCGTTGCGTAGTTTTACGTATAGCATACATAGGGATGGACAGACAGCGACAGCGACTTTGTTTTATACTATGTAGTGATAGGGGCGACGCTATTGTCATCAAACAGGTACAAATCCAAAGCAGCTGCTACTAAGAATTTTATAGAAAAACCCATTAACACTTTCTAACCCAGGAGCACCCTTAGGACCACTAGACTAATGAGGCAGTTAGTTTTTTTTTATTGATTAAGTCGGCAAACGAGCAGACGAGCCGCCTGATGGTAAGTAGGTAGTCATCGCCGTCCATGGACACTTGCAACAGAGGAGTTTCTGATGCGTTGCCGAGCTTTAAGAGCTCCTTGCAGACTGCCAGAGTCGCATTAACTGAGAGGGAACTGGCTCTTACGCGCAAATGTCGAAACACACACCAAGGTGCTTTACGACGGACTCCGTCGTAAGGGTAGTCGCCAGCCAGTCAGTCCTACCACCGAGCACAGATTTGTTATTGTGGATATTTACAGTACACCTCTGTCACACCGTTCGGGAAATACAGACGTCGTGGTGGCATGTACCCATCTCTAGTATAGTATTACAGTGAAAGGGAGGAAGATGATTGAAAGGTCACTGTTCCGCATACAACCAGAAACTTGGTCATGCTTGATAGAGCTTGGTTGCTCATGAACGCACTGGGTGTTAGAAAAGCGGAAACGGATATTGGGTCGGTAGAACCTCGGACACTCCATAGAAACACTCCAATTTCTCCAACTACTTAGGCAACATATATCAGTGGCGTGGCGTATATAGCGTACTCTTCCCTAGTATCGGTGGAAATTCCCGTGCTGTGTTCATTGCAAAATGATTTAAAATAAAACGTTTATTAATGTTCAATGTTAATTAAAACACGACACGTTTGGCATAGCGGATGAGCGTTTTTCAATTGTAATGAGATGACAAATCTACACTAATATTATAAAGCTGAAGAGTTTGTGTGTTTGTTTGAACGCGCTAATCTCAGGAACTACTGGTTGGAAATGAAAAATTCTTTTTGTGTCGGATAGTCCATTTATCGAGGAAGGTTATAGGCTATATAACATTACGCTACGACCTATAGGAGCGGAGCAGCGCGGGTGAAACCGCGGGCAAGTCATTATAATAATATAATGACTTGCCCGCGGTTTCACCCGCGCTGCTCCGCTTACGTACGGCTTACGGTACGCTCGTGCGCATTTATCCCGTAATTCATAATTCATTTCATACGTGGGAGAGCCATGCTTCGCCACGAATGGGCCGGCTCGACCGGAGTGATACTACGGCCTCACAGAAAACCGGCGTTAAACAACGCTTACGCCGAGTGAGTGAGGTTACCGGAGGTCTAATCTCCTGCAACGCACTTGTGACTCCTCTGGTGTTGCGCGTGTCCATGGGCGGCGGTAATCGGTTACCATCAGATGATCCGTCTGCTAGTTTGCCCTCATATCCCATAAAAAAATAAATTTGCTACGTTACCCTTCAAACCGAAACACAATAATGTTAGAACAGTTTTGCTTACATTCACATATTTGGAAGTTCAGTAATACCAACCCAGACGAACTCAGCAGTAGAGTTATCTCAAATATAAATATTAGTCTCATGAGTCTTTGGATTATCTAAACGTTTAGAAAGCAATACGGATAGCAAATAATGATTTAATATATAGAGCTTTCACTTGTGCATATTAATTATTAATTATTGGGTAATTCCACATACCGATCTGAAAGTAAACGATGACATGTTCTCTATTTGAAAACAATAACTGCCTCATTAGCCTAGTGGTCCTGAGCGCGACTGCTATGCTAGAGGTCTTGGGTTCGATTCCCAGGTCGAGCAAAGTCTTATTGGGATATTCTATGAAATTCTCATTAGCAGCTCGGAGTTTGGTATTTGTAATATAGGCTCGCCCCCTATTACATGGGACCTGTAAACATACTGTTGAAGGGTGAGCTATTATAGGGATTCAATCGCATATTATTTAAACATTATGCTAAATTTTTTTGCGGTGTCAGTAATCAGTAGGTACACCTCTGCCTAACCCTCGTCGGAATACAGGCGTGATGGTATAGTATATAATATATAAATTTTGTAAAAGTATCTCTAAAGAACTATTTACAGAAATAAATAAATCAAACTATTGTAGTATTTTTTAATTTCATGACATAAACCATCTTAATTTTTTTTAATTTTTTTTTTAATTTACGGTACCACTTTTACCGGAAAAAGGAATGCATCTTTGTGTCATGCTGCATGACAATGCCTTAGCTAATTGACAGGCGGACCGCAGGACGCAGTCGCAGGCGCAGGCATTGATGCGTGTGCGCCGCTTTTTAATGTGAATGGAACTTTGTTTTCTTCAATTTCACGGTTATCAACTGGTCCTCAAAAAATTATTCAAAGATGAATATTACGTATGTAGTTATGCCAGAAAGCAAATTTCTATGGCTTATATCATTGAAATTCTGTTTCGTATGTGAGTTTGGAGTTGTGCCCGGTTAGTAGTGGCAATAGGCTCCCCTATTACATGGGACTTAAACAAAAACATAGGGAACTGAGGGTGTATGCTGTCCCCCTTTGGGAGAATACAGGCGTGCTTATATACTATGAGGAATAGAGGGTAGTACGGAGTCTTAAATAAATGATCGTTTTTGTTACCAGATAGACATACTTTGATAAGACTGCCTCATTAGTTTAGTGGTCCCAAGCGTGACTGCTATGCTAGTAGTCCTGGGTTCGATCCCCAGGTCAAGCGGTGTTATTGGGTTTTCTATGAAATTCTCAGTAGCAGCTCGGAGTCTGGATTTGTGCTATTTTATTACATGGGATCTAAACATACCGGCGATCTGTGGGTGTACATTAGTACACTTCTGCCTAACCCTTAGGAGAATAGAGGCGTGATGGTAGGTTATGTTATAGACATAAATTATTTTTATTATACTTATTAATTGCGAACACTTTCGACCGCCCGTTATCTGCATTTCTAGATTTTTGTCCATCCAATGGTTCTCTGAAAGAAATTGTTTTAGCGATAACACCACCAATTGTACTTTTAAAGATGTATTTTCTTTGTTTTCTGACATGTCTTTTTCGTGTACAGTAAAGAATACTCTATCTATTGATCTATCTATAGTTAGTTAATTTCAATAATACATCTCTTTGTCAACGCTTATGGAATAATGTAGTGTTTCATAGTTCTTGTTTGGATAACCATGATAAAATACAGTTCTAAAGGTGATATATCAAAATTAATATTCAGTCAACGAACACAAAGGAAGATGTTAACCGAACTTTAACAACTTGTCAAACTAAAGTGAAAGTTAAAGCCTAACTATCAATCATTCGATTGTCGAACGTCGCATAATACGCGGCTGTTTGTAAGCCGAGCATTTTGATCGTATCGGCTGCACACGGGTTACGTTAATCGCCGGTTAAGGTTAATCGCCCGTGGGAAGTCTCGCTGTGAAATAAGCAATTAGTAAGTATTTTATGAGGACTATGTAAATTTAATTGATATTTGTTAAAACTGGTCAGTTTCAACAATGTGAGGTTGAAACTTTTGATAGTATTAGGTAATGAATCGCTTAATTTTATACATTTTGACTATTTTTATAATCGATTGAATAACATTTTTTTTTCGACCATCGTACCAATGAGGTAATCAATCAATATAGAAGATGATGAATGTTTCGAATGTTACTTTATGCTATAACTTACAGTATATGTATATTGTAAAGTTTCCATGGTAAGTATATTTAGGTAAGTAGAAATACCATTAATCCTATTACCACGAATCTGTGTCAAAATTGTCATTCAATGGCTCCAGAAATGTTGATTTTTGACAGTTTTAGGAGAGGTAGGGCATAGTGGAATCGAATAATCCCACTCACAATTGGAACTGCTCGACTGGGGAAGTACATCCACTTTGCAGAAATCGTAGCCAAATAACATAGCTCTGTGGTATGTTGTGTTCCTCACCAAGAAAGCGTTGTGTTGGCACATAGGATAAGCATCACGCTATTGTCTCCTATGCTGCCAGTCCTCTTTAATTTACAGGGTCGGCAACGCGCGAGTGATACCCCTGGTGTTGCGTTCATAGGCCACGGTAATCGCTTACCATCAGGCGGGCCACCTTAGTGGTATATAAAAAAAGTTTTCTCTATGAAATCTATCCGTCCTTATGTCTTTTAGAGCCATTGGGTGGCCATTCAAATACAATTACAATAGTAGATAAACTTAGATCCCTGTTGTAGTTTGGTCGCCTGAGAAGGTTTATAAAAAAAGAGCTAGAGACAGCTACTTATCTACATATAGATAAAAATATATAAATATATATCTCCATCATCATCTACTCATTAACTGGCCCATTGCAGGACACGGGTCTCCTCTCAGAATGAGAGGGGTTAGGCTAGACTACTGCTGACTACTGCAGGTTCACTTCACACGCCGCCGAGAAAATCTTTCAACTATGTAGGTAAATATAGACATAAAAATTATAAACATATAAAACGTCCGTGATGAAAGAGGTGTGCCAGAATAATAGTAGGTAGAATTGGTAAAAATTTATACTCTCTCTGCCTATCCCAGTGAGGAAAAGGCGTGATAATATTTTAGTTAAGTTCTAGATAGGTCAAAATCCCTTTACCTACTATTTACAAGCATTCTGGAAAGAAAATCTCTGCAATAAGACAAGTGATCCCAACGTTCCCGAATAAGGAAATATTTAGGAAATACCCAAGTCTAAAGGCTTTTCTCACTGTAATATGACAACGCTATTGTGAATCAATGAGCTGACAAATTTGAAGCTCAACAAATTGCCTACATATTTGTTACGCCTACGTATCTCTTCTCTACAGATAAAATAAAAATACCTTGGGTTGGGTTAGCTTATAAGGATTCACTAGAGGGTGGGAATCACCTTATTTGGTTTATTATTCGCAATAATACAACGCGATAAAGTTCGTAAAAAGTAGTTTCATTTCGATGATGATAATGTTCGTAATTGTGGGGACAAGGCTTGTACGAAAGATTTTTTGGAAAATCCACCGAAAAATGCGGAAATTTGGATGGAAAAAACCAAACCAAACCAGAATATATTTATATTACTTATTTCTCCTTCTTTAGATATTATATAACATTTTACGGGGGGGCTCGCATTGTATAATTGTTTCGTATAATAAGAGACCAGCTTGTACTGGAAATCTCAATAAAGTAATATGAAGCCCAAACATCCAACATCCATTATAAAACAAAGTTTGAACAAAGACTTTGACGTGTAATACTCTTGAGATATCATCAATACAAAATCATAAGTACGCATCTTCAAAACTTGCCAAACATTTGCCAAAGTTTGCACAAACAAGAATAACCGCGGCCCAGCCGTTGCCTAGCAACATCAGAAGTTTTACTGATGTATTATTGCGATAATTTTTAGATTAAGAGAAAGGGATGGCAATGTTAAACGTATAGAGCGGCATCCCTCTCTTCCAATCGCAATTCACGTCATGGTACCGGCTCAGATCTTTTGTATCTTGCTTTATTGATCTGTGGGCATGGCAGTGCCCCCGCCAAGATGAAAAAGTATTGTCAGGCGATGCGTACCGTTTTTAAACCTTCCTAGTTTCGGTTTAGATAATGTTTGAAGGCTTTTTTGAGGATAGAATGTAGTGTAGCCAGATTTTGATTAGCCTTGCTACTTTCTTGGACGGCCAGCCTTGGAATTTTCTTAGACCACGATGTACGATTTGACAGAATAACATTTTTAAAAATAAAGGATTTCGAGTCCTGGCAACTTTTTTGACGCAAAAGAGTCAGCTGACCTTGGCTTTGTTAAATGGTGAGACTACTTATTAACATCTCTTTTCAATGACTTACACTTTCTAGGACTACGAAAACAACCTCAAATCGGAAAGAAATTATCTTAAGAGTCATATTACTTTTTCTAAATTAGATGTGCTAGCATTTCTTGACAATCCTCAGGTGGTGGTAGTGGTGGTGTCTTCAAACCTCAGGTGAGCGTAATAATGCTTATCAGCAGTGCACATAGGCTTATGGTGGTAACAACTCTGTCGGACGTATTATTACGAAGAACTTTAAATATCAACATAACTAAAATGCGATTATCACACATTTATATCCAAATCATAAACAAATATTGAATTTGCAAAACGATTTTAAGCGTTCAAATCCGTTTCCATTAGATTGTGAAATCGACTGTCTTACATTCACTATTGCATATAGTAAAACTCGTAGATTCACATATAATTATGCGTCTCTATCTAATTCGATTAGCTCTTCATATAAACATGGACGACTCAGCTATTTCGAAATTAAAACTATATACTACACTATAAGGGAGCTGCCTTTGATCATGCAAGACTTTTTTAACCAAAATCATAATTGATTCTTTTTAAAAACCAAATTAAGTAAGTACATACATTACAAACTTGTGTATGATACTTACACGAATATTAGACATTGAAATAAAAATATTTTTTATGGATAATATCAATACAAAGCAATTAACTCAGTAAAAAAAGGATGCAGGATCTCACTGACCTTATCAGTGAGATCCGATCAAAAAGATCAAGTGCGTAGTACTAGCAACCGGCGCGTGTGTATGGCAATATGTATGAATGTGGATGAAGCATGTTTCTGCCTACCCCTATGGGAAAAGGTGTATGTATGTAACAAGTTTTATTTCAAAATTAGCATTATTATCGAAAAAGTAAGTAGTATTTTTTTTGAATAGGTTTTTGTTATCTTGTACGTATGGAATATTAATTTTTTTGTTTTATTTTTTTTATATTATCGAAGGGACAATCGCTGAGAAATAATGTTATTGCCCATCTTTTGACTAGATTATGCACATAAACATTTACGTAATAAATTAATGACGTTTCTGAATGTAGGTGTACAATGGTTATCTCCATTATAAATGATATTCAAAATACACCAAGCAAATAACATGCTTGGTGTAATTATATAATAGGCCAAAGTTCACTCGTTTGCTAAAACATTGAGATGGAATTATTTTAACATTTGAATAGGTACCTAAAATAACTAGACGTTCATTTAAATGTTATTTGTTTCTCGCGTTGATGTTTGAGTGAACCCACTTTCTTTTTGTAATTTAAGGGTCCGGCGGAGCTTGAATTGCCTACAAAAACGTAATACCGAAATAAATCGCAATTCAGACAATATTCTATCAAATTATTTTATTATTCGGATTTGGACACCGTTAATCTAGGTTCCTACGGTACTATTTTGTCTACTCCACTGGAAATAAAAGACCGGAAAATCGTTCCAAACTTGGTAAAGTTCTCAAAAATTGCATTCGCTTACATTTATTTCCAGTGAAGTATTCTGGACGAAATGGTCAAGTAGGAACCTAGATTAACGGTATCGCAATCAGAATAATAACATAATTTGATTAAATTGTGTTTAAATTACGATTTATTTCGGAATTACGTTTGTAAGAGAAATTTGTTCCGCCGGACTCTTAACAGTTTCATTGAAATATTTTCCTAGTTTTTACCGCCGCCTGAAGGGACGTGTTTTGATGAATGTAAATTCTGGGCACCCAATCTCCATTGAAAACCGATCTTTCGTGTACAATACCAATTAAGTACCTACCACATTTCAAACAGTATTGCAGAAATAGATTATGAAATAAAAATACGCAAAAGCAAAGCAAAAATGAGAAAAGCAAGCAGAAATAGGTAAATTGTAAGTAATAATCTAAAATAAAGCTTGGATCAAATTGATTTTTAACACAATCAATGTAGGATGAATAAATTCCACCAAATGATTGTAAAACAAAACATCTTGCAATTTCCAACGTTGTTTCTGGCCGATACCTCTTGCTTGGTTTCTAAATAAAACTTGCTAACTTCGCACATATTCGTATTCATCTGTAGTGTTGTCACTCGTTACGTGGGTTCGGTCAGGGCCAAGGTTTCTGTATACCCCCCACACAATCACCACATTAAAGGTAAGTACAAAATGTACGTAAGTAAACAAGGTTGCTTTGGAATTCAACTCTCTAATAGCTGGTAACGAGTTGGATTGTCGTAGTGATAAAATTTTGCAATCAAAATTCACACACGCTCGTGAGTTGAGTAGGTACTTCACTCTTGAGTTTTGACAGTACGGACTTTCTCTCGGAGTTGGAAATGATGGTCAGGTGCATAGTTTTCGCGATTGTGTATGACAATCTAGGTATTATATGAACGTGAAAGAAGGAGTAAGAGGAATTGAAGCGTGTGCGGTTGGTTCTTGTCATAGAATTTTTGTTCGAAAGTAAAGCTTCATATTTTTTCGATATACCTACCGACATAAATCAGTAGACACCTATTTAAGTTTAGCATTACTCAGAGACAATATAAGCGACCACCTGCGCCCTGGATGACGAGGGGTATTCTGATGGCAATGAGACGGAGGGATCGTGCCTTTCGTAAATACAAAAAAGATCGTGATCAGGATAACTGGACTCTCTTCAAAGCTGCAAGGAATCGGTGTAATCAGATGATACGTAACGCCAAACGCCGCCATATTCTTGATAACATATCTTCTTCTTCTTCTGCCAATATTTGGAAATTCCTAGGAACTCTAGGTATTGGCAAACCGCGACATTTAGACCTTCCGAGTTCCATTGGGTTAGACGACCTCAACAATCATTTCTCCACATCTTCTTCTTTAGATCGTCTAACCATAAGTCAAACCATTGATTTCATTGCTGGTCTAACGCGTCCCAATATAAATCCATTTCACTTTTCTCCAGTGGACTCGGGTGAGATTAAAAAAATAATCCTATCCATTAAATCAAATGCTGTGGGTTGTGACAACATCAGTCGGAATATGATCACCACAGTTTTGGACCGCCTACTCCCTGCAATTTCTCACATTGTAAATGCTTCACTTGAATCGAGTTCTTTTCCGTCTGCGTGGTGCAAAGCACATGTTTTGCCTCTACCTAAGATTCCTAACCCTTCTCTCCCCAGTCATTTTCGGCCAATTTCTATTCTTCCTTTCCTGTCCAAGGTTCTGGAGGCCTGTGTCCACAAACAATTCTCTCGCTTCATTTATGCAAATACACTCCTAAGTCCTTATCAATCTGGGTTTAGACCAGGTCACAGTACTGTGTCTGCACTCCTTAAGGTGACTGGCGATATTCGGGCAGGCATGGAAGACACTAAGGTTACTGTATTGGTACTGGTTGACTTTTCCAATGCTTTTAATACCGTCAGTCACGATATCCTTTTGTCCATCCTTTCCCATTTCATGATCTCTCCTGAAGTGCTGGAATGGTTCTCATCATACCTTCGAGATCGCCAGCAGTCAGTCCACATTGAGGAGTCTTTCTCAACTTGGTGCAAGCTGGAAACTGGCGTTCCCCAAGGCGGAATATTATCTCCACTGCTTTTTTCAATTTTCATAAATTTTATTACCCAAAAGCTTCAGTGTGCGTATCATCTATATGCCGATGACCTACAGATTTACTCTCAATCTAGAATAGAAGATTTATCCGTCGCGATCGAAGCTGTGAACCACGATCTTGACTCAATCAGGGACTGGGCTGATAGATTTGGTTTGGCAGTAAATCCCAATAAATGCCAGGCTATCATTTTGGGCAGCCATCGCAATATCTGCAAGTTGAGCAATATAAATATTTCACCAATAGTCTTCAATGACATAGCCATACCTGTCACTTCCAGCGTCAAAGATCTCGGCTTGAGTTTTGATCCTACATTGAGTTGGCGATCCCAAGTCTCAAGTGTAAGTCAAAAAGTTACAGGTACCCTGCGATCTCTCTACCGCCTCAAAAATTTCCTTCCAGCGCACATTAAAGCAATGCTTGTCGAAACCTTAATTTTCCCCATAATCGACTATGGTGATGTTTGCTACTTTGACCTGAATGCAGATCTGCTCAATAAATTGGACCGCCTTCTCAACAATTGCATTCGATTCGTTTTTAATCTCCGTAAATATGACCATGTCTCAGAATATCGAATAAAATTGAAATGGTTGCCCATTCGCCAACGAAGAAATCTGAGGGCGCTGACTACTCTTTATTCTATACTTTTTTCTCCTAATTCTCCATCGTACTTATCATCTCATTTTCAGTATATTACTTCCTTCCACAATAAACATCTTCGTTCAACTAATAATCGTCTTCTTCGATGTCCTTCTCACCACTCTGACTTTATACATTCTACCTTCTTCGTCCAATCAATACTGTTATGGAATGCTCTCCCCCTTGAAATCAGAATGATGAACAGCCGGCAATCGTTTAAAACTTGTGTGCGCAAATACTTGCTGGATAAAACGCTGTTAGATTCATCTCGACACTGACTTTTCTTTTTATATCTATTGTGTATTGTATATATGTATAGTATATATGTATTGTATTTTATGTTATTTTATATTGTATATATATAAATATATATATATAATAAATATTTATGTAATGTATATATTGTGTAAGTTTATAGTTTTGGTAAGTCTTCAAATCACACATTTCACTTCTACTCTTTTAGTGCATCTACCATGATCGTCTCTGCACCACCCTACTAAGGTCGTCTGGTAGAAAATGCCTAAGGCATTAAGACCGCCTTTGTACACTTCTGTACAAGAAGCATAAATAAATAAATAAATAAATAAATAAATAAATATTCAGTCTATAAATAAAAATATAGTTTGAACCTCCATCTTAAAACAAAATCAGAAATCTTAGATTACGTTTCTCAGGTTATAATCAAAGTTATTCACTCCACGTTCTCCGCGATCAGTTTGGTTTGGCGTAGTGATTACTAATGCTATAGGTGCACTTATGAGATCAACATCTGTCACCTGCGCGTGCGCATTACGTTGACATTTGAGTGAAATTTCACTTGGTATTTAAAAAGAAAGGCATGAATTTGCGAAAGTAGAAAAAACTTAAAGTCACCGTCGAAGCTTTAGGGCTTGTACACAAAACTGCGATGCGACGTCGCATCGTAAAAATCCACAGAACAAAGAATATTAAAAATCTACGAGATTAAATTTTTACGATGCGACGTCGCATCGCAGTTTGTGTACAAGCCCTTAAGCTATGGTGTTCAATAAATTTGGTTGATAACTGTTTAGTCATTTTATATACGAAAAATAAAGAATGAAATAAAGAACATGTCTTTATTCATCATCATCATGAATCCAAATACTGTTCCACTGTTTAGCAAAAGTCTCCTCTCAGAATTAGAGGCATTAGACCTAATTAACCTCTCGCCTTGCGTTAGATTTTTTTATACCACTAAGATGGCAAACAAGCATACGGCCTGCCTGATGGTAAGCGGTTACCGTAGCCTATTAGTCGCTTGCAATACCAGGGGTATCATTCGCGCATTGCCGACCCTGTAAATCAAGGAGGAATAGTTGGGCTGGCACCATAGAGGACAATGCGTGATGCATATCCTATCTGCCAACACAACGCTTCCTCGCAGAGCTCTGGCGATCTTGCTCACCGTTAGGAACACAACATAGCACAATGCTATGTTATTTGACTACGATTTTCTGCAAGGTGGACGTACTTCCCCAGTCGCGCAGCTCACATTATGAGTGCAATTATTCGATTTCACTATGCCCTACCTTGCGAAATACCATATTATGGTCCACCACGCTGGCCGACTAATAAGCTCTCAAGACATGCAGGTTTCTTCACGATGATTTCTGTGATAATTAATTATAAATTATTATAATAAGCACATGATTTCAAAAAAGTCAGAGATGCGTGCAATTCAAACTTGAGACCTTTGACCTGGCAGTCCAAATGCTCATATCATGCAATACCTACTTACATTTATCTATCACTGCAATAATTACATTTATTTACAAGATTTTAAGTACTTACCAAGGTGTTACCACCTGACGCTGTTGTAATAGTGATTATCACCACCTGATGCTCATTTTCAGTTGCGAGACACACCATAATAACATACATAATCAACCCATTATACTGTCCCACTGCTGGACACGGGTTTCCTCTCAGAATAAGAGGGATTAGGCTATAGTTCCCCACGCTGGCCTAGTGTGGGTTGGCAGACTTCACACCCCATCGAGAAAATCTCTCAGGCATGCAGGTTTCGATGTTGTTGTTGTTACGATATTTTCCTTCACCGTTTAAGCGCGTGATAATTAACTATTTAATAGGCACATGGCTTCGAAAAGTTAGAGGTGCGTGCATTGGGTTTCTAGGGTGCCTAGTCTCGAGACCTTTGACTTGGCAGTCCAACGATCATACCACTAGGCTATCACTGCTATCACTGCATAAAATCTTAGTCGACTACAATTTCATAACACACCATCACGCCTCCACTCCCCAAAAGGTTAATCAGAGATGTACCCACTACACCCATAGTTCACCGGAGGGTCTTGAGTGTTCCAAGTATTTTTGTTTTGTTTGGTAGTAAATTCTACTGATACACCTGGCTAGTTACCTCACTAAGGACGATTTAATCAATGGGCTTAGTAGGTACTTCACGCGTACGCTCCAAACAGTTTAGCTGTGTTCCATATATAGATACATATACTCAGTAGATTTCTCCCACAGGGGTAGGCAGAAACTATAGACTGCCACTTGCTATAATTCTTGCATACTTCTTTTGCTTCTTCCACATTCATATAATATATTCTCATACATTCGTACCGGTTGCGAGTATTGAGCAATATGACGGTCAAACGCATTTAAAAGCTTATTTTATAGAGCATAGAATTCAATTTCTGTTACAAAAATTGGTATGATTACTCAAACATGATAATTAAATTAAAAAGCCGCATTGCACCATCCAACAAATATTAAAGAACAGTAACAATAACCTGTCAAGATTGATCGGTTAAAATTATCGTTATAGTCAATCAGCTGTCAAATTTCGGCTTCTAATTACAACCTCTATGATTTGGACATAGTGATGTACTGGTGCAACACTTAGTTGTGGAAGAATGTCGTCACATTCCATTGAGGTATAATGTCACAATATATTTAGCCTCGTATTAATTCATAGCTGTTTCTGGAGTTAGGCTAGCCCAAAGCGGGCTTATAATAGGTGTTACTGTTAAGCCAAGCTACGTCAAAGAAGCAATTTCACACTGATACTAGAAGAAATCTGACAATAAAGTTGTGTAACCTAAATAACTAACGTACCCTTACGGGCTAACATAACCCTTGTAAGCTAACATAAAGTAATATAACACCATCACGCCTGTATTACCTGAAGTGTTAGGCAGAGGCGTTCTAATGTACTCGTACACCCAAAATTCTGGCACCAATCCGAAACTCCGTAACGTTACTGAGAATTTCATAAAACATTACACATTACTCGTCCCGGAAATCGCACCCAGGACCTCCAGCGTAGCAGTCGCGCTTGCGACCACTAGACTAATGAGGCAGTCTACTACTGTATAAAAAATCTTTTGTAAGTTTCTATACCATAGAAACGTGGGTGAGTTGATATCTGCACGGTTTCGAAGATTTATGGCAAAAAATAGGCATTGCAAGGTATGAAGTACATCTAGTTACTAATATTACACATTGCCTAATTCCATTCAAAATAAAACCTTTTACAAGTATCCCATCGATCATTGCTGAACCGAAACGCATTACGTCATCAAGTTATTTTTTTCTCACCGGCCAGTGTGTGCCAACTTGTAGATAATCGTGGGGCGCTCTCCGCTGCAATTGCAGCATTGCGTATAACATAGCACAACATAGATAAATACAAAAGTGACACTCGTTACGGTGTTCAATTATTTTTCATATTATAATAAAATATTATGTAATAATTTTATTTCTAAAATATTTTCATAATGGTTTTTATAAATATAGGCTAAATTTTATTACAAAAATAACATCACAAATAGCACCCATTGTCGAATATTTTGGCAGTTGACGTCATTAAGGTAATTGGGTTATTGCTCTAAATGTCAAAAAGAATTTCTTTTTTATTAGACAAATAAATCGGGTACTGTTTTTTGTTCTTATTTTTTGTTGAGAATAATATATAATGCAGTTCGATGTTAAGAGACCGGCGGACCGAATTTCTCTTACAAACGTAATACCGAAATAAATCGTAATTCAAACACAATTTAATCAAATTCTGTTATTATTCGGATTTCGATACCAGTAATCTATCCCATTTTATCCAAAATACTTAACTGGAAATAAATGTAAGCGAATGAAATTTTTGATAACTTTACCAAGTTTGGAACGATATTCCGCTCTTTTGTTTTCCAGTGAAGTAGCAGTAGACGAAATAGTGCCGTAGAAACCTAGATTTACGGTATCCAAATCCGAATAATAACATAATTTGATAGAATATTGTCTGGATTACGATTTATTTCGGTATTACGTTTTTGTGGGCAATCCAAGCTCCGCCGGACCCTTAAGACTAATTCAATGCCTATGAAAAGCTGTTTTTTAAACTCGTAAAAATGTTTGCACGTCTACGGATTTTGACGTTAGAACCTCGGACTATGTTAGGCATAGAATACTCCATAGATCTCTATCCCCCAAATTGAGCTTCTTGATTAACTGTCTTGTATAACTTGATAGAATGTGTGAAATATCCGACTCTCATGCGAAGTGTTTGGGAATGCATCTTAATGCGTTTGCATTGACTTGTTAGCTTTTTTTGCAAGGCTGTGGTTTTAGTGGTGGATGTATACGTGCTAATTTTGTTTTTAAGGTCGAAGACAAGTGAAGGTGCTATCTGAACGAGACCCTTCGTTAAAATGTCGCGTATCAACATAATATCGAACGAAATTAGTGATTGTAAGGTCAGGACTACATGCGAGAGTGATTCAGCTCTGATTCTGATTACTTAACATTTTGCCTAAAAACCCTAAGTGCTAGGTTTCATATATCACTAACGACCTGTGCACAGCTTCACCTGGGTAAATTTTCCGGACTTTTCCAGTGGATTATCAAAACAATTTCTTTCATACAAACCCTTTCTTGACAAATAAAAAATCGATCGAGCCGTTCTCATGTGATGATACATGCGGCAATTGATTTTTATGTATATAAAATACCATCACGCCTGTATTCCTCGAAGGGTTAGGCAGAGCTGTACTAAAGTACACCGGTATGTTAAAGTCCCATGTAATAAAGACCGAGCCAATTGCCATTAACCGGGCACAAATCCAGACTCCGAGCTGCTACTGAGAATTTCATAGAAAAACCCAATAGCACATTGCTCGACCTGGAGATCGAACCCAGGACCTCTAGTGTAGCATTTGCGCTTGGGACCACTTTGTACGCCTCTGCCTAACCCTTCGGGGAATACAGGCGTGATAGTATGTTATGATAATGTTTAAATTCTCGTAATCTGTAGCAGTTACCAATTAGACTAGGCCTAGTGTTGCTTACCTATCGATATTTGACTCGATAGGCTCTATCGATAGTATTGAAGTTTGATAATCACTAGTATCTGTAAAGACTGATAGTAATTTGAGCATCTAATAATATTGAAGAGAACAATAGTACAGTTCTATAATTATCCTACTACTGTACTACTATGGATATTAAAAAAAGTTTAAAAGATAGACTATTGAACTGATGGTGTATTTAGACTGGATTTGATTTTTGATTGGACTTTGATTTGGTAAATAAACTAGGTAGATACCTAAGTCCGTTATGACTTTCCAATATTCAATAAATTCTAGCACATAAATTATTTGATGTGCTCAAGCGCAAACTCAATGACCAATAAACATAAAACAAGTAGGTACTTCGGTACTTAATATAGTACTATTGCACATAGAAGTTTCACGCGACGCAATCACTTTAAAAAAATTACCGAGTAAAGCCTCTTAGCCATCGTTTCATGAAGATTTAGCCGTCATTACCAGTGATAGCAATAGGTAGAGCTATTTTAGTTCATTGACCGCAAACATATATGTTAATATGGACATACCCCGGGATTTTGACTACAATCTCGGGATTTTAAAAATAAATGAATGTAGGAAACAGAAAAATGTAATTGTTTTAAGTAAATCATAGCACACGTGACGTTGCCAAATTTACATCAACCACATCGGATGCCCGAAATTGCAAAAATTCAATGCGCACACGCGCGTTGTTGCCGTCCTTGCAGGATGCAAAACACAGCTTGTGGAAAAAAAAAGAGAACAATAGCGGGAATGCGGGACATTTTTTGCTTAACGAAAAGTATATATCGTCTCTTTCTAACGTATTACCATTTTCTATTAGTAATTAACGTAGGGCGGTAGGACGTAGGGCATGTCCATATTATTACATCATACCACAAGTACCAAAAATAGCTCTACCTATTCCGATCTCTGGTCATTACATGATTACGCTTTTTAAAAGAGGGCGTGGTGCCACTAGGTGTCAGTTTCGACCATACAAGTGCCAAGTGTATATTTTTAAATTTAGAAGGCCTTAGGCGACTGTTGTTGAATTTGATTGACAAAATTAAATGTCAAATGGAACACGCAAGATAAATATTTGAATTGGTTGTAATAATTGAAGGTTGAATTATATTTTAATCTACTCTTTGAAATATGTTTAAATAAATTATATTATTTTTGTTTGTTTTCAATTAGGTACTTTTATCTTTGTTGCGAAAAACCTCTATTACATAGCGATTTGCGAGTAAGGTTAACTATCCAATCTTTTTAAGTAAGTACCTATAATATTTTTTTTTTAATTATTGGTTTGCGACGTTTATCCATAATTCCAAACACACCCACAACAAGTTGTGAGGTTCTGTATCTCTTTATTCTTTTTGATTGGCTAAGAAAATTCTTAGCAATTCTATTTAATACTCTTATCAATGTACTGAATATAAAAGGGGATAAATATAATGACCACCAAATTTAGTAAATTGATCACCAAAATGCTTACCAAAATGGATAAATGGTCACCAAAATTAGGTTTAGGTTAGGTTAGAACTTATTTTGGTGATCATTTACTATTTTTGGCAATATAAAGTGATTTTTTGCCGTAACGTTTTACTAGATCTGGTGGTTAGTTAAACATAAGCCTATATAAAACCAATTTTTAGATATGTATAACTGGTTCTTTAGTGTAGCGGTCCCAAACGCGACTGCTACGCTAGAGGTTCTGGGTTCGATTCCCAGGTCGAGCAAAGTGCAATTAGATTTTTCTATAAAATTCTCAGTAGCTCGGAGTTTGGGATTTGTGCCCCATTAATTGCAATAGGCTCACCCCTTATTACATGGGACCTAAACATACCGGCGAACTGTGGGAGCACAGTAGTAAGCCTCTGCCTAACCTTTCGTGGAATACAGGCGTGATGGTATATTATGTTATATGTATTATAGAGTAACTGTTATGAACCTAGCATTTTCTTGCAGAATCCTTACTTCCTTACTTATATTATAAAAGTGAAAGTTTGTGAGTATAGATGTATGGATGTTGGTTACTCTTTCATTCATGCCAGAACGGATCTGGATGAAATTTGGCACAGAGATAGGTTATAGTCTGGAATAACACATAGGCTACTTTTACTTTTACTGAAATCACAACGCTATAAATGGTTGAATTTTGCGAGAGTTACAAAAAGCACATTAACAACGACCTCCTTAGAAGTAGAAACGAGTATGTACCGTCAAAACTCATAAGTTCATTCATCATTTAAACGTGACATGACCTCAGCAACCCTTTTAGCTTTTCATTCAAACACAAACCGTGAAACTTGTCTCTGGGACACACCAAGGTCGCGTCTAACTTCATACATAATCTCTATTCTTGCAAAATTTATTACTTCATAATTTTACCATAGAAATACTTATTACTCATTAGTCTAGTAGTCCTAGGTTTAGCAGTGTCCACGTATTTTGGTCGTTTGCAGGATTCGTACCGTTTGACCAAAGAGTCTAGTGAAAGGTACGTGCAAGATTTTATCTCTTTGGTCGAATGGAGAATGAATGCTAATCTCTTCCGGCAAGAAAGCGATGAGATGAGCACTGAGCCTGATGCAATTCGGAATCACAATTGAATTAAGAGTAGAAACTCCACGGAGTATTTATGATAATGAGATTGTGTTTTATTTACTGGACGTGCGAGTTGATTGAAGAAAATATCTTAAGATCCGTTTACTGTACCCTTAGCACGAACAACTTGCGAAAAAGTATTCGTATCGTCATGGAGACCAATTTGTATGAGATTTGGACCAGCGCCTCTATCGTGACGATACGAATACTTTTTCGCAAGTTGTTCATGCTAAGGCTACTGTTCTCAAAGGTAAGATAACATCAAAAGCTTACTTCTATGCTGTAGGCTAATTAATGCTCTAACCATAACTTGTAACTATTGTAATTCTCGTAACTCTTGTAATTCTTTACGATTCGAGCGAGTATTTTCATTAACTACAACTATTTCCATCCCTATTTTTTGTTGACCTGGAAACCTTCAAAAGGAATTTGATACATAGAGTGATTCAAGAGGAAGGTTTTAATAAAATTACGCTACGACTCTTAGGAATGGGGCAACGGTGTTGAAACCGCGGGCGGGTCGCTAGTTATTATATTATATTACGATCGTGAAAATTCTTTTAGAAACCTAAATAAACTGAGATAAATATTTTATGCTAATTAAAATAATTATAAGCTAGAATAAATAAGTTAACATGAATAAAATAATCAGGTTGTGGTGAGCAACTGTGTAAAATTTTAATTTATTCCAGCACAGCCTTGTAAAATAACTAGACAACTTACTCAATCTACAGATAGATAAAAAATAATTTTATGTAATTATAAATCTTTTTTTTTATCGTATCGTAAGTTAGGGATGGCCCTTTGTATTGTTTATCGATATCAATGTCCATTTATTTATAGATATCACAATCACAATCATGGTTTGAGACAGTTTTTGTTATCTCTTGTAGATGTCACGGTACTATATGAAAAAGACTAATCCATGGGAAGACTTGGGTGTGGGGACTGGCGGACCGGTGTCCTCGCCTACGCATACACTGTTGGAAAACCTTAATTGATTTAATAAGGGGCGGGGTACCAATACGCAATAGGTAGGTATTTATTTTCTTATATATTACCTACGAGTAAACAAGCTCTGAATGGCTTATCTAATTTTAGTAACATCACGCCTATACGTACCTACCATCCGCAGGGTTAGGGAGGGGTAATGACATCCTAATACAAACCTATACTATCATACCATCACGCCTGTATTCCCTGAAGGGTTAGGCAGAGGTGTACTTAATGTACACCCACAGTTCGCCGGTATGTTTAGGTCCCATGTTATAGGGGGCGAGCCTATAGCCATTAACCGGGCACAAATCCAGATTCCGAGCTGCTAATGAGAATTTCATAGAAAAACCTAATAACACTGCTCGACCTGGGGATCGAACCCAGGACCTCTAGTGTAGCAGTCTCACTTGGGACCACTAGGACTAATGAGGCATACACCTATACTATCAGTAACTAAACTAAGAATATAACGCAATCCCTCTAGTAAATATATTGTTAAAAAATATATATTGTTATACAGCAAGTCCATTCATTTTTATTCAGGCACAAACTGTTCATTAAGTAATTACACCTAGTACGTCACGCTACACAGATTATTTAAGTAGTATTATGACGTCATTCGTAACCATCTGTACATCTTTTTGATATCCCTCCCACAATATTTGCTAGAACATCATCATCAACCCATTCCCATATACTGGTCCGGTGCTGAATACGGGTCTCCTCTCAGAGTGAGAAGGTTTAGGCTATAGCCCACAAAAAAATATCCTTCCAAATACCATTGAAAAACTGAATAAGATTTATTTTGTTCGTAATATTTTTTTATTGTGTTATAATTATTTTACTAAGTAATTTTATAAAGTTATTTTTTTAAGCTATTGCATAGCTTCTGTCGCGGGCCTTGAGCGTGGGGACCGAATCCAGAAATTCCGTAACGAAAAAAACCTAACACGCTTGTCTCTTTAGTTCAGCAACCCGCCTTTAGGTGGCATTGGTTGTATTACATAAGTTGATAAAAAACGCTATGCAATAGCTTTACCGCGGCAATCCCCGAGTGCCACACGTCTTTTTATTTTAGTGAAGGAAAATGCAAAAAAATCACAAAAAGATAAGTAAGTAAAAAAATAAGATAACTTTTATATAAAAAAAAACTTTCCACCAAAGTAATGACATCGATAATTAGTGTTGTAAAAGACTCAAGTCTTTTAGTTATTCCTAATTTTGAGACTGAGCACAGTTTCTCAGAACTCAAGACTAAAAAATCGCAGTCTTTAGACTTATTACAAATTATTTAATTGTTAAAATTGAGTCAGGACTCATAAAATGTTCGCTGTAAGTCACGAGCTCTAATAGCAGGAGACTCGAGTCAAATCAAAAGCACTCGCATACGAGTCTTTTAATGTGAGTAGATAAATCTGAAGTCCTAAACTATTAGAAGTCTCAAGTATTTTGAAACATTAATCAGTTTTTGGGACAGAAACTAACTTACTGCTACTTTAAAAAAAGATTTACTCTTTGCAAAAGACACAGAAATAGAAAGGACTTAAGGTGTGTAGTGATTTTTGAGTCTAGTAGTCTAAAAAAAGACTCAAGTCCTGTTTATTCGAAGCTTAGGACTCGAGTCTTTTACAATACACAAAAATAGAAACGACTTAAGCTGTGATTTTTGAGTCGTCTTTAAAAAAAGACTCAAGTCCTATTTATTCGAGACTTCGAACTCGAGTCTTTTACAACACTATCGATAATAGTCACATATCAGGCACATCACTTCTCACGAATATCAAATAGGTACTTCATTCGCGTGCAATATGTTTCGATTTCATCAAGATTTCAAAATGACGGCGTTATCCGAGCTGCTAAGTAAAGCATGACTTCTGTAAACAATCACTTATTTAGTGGGACAGTTGCATAAAGCCTTTTAAGGCGAGTGACGTCATCGCACCATATATGGCGATCGTTAGACGGGTGTAGATCGTATAAATGTGCGTGAATTGTTACCAATCGCTTGAGATTGTGTTAAGATTGAGGAAGAGCAATTGCAATTGCAAATTGAAATCATAGTTAATTCCATATTATTTTTATTTTTATTCTTTAGCGAAATAACACCATTTAAAATCTCTTTGAATTTTGACTTTGACTTTAAAGGTAAAAAAAAAAATTATGGATAGTGTCTTTAGCGACATATTTTACAGATCATTAATAATAAATAGCTAATAATAAATTGTACGTAGGAGATACCATCCTACGCTTCCATTCCCCGATGTGTTAGACAGAGGTGTACTAATGTACACCCACAGTTCGCCGGTATGTTTAGGTCCTATGTAATAGGGGGCGAGCCCCTAACTTAACTGCACAAATCGAGACTCCGAGCTGCTACTGAGAATTTCACAGAAAAACCCAATAATTTTGCTCGACCTGTGGATCGAACCCAGGGCCTCTAGCGTAAAAGTCACGTTTAGGACTACTAGACGCGGCAGAAATATAATTCATTATGAGCATAATATACTGTGGTAATTAATCCGCAGGTTATAACAGTGACGGAGCTTAGTGGTGAACTCTAACCAAGGATTTTTTTTTAATATTACGAGCTATAACGGGGCTTCAATTACCATAAACAAGAATATATATAGATACTTTATTTAAATGTCAAATGACTGCCTCATTAGCCTAGTGGTCCCAAGCGCGACTGCTACCCAAAGGTCCTGGGTTCGATCCCCGGGTCGAGCAAAGTGTTATTGGGTTTTTCTATGAAATTGTCAGTAGCAGCTCGGAGTCTGGATTTCTTCCCCGTTAATGGCAATAGGCTCGCCCCCTATTACATGGGGCCTAAACATACCGGCGAACTGTGGAAGTACATTAGTACGCCTCTGCCTAACCCTTCGGGGAATACAGGCGTCATGGTATGTTAAAATGTCATTTCCTCAAGTTTTTACATAGATAGAAAAAATTAAAATATTTTTCCCTTCGTATGATGCAGCACAAATCCTAATAAAGGTAAGTATACTTATAAACTAACCCTAAAGTACCCACTCCATCTACGAGGGCCTTAGATACTTATACATAAACTAGTGGACCGAGCAGACGTTGTCCTGCCCTGAAAATAACCCAAAACTCGATTGCAGCGCCACCTACCGGGTCCAATTGTGAATCTAAACCATTCCCAGATCCCCTTGAACACACACAAAAAATTTCATCAAAATCGGTCCAGTCGTTTGAGAGAAGTTCAGTCACATACACACTCACAGAAGAATTATATATATAAAGATATTTTCACGCCTGTCTCCCATTGGGGTAGGCAGAGACTATAGATTTCCACTTGTTACGGTCCTGGCACACCAATTTCGCTTCATCTACGTTCAATAATCTCCTCATCCATGATCGTCGGTTTAAGGTGCTTTTAACCTGACCTTTTTTGAGAACGTCCGCAATTTGATTGTGGTACGTTCGCCGAGGTTGGCCCCTTCCAACTCTTCCATCCGATCTGGCCATTTATACTCGTTTCGTCAATCTTCGTTCATCCATCCTCTCTACGTGCCCAAACCACAAACCCAAACCATTATTAAGTAATTATAGAAAAAGACATTATTTTAGTTTGTACCAATATATAATGATAATTATCTAAAAACATGCCTAATGCTTTTTCCATGTTTCTCATTCAAATGCCAGTGAAAGGCTAAAAATTATAGTGTCTATCAAATACACAAACCTGCTTGGATCCTAAGCATCTGTATTATCGTAAGTGTAGATAATGACTTTCTTTTTCGGTTCGTTAAGTATATAATCTATGGTATCTAGGCCAAACAGATCGTGTGCTGTAAGCTTTTATTCATAAACTAGCTTCCGCCAGCGGCTACGCCCGCTTTATCAACGACCCATGTCACTTCCCAGAACAAAATAATCAAATAATTTTCCCATTTTTGCAACCTTTTTTAATTGTGCTCCGCTCCTATTGATCGTAGCGTAATGAAAAGTATACTATAACCTGCCCAGGAGTATGAAGAACAATTGTACCAAGTTTCGTTGAAATCCGTCGAGTGGTTTTTGTTTCTATAACGAACATACAGACAGACAGACAAAAATTTTACTGATTGCATTTTTGGCGTCAGTATCGATCACTAATCACCCGCTGATAGTTATTTTGGAAATATATTTCATGTACAGAATTGACCTCTCTACAGATTTATTATAAGTATAGATAACTGTTACTTGCTGTTTTACTTGAATTCCAAAAAGTATATTATATATTTTTATAGACAAGAGGTAGCCTAAGTCCTTCTTGAGAATGCAATCTATTTACTGGCTAAATTTGATCAAAATCTGTTCAGCGGTTTAGGCGGGAAATTATAACATACAAACAAAGTTACTTACGCATTTATAATAACAAATAGCTTTTGCCCGCGGCTTTGCTTGGACTTTTTGAAGAGAACAAATAACTATATTATTTCTTAAGGTTTAGTTATGTTAGTTAATTTACCAAAAAGTGACCTTTTGTAATAGATATAGTTGAAAAAATCTGTATGTTTATCCAAGGAAAAGTTATACAATATACATAGGTACCTATCACGCCTGTATTCCGTAAAAGATAAGCAGAGTTTAACTAATATAGACCCACATTTCGCCGGTATGTTTAGATCCTATGTATGTAACCCTACTGTCATTAACCGGGCCTAAATCAAAACTCCGACTTGCTACTGAGAATTTCCTAATTGAAAAACCAATAACACTTTGCTCGACCTGTGAATCGAATTCAAGACTTCTGTTGTAGCAGTCTTATGTGCCACTAGGCTAATGAGGCAATAATCACTAGAAAAAATCCGACTTATTTATTCTATCCTAGAAACTTGTCAAAAAATCTTTTGTTATTCTACGGATCAAAATTGGTTCAGCGGTTTAGGCGTGAAAATGATACAAACAAGAAGACAGCGTTCCTTTCGCATTTATAATATTAGTATGGAATCTCGACAGTTGGTACACGGTGTCCTTTATCCATATTGGTAGTATTATAATCTGTCTGTCGTACTGGTTTCTGAGACGCGAATATTAGACATTGAAATTAAAAAAAAAAATTATAGATTTTTTTTTTTTGTTTAAACGTCGGCAAACGAGCAGACGTGCCACCTGATGGTAAGTAGTCATCGTCGCCCATGGACACCCGCAACACTAGAGGAGTTGCTGATGCGTTGCCGGCCCTTAAGAGCCCTGTATACGCGCCGTTTGAAGATCCCCATGTCATAGCGCAGTGGGAACACCTCAGGAGAAAGACCATTCCAAATCTTGGAGGTACGCGGGAGAAAGCCTCGCAACGCTCTAACATTCTTGGAGACCCAGGTCTCCAGAATTTTATCGCGTTCTGTTGATATTATTTAATTCCCAACGTTTCGGAACCTTTACAGCATCCACGGTCAATCTGTCTGCCTAGGTACGTTTACATTTTCACGCCTAATCCGTACAGAAACTAAATAGCCTATGTCGGTTTACACGATATGGTTATGGCACCAAACTGTGCGTGGTGACCTTGTAGCTGCGTAATTATTTTAAGTACAGTTTGTTCAGTGAAACGAGTTCCGGCGGTCAAGTCCAAGGCGTGATGAGTGGTGTGAAACATGAGTATAAGGGTCAAATGAGCCATTAAATTCCGGAAGTTTGCGTATTTACTTATTAAGTATTTATTATAAGCAAATACTTTTTTAAGACGAAACGTTTGGCGTAGCGGCTGAGCAATCGGCTTCTGTGCCACGTGTTGTGGGTTCGATCTCCACACAGAACAATAGTTTGTATGATCTACAGGTAGTTGTTCCGGGTCTGGGCGTTTGTGTAGTGTAGTGTAGTTTGTGGAGCAACGTTTTTTTTTATCATGAATAAAAAAAAGCGAGCGATATTTTTAAGTATATATGTGGAGGCCTACTTACATATTTACGTAATAATATCGGTATGATGTTAGAAAAAAAGAAAACCATTTTTTTTTGTTTCTATGAAATCACTATTGCTATCGCTAGGAAAATACCTTACTAAGGTACCTCATTGATCTTACTGCTAGTATCATTGACCCGTTTTTTCAGCTTATTCACTAATGCGCAAACGCATAACGTTCACAAAACGACTGTGTGTGATATTTTACTTCAGACCTTGTTGTTCGTCATTATACCTGCAGCTGTCAGTTTGCATGACATGAAACTGTATGCGATAACCTTGTACTTGAGTAATTATTATTTTAAATGCAGTTTGCTCAGTGAAACGAGTTAAGATTACGACATTCAAGTCCAAGGCGTGATGACGGTGTGAAAGATGGGTGTGACAACGGAAAGTGTCATAATAATAAAGGCATACGTACATTTTTACGTGGGAGAGCCATGCTTCGGCACGAATGGGCCGGCTCAACCGGAGTGATACCACGGCCTCACAGAAAACCGGCGTTAAACAACGCTTACGTTGTGTTTCACCGAGTGAGTGAGGTTACCGGAGGCTCAATCCCCTTGTAAAAGGTCGGCAACGCACTTGTGACTCCTATGGTGTTGTGTACTCTCACGCCTTTCTCCCACAGGGGCAAGCAGAAACTATAGACCGCCACTTGCTACGATTCTTGCATAGGTACTACTTTTGCTTCTTCTACATTCATACATCTTCTTAACATAACATAACATAATCAACCTATTATACTGTCCCATTGTACTGCTGGGCACGGGTCTCCTCTCAAAATGAGAGGGATTAGGCTATAGTCCACCACGCTGGCCTAGTGTGGGTTGGCAGACTTCACACACCGTCGAGAAAATCTCTCAGGCATGCAGGTTTCCTCACGATGTTTTCCTTCATCGTTTAAACGCGTGATAATTAACTATTAATACGCACATGACTTCGAAAAGTCAGAGGTGCGTGCCTTGGGGTCGAACTCGAGACCCTTGACTAGGCAGTCCAACGGTCCTACCACTAGACTATCACAGCTTTTTTTACATCTTTACATCTTCTTACCTATTATTTATTATAAAGGTACGCATACTAATGCGTAATAATATTTTGGACATTCAGGCTTGATATTATGTAATTTATATATTACAAAATAGATAGAACATGACTACATCTCCCCTTAAAATTTCATCTAACAAAACTCGTGAGATTCTACAAAGATTACTTCAGTATCATCTAGATTTTTGTTTATCTAAGATTGCACGGATGATTATGAACGAAATGTTGCAAAAATGTGATAAGAATCTGCTCATGGTACAAACTGCTAGTCAGTAAATGGAGCGAGCGGTGATGCCATAGGATACAAGGACTACGAGATACGTAAATGACGTAAATGACAGATGACCCACCTGATATTAGGCATTAACCGTTGACTGAACTGTATAGTGTGACACAGACACGTGTACACACGACGACACATCAAGGTGTACAGTTTGCACTATAGACTGCTCGTGCCTATTTTCTGTTTAAACAAAAGACGGTCACCACTCTATGAAATATCCCCTGTGTCGTGGGTACTTTACAAACATGCATTAGGAATCCGGCGGACCGAATTTCTCTTATAAACAATTTCTTTTGACGACACGATTGGCGTAGCGGTTGAGCGATCGGCTTCTGCGCGACGCGTCGCGACACGTCGCATTGTTATGGGTTCGATCCCCACACGGATCAAATATTTGTATGATCTACAGGTAGTTGTTCCGGGTCTGGGCATTTATGTATGTGAGAACTTGTGTTTGTAAACGCACCCACGATACAGGAGAAAATCCTAGTGTGGGGTAAAACCGAAATAAATCGCAATTCAAACACAATTTAATCAAATTCTGTTATTATTCGGATTCCGATACCGATAATCTAGGTTCCCACACTAATATTTCGTACAAAATATTTCACTGGAAATTAATGTAGTAAATAAAATAATAGTGTAGCGAATGCAATTTTTAATAACTTTACCAAGTTTGAAACGATTTTGCGGTCTTTTATTTCCAGTGAAGTAGTAGTAGACGAAATAGTACCGTAGGAATCTAGATTAACGGTATCCAAATCCGTATAATAACTTAATTTGATAGAATATTGTCTGGATTACGATTTATTTCGGTATTACGTTTTTGTGAGAAGTTCAAGCTCCGCTGGACCCTTAAATAAAGTACGCCTAATCTTGAAACAAATATTTGTGGCTCAACGATGTGGCCGCTACACAAAATTTAGAGTTAATCAGGCATTGGTTGTCAATAAGTACCTACTACATGTTTTATAATGGTATTAAACATACCATTAAGGTTAGGCAGATACGTACTAATGTACACCCAGAGTTTGCCGGTATGTTAAGGTCCCATGTAATAGCAGGCGAGCCTATAGCCATTAACCGGGCACAAATACCAAACTCCGAGCTGCTACTGAGAATTTAATAGAAAAACCCAATAATACTTTGCTCGACCTGGGAATCGAACTCAGAACCTCTAGCGAAGCAGTCGTGCTCAGGGTCACTAGGCCAACGAGGTACTTGTTACGTTAAAACGTTGTCACTATGAATCACCCGTATTCCGTAGCAATATCAAAGATTTTTATAGAGCTAGCTAGCTAACTGTATAGCTAAACTTCGTGTCGAGTGTACTTACTACTTATACTAAGTATTTGTTAATACATAACATCCTTTGTTTTTTTTTTATAGGATAGCGGGACAAACGAGCAGACAGATTGCCTGATGGTAAGCGATTACCGACGCCCATGGACACCCGCAACACCAGAGGAGTCACAAGTGCATTGCCCGCCTTTTAAAAGGGGATTGGGCCTCCGGTAACCTCACTCACTCGGCGAAACACAACGTAAGCGTTGTTTGACGCCGGTTTTCTGTGAGGCCGTGGTATTATTCCGGTCGAGCCGGCCCATTCGTGCCGAAGCATGGCTCTCCCACTTTTCAAGTCGAATTTTGTCAAATTAAAGTACAGTCAGCGCCAAAAGTCGCTGAACACGATGCAATCTTCAAAACGTTTTTACATCATTACTAACCAAAAAATTCTGACCTGAGAAGTTAGTACCAGTTTTCTTATATGCAGAAAACTGGTAAAACGTTTTGAAGATTGCATCGTGTTCAGCGACTTTTGGCGCTGACTGTACTTACATAATGCCGCTATAAAAGTTTTCAAGAGTGGTTTATAGGGTTCATTATGGTAATAAGAAAAGGCCCAAAATTAACTTCTAGAAATCTCAATTAGTTCGTAACTCCATATATCGAACAATACTCTCCCCGTAACTTTACTTTCCATTATTTATATAAACTTTTAATTACCTACGGGTAAAATTATTATTTTCTCAATGATCAAGGTATTTCATAACTTTGGATGATACTTGAGGGAACCTATTACGTTAATTCCTTTATATTGGGTACTTTTATTTAATTAGCGATATTTGTTGTTTAGGCATATTCATTTGTTAAGTCACTTGAATGATATTAAAGTCTAGTATCTTGAGGTAAATATTAACTGGGGATTTTATTAATGTAAATGCGATAAAATCTGTAAACTGTTTTTAGGGTTCCATACTTCAAAAGGAAAAAACGGAACCCTTATAGAAACACTTAGTTGTTCGTCCGCTCGTCCGTCCGTCTGTCTGTCTGTCTGTCAAGACCCCTTTGTCTCGGAAACGCGTGGAGGTATCGATTTGAAATTAAAATCATATACTCAAATCCCTCGAAGCTGTGAAAAAGGTAAATTTCTAAAGTTAACGTAAAAAAAGATACGGAACATTTATGCCACAAAAAACGTATATTTCGACACTCAAGGGAATCAAAATTTATAGGGTATTTTCCGATGCCCTAAAACTATGAAACTTGGCAAGTACTCGTAATACCGTCTATACTACATAAATATTGGGTAAAATCTGAAATCTATACACTTATTATTATTGTTATTAATTATAATGTGTACCTACAAATTTGTACGGAACTCTCAGTGGGCGAGTCCGACTCGCACTTGTCCGGTTTTTACAATCAAACATTGATGTCGGTAAATCCATGGCACAAAGCGTACCATGAGACCATGACGAGTTATTGCAATCAGTTTTAGGTCGTGAGAAAAGGATGGCGCTATTTAATTGGCGGCTCGTTTGGCGTAGCGGCTGAGCAATCGGCTTCTACGTTACGTGTTGTGGGTTCGATCCCCGCACGGAACAAATATTTGTATGATCTACAGGTAGTTGTTCCGGGTCTGGGTGTTTGTGTAAGTGATAATTCGTGTTTATGAAATGCACCCACGATACAGAAGACATTCCTAGTGTGTGGTAACGTTTTTAAAAAAAAAATGTGTAAAACGTCGTCCCCCTCTCTTTCAATCGTAAACCGATTGCAAAAATCTGATACGGTACGGCCTACAGTCGGTATGGGTCGTGGGTTTGATGGCCAGGATTATGATAGTAAATGGATTGGTGATGTGCTGATGCAAATCGCTGATTAGCATGAACGATAAACTGTGGAATGTGAAACAGAATGGATTAGATACGTCTAGGGTCACCCCGACGTTACATAACATGCGATTATAACATCTAAGTTGAATCGAAGCTAGTACATAGACAAGAATTGTGAAAACCATAAAGTTCCTTTCACTCTGTAGTGATTGTACGAAAAAGAACTTAACACCTTTCCTGCTTAAGGTGGAACCTTCATTTTTTGACATATAAATAATTCTCATTAGTCCAGTGGTCGTAGTTACGATGAGCGTCCATAGGCTACGGTAACCGCTTACCTTCAGGCGGGCCATATGCTTGTTTGCCACCTTAGTGGTATAAAAAAAAAATATAAATGGAACCGGTTCTCGATACCCAACAATACCTTCACGTGTCGGATAGGGTTTTCTTAACACATTGTATAATTACTACGTCAAAGCTATTACCGTAGCATGACAGTGGATTAAAAAGTACTGAGTTTGACCCCTAGGTCAGGTCAAATCCGAAAATTTACAGTAATAACCAAGTCACGATTTCGGGTCAATTAAAGTTACCTACATTTTGGGGATTAAAATAATATAGCATGAGTAATTATAATTATTTATGTCATGTCATTATAAATGTCTGTGGTAGGTATATATTTTTAATTTTTTATACCACTAGGGTGGCAAACAAGCATACGGTCCGCCTGATGGTAAGCGGTTACCTTAGCCTATGAACGCTTAAAAACCAGGGGTATCACTCGCGCGTTGCCGACCCTGTAAATTAAGGAGGAATAGTTGGGCTGGCAGCATAGGAGACGTGCTGCCTGGCGGTAACAAAACCACACCAGTCCCCCACACTGCCAACACAACGCTTCCTCACGGAGCTCTGGCGACCTTGCTCACCGTTAGGAACACAACATAGCACGGAGCTATGTTATTTGGCTACGACTTTCTGCAAGGTGGAGGTACTTCCCAAGGAGGCTCCAATTGTGAGTTCGATGCCACTGTGCCCTATCTCTCTTAATTTTAAAATAGTTATATATATATATTTTATGATAAAAGTGGATCCTGGATTCGATTTCAAGGTCGAGCGGTGTTATTGATTTTCTATGAAATTCTAATTATCAACTTGGAATTTGCATTAATGCTTGACGAAACGTGGGTGTACATAAGTACACCTCTCATTAACATACTTAATTTTTAGATATTTCAATGTCACTGTATATTTGCAGTTTATGACTAATTGACCACAACAAATAACCTCGATTTTGGTGCCTTTCAAAACATTGACGATTGATTAGCGTCAAAAGTACGTTTGACGCTAAACTGTTTTGAAAGTTTTGAAATATGAACACTATATATAAATAACAGACCATCGATCCTGTATAGCTTAAGGCTTAGGCAGAGATGTAGATCATCCTGTCTTCAACATTAATTCATTGCCAATCCCTAAACTGTTCCATCGCTGAGTCTTTTTTTTATGGGATAGGAGGGCAAACGAGTAGACGGATCGCCTGATGGTAAGCGATTACCGCCGCCCATGGACACCCGCAACACCAGAGGAGTCACAAGTGCGTTGCCGACCTTTTAAAAGGGGATTGGGCCCCCGGTAACCTCACTCACTCGGCGAAATACAACGTAAGCGTTGTTTAACGCCGGTTTTCTGTGAGGCCGTGGTATCACTGCGGTCAAGCCGGCCCATTTGTGCTGAGGCATGGCTCTCCCACGTAACATCTCCTCTCAGAATTAGAGACATAACATCACGCCTGTATTCCCCGAAGGGTATGCAGAGGTGTATTTCCACAGTTCGCTGGTATGTTTAAGTCTCATGTAACAGCGGGTGAACCTATTGCCATTGATCGAATTATATAAAGTCGAAAATCTAATACAAAAATTCAATAACACTGTTCGACCTGGGAATCGGACCTGGAATTACGGAACCCAGATCCGGAAATAAAAATTATATACATTCCAAAGTTCTTAAAGATTCTTTGAAACCGTATCCGGCAAAAAGCAATAACTTACTGGGTTTATGTTTATGCAAACTCTTATAAAATATTGACATCAATATGCTACTGTTTGTCAGACCATTTATATAAAATAGTGCTAGGTACCAGGTATCATCAATCTAGCTTTTTTTTTGCGAAGAGCGAAGAGGTTAAGGTCGGTTGAACATCATTTAGTATTGAGCAAGTGGTTGACTGAGGCATAATAAGTGTTCGAGGCCTATGTAATAATTAATTCGGTGAGAGTGCAATACCGCGTAACTAACACTTTGCTTTAAGTCCTAATTTTCAATGTTATTTAATCAAAGTTAGACCTTACAGCAAACTGTTACGAAATGAAATGATATTTTATTCTGCAAGTAGATCTTTACAGATACTTTTACATGTCTTTGGTTTGGTTTTATTTTTATAGCTAGATGGCTTCGACATTTCCTAACTGACAACCTCTGAGAAGAAACACCGAAACAAACGCAGAGATTCATGGTCTCTTTTAATGTCCAGACATGGAAGAACACTTGTATGTGAGTGGCAAGATGTAGGTAGGTAATGTCTGAAATGGCCTCTTGAGGAAAGAACCATATCAGCTTTGAGTAGACCAGTCCCAACTGACGGTACGCATGCATCAATCATCGTGTAGCTCAACCATAATTTAGGGAGCTCAACGACCTATCGCACGACCATTCCAGATCAGCAGGACATTCGTGTAGATCAAATGAAGTTCTTAAAGCCTCCAGACTATTGTTAGTTACGCGGTATTCTCTCACTCTCACGGACTTTATGTAGTTACAGTACCCCCGAAGTAACAAGCGCGTCTGAAGTTATCCGCAAATGTTTTCACCGTGGTATTTTTTTAAGTTTTGTTAAAAGCTTACTAGCAATGTGGGTCGCACATTACTAGTATTCTTGTTAACCCCTTGTATGAAGCTAAATGCTTGTGTTACAAATGGGTTCACGTCGCTACTGCAATGGGTGGTTTTCGAACCGGCAACCACATGATAGCAG
Organism: Acronicta aceris; assembly: GCA_910591435.1. Classification (NCBI taxonomy): domain Eukaryota; kingdom Metazoa; phylum Arthropoda; class Insecta; order Lepidoptera; family Noctuidae; genus Acronicta; species Acronicta aceris. Next base: position 11,518,969 of record OU342771.1, on the reverse strand, counting down.
GTCCGACGCTCTAGTCATTTGGCTACCGCCGGTTCCAAATCTATATTTATCCAAATATTTTATTCCAAATATATATCAATATCCTGCTATCTTCTAATATTATAAACGTGAATGTTTGTGACGATATAATAGATATTTGTTACTCAATCACTTCAGAACGGCTGAACGGATCTGGATGGAATTTGGTACAGAGAAAGATTATAGTCTGGATTAGCACATATGCTACTTTTTAACCAGGTTGGATCCAATTTTGAAGTCCACGCATTGTGTGCATGAAATAAAACTACTTTTTACGGATTTTATCGAGTTGATATTATTTAATTTTCGACGTTTCGGATCATTTATAACATGACTGGTCACTGGTAGACTCAGATGCTTGATTATTTTGAACTGTGTATGATGATTATGTTGATTAGTGGTGATTACAGGACGCATACCATATATATCATATTTTTCCTCAAAATAAATAGCCGCTATTAAACAGATAAGGCAATTTCTAAACTAAAGAAATTGAATCAGAAAATTTTAAGAGTGCCTCTAGTCCAGTTCTGAGAAAATTCTGAAGAGTCCAATCCATTATACAGGCTGTTGATTTAATCATTTTATTTCGATGAAAGCTTTTTATTGTATAGCCTGCTTACAAAATCCTCGAGGTAAGAATAACTTATCATTCATATTTAAAAAACAAAACATCCTTACTAATATTATAAACTAGAATTTTGTGATTATGAATGTATGGATGTTTGTAACTCTTTCACGCCAGAACGGCTGAACGGATATGGATGAAATTTGGCACAGAGATATAATTTATATTATAGTCTGGAATAACACATAGGCTACTTTTTGTGCCCGACTAATGGTAATAGGCTCGACCCCTATTACATGGGCCCTAAACATACCGGAAAACTGTGGGTGTATATTAGTACGCTCCTGCCTAACCTTTCAGGGAATACGAGTGGGATGGTATAAATATGAAACATGTGCAAGAGTGACTTAACATCGATCATAGTATTTTCTCGAAACATTTATAAAGGCATATACGATTAGTGTAATGGCGTTATGATAAAACCAGCTATAAAAGACTATTACAGACATTATAATCTGTCGGGACTGGCAGTTAGTTTAGCGAGGAAATTAGCCAAGCGATCGTGTGGAGCCACGAGATCAGCGGTCATTATTGAAACGAAAGCTCCGCGACCATTTTGGAAGCTTTCAGTTGACGTAATCTAACAATAAATTGACGACCAGATAGCAGTGAAATGATTGGGAATTACATAATTATGCTTTCAATAAATCGAGCATACAGTCTCGGTGTTGGTGACTGCAGTGAAATTCAATGAGAGAGATAATTAACACTATTAAGATTTATATAATATTTATTTCGTAAATTGCTTTTGAATTTCAGGGAATGTTAAAAAACACTACCCATGTTAAAGAAAACCCGATCCGAGAAGGGGTATATAGATGTTTCAGTTGCGATTAAGACCACTAAATGAGGCAGTTTTAATATAAGATAATAATGGAGAGTCATGCTTTGGTACGAATGGGCCGGCTCGACCGGAGTGATACCACGGCCTCACAGAAAACCGGCGTCAAACAACGCTTACGTTGTGTTTTGCCGAGTGAGTGAGGTTACCAGAGGACCAATCCCCGTTTAAAAGATCGGCATCCTATGGTGTTGGTGGGCGGCGGTTATCGCTTAGCATCAGGCGATCCGCCTGCACGTTTGCCCTTCTATCCCATAAAAAAAGTTGATTTAAATCGCTCCACTTCCCGCTTACTTTATAGCCTATACCAACGGCGTCGGTGTGTTACATCACATGATTGCGGGGCAGTGCTCTATGGAGTCAGGGACCTTTCTCAAATCTCATATTACACTTGACTAAATAGCTTCATAAGGCACAACGAATCTGAAAATGATGTGACATGGTGTCTGTCTCACTGGTGGACGACTAGATCGTGAACGCGGTTGTTAAAATGAGGTTCTGTGTTCTATTCACGGGTCATGCAAAATTATATTGGACTAGTTTCTGCCCGCGACTTTGTCTGCGTGGACTTCAGAATTGGGTCCGACCTGGATTAAAATTAGTCTGTTATTCCAGACTACCTATCTCTGTGCCAAATTGTATTCAGATCCGTTCCGGCGTGAAAGAGTAACAAACATCCATACATCCATACTGATAAACTTTCACGTTTATAATATTAAGTAAGGATTAGTAAGGAAGTAAGGATTCTGCAAGAAAATGCTACGTTCATAACAGTTACAATATAATACACAGAACCTACAAATATACCGCAATAGTGAACAGTATGTGCATCTCTGCTTAACGCTTATGGAAATACTGGAGTGATACGAGTAGTATCATAAATTATTATCATTAATTTAATTAAAAATCTTATGCGTCTGTATTAGAGAGGAATAAGGATCTATAAAACTAGAGAGATTTATTAGCAATACAAATATCCCTCAGTTAGAACAATAACCTTATTTAATAGTTTTTATCTTCGAGACAAAAAGGTGTCTGCCATAAGTTTGCCTTAGTTGGCAACATCCATACATAAATACAATACATACCATAGACTATTAGCCTTCCTCTTTCGTAGTCGAGTAAAAAAGAAGACAGAAAGAGAGAAGATAGAAAGCTGTGACAATAAATCCGCTGATCTGAGCTTAGCTCAAAGAGAACAAAATTATATTCATGACTAAAAGATAAAAAAATAACAATAACCTAATCGTATGAGAATATTTTCGTAGAAAGTGAATTTTAAATGAGTTTGACACACAAACAAACGATAAAATCGGGCGGGGAAACGAACCTGTTGCATCGAACAATGGGCCGATAGTTTCCGTAGAACCAAAGATCCATATCTTTTATGTAACGCGTTATAGAAACGAGAAACAAGATGCTTGGAGTGAACGACATAGCATCATGCATACAATATTCCCTAAAAGGTTTGGTAGGGGAGTAGGTACTGCAATCTGAGCACTGTTTTTACGTGGGAGAGCAATGCTTCGGCACGAATGGGCCTTCTAAGGCCTTGGCCTCTTCTTCGGCCTGGCTTCGGTGCTCCTCTAGGGTAGAAATAAAGGAGTTATTGTGAACTCCTCAGTCATCACACGTAGAGTCTTTGCGACCACCATAGCCAAGTATTATTTCGAATCTATACATTTAAAATGCTTTGTCCTGAATGACTGATTGATGGATCAACGCACAGCCTAAACAGCTAATCGTAGAGACCTGAAACTTGGAGGGTATTTTCTTTGTATGACGTAGGCATCTGATAACAAAGGATTTTCGGAAATTACCTAAAGGTGGTGAAAAGGGGCTGAAAAATTGTATTTGGAAATCTGTCATTTTTTAGCGGGTGAAACAGCTAGTTAATCAATAATCCTTTATGAACATCGAGACATTATGTACTCGAAGCAAATACGTTCCAAACAGGGCTTGATATTTACACAAAGTATTGAAAGACAATATTTACTGAACACATGCTGTTTTCCGTTATGTTTGCTATAATAATATATACGATAAATATTTATATTAAGATCGAGTAACGTAAAGTAAGAAGGGCAGAAGGTTAATCTCTCACCATTCATCACAATGCTTCTGTGTGGACATTAATGTTATTTTTAATTTCTAAGTTGAATGCTCTTGCCTGAAGTCTTGCGTCAAAGCAAGAATAGCCTAAGATGGGGCATGTAATTCGTTAAATAGGAGTATTATGCTCCGGCTCTCTCACCCTGGAAAGCTGAACACAGTAAAACTTTTTGGAGCCGGTCTTACGTGTGATGCCACAGACCAATATACCAAGTGGAACTTTAGACACTAGCGTGTTGAGTTTTTTACTTTTACAGCACGCGTGTGGAGAACACGTTTTAGAATCTTAACCACACTTTAAAGATGATTGGATGATCTTTCGCCTAATTAAGTAATAATGTGCTAACATTATTATATTCTGGTTTGAAGGACAATGAAATTAGTGAAATTACTTGGTAAATGTGACTTATTTTTTTTTTATGGGATAGGAGGGCAAACTAGCAGACGGATCGCCTGATGGTAAGCGATTACCGCCGCCCATGGATACCCGCTACACAACGCAACACCAGAGGAGTCACGACAGCGTTGACGACATTTTAAAAGGGGATTGGGCCTCCGGTAACCTCACAGCACTCGGCGAAACACAACGTAAGCGTTGTTTAACGCCGGTTTTCTGTGAGGCCGTGGTATCACTCCGGTCGAGCCGGCCCATTCGTGCCGGATGGCTCTCCCACGTAAATTTAAAACTTAACAACTTTATTGAGGTCCCACGATGATAACGCGTTAGTAATGCTACTGGTGTTGCTGACGTCTATGGGTTGCGGTTGCCGCTTGCCATCAGGTGGTCCGTATGCTTGATTGTCATCTCATTACAACACCCTACTCACGCAGTTTTGCAGCACAATATCCGTTTTTTTTTCACGTACTTAACAGGTAATGAGATTTAGGGATAAGTCTAGATTTGTAGTTACAAGCTAACCAAAGAAACGGTACCACGATTGAAATAAATTATTATCAGACTTTACATCAGAAGTCTATTATAATTCTGTCAAAAACATTGATTGAGGTTCGGCCTAATCTAAAGGTTACTGAAAGTTTCAACAAAATGTCACTAAATAAACGTGACGAAATACGAAAGTTTTCTTTTGAAATCTGTAATTATGTTTTTGGTTACATTATTTCGAAAGCGAAGTCTAGATTGAGAAAGAACTGATTCAATTAAGTATTTTAGCAGACGGTAAAATACTTATTTTTTATCAAGCAGTTTTTAGGCCCAAAATGTAAAGGTTTTTTTAAGGAAACTCTTCAAAAATCATTAATTTCCTTGGAGAATACTACTACTACTACTACTACTAATACTACTACTATAATAAGAAAACACATAATGTATGCATGGAAAGTATTCAATGAATATTTTGTGTATTCTTCTCAAAATTTTTGATCGATAAATCTTACCTTACAAAAGAATTTAGGTTTGATAATTGCTTTTTTAAGCTTACAAGCAATTTTGGTCGCACATTACTAGAATTCCTGTTAACTCCTCGTGCTAAGTTCAATGCTTGTATTACGAGTGGGTTCACGTCGGTAGTGCAATCGGGTTCCGAACCGGCAACCACATTATAAAAAATATTTCAAAATACTACTATCATTTTGAAAAGCTTGAGTAGCTTAAGTAAGTATGATATTCTTGTCAGTTCTCCATCATCTTTCTAGCCCTCTCAAGTATGTAACTATCAACTATGTTGGGGTAGGCTTTCAGTGAAACCAGATGTAGCTGAACATCAGTATTTTACACGAAGCGACTGCCATCACAACTCCGCAACCAATTTTTGGGCTAGGTATACCAATATCCAGCTTTGACCGCGACTTCGTCCGCGAGGAATAGTTAATTTGTTCCATATGAACTTTCATCCCCTATTTCATCCCCTTGGGGGTAGAATTTATCAAAATCCTTTCTTAGCGGATGCCTACGTCATAACATCTACCTGCATGCCAAATTTCAGCCCGATCCCTCCAGTGGTTTGGGCTGTGCGTTGATAGATCACTATGTCAGTCAGTCAGTCACATTTGAGTTTTATATATATTTAGATTTATTTATTTATTTATACAGCATGGAAGACTTACAGCAAATTATGACACCTTACATTCTTGAACATCTGACAGCCAATAACAAATCTTTACGTTTAGAATCAGAATATTAAAAAGAACAGTGAACTTATAATAACTAGTGAATATGAAGATAATCTTTAGACCAAGTACCGCGACAATTATTCTATACTTTGGTATTTGAAAAAATCAAGACTTAGGCACCTCTTAGCCGTAACTATACTAGTCTTAAAAACATCGAAATCGTGCTCTATACACAAGTTGTTGAAATTTCTGCTTGCACGCACAACATAAGAGTTTTTCCTGTAATTCGAGGAAGCAAATGGTACACAAATAGGTGGAATGAAGCGGGTCCTTGATTTTTTTTTTATGGGATAGGAGGGCAAACGAGTAGACGGATCACCTAATGGTAAGCGATTACCGCCGCCCATGGACACCCGCAACACCAAAAGAGGAGTCACAAGTGCGTTGCCGACCTTTAAAAGAGGATTGGGCCTCCGGTAACCTCACTCACTCGGCGAAACACAACGTAAGCGTTGTTTAACGCCGGTTTTCTGTGAGGCCATGGTATCACTCCGGTCGAGCCGGCCCATCGAAGCATGGCTCTCCCACGTGTAATTCATGGTATATTGAAACTATACTCCTTGATGGTATTAGAACACACTTCCTCACTGCCATTCAGATAGACATCTCGTAAGAGCCGAGAAAATATCTGACTTGCTCGGGGGTAGGATCCCTTTGGGTCTGACTAGCTGGAGACCACTCTTACGTCGGAGACTGACAGTCATAAAGCACCATGATGTGTGTTTCGACTTTCGCGCATGAGAGCCAGTTCCCCGTCGGTTACTGCGGGTATGGCAGTCTGCAGTCCTCATGGGCTCTTAAAGTTCGGCAATGCATCAGCAACTCCTCTGATGTTGCAGGTGTTCATGGGCGGCGGTGGCTTGTCTGCTCGTTTGCCGACATAATCAATAAAAAATAAAAATATTCGTTTCTGATGCATAACAATATTATGCTTATTTTTATCACAATATCCGCAAATATCGAAGATCTACCTTTGTTACCAGTTCACGGTCAAGCCAGCGACCCCTTTTCCATCAGATTTGTCACTATTCAAAGCGAAACATATCCTTTTGATATGCGAGATTACCAACCCTTGTATGAGAGGCTCTGACTAAGGCAACCTTCTCCTTACACCATTTATTTTAGAAGTTATTTTAGTGTAGCAAGTGAAATTGAGAGCTGTGGGATTGTAATTCGATCTCAACGTACGGGATTACGATAGTATGATCCTATTTGTATTTTATATTTACTTCCTTTATTTACTATTCCTATTACTTGCGTACACATGGGATATATAAGACTGCCTTATTAGTCTAGTGGTTCAAAGCGCGACTGCTACGCTAGAGGTCCTGGGTTCGATCCCCAGGTCGAGCAAAGTGTTATTGAGTTTTTCCATGAAATTTTCAGTAGCAGCTCGGAGTCCGGATTTGTGCCCGGTTAATGGCAATAGGCTCGCCACCTATTACATGGGACCTAAACATATCAGGCGAACTATGGGTGACATTAGTACGCCTCTAACCCTTCGGGGAGTACAGGCGTGATGGTATGTTATTTTATATAGGATATAAATAACGTGTTGGTGTATCAAGGCTCTGGACTTGTCTTGTACTAGCCAGGTTTACCTTTGTGTGCGAGGCATGGACGATAAGGAACTTCGTAAACAACTCCAGGCCTATGGACGTTTTTTTGTCCCGTGTGCAAAATAATGGATAACTAATGAATATGACGTGTGGGTTAGAATGACGGGTGTATTGTTGCAGAAATGAATGTTATATGAACAGAAATTAATGCTTTCATTTATATAATTATGTTATACATGAAAGCGGACTCCTATTGACTAAGAGCACACGGTGGCCTTTCTTCACACATTATGAGGAGGGGCTCCGGAATTTTCGAAAGGAACTCTACCATGTACTTTCCTGTATGCCTGTGGATCACCTTAGGCATTAGTCAGACTTGGGATTTTAGGAGTCCCGATATTTATATAACCATAGTGTGGAAAATCCGTCTACTCGGAGATGGGGCCAATATTCGTCGCCTAGGACAACGCGTTGGGGCCATTGTCTAGTCTAGCTGTGGACTTCCCAAGTCAGACTTTCGTAGAACAAAGTTCATAGTGGCCGGACGTACGTTAATGTCCTCTACGGGTCAAAAGAGAGGTGTAGAGAGTTGGTCTGTATCATTCTTTCTCCCGTTCTGCGGTCCCTTACGCAAGCATAACATGCTCGCAATATGGAGCAGCGACTTTCCAGGTCCTCTGCCACCTAACCATGGATCGTATTTTCGCTGGATACCCCACTGCCTGCATGACTATATCATGCGAAGCAATATTTACTTGGCTACGTAAAGTATACAATGTCTTAAGATAAACATTTTCAATTCACAAAAAAAAATTAAAACGACGAAACTGAAATGGCTAAATACTTTTGACGACACGATTGGCGTAGAGGTTGAGCGATCGGCTTCTGCGCCACGTGTTGTGGGTTCGATCCCCACATGGAGCAAATATTTGTATGATCTACAGGTAGTTGTTCCGGGTCTTGGCGTTTGTGTATGTGAGAATTTGTGGTTGTAAACGCACCCACGATACAGGAGAAATACTAGTGTGGGGCAACGATTTTTTTTTAAAAAAAAAACAGGTTGGTGGCGACAACGTACTTCTTACGGATTATATTGCGGTAAGTTTATAGATATTATTTATATCGCATTAAATTCATTTCGCATTATGTTCGCGCATATACGTATGTTAGATAGTGCCACAGGCCACGGGTCCAAACCATCATCATTGCAGAATTGACAACCAGTCTAAATAGTACTAAACAGCTGGATACATGCTGCTTCCACTGAATCACTGATCTAAGGAGATACAAATCAAACGTCAATCACTGTTTCTCTGTATACAAATTGACGTTTCATTTGTAACTGTCTTGTTATTAATGCGTTATGTGACAGTGTGACAAGTGATGTGGTTAAATAAAGGTGATGCTACTCTACTGCATACATCAAATGTTGGGCAATGTTTTTCATGCATGGGTACGGATCACATTTGAAAGAAGACAGATATTTTTTTGCAAAATAAAATAATGAATACAATGTTTTATTTTGCAAAATGTAAAGTAAGTCATGTCGGTTGAGAAACAAGGTAACTTGCTTCTCAATAGATGTCGCTAACGTCACCTTTGGACGTAAACTCAGAATGTGAAGGCAAATTTCAATCAGGCGGGTGGGGTTCGCGGCGGCTTAGTGGTCAGAGCGTCTGGTATATCAAACCAGAAGACGCAGGTTCGATCCTGCCCGGGATTGAATTTTTCCTTTACTAAAATAACAATGAATACAAATATAAAAATTAATTACCGTATGTATGAAAGGTCATTTGAGGACGGTTCTACCCATTTGGCTGTTTTTTTTTTGTTGTATTAATAACTGTCAAGATATTTTTTTTAATCAATCTTTTTTTTTAATTTCACGCAACGGAAACTACGCGCGTATTACTACTATAAAATAATTTTAAGATTAATAACTTAGGTACGCCCATAGTTTACAGGTATGATTTAAGTAGCTCATGTACCTTTTGTCTTTAACTAGGTACAAATCCCAACTCCAGCCGCTTTCGAGAATTTCATACAGGCACCCAATAGCACTTTCCTCAACAACAGACCAATGAGGTAATATAATTTCAGTCAAAAAAAATTTCGCTCTATAAAGCGATGCAGAACAACATGCTTCGAATTTCGAACCAAGTTTAGCTTAAATGAGAATTATTAAACAAAATCTTTTGGAGTCCTATGGCAGGTAAGCCTTTATGGCTTGCATGTTTCAACACGATATTTTCCATCAACGTTAACGTAACTTGTTCCTAATCCTCACATGAATTATATGTGCAAACACTATTGTATCGTTTCATTCAAACACTAAATGACATTGAAATAAAACTACTTTTTACTGATTTTATAGCGTTGTATTGATATTATTTGATTCCCGACGTTTCGGATCCTTTACAGCTTCTATAGCAAAGTAGTTTTATTTCAATGACTAAATGACATCCAAATGAAATAAACATAACAGTGTACACAGCTTACGGCCAGCCCCTATTTGTCGATAGATTTCCTTACTAGAGATACTCGTAGGATTTGGACATTACTTGTATGGACCTTATGTCAAAATCCTGTCTCTAGTAAGCAAATCTACTGACAGATTTGATATTGGGACTGGCCGTTATTAAACCAGTTGCATAGCTTGCCTTATACGGGCCCTGTATCAACATTTGTCGAAAGCCCCCGACAAATGTTTCTTGTATGATCAATCGATCAGATTTGTTTTTTTTTTCGGGAAGTTTGGCGTACGGCATAAGAACTAGATAGATAGATAGACAGAATATTCTTTATTACACACCGAAAACGAATGTCAATTACAAGTTATTAATTATAAAATATGGTACTATGGATGGTCTTAGCGCTAAAAGCGATCTCTTAAGTCAACTTAAACTTAAGAGTCAACCTTTGGATGCACTCAATTAGAGTATGAATGAATAAATTAGAGAGATATCATTTTCAGATAATATTTCCTAAATTTATCTTACACATGTTGGGATCCCTGTAGCCCAGGGGATACAGCCGAAGATACGCCCCTGTATTAACGTTTATAAGCAAGGTCGATAATAATAGATGGTTACCGCAAAAAGCTTTAAACTAAACAAATACGTACATTCCCTTTTGAAAATTGGTTGCTAAAATCTTTCCCCACATTCAAAAACAGGAAAACAAGAAATAAAATCGTACTCTACTTCATATTACGCATAGGTAACATTATTACTCTTTCTAATGTCAGACGTCGTCGGTCTGATAAAGATCAAATCAAATTTTGAATGATAATATCCTCAAATCCCGCTCTATAAAGCAACATCAAATAATTCCAACAGTCAAAGGATTCGTCAATTGGATTATGTCTTACGGTAAAGGTAAATACGAAGACAAGTTTAGTGGTTACTGATACTGTATCTGTAAACATCCGATTATTTTCCGAACGAAACTTAATTTCACGAATGAAGGTATTTTTAACGTTGACATAGGACATAATTCATTCTATTAAACATCAAACAGGGATAATGTATGAAAGGAAAGATTTAATTCATAGGATAAAATTAACTATGTATCTTTCGATGGTTTGTAAAAGTAATTTTGACGTTTCTTTGGAACTTTTGATAAAAATGAAATTACTTCTACGAAACCTCTGTCAAATTTGACTTATGTTAATATTAACAAAAGTCCTCCGAGCCTTTTCCCAACTATGTTGAGGTCGGCTTCCAGTCTAACCAGTTGTGGCTGAGTGACAATATTTTACACGAAGCGGCAGTTCATCAGACCTCCGAAACGCAATTTCTGGGGAATACCGATATCCGGAGCGTAGACTGGTTGTCAGGCTATTTTGGGCTTCTGACTATCACTAACAATTATTGTCATAGATGTTTGTATGAAACCGTAACCGACGGCTTTACGTGTTCTCCGAGACACGGAGGGGTCTTAATGTGCTAAGAATGATCACCCATCCACAAGCAGCTAGCGCAGCTTCTGCAAGTTTACTTCCAGATCATTTGACCAGATTACTTAGTTATTACCAGGGCCAGATTTAGGGCAGGGGCATCCGGGGCTACAAACCCTGTGCCTCCACAATAGAGACTTCGAAAAAAATCATTCAAATTTCCTAATTAAATAATAATTAATAACATACGATAGGTTGTTACAAAGAAAAACGAAATCATCAACTCCTCTAAAAAAATTGATCATTTTAATTTAATAGTATATATAATTTAGTAGTAATTAAGAAATATTAATTAATTCGTATAGCTCTCCATATTGCAATGCTTGCAAAAGGCCGCTAAGTTATAAGTTCACTTAAATGTAATGTAACACCTTAATGTACACTTAGTAAGCAATAAATCTTTGAATCTAATTTATAAGGACCAGGGGTCCTCCACTCCTTTGTTGCCCCAAACCTCTTAATCCGGCCCTGGTTATTACCAAGTTCCAAGCAAAAATGAACAAAAGTATAGGTTGAATTTTAAAGATGAATAAATAAATAAAGATGACACTGACAGTAACATCATCGACACACTTATAAATTAATCGATATATTATTGTCGACACATCACTAGTCTAGACAACCGGCAATTAGTAGTTTGTATTCAGAAAGCGCCAAATAGTAAAGGTTTCGAGAAATCTCTGACACCGGTTTATGTAACAGTGAGTCACCGAGTATGTTCGGAATAATAATGGCGGTCGTAAGGAAGGAAAGTACTTTGACCATGTAGCAGGGAAGAAATAATTTTGTAGGCTGTTTTTATAGGACAGTAGGTACTAAACAATCTAAATTATTATCAATTATTCAATTGCAATTAATTTAAATGCTACTAAATTAATTTAATTTCAACCAATTAATATAACATACCATCACGCCTGTATTCCCCGAAAGGTAAGGCAGAGGCATACTAATATACACCCACACAGTTCGCCGGTATGTTTAGGTTCCATGTAATAGGGGGCGAGCCCATTGCCATTAACCGGGCACAAATCCAATCCGAGCTACTACTGAGAATTTAATAGAAAAACCCAATAACACTTTGCTCGACCTAGGGATCGAACCCAGGACCTCTAGCGTAGCAGTCGCTCTTGGGACCACTAGACTAATGAGGCAGTCAATGAACTAACCAAATTAATTTAATTGCAACTAAAATTAATTCGATTTCAATTGATTAACAATTTAATTGCCCGAAACTAGGGGTCGTGGTATCGATCCCCGCACGGAGCAATATGGAATAATATTTCGCAGTATCATTTAGTTTTCCTTCACCATTTAAGCGAGAATGCGGACTAGATTATAAAAAGTAAGAGGTGCATGCGTTGGATTCGAACTCGAGACCTTTGACTTGGCAGTTCAACGGTCATACCACTAGGCCAGGGGTTCCCAAAGTGAAGATGCCGTAAAGCGATCAACTAGCATTGTAACTATCTATATCGACCAGCTAGACTGGTTAAGCGCCGAGACAAAAATAATAAACATAACGTGGTATCACACCGGCTCGACCGTAGTGATACCACGGCCCCACAGAAAACCGGCGTTAAACAACGCTTACGTTGTGTTTCGCCGAGTGAGTGAGGTTACCAGAGGCACTTGTGACTCCTATGGTGTTGCGGGTGTCCATGGGCGGCGGTAATCACTTATCATCAGGCGATCCGCCTGCTGTCCTATCCCACAAAAAAAAATGTGCGCCGCGGACTCAAAAAGTTTCGGAACCCCTGCATTAGGCTATCACAACTTCGAGGACGAGGTAGTATTTTATTACGTAGATTGTAAATTTAAGAATAGCACTAACGAGCCATTGATTTCTAATGTCAGACTGTTAGTAACACACCTGTCTCCTATCACTGTCTAGTCTGTGAAATGGCTACGCAAATGTACACAGAGTAACTCTTCAATTCGTAGAAAATATCAATTACAACACAAGCATATTTAGCTTAGCACGAGGGGTTAACAAGAAAACTAGTAATGTGCGACCCACATTGCTAGTAAGCTTTAAAAAAAATCTGGTAATTTGGACAAGAAGCGTAAAAACCACAGATTTTGGAGCTTAGAACCCGGATGGACGGGGCACGTGCGTGTGCAGCAAGAGGTGACATGAAAACAGTTTCCAGCTCTCTAAACTAGGACACATCCGGGGAAACCCGGACCGATGGCAACCCTAATTAATTTCATTGACTAATGAATGACCACCTATCAATATTGTTACAATTACGCGTCTCTGACTAAATAATTTCTAAGAGACATGGCTAACTATTTATTTTTGTTTAGATCCTCAACCAAGTTTATCGAATTATGAGTCTAATTGAATGCGTAACCAACTTTAATAAGTTTAACTTTGATTTAAGACATTAACTACAGGGTGACATTGAATCGACGTCACAAATTAAAATATAACAAATATATATACCTACCTAGATTATTTTTTGCAAAATTTTGATTATTGAAATTATATAAGTAACGGTTACTTAACTTCCCATTGCAATCTGTCGCATGTTTTCAAAGTCATCCTGTATTGTACCTACCAGTGAAGACTGTACTTGCCTACATATACATACACTCACGTCTTTCTCCCACAGGGGTAATGAAATTAAATGATATTTATTTCTGTAATCTCTAAAAGATACTTTTATATGTCTTTTTTTTAAGTACTAGATGGTGTCGGCTTTTCCTGGCTGACGACCTCTGAGAAGAAACACCGAAACAAACTCAGGGAATCATGGACTCTTTTGAAGTCCAGACATAATAGTATCAGAATATGTGAGTGATACAATGCAGGGCAATGTCTGAAATGGCCTTTTGAAGAAAGATCCATAGCGGCTTTGAATAGAGCAGTCCCATCCGACGGTACGCATGCATCAGACATTGTGTAGCTCAACCATATTATAGGGAGCTCAACAATCCGTCACACGACGATACCAGGCACCAGGTAGGCAGAAACTATAGACCACCACTTGCTACGATTCTTGCATAGGTACTTTTTTTGCTTCCTCCACATTCATACATCTTCTCATACATACTAATATATTTTTTTTAATATTTGTAATTTAAGATTTAGTCTGGCTACCTAAATACCTGTCTAAAAAAATAAACAAACAAATATTTTCTATATATAATATTAGTTTAGATAAGTAACATACGTTAACATATCACGTCTGTATTACCCGAAGGTTTGTGCAGAGGTGTACTGCTGTACAGTTCAACGGTATGATTAGGTCCAATGTAGGTAATAGGGGGCGAGCCTATTGAAAACGATAATAGGACCAAAGATAACTAACTACACTCTTTGAATAAGACAGTTAATGATAATTTAATGTAAAACAAGAACCAATCGGCCGATTACTGAGTGGGCGTTGTAATGACCCCTACATAGAATGGTCGAAATCTATTATTTCTTGTCGACAAAACTCCATTTATATCCCATTCCAAAGTTTTGACAGGTGCTGTATAAATTGAATTGAACTTTCGAATTAATTCTGTTTGTTTCGATTACTTAACATAGGTATCTAACTATGGGTATTATGATTATCTAGCTTTCCCAATTCGGGGTCGGCTTCCACTCCAACCACACGCCGTTAAAGATCAGTACCATTTTATACGAAGTGACTGCCATCAGAGTTCTGCAAATACGATTGTCATGACTAAAAATAGAATAGCCGGACACAAATTCATATAAAGCCGGACATTTTGCCCTGGAAGTCTGACACACTGGTTTTTAAAAGTAAGAAAAAACCATGTAGGTAGTTATGTCCGCGTGAGTCGCGCGCTATCGTTCGGCATCTTTTGGTGGGGCGGGGTTGACTAAAAGCCAGACAGGCCGATAATTTGGCCGGATACGACTGTAAAAAGCCGGACATCTGGCAACAGGGCCGGATTACGAAGTCTGGCCCTGGGGCAACAAAGGAGAGGTCCCTAATTATTTTCCAAATAAAATGATCATTTTTTCTCAGAGTTGATGATTTCGCTGAAATCATAGTAGTTAAATCACTTTTTTTTGTCCTATCGTAAGTTATTAATTATTATTTAATTTACTAGTGTTTACTCAAGAGAATTTGAAAGTTTTTTTTCGAAGTCTCTATTGTGGGAGCCCCTCTTTTGTGGCTTACGGGCTGTAGTCCCCTTAATCCGCCCCTCTCTGGCCACCCTATGTGCAACTCAATTTATGGGCAAAACCAATATCCTGATGATACGGATACGAGTACTAGTTGTCAACTTTAATCGAGACCGACGGCTTTACATGCTCTACGAGGAATGGTCACACATCCACGCACTGACCGCAGCAAGCGTAGCTTAACTTTGCAGTTTGGTTGATCAGCTTAGTTAGATATTAGGTAATAAGTCACGAGCCCCAACTTTTTTCTTTTTGCTCGGCTG
Source organism: Acronicta aceris (assembly GCA_910591435.1). NCBI lineage: Eukaryota > Metazoa > Arthropoda > Insecta > Lepidoptera > Noctuidae > Acronicta > Acronicta aceris. The sequence goes on along the minus strand of OU342771.1, from coordinate 11,503,313 downwards.
CCAAGGGTGATCGCGTGATGTTAAATAGGTAGCGTATAGCTTCAAGAATTGGGCCATCAAATGCATAAAGTTTTTTTTTAAATAGTGCGTTCAAGCACATTAGAATACCTACCATATTCAAGTTTCTTTCAACCAAAACCAAGAATTTAATTGAAACTCATTGTTTAAATAATTACAATCTCAATAAAACTTATAGGTACCTACCATTGTTTAGACCTAACAATGAATTTTACTGTTATAATTATAATAACTTGAACTATATACTTGTTTAGGTTGTTCTAATTGTAAGACAAATGGGTGAATGTTCTTACTAAACGCCTGTGGGGTTAATTAAAACATTCTGGCCATTATGCGCGTTGCTACTAATATTTTATCAGGCACTTGTAACTTTGTTGCGTTGTAATAAAGTCGTAAATAACTAAATAGCACTGTACGAGTATTAGTTTCGTGACTTATATTGTATACATATAAGAGGCTTTCCTTTCGAGTGGTTTAAGGCAAAGGTCAAGAAATTATGTTACCCAATGTCATAAAATATTAGGTTCTTTTGATCTAAACACAATATGGACCTACTAAATCATAACTTTGTAAAACCACACATAAGCTTTCACGTATTAGCATTAGTTAACTGTTCCACAAAGGGTTTAGAAAATTACTAACATTAATCAATAACATCGGGGATGAATAAATAATTACCTACCTAGTAGGTACCTAAGTACCTACCGTAATAACAACAGAGAGAGAGATTTTCAAAAGTTATTTCAACCAAACAGGCCGCGTTTATTAAATTAAAGTATCCAGAAATACCTAAAATAATCTAGAATTTTGTTTTATTTTACATACCCGAAATATACGGTACGAAGGCCTAACAAGACAATTGGAAATGTCTACGGAACAGAAACCATTTCATAATTTATTCAGTGTCAGTGTCACACGTGTGCAATTACATCGACTTTTCTCGCCTTTCTAAGTATTATATTCATGTATCTTATAGATTCTGGAAGAAATTTTCTAAACAGTAGATAATATTATGTTGCGTTGCGTGGTTTAAAAGAAAAACTTCACAATTAGCAATTTTATATTATCTGTACCTAATTGTATGGTCAGCACTGGATTTACACTAAGGACACTCGGGGCCCAGGGCGGCAAATTTTCAGGAGCATCGAAATTTGTTGAAAATTATGAAACTGTGAATGTTTGTTCACGGAACCGAAATTCATCAATTGGTTGAATTAAACACTAAGTCAACAAGACGACTTAAGAAGACCTTTATACAGGTCCCTCTTATCCGGCCACAATGGGCAAGTGCCCAGGGCAGCGCGATCCATGTGGCTCCTTAGTCCTCTTTTAATAAAATATCATAATCCTAAAAATTTAAATGTCGAACCATCCTCTAAATACATCGAAACTTATAATCTACTACTCACGTACGGAGCTGCAGCGGGAACCACGCGGGGCGGCGACTGAGTGGCTCGAGCGGAGCGGACACGGGAGCGGGCCGGAACGACTTCAACACGCGTTTTACTACGCGTGCGCTCAATGCAAACACTGCACCCATTATCCACGCGCCGCCTAGCGCGGCCAAGATTGCCTGGTAATTAATATATTTTCTCCATTATTGAAGAGTGAGTTACTGTCTCTAAAGAAAACTTTTCCAAAAGACTTTCGAGAAATGAAAAAATTCAAACCTTTTTTAATTTCTTTTGTCATTATTTCTCTTGTAACAGGTTGTGTGAGATGCGATTACTCTATTTGTGCTTTATTCATAAGACGGAATTACTATTCTGATATCTGATATCTGATACTAAAAATATTAGAAATTAAAAATTAAAACTACAATTATGTCACGATTTTTATCATTTTGGACCCTTCGCAGCATCCATTATTGTTTGCGAAGTGATATCAATTATTTTCAATTTTATCATTCAAGGCTAAATAACCTATTTGAAAAGTAATAATACTCACGTAAGTTCCAAAAGAAAATTTACTAGTGGTTGGTGAGACAGGATCTGCAAAAAAATAAATGAATTCAATTTACTTTTCTAGTATCAACATCTTTTTAATGGATTATTGTAAGTATGTTTTTAGACTGCCTCATACAGGTATCTTAAGATTGGTTCTTATAAGGCTTTTATACACGGTTTACATGTAGGTATACCTAATTATTGTAATATATATGTTAGCTTGTAAGGTATATTATCTTTGGGTCATAGATGCCTGAAAATAAATTAATCTTAAAAAAATCACCAACACTAAGGCATAACATATTATGTAAATTCACTTTAATTCAAAATTCATACATCCCAAGAAATAGTAAAGTACTTACCGAAAGCGGTAGCATTGCCAGCTGGTCCAAAACACCCTCTATCATCTACCACGTTTACTCTAGCTAACAATTTGACATCGGGTACAACATTCTTTGGTCGCTTTTCTTCCCGCCTCCCGCTCCGCTCAGCACTGCGCTCGCTCACTGGCAAAAGCAGCCAATGGAGAGTGTCGCCTGCAGATACTAGACCGTCGGCGTCTACGCGACGTGTTATGGTGTTTGCGAACCATGGAGCTGGATGCGCGTCTGATACCATCTGCTTTCCAAGACTGTGAAAGAAATCTTTGGTTACCAAATTGGACTAGGGTAGATGAAGACTTGGGGAGGAATGAAAACTCGCGCTTAACCTCAGCAAAAAAGTGGTGAGGCGAAACACCCGTGTGGTTTTAATCGGAAGGTCATCAAAGTCACTCTAGGTGAAGTCTGACACGCCCAGTTGCCTTTCCCGGGCTGCAGAATTCCTTGAGAATTTCCACACGGAAACAGTTAAACTAGACGATGTCATAGTTGAGAGTCATCTAGATTAAGATTCTAAGCCATCCCCGGCTAAGAATACAAATATTTCTGGCCAGACAAAGAAACGTGTAGGTATTCAAAAAATAAACAAAACACAGCACAGAAGTTAGTTATCTAGTAATCCACTTGGCTATTTCGCATACCTAGCACAATCTTTACTAATATATTAACGTAAAGTGAGTATGGATGTTTGTTACTCTTTTACGCCAGAACGGCTGAACGGATCAGGATGAAATTTGGTACACAGATAGATTATAGCCTGAAATAACGCATAGGCTTTTTATCCAGGTCAGACCCAATCCTGAAGTCCACGCAGACAAAGTCGCAGGCAGAAGCTAGTAATATAGGAATATCAAAATGAATGACTACCGATTTCATTCATCTTTTTTTTAGTTTTCGAATACTTTGTTTGTTACTTTGTTCTTATGGAAAGAAAAATTAAGAAAATTGCGCAGAAAATTTTATTGAAAAATTTCAGAAAACTTAACGATTATTTAATCTTCGCTCGTTTTAAGCTTTCGTTTGTCAACAGTGTCGGGGCAACATCTGTCGGTCAGAATAAGTGGTGTATTATTATTTGTTACAGTATGATTGTGTTAAAGGCTTGAGTTGTGTTGTTCTTGATATCAGGGAAAATAAGGGTCAAACTCATTCAAACGAGTCAAAACACTTAGCTAGATATCCATTATTACCCTTATAAAATAAAACCTAAAACATCAAAACAAAAGTAGAACATAATAAATCCGCCTACCCAACATCTGCTGGTTTTCTCACCTAACGTAACCGTTTTACATTAGATTTTAGTCAATTGAGGAAAATAAAGTACCTACCTGTCTTATCGTTATCGACCATCATTACATTTTTCGGGCTTTGAGTATATTCAGAAGGCTTTTTTGTTAGAAATATGACCAACAGTTTAAACGAAGTTCATATTCATATTATATATTCATATTCATATTCTTTATTGACATACCATAATGTACAACGAGGTGGTGTTATATAAATAAGAACCATTATGGACCCTGTAGGGCACAGCAATATTAGAAGAGAGGAGGACTTATTTTCCTAGATACAAGGTACTAGATAGGTATGATTATGTATTTTTTTAATAGTTATTGGCAATTTAATAGCTAAAATGTAAATATTATCAATGTCAAATTTCGTTGTACTAATAGAATTTTTGTTAAAGTCTGTTTGAATGTAAAAAAAAATGGTAATTATTATAAAAAGGTAAATTTGTATTTATTTATAATTGAATGAATGAATGAATGAATGTTTATTTGCATTAAAACATGGTACAAAATGGTCTTTCATAATGTTGAAGTAGCTTTACATGTTTCACCAGGAGCTGGCATGCAAAAATTACAATAGAAAGTAATTACAGAATATCTTTCAGTTCAATAAAATTAGTCATTAAAATATAATTGTTGCAATGTCAAATAATAGATTCATCAATAGTTATATAAAGTAAAAGATTGTCATCAAATTTTAAAATTAACACTAAACTTCTATGAAGAAAATCACAATTATTTGGATGTCAAAATTAACTTTTATACGATTTTGTGTCAAAATAATCCTTTAGGCTATAAAAACTCATAGAGATGAGCCATTTTAGCAATATTTTTTTAAAAATGTTTACCTTGATAAGTGGATTTTTTATGTCAGCTGGTAATCTGTTGAAAATTTTTATAGCCATTGGGTAACAACTTCTAGAATACATTTCAGTTCTAATCGTATCAAAATGTATGAGTTTTTCGGGGTACCTTGTATTAAAATCAGATATTTCACTAAATTTTGTGAACAGTCCCGGGTTTAGTTTTACCAGTACACAGATTTCGTATATGTATATACTTGGCAGGGTCAAAATTTTTAGATCATTAAACAGTGGTCTACAAGACGTCAAAGGAGGTGCTCCGCAGATGGCGCGGATACATTGTTTTTGTGCAATAAATAACTTCATAATGTGAACCGAGTTACCCCAGACTGTTATGCCATATCTTAGGACCGATGCTACATACCCATGGTAGGCCTTCAATGCTACTTTTTGGTTAACCGTCCTACTGAGCCGCCATAGAGCATATACAAATTTATTTACTCTTTTACATGCATTATCAATGTGTGATTCCCAAGACATTCTGTTGTCGAGAATTATCCCCAGAAATGTAATTTTACCTTCTGAAGATATAATGTGATTGTTGTAAGATACTTCAAGCGCTAGTTTTTGTTTGACTCTATTATAAAATGTCATATATTTGGTCTTCTTTAAATTGACTTGAAGTTTGTTCATTTCCAACCAGTGCATTACATCCTCAATTGCGTTATTAATATGGATGTTAAGATTCTGCTTTTGGTGTGATGGTACTATCAGGGAAAGGTCATCTGCATATAGGACGCTTTTGTATCTTACTGAGTTAGGCAGGTCGTTAATGTATATCAGAAATAGTAAGGGCCCTAATATACTGCCCTGAGGTACTCCTATATTATTAGCTTTAAATTGGGATTGATTTTTAATAACTCTATTATTCTTCGAAATATAGGTGGTTTCCACAGCTTGTGTTCTCTCACTAAGATAGCTTTTGATCCAACTGAGAGCAGGGCCTCTTATGCCGTATCTTTCACATTTATTCAAAAGTATTTCATGTGAAACGAAATCAAAAGCCCTCGTCATATCAAAAAAGACTACTGCTGTTGAAATGCCTTTATTTAGATTTGCTGAGACACATTTAATCAAATCAAAATTAACATGTCGGTATTATTTTCATACGAATTATTATTACCTACTAATAAGTCAGTATTCTCATTGCTATTAGTTTAGAATATTTAGATTTATTTTGGTTCTTTTATTTTAATTGGTAGGCAGGACTATTTTTTAATTTTGATTTATATTTCCTTTCTAATTATTTTTATAAACTTATGTTTTTATTTATTATATTCACTTAATATAAGTTATGTTATATACTTATTTAATTTGTGTATCGTTGAGGTAATCGTTGAAAGTATAGTAGGCTTTGGTAATGAGTATTTGCTTTAGATTATTTATAAATTTTATATCACTAATTTCGTCTTTTATTGTGTCTGGTAATTTATTAAATATTTTTATGCACATCACATGAGGGCTATTTGAGTGCATTGTTAGGCGGGAATTAGGTAACATTAGTCTATTCTTATGTCTTAAGGATCGATTAGTATTTTTATCGGCACGTTTTGTAAAAAATGATATATATCTTCTGGCGAATTTGCAAATTTCCAGAATGTATATGCAGGGTAGAGTTAGGATTTTATGTTTAATAAAGAAAGGTTGGCAGCTGTCAGTTTGTTCTATATTTGTGATTATTCGTATTAGTTTTTTCTGTAACATAAAAAGGGTAGGTGCATCTGTACTATTACCCCACATAATGATACCGTAGCTTAGCCACGCACAAGCATAGGCATAATAAGTAGTCAGAGCAGTTTTAAAATCGGTAGTTTTTTTAATTTCTCTAAGGGCGTATGAAAATCTTAATATTTTTGATCGTATATTATTTATGTGAGTTTTCCAAGTAATGTGTGTATCTATTGTTAGTCCTAATAATGTAAAGTCGTTAACGACATCTATTTTGGTACCGTTACTGATAAAATTAACTGTCAACGGGGTTTTTTGGTAGGGGTAAAAGGTCATTATTTTGGTTTTTTTATAGTTGATTTCGAGATTATGGTTATGAGTTCATTAGGGGGCAGATATATTTTCGTGCAATTTGAGTGAATTCGCAAAGACACCCTTAGTAATATAATATAGTTACGTACCTATAAGTTAAATGTATTCATTAGAGTTGTTATAGGTACATGTTAGAAAGAAAGAAAGAAACAATTTATTCAGCGAATAATAATATAATAATAATAATAAAATCTTTATTTTAATTCTTTTACAAAGACTAGCAAATAATATAATTAATTATTAATTCTTTTATATATATAATTATATATATATAATATATATATATATATATATATAATTATAATAAATAAAATATATATATATAATTAATTCTTTTACAAAGAATAGCAAAGACAAGTACATAAATAACTATAAAAGAACATAATATTAAACTTATAACATAATTGCACTATGCCCTTACAATTGCGCCGAAAAGGATCTGGTTCAGCATATGCCAGACAAATTTGCCCGACGCTGGTTTTCAACCAGACCCTTAATGACGCACGGACGAAGTTACAACCATTATCGTACAACCATTAACGTATTATTATTATTATTATTTTGATTTTTGTTTTTATTTTTCTCCCTTCTATGAAGGGTGAGTTAATACCGGCCGTGCGGGCCTGAGCCAAGCTCGGCAGGCTTATGCTGTGAGACCGGTGAATGTAAGTGATGACGACGAAGAGGTAGCGAGAAATTTTCTTGTTATTCTGCAGGTATTCAGAATGGCAGCTTTTTGTAGCAGAAATATTGTGGATGGTGGCATATTTAAGAGGTCGAGGTTCGGTTTGAGCGTTGTGGGAATTACTCCTGTTGTAGATATAACTATGGGAATTATTTTTACTGTATCTACGCGCCACTGAGTTCTGAGTTCAATGGACAAATCTGTGTACTTTGCCATTTTCTCGGCGTGAGTTGTAGTCAAATTATGTGTGTTACAAACTGCTATGTCTATAATGTATACTATTTTATTTAATTTGTCGAGTACTGTTATGTCTGGTCTATTGAAGTGAATAGTTTTATCCGTAACAATTGTTCTGTCCCAATAAATTTTGACGTTATTATTCTCTAACACTGTATTAGGTTGATATTTGTAATAAGGTAGTTTTTCGTTGATGAATTTGTTTCTGTAAGCTAAGTTTTGGTGAACTATGGAGGCTACTTGATTATGTCTGTATTTATAATCCGTTTGAACAATAGCTTTGCAGCCACCGGTGATATGTTGTATGGTCTCTGAACTGCTGTGACAACGTCTACATAGGTCTGTGGGTAAGTTAGGTACGCGGAGAATGTATTTCTGATAGTTTCTTGTATTCATTACCTGATCCTGAATGGCAATCATAAAAGCTTCTGTTTCCGGAAAGAGTTCACCTCGCTGAAGCCATGCGTTCGACGCAACTTTGTCGACATAGGGTTGGCATAAATCAGCTCGGTGTCTCCCGTGAAGAGATTTTTGTGACCACATTTCAATTTTACTTTGAGGAGTTGCTATGATTTCGTTGCGTTGTGTATTTGTATCAGATAAGTTGAGCGGTGTCATCTTATTATCTATTAAATTTATTTGTATAATTGTCAGCTGGTACAGTACGATCAATCAGTAAGTATGCTTGTCTGAAGTTAGCTGATCTGTGGCCAAGTCTAAATGGTCGTCAGTCTCATAGTCAAGGCACTAAGTGACATAAGGACTTACAGAATTTGAAGGCAAAAGTGTCAAAAATCAACAATTCCGAAGTCATTGAATGGCTATTTTTTTATCTCTCTTAAAAGAATAATTTAACCATAAGGACCTGAACGGCCGCGCGGGTGAAATCCCCTAAGTAAGTGTTTTATTTGCATAAAATCGAATTTAGTAAGGACAATAGTGACGAATGTGAATCACGTAATAACCCGACTGACATTACCCGGAGTTTTTATACCTATTAAAATTTACCACAAACCATTGTCGACAACTGCAGTCACGCACAGTAATTTACCCAAACGGTATGCTTACGCGGCTTACGCCATAGAACTTAACGTGGGAGAGCCACGTGCCGGCCCGGCTCGACCTGAGTGATACCATGGCCTCACAGGAAACCGGCATCAAACAACGCTTGTGTTTCGCCGAGAGAGTTAGGTTCCCGGAGGCCTAATCCCCTTTAAAAGACGGGCAACGCAGTTATGACTCCTCTGGTGTTGCGGGTATCCATGGGCGGCGGAAATCGCTTACCATCAGGCGATCCGTCTGCTCGTTTGTTCCCCTATCCCATAAAAAAAAATAGAGATGCCAAATGTAAAAACACTAAGAAATGCAGGAGTAATAATAATAATCCCATATACTTTTGCAGTACAACTCTCAAGGTTTCATTATTACACTTTATAGGATCCTGTGCAAAATTGTATATTATCGAAACGGAAGGAAAAGTTTTATCAAAGAAGGTTCTGACATGAGGAAAAATTCTCTTCGTTCAAATAATGTATAGTAATAAGTAAGTAAGAATGTGGTAAAGGTATAATAATTTTACTTTTCCGAAATCTTGTAAGTAATAATGGGAAATACATTTGAGATACTGTAACTATGGTTTGACATCAAGGATGCGAAGTATCAGCATTAATTTTTCAGAAAAGACGTACTTTCTTAGTATACTTTTTCCATAACAAATCAGATGAGATTACGGAGGTAAGTTTTTTTTATTAGTTAAATCGGGAAACGTGCAGATGAGCTACCTGATAAGTAGTCGTTGCCACTCATGGACGCTGCGTGGCCTTACGGACTAAAGACTACTAGAGTCACTGCAGCCGAGGGGGAACTGGCTATCATGAGCAAAAGTCGAAACGCACACCAAGCTGCTTTACGATAGACTCCGACGTAAGGGTCGCCAGCCAGTCAAACCCTCAAAGGTCCTATCACCGAGCAAGTCGGATATTAATTTCTCGCCTGTTACAAGATGTCTATGCCAATGAAGAATTATATAACTTAACCCGTAGGATTATTATACTTCTCGCTCACTATTATTTTTGTCAGGTAATTCTTGTTAGCCTTTACTAACAGCAGGGTAAAAAAGGCCTCCCTCTTTTTCTCCACAACATGTTTTGACCTCATAAATCGTTTGGAATGCGGACAACATGGACGGCCCACTACCATTTGACTTGGACAATTTTTTTGCTCAAATCGTACAATTTCGGTTGGGAGCACAATTTTGTTTTTTGTACTCTCTATTACGTGGGACGAAATCGAAGAAGAATGACAGCAGGGACACTCAGTCTTATCTATACTTATAATAAATCTGTAGACAGGTCAATTCTGTACATGAAATATATTTCCAAAATAACTATCAGCGGGTGATTAGTGATCGATACTGACGCCAAAAATGGAATCAGTAAAATTTTTGTCTGTCTGTCTGTATGTTCGTTATAGAAACAAAAACCACTCGACGGATTTCAACGAAACTTGGTACAATTGTTCTTCATACTCCTGGGCAGGTTATAGTATACTTTTCATCACGCTACGATCAATAGGAGCAGAGCAGTGAAGGGAAATGTTGGGAAAATGAGTGATTCATGAGAATGGTTTCAAGCTATAAAACATTACGCTACAACCCTTAGGAACGGGGCAACGCAGGTGAAACCGCGGTCGAAGAACTAGGGAACAAAGTAACTATTCCACGCGGACGAAGTCGCTGGCAAAAGCTGGTTAATAATAATTACGTAGGCGGAAACTTATCGAGTAAATATGATTATATTTATATCAATATTGGGATACAAGCTTTTTGGTATCCATATGTTATGTTAAGTACTATTCAAAAACCTTTAAGCGGACTTATGGATTTTCACTAACCTGACGATATAGCTTTGCTTGCTCAGCATAGCGGAAGGTAGTCTCTGTGGGTATGATGGCTTCGGCAGAGTCCAGCTCACGTTGGCGAACAATTCGTCCTGAATGGTGACAGTCTGCGCAGACACCGACGGCACAGGGAGGCGGGGTGAATGTGCGCAAGAGCATACTCCTACCACGCATTCTGTAACAAAAAGAAACCCTGGAATATTTTGTTTAACTAGGACAGTTAATTGTCTTCTAGTTTAGCTTTTTAGTTCAAAGTAGTGTCTTTACTTTTGATTGTATTATTCATTTTTAGGGTTCCATACCTCAAAAGGAAAAACGGAACCCTTAAAGGATCACTTTGTTGTCCGTCCATCCATCTATCTGTCAAGACCCTTTATCTCGGAAACGCGTGGAGGTATCGAGTTGAAATTAAAACCATGTATTCAAATCTACAGTTCCTTGAAGCTGTGAAGCTGAAATAAAACTTTTAAGTTAACGTAAATAAAAGATACGGCCATTTCTGCCGTAATAAACGCGTATTTCGACACTGTCAAGGGAATCAAAATTTAACGGGTTTTTACCGTTGACCTACAACAATTAAATTAGCCAAGTAATACCGTCTTATACTATAGGGGAAAATATAAAAACTATACATTTGTAATTAATTGTAATATGTATCTACAAATTTGTACGGAACTCTCAGTATTTGTCCGTCAACATCCAAAATGATCGAATCCGAAATGCAATTGAGAATTTCATGGAAATACCCAATCACACTTTGCTGGACCTGCGAATCGAACATAGGACCTCTAACGTAGCAGTCATGCTTTTGACCACTAGACTAACGATGCAGTTAGTTATCATTATAGCTATAAGTACTACTATGGAATATTTGAGGATCTGCGCTCCTATTCGAAAAGATATTTATGCTCCGCACAAGCTATCCAAAGACCTTATACGATATGATCAATATGGAAATGTAAAGATAGGTTTTCGAACAAAGTAAGTAGTAGAAACTCCTACAAGTGTAATGAATGAATGATTAAATTCACGTGTTCACTTTCTTCTATATTTAAAATGCTTTAATCCAAAAATTACTGCCTCATTAGTGTATGTGTGGTCCCAAGCGCGACTACTACACTAGAGGTCTTGGATTGGTCGAGCAAAGCGTTATTGGGTTTTTCTATGAAATTCTCAGTAGCAGCTCGCAGTCTGGATTTGTACCCGGTGAATGGCCATAGGCTCGCCCCCTATAACATAGGACCTAAACATACCATAAGTACGCCTGTGCCTAACCCTTCGGGGAATACAGGCGTGATGGTATGTTATCCACAAATTATTGGCTTGTTTCCGCAAACATTACGAACTACGCAAATAACTAAATTCAAACCCACGTATAAAAACACGTGTTCATTGAAACGCTTGTGTTATATGAAAGGTTATGTAAGATTTTCAGAATAATATATTTCCCTAAGGCACAATGTGAATTCCGTCTGCACGTTGCTGACCTTTGAAAGGAGTGTTTTTTATTGGACTTAAATGAAAATAAACTGGATAACTGTGAATCTATCTCACGCACCGAGATTTTAGTACCAACTCGCTACTTACTTTCGCTAAAATAATCAACGTTACCAAATTTCATGAACGATGAAAGCACTGAATACTTTTTGTTTTTAAAAAAAACGTTGCCTCACACTAGGATTTTCTCCTGTATCGTGGGTGTGTTTACAAACACAAATTCTCACATACCCGCAACAACTACCTGTAGATCATACAAATATTTGCTCCGTGTGGAGATCGAACACACAATACGTGGCGCAGAAGCCAATCCCTCAACCGCTACGCAAATCGTGTCGTCAAAATTGCCCTAATAATAGTGATGTCTGATTGAAGAACAAACTTAACTTTGCAGCTGAAAAAATATTCTCCTATACATCGATATACTGTAATAGTAAATTTTCCAACTGCAAACGTAATTGTGATCGCAAAAGATGTAGTTTTTATGGGATAGGAGGGCAAACGAGCAGACGGATCGCGTGATGGTAAGCGATTACCGCCACCCATGGACACCCGCAACACCAGAGGAGTTATAAGTGCGTTGTCGACCTTTTAAAAGGGGATTGGGCCTCCGGTAACCTCACTCACTTGGCGAAACACAACGTAGGCGTTGTTTCACGCCGGTTTTCTGTGAGGCCGTGGTATCACTCCAGTCGAGCCGGCCCATTCGTGCCGAAGCATGGCTCCCCCAAGTAATAAAATCGTTACAAATTTTCGGATGTTTGCCTATACTTGTAAAAGCAAACATCCGATTCAGATCACGGTCAACGGTGATACCAAAATGTCTCACGCATCAAGACTAACATTTTATAGTAATTATCTATTTAAAAGAGGGTGATAGGGTACAATATATCTTTTTTATTTTATTTTATCAATGATCATACAGCAGTATATAAAACATTGTACATCATTGTAGTAACAAATTAACAATAGTATCAAATACACTACTCACAAAATTATCCATGTATTACAAAACTAAATAGCTGACTATTAAAATTGGACAATAGAAATCTTAACATACATATATAAAACTCAAAGGTGACTGACTGACTGACGTTGTGACCTATCAACGCACAGCCCAAACCACTGGAGGGATCGGGCTGAAATTTGGCATGCAGGTAGAATGTTATGACGTAGGCATCCGCTAAGAAAGGATTTTGATAAACTCTACCCCCAAGGGGATAAAAGTTCATATGGAACAAAGTAACTACAACACAATTAGCTTGGCGGTTGAGCGATCGGCTTCTGCGCCACGTGCTGTGGGTTCGATCCCCACACGGAGCAAATATTTGTATGATCTACAGGTAGTTGTTCCGGGTCTGGGCGTTTGTGTATGTGAGAATTTGTGTTTGTAAACGCACCCACGATACAGGAGAAAATCCTAGTGAGGGGCAACGTTTAAAAAAAAAAACTATTCCACGCGGACGAAGTCGCGGGCAAAAGCTAGTGTTACATAATAATCAAGAAACAACTATCTTTAGAAATATATAATGTGACCTATTACACTATCGAATGTGAATGGTGCTATGCATGCAGTTGTGGCTAATCAGTCCGTGTCAAAAAAGGCACGGTTGGCTATTCACAATGGTGTGCTGGTACCTACACTTATGTATGGAAGTGAATGTTGGGTATGGCAGAAGAGACATGAAAGTAGAATGAATACAGTGGAAATGCGTTCCTTGCGAAGTATGTGTGGTGTAACTCGGAATTATAGATTGAGGAACAGTGTAGGTAATAAGACAACGTTGTGGGCTGAAAGACGATGTAGTGACACGTATTGAAAGGAATATGCTGAGATGGTTTGGACATGTTGAAAGAATGAATGAAAGACGATTAACGAAAGGAATTTATAAGGCGAATGTCAGCGGCAGCGTCGGTAGAGGTCGCCCTAGAAGGACATACGCCGATCTTATTGGCGAAATCCTTTAAAAAGGTCAGGTGCGTAGCACTCGCAACCGGCGTGTATGTATGAGAAGATGTATGAATGTGGAAGAAGCAAAAGAAGTATGCAGGATTCGTAGCAAGTGGCAGTCTATTGTTTCTGCCTACCCCTGTGGGAGAAAGGCGTGACTGTATGTATTACACCAACGATGACGTAATAAATTGCTATTGCTAAAAGCTAATCTAGTTCATTAAATTTATAGCGGCAGTCTGTTAATATTAATCATAAATCTATTATTTGCAATGACACACGATCTATTTTTGCATGCTCTACTGAACAATGCACACCTCCGCAAATTCTCATTACATGTACGTCATTGTAGTATTGATCATATTAATGAGAAGCAGCCGATAAGTGAAGTGGCTTTGATCTTTTTAACGTTTTGCCATCTTAAACTGAGTTTCAGGGAGGAGAATGCGTTTCCAAACCCTGAGCCTGCTACAACAAGAATACCGTGCAATCTAATAGTCACAGCTTACCTAGCTTAGGCACCCCACCATTAACCCTAGACGGTCAAGCATGCTGGTCAAGCATTTACGTGCTTGATGTTCTAAGGATCCCTTTATCCTTGTCTGGTACAAAGTGCCTTACGGTGAGGCCTCGCTTTATCTCTTTATTTAATAATGACACTTTATAATGTATACATGGCTTTGTCATTTCGCAAACGTCATGGTCGTGGCGAAGTTACGAATACCATGGGTGTGACTATAGAGTAAAACCAGGCAGGGGGGCCTAATTCATTTTTAAACAAGCTTACTGGCTTATTAGGCCGCCGGCCCCGGGATTGGTGTGTAGAAACCATAAAAGAAGGCAAATGCGGTTTTAGTGGGTACAGACCCCATGTGCTGGCGGCATACGATCCATAAGTATTTTCCACACTTCAAAAAAAAAGCACTATGCGTCAGGTAACCACGCGGATTTCGCACACGCCAAAAAAGGGGCCGTAAACACTTATTGGATATCAGTATATTGCTAAATAGTTCAGTAAATATGTGTTGTTATTGATCCCACACTTATTAGGAGCGTAGACATGTTACCACAGTAAACATAAAAAAAAATGTTTACTGTGTTTATGTTCTGTGTGTACCTTCGTCTCGAGCTCATGAAAATATGGTAATGTTGATCTATCGGTGATTCAACTGTTGTAGTTACTATTTCTGACAACCAAAATATACACGTAGATGGTGAAATAATTTTTCTTACTATTAAGTAGCTGTCAAAAGAAGTCAAAACACATTATACCTACTGTAGATAAAGCTACTCAAATAACGAGTTTTAATGCTTATAAAATGTGGCATACGTTGCAATGCCTCTTTTATCTTTTTTATTTGATGGAATGTTTCATAGCGGCTTTGAATAGCAGGCTGAGTCTGGTTTGACGCTAAAAAAAGGCTCCATTTGGCGTGTTCTTGGAAAATTTGTATTCATGAGCGTTCAGATCAGATACAGTTTATCGGTGAAAAATAAAAAATAATCTGAAAAACAAAACCATTGAAACCTTTAGTATAGAATCGTTCCATAAATTTTAATAGTTTTATTGAAGTAAAACCCATTTACGGATTTTATCGCGTTATATTTACATTATAAAATCCCGATGTTTCGGACCCTTTATACCGTCCATGGTCACGGGCTGACACAGAGATTGTTTTATTTCAATATGTTTAATGGTTTTGTCAATTGTAGGTCCTGAGTTGGGTTCCTAGGCGGGGCAATCTTATTTGGGATTTCCATAATTCTCTTTAGCATTCCGGCAGTGTATATCAGAGTAGTGTTGACTAAAAACCGCACTTTCTTTCCGAAATGTGGGAATTCCCACACATCGCTGCTTAATCTCTTGATGAATGTAGGTATGGAGGAATTTAATGAAGTGCAGAACTCACCATCCAGTTCCACATGTAGATTGGCGGAGGTGTGACCGTCCCAAGGATGCGCGATTAGTCTCACCATGTACGCGCATCCGGGACGGACTGCGCATGTCTCTGCTACGGGATTTGAGAACGCGGGGATCAACCACCATGTCGCCTCCTGTTGAGGATTGAAATTATTATTATTATTATGATCTATACCTACATATAGTAAAATTGTAACAAATAATTCACAACCCATCGAGAAAATCTCTTGGGTTAGGTTAGCGCGTTTAAGCGCGTAATAATTAACTATTATTACGCACATGTCTTCGAAAAGTCAGAGGTGCAAGCTTTGGCAGTCCAAAGGTCCCTCCGCTGCACTTGATGGTATGTTATGTTATATTAAAATGACACATGTAAACTTACCCCAGGAATGTTGTATTCGTAACACATTGGCGTCTGACAGTCTGTAGTGTCCGTCACACTTCTCACCTCCAGGGAATAGTCTCTGGCTACTCCACCTGTGCCAACAAAGGAATTATTTAATTAAAGACATACAGTTTTCCTTGTTACCTTTTCCTCAATAGATATTTTTTTAGCTTCGTCCAATCTTAACAAGTACAAGCGCCGATTGTGAGTAAAAAGTTCGAGTTTTCGAACTGTTGATTAAAACACTAAGGAAAATCGTTTTAAGAAAGAGAGAATTGATTTCGAACCTTTACTATGCACAATACTAAAAGTAAAAAGAATCCATTCGTATATTTTAAGTGTATTTATGGGGGGAGAGGGCCGCAAGGGTCGGCAAAACATCCATCATTCTAGAAACCTCTTAGGCGTCGTCCTAATTGGCTAACGATCGTACGAGTTAAAGATGCGATTTCGTCGCACGACGTGATTAAACAAACACATTTCTTTAGAGTGTCCTAATTGAAGCTTGTAAATCATCGCGCGAGCATAGGAACTGCTTAATAACGATCGTACGATGGGTTTAATCGAGCGATCGTGCAATCGAAGCTACAAATCTCTTTCGAGTGTCCTAATTGGTCGCGTGAGCACAGCAACAACGGGGCGATTTAGGTATTTCGTACATCAAAATAATGAATGAAAAATTCATCGCGCTGATTCCTGGATCTAAGTATAAGAAGTATATCGCGTGATGAACTTCATGCGTTGAACATCGCGCGAACTATTTAGGACACCTGTTGGACTATCGCTATCCAATTACCGTTACCCAATTAGGACGACGCCTTATATAAAACGACAGTGTTGAAGAATTACCAATACCGTTAATTACAATACTATTCAGTAGACAGTTTTAAGTACGATAACATACTTCTATGGACTGTGACTACCAGATTTATATTGATAATTTTATTCACTTATCAATTAGTTGTAAAATGCATTTAAAAATTGGTTATCACTTACATCTTATCCGATGCAATTATTTATTTATTAAACAATTTGATAAATTATGTTTCAGATTTATTATCTTTGGCATTATCTGGTCATTGCAATGTGATTGATTATTTATATAAATGTCATAATGTTATCTAAAATACGGTCAACAGCACATCATGGTATCCAAAACTGTCAAATTTCTTTAATTGATTTTCAATTTAATCTCGAAATAATAGAGTTTATTTTATTCTTTATTCTTGAGAGGCTTACGCTTGACCGCCAGTTCGCGACACTGCGATCTAAGATGGAGCGCGCTCGCCTAGAGGAAACTGATTCACTCGTGATTTAAAGACAACCAGATTATATCTATCGGGGAAGACCCACTCAGAAACAATTCCATTGGGGAAATTTTATAGTTTGTGATAAGTTAATGACTTCTTAACTTTTGACGACACGGTGATCGGCTTCTGCGACACGTGTTATGGGTTCGATCCCCACACGGAGCAAATATTTGTATGATCTACAGGTCTGGGCGTTTGTGTATGTGAGAATTTCGTGTTTGCAAACGCACCCATGATACAGGAGAAAATCTAAGTGTGGTGGGGTAATGTTTAAAAAAAAAGTTCTTGATAACTGTAGTACATTGCATTATGTTGTGAACTTAGAACATTTTAAAAACCGCAGTCACCTTCTGAATATTGCAATAATTTATTTCAATGCCAAACTTCCCGAGATGTACAAAGAGATTTAAAAGGGTTACATAGCGGACATTGGGAACATTTTCATACAAAACCTTTGATCCCGATACGATTTGTTTTATCTCTTTATCAGACTAACATATTACAGAAACAAACAGAGCAATTGATTTCCATTTGAAAAAAAAAATAGATTACAATTGACAATATTTAATTTATTGCATTTCATTTGAAACTAGATCTAAAAACAGGATCCCCGTATTTTTTATTTTCCCGATATTCAATCATTTTCATATTTATTTTCGACTTTGAAGTTATTTCTATTCTAAACAGACGTAAGTGCCAAATCACGTCATTTGTACGGTAAAACAGGTTAAACGGTGCAAGGTGTAATTATTTTGACTCTTGAAAAATTATCTTATGTCAGTTTGGCATCTATCATAATTATTGATAACCTTACATTACCATATTCAATTGTTAATTTACTGTTATTTCGACAAAATTTCAATTTGCTCAGTTGCCGCCGTATAATATGCGATGTCATCACACTTTATTTTTCTCCGAAATGAAGATATATTTTTTTTAATAAAAATTTTTTGAAACTCAGGATAGGAAAATAAAGTTACAGTATTTTAGTAATGGTGGCTTAATAATTTTGAAATGTTGTCAATTTTGTTCGTGATGTTCCGTCTATTGCTAGTCGTAACATATTTTTTTTAAAACGTTGCACCTCACTAGAATTTTCTTCTGTATCATACCCATGATACAGAAGAAAATCCGTTCACAATCACAAATTCTCACATACACAAACGCCCAGACCCATAACAACTACCTGTAGATCATACAAATATTTGCTCCGTGTGGGATCGAACCCACAATACGCGGCGCAAAAGCCGCTCTGCCGCTATGCCATAGTTTATGTATATAGGTAGCCAAGAAAATCAAATGAATTGAGAAACTCGAAATTTTTAAGTCGACTTTGAAATCTAAGGCAGGACTCTGCTCCTGAAGTGTCCCCCAACCCTTGCTCGAGCTTGCCCGTGCCAAGCCAGTAGTTTTAAATTCGTCCCTAAATAATGAAATCCAGATGCAAACATCCTTCTCAATCTCAACTCATCCTTCAACTTTTCTCAACGGCGTGTGAAGTATGCCAACCCGCATTAGACTAGCGTGGTGGACTATAGTTTAATCCCTTTCATTCTGAGAGGAAACCCGTACCCAGCAACAGTAGTGCAGCTTAACAGATATAAATGTTGGTTTTATTTTCAATAAATCTAACTGACTGCCTCATTAGTCTAGTGATCCCAAGCGCGACTGCTACGCTTGAGGTCCTGGGTTCTTTTCCTAGGTGGAGCAAAACGTTACTGAGAATTTCTATGAAATTCTTCTGCTACTGAGAATTTCTATGAAATTCTCAGTAGCAGCTCGGAGCCTGGATTTGTGCCCGGTTAATGGCAATATTCTCGCCCCCTATTACATGAGACCTAAACATACCGGCGAACTGTGAACCGGGGAATACAGACGTGATGGTATGTTATGTTACATTAAATAAAAAAAAAATACTGGGAATGTAGATATAGCGCCTGATGTGTAGCTACATGTACGTATAAAAATTCACACAAAACCAATTTAGATTACATTTGGTTACGTCTGTATGTTATTTGTATAACATAGATTTGTTTTTTTAGGCGTCAGACGAGACTCGGAGCATAATAACGTATATTTATTAGGGCTGCTAATTTGGTTCAGAAATAAATCGATTGCTTTTGTGAGACGGTCGAATTGCTTGCGTGAATGATAATGATGATGTAATGTCTATGATAATGTCAATATAGATTCGCCTCCTATTACATTGGTCCTTAAATATACTAACGAACTGTTATATTTGACATTTGTTTTAAAAAGTAATTGCTAACGATTTACTCTCTCATTGGTCGAAAATGAGGCTGCTGAGGTTGTGGTTCGATTTTCAGGTCGAGTAAATGTTATGGGGATTTTCTATGATAATGTCAATATAGATTCGCCCCCTATTACATTGGACCCAAAATATACTAACGAATTGTTATATTTAAGCACTTGTTTTAAAAAGTAATTGCTAACGATTTACTCTCTCATTGGTCGAAAATGAGGCTGCTGAGTTTGTGATTCGATTCCTAGGTCAAGTAAAATGACGTTATGGGGATTTTCTATGATACCTATTTTACGTGGGAGAGCCATGCTTCGGCACGAATGGGCCGGGTCGACTGGAGTGATACCACGGCCTCACAGAAAACTGGCATTAAACAACGCTTACGTTGTGTTTCGCCGAGTGAGTGAGGTTACCGGAGGCCCAATCCCCTTTTAAAAGGTCGGCAACGCACCTGTGACTCCTCTTTTGGTGTTGCGGGTATCCATGGGCGGCAGTAATCGCTTACCATCAGGCGATCCGGCTGCTCGTTTGCCCTCCTATCCTATAAAAAAAACCTTAAATATACTAACAAACTGTTATATTTAGTATTTGTTTTAAAAAGTAATTGCTAACTATTTACTCTCTCATTGGTCGAAAATGAGGCTGCTGAGTTTGTGGTTCGATTCTCAGGTCGAGTAAATGTTACGGGGATTTTCTATGATAACGTCAATATAGATTCGCCCCTTATTACATTGGACCTAAAATATACTAACGAACTGTTGGAGTACTGAATACAGGTACTTCGCCTATGAAGCTCACTGTACTCATATGTTATGTAACGATTTCCGTACACATCAGCTCTGACTTTAGATTTGTGCTCAGTTAATGGGATAGGCTCGCCCCCCAGTACCGTCTTTACCATAAGGGCACACGGGGCACGGGCCCAGGGCCCTCTCACGGGGGGCCCATAAAGCCAGTATATTTGCTTATACAATAAATTCTATTTTAGATTGATATAGTCCAACAAGTCAAACTTTTTCGATTGTCTGGCAGCACTGAACAGTAATAATAATTGCCAGTAACTACAACCTAGTTTTATCTATATTTCGCTATTATTTAGAAATCTTTTTTGTTGGGATGTCTACTTACTAAGAAATGAGAAAATGGCCACAGCTTTTCCAAAATAAAAATTGTGTCTTCTCCGAAACTTCTGCAAGTTTTCCAGATTCAAGCGGTAAAATAAAAACTAGATAAGTACTTGACAAAAATAACTATATTTTTCCAATAGGGCCCCACATTCTCGTGTGCTCTGGGGCACAGGAATGGGTTAACACGGCCCTGTCGCCCCCTATTATATAGGAACTAAAACATACAAATGAGCTTTTGCGGTACTTCTGTCTGCCTATCTTTTGTGGCTTCAGCTGTTACAGTATATTATGTAACAATTTAACGACATTGGAGTATCTATTTTTGTTTTTAGACAAGAGTTGTATTATTCTTTATTTACTTAGCATATCTTTTCATACAAAACATTATTTTTTTGTCATTAACTATTAAAATTACAATGTCTTAATATAGACAAAAAAACTGTTTTAAATTCGAAGATGAAGAACTTTACTAAATAACTTGTCTATATATTTTATTCTAATTGATTTTTTATCTCGCCAGCCCTAATCATCGTCCGTTGAGCGATGAATGATGTACACAAGAGCCAAGAATGAAGTCTAAACTAGACTTGCTCAGAAATGCATAAGCAACGGATAATTTATATGTTTTGATGATGGATCTGAGTAAACGTTTGAACGTGATACTAGATCTAGGTATTATAAATATACTATGTAGACAAGCAACCCGTGCGCGGCGTCAAATTTTCCGGCGTTTCCAGTGAATTGACAAATTCTCAACCTCATACATATCTCTGCTACATATTTTCACGCCTGTCTCCCATTGGGGCCAGAAACTATAGATTTCCACTTGCTGCAATCCTAGCACACCACTTTCGCTTCATCTATGTTCATTAACGTCCTCATGCATGATCGTCGGTCTAGGGTGCTCTTAATCTGACCTTTTCTGAGAACGTCCACAATTTGGTTGTGGTACGTTCGCTGAGGTCGGCTCTTTCCAACTTTTCTATCTGTACTATAAGTACTAGTTTCTTCATCTTCGTTCACCCATCATCTCTACATGCCCAAACCAGCTTAACATACCTTTCTCAATCTTTATTACTACATCTTCTTTCACACTACACTGCTCCCTTATCACGAAAACCAAACCTTCTGAAAATCACAAAAACAACAAAAAAAATCTCATACAGTTGCGGCAATTGATTTTTATTTTAATATAATTCTAATTAAAAAATGAGGTTTTAATGAGATGGGAAAGAAATGACGTAAGATTTTGCTTTACAATTATCAAAAGCTTAGCTGGACCCGCCGGCGCCCGAACCAATTGTTCTATTAATTCCATACATATATCTGTAAAATATGTAATTGTGGCCTGTGTTGTGGCCACCACACTGTCTAATATTCTGTCGCCAAGCAATAACGTGCTAATATTATTGTGTTTCGGGTTGAAGGGCAATTAATGGAGGTTATGCTGAGAAGATTAGCTGATTGGCTGTACCTGTACTGTGGCCTACCATTGTATTGACAGTCTAGAGTACGTTAGTTATGATAATATATACTCTATAGTCTATACATTACATACTAAAATTATAATTTTGGAACGAAGTTCCTTATCGCGCGTTGTGAAAGGGGGCTAGACGGAAAAAAATCTTACGGAAAGTTGTCACGACACTTTTTGCGACACTTTGCGGCGTGCGCATGTTTCTCTGTCTGTCTCTCTCTCTCTAATAAGATAGTAGTTCCTTTCGATTAATGTGCCATATGCTAGCATACGTTTATATTATGATTATGATTATGATTATGATTATGATTATGATTGGGATTATGATTATGATTATGATTATGATTATGATTATGATTATGATTATGATTATGATTATGATTATGATTATGATTATGATTATGATTATGATTATGATTATGATTATGATTATGATTATGATTATGATTATGATTATGATTATGATTATGATTATGATTATGATTATGATTATGATTATGATTATGATTATGATTATGATTATGATTATGATTATGATTATGATTATGATTATGATTATGATTATATGTATAAATACTCGCTCCGTGCTGATTTTGAACTTGCATCCTATGGCACTGCGCTAATCGAGCCTTCAACTATTTATAAATTTAAACTTCGTTCCATCCGGGTGTCTCTTGACACCTCTCAAGTATTTTTTTTTCTTGTAAAGTGTAATTAATGATTATAAAAATTAAACCGGATCTCGATACCTAACAATACCTTCACATGTTGTAAAGGGTTATCTTAACGCATTGTATATACAATACCTAAATCTAAATAGTATCACGTTTAAATGTTTACTCAGATCCATCATCAAAACATCCAAATTTATCTATTGCTTAATGCATTTCTATCCGAAATATCTCAAAAATCGTTTTTTTAACATCAGATTTCTGAATATTTCTAAACTTTTCAAATCTTTAATTAATTATTAGTAGCATTAGTAATGCGACAAGGAGGATACATGAAGTTAAATCCTTAGATTCAATATGCCTAAACACGTTCTCTGTTATGTATCATAGCAAAATATGCGCAGTTTCATCAGCCTCAACACAATCCATCAAAGACTAGTTATACGATGCGCATACGACTGTTTTGTTCCAGTTTTCAACAACAGTCGTTATCTTACGCTACGAATAGATCTGTTTACCGATTCATTCACGTTTTGGTATCTATGACGCGAAAGTAATCGAATTGATATACGCAATAGTAAACAGCGAATAAAAATAGGTTGAATAACGAATATAAATATAGTACAAAGCGAATTTAAATAGGTAACTATTTACCGTACTATGATGCCTGTATTAATATAAAATATAAAATAATATTCTGTACTAATATTGACTAATGTCCACCCGCAGCTCGCCGGTACATTTAGGTCTCATGTAATAGGGGGCGAACCGGGCACAAATGCAAGTTTCGTGCTGCTTTTAAGAATTTTATAGAAAAAATCAATAAAACAATGTTGGACCTGGGAATCGATCTCAGAATCTCTAGTGTAGGAGTCGCGTCTAGTGTAAGAGTGATTTCAGTCACTAAATATACTACCAAATTTACTTTCTACACTTTTTTGCCGTGGGTTCAATAAGGAATCATTATTTACCCGGATAAGTTTAAAAGAGGTAGGGCATAGTAGAATCGAATAATTTACTCACAATTGGAGCTGCCCGACTGAGGAAGTACCTCCACCTTACAGAAAATCGTAGCCAAATAACATAGCTCCGTGCTATGTTGTGTTCCTAACGGTGAGCAAGGTCGCCAGAGGCGAGGAAGAGTTGTGTTGGCAGTAATGTTTTGTTACCGCCGCTGTCATGCATTGCAGCATGTCCCCCCTATGCTGCCAGCCGAACCGAATGGTAATAATGGTAACCGCTTACCATTAGACGGGCCGTATGCTTGTTTGCTACTTTAGTGGTATAATTTTTTTTTTTAAATTTATGTTTGTAAACACAGGATACAGGATAAAACCCTAAAATTATGTAACGTTTAAAAAAAGAGCACTCTACACCTTTACCTTTTTTTCAACAAGCCAAAGACAGGATAAAATGGCGCAATTGGGGGTGGCCTACGTCCAGCAGTTGACTGCTATAGGCTGATGATGATGATAATGATGATATACCTTTATACTGTATGTCGACTCGTACCGATTAAATCCCGCCAGTCACGGCCATGGGATTTGTGTAGCCAAGACAGCGCTATAATACCTACACATACGTAATTCAGGTGGTAATTATTATCTATCACTTCATTTTGTTGTACATGTACTGTTAGTTATCATTTTTATCTTTATCAGTTCGTCAAAATCCTAATAGATAACAGTATTTCTAAGAATCTCTTTGTAATCAATATATGGAATTTAGTTTTTCATTGTTATATGCCCTTTCAAAGTCATTCGATATAATCAGTATTATTCCATGAACGAAAAATTTTGTACATGTTCATTAAAAAGAATACTTGATAACAAACTGGATTGAAATCTAATCGAGCAACACATAAACGCGTATTATAATAGAAAATCAGTTGGATACGAATGAGGAACGCTTAAACATCGTGTACGCAAAATAAATACTGACAATTCTTTTTATTATTCTAATTATACATTTTATTTTATTTTCTTTTTATTATAATAGAATAACGCATGAATATAAAATGTTATCAGTAAGGAGTTTTAATAATGGGATGAATTTATCAGTACCAGTAAAACTTAGGATAATTGTTTGTATCAAATAAATTTGTCCCCAGCATGCTAGAACAAGATTTGCTTACGCACCGTCCCCAGAATGTTGGATCCGCTACACGCATATTAGAATGCGCGGATATCGAATAAAACCTCCTCTACTCAAGGCTCAAGTAGATGCCAGAAAGCTGGGTATCCTCTCGAAGGTGCGTTGTTAGTTCACGCCGGAACAATTGCTCACATTGTATCAAGCATAAGTTCGGGCGTGCATGGAGTACTGTTCGCACCTTTGGGATGGATCGGCTAAGTACCTCGGCGTTGAAATCCGTCGAGAAACGCGCTAAGAAGCTCATTGGCAACGACTCCCTTGTCCGGACTAAACTCTAAAGTCTGGAAAGTTGCTAGCTTATCGGTTTTTTATCGGATACATTTCGGTGAGTGTGCATCAGATCTCCACGACCTTATTTCCCCTAGCCCTTTCTACTATCGGACGACCAGAAGCACGAAAAAGCGACATCGCTTCATGGTGGACATTCCAAAAACCCATCGAACGAATCGCTTTAAGTCCATTTTTATCATGCGTACTGCTGAAATGTGGAATGCGCTTGCCGAGTGGGTCTTCCCTGACATATATAATCTGTGTGTCTTTAAATCACGAGTGAAGCGGTTAAATCTAGGCAAGCGCGTTATATCGTAGATCGCAAAGCGAACTGGCGGTCAAGCGTCACGAATAAAAAAAAACACAACAACAATAAATTCAAATATTTCGGTTATGCGCGTTCTTCGCACGCACGAACAATGTTATTTGTACAAGTGAAATGGTTGTTTGCGCCTAATACGTCACACTCATACTAGTGTGCATTTTTACGACAGCTTCCGTGCAGACGATAAATCAGTGTTTGATGTTTCGTCGTGTGAGCACTAACATCAAATAAAACAGTCCCTGTATGTTTGTGGGCTTAGTTCTTTTACTAGGCAACGGATTTTGATACGGTTTTCACTATCGTTTCGGTAGTTGCTTCAGGAAGGATTCATGTAAATGTCGCTTCATAGTTACATCACTGGAGATACTTATATGGACTGTCTATTACTAAGCATTAGGTATATTATTAATTAATGGTTACCCTGTATTTGATCGAAAAGGTTTAGTTGAACTTGGCTATTGAATAAGGACGCCTCAGATATTCGGACACTAATGCAATCATTTTCCATTAGCATTCCATCATTTTAGTTTAGCATTAGCGTAGAAATAATATCAAAAAAGTACATATTCTTCTCAGCGTTAATGAGTATTTTTAGCACATAGTCAATACTGAGGTTAATACCACAAACTCGTGACACCTAATCTTATGTCAGTTATGATGATCCAAATTCTTCCAAAATCACATTAATATCGATCCATTCGTTTAGTAGATGACACAAATAGACAGAGCGACAAGTGATTATTCATCCCTCTTTTCGCACCAGGGATTAAAAAAGCAAAATTAAAATGGCCTCACCCATTGAAGGTACCCAGGACACGTTGAACATGAGCTCATGGTCTGAGTCCTTGAGCGGCAGAGGGAAGACCTCCAGCTTGCGAGGTAGACCTGCATGCTGCACTGGATACTGCCGGTCTGGAGGCTTTGGGTCATCTGCCTGCAACAAACATTATCGTAAGCTTTATAACTGTATTTTTGCAATAATAAAATCATTTATGGGTATCGTTGTAGCGTATATGTTTATTAACTGTGAATTCAAGGATTCCAGGTATTCCCCACGACCGTGACAGGCTCCGTCCAACTTTGCAGGAATCCTTCAAAAAGCGTGGAGTCTATGACCTATATAACAAAACAAAATATCGAAGATCACGTCGAGGTCTGTCGTTTCTGAATTATGCCAGTAAGGCGATAGAACCGGTAATAAAAGCGATTGAGCAGTTTTTTGGATTTTCTATAAAATTCTCAGTAGCAGCTCCGAGTTCAGATGTGTGGCCGATTGCAAATATATTATTATAAAAAGAGTTCAGTACATTTTACTATATCGATCTTAAAATTAAATAGAGCACAGAGCCAGCGGCGGTAGCCTAATGGCTAGGGCGTAGGACTTGTGATCATGTGGTTACCGGTTCGAAACCCAACCATTGCATTACCGACCTTTGAACACTCGTAACACAAGTATTTAGCTTAGCATAGGGGTTAACAAGAATACTAGTAATGTGCGACCCACTATGCTAGTAAGCTTTATTAAAAAAAATCATTAAATGAGTTAAAAAGAAAGTGGTTAAATTTCTGCGTAATACCTACTAATATTCGGAGGATATAAACTCGCCCCCTGTGGGACGTAATCATACCGACGAATTGTGGATGTATATCAGTATTTTTGGGGGTATTCAGGCGTATATATAAATGCGTTCCTTGCGAACTATGTGCGATGTAACTCGGAATAATAGATTGAGAAATTGATAAGGCAACGTTGCAGCTTAAAAGATGATGTAGTGATACGAATTGAGAAAAATATGTTGAAATGGTTTAGGCATGTCGAGAGAATGGATGCAAGGCGATTAACGAAAGGGATTATAAAGCGAATGTCAGTGGAGCCGCTGAGAGAAGACACCCTAGAAAGATATACACCGACCTTTTCGGTGAGATCCTGAAAAAGGTCAGGGCGTAGTAGTCGCAACCGGCGCGTGGATAGAGCAAAAGAGGTATGCAGGAATCGTAGCAAATGGCGTTTTGTTGTTACTGCCTACGAAAAAGACGTGAGTATAATGTATGTATGTTTTCAGGCGTGATGGTATTTGGATTCGATGTGCCCAGCAGGTCAGAGCTCTCACTACCACGCTACCACAGCACATTTACGGTAATTAATGGTAATTTTAATATTTATGCACATCATTATCAGGAGCTTGTGATGTCAAACGAAGGTTTTATAACAATGTTATAATCTAGGCGCCTCGATTTAGAAGTGCGTAGACCAACAGTAGTAATAGCAAAGTCAAATATTATCTTGAATTATTTAATATTATATTAAGTTTATTTATCGTAGCACTTAACAGTACGTTGTGGTATCTCTCACACATCCTCGGTCGTATTGAAGAGAAGGTAATATGGCGGGGCTGAATTCAACGATAATTAAAATAAATTATATGAGTCGGTTAGACGACGCGGGAGGCCCAGACGGAGATGGCGGGATGAACAGGACTCCTATTTTAGTAATTGGGCCGAAAAAGCACTAAACCCTGAGGAGTGGAAGGAGGGTAGAGAGGCCTTTGCCCTGCAGTGGGATAAACAGGGCTGATAATAATATTATTATGAGTCTGTTAATGGTCCGGCGGAGCCTGAATTGCCTACAAAAACAACACCAAAATAAATCATATAAATAGTAGAGTAGTAACCTAGATTAACGGTATCGGAATCCGAGTAATCACACGATTTGGTTAAATTGTGTTTGAATTACGATTTATTTTGGTATTACGTTCGACCCTAAAGGCAAAACTGACTGAAAACTTCAAACTTATTGAAGTAGAAAACGAGTGACGTATTTACCTCAAGATTTGTATTGTTCAGAGGTCTCTACATGGTCTAATAAGACTCTGATTCTGAATGAAAAGAGTTAGGTAATATGGAAATATGATATTTTTGGATCTTTCAAAATATGTAGAACAAAGTACCTAACTGCCTCATTAGCCTCGAGGTTCTTAGTGCGACTGCTACGTTTGAAGTTCTGGGCTTAATTCCCGGGTCGAGCAAAGAATTATTGGGTTTTCTTATAAAATTCTTGCTCGAAGTTCTGAATTTGTGTCCAGGTAATGGGCAATAGGCTCGCCCCCTATTACATGGGACCTAAACATACCGCCGAACTGTGGAGGTACATAAGTACGTCTCTACCTAACAATTCGGGGAATACATGCGTGATGATGATGATGATGTAGCACAAACGCTTTGCTATATTGACTAGCAGGACATGTACCAATGCAAAAGAGTTATCAGTATCATTATTAGCCCATTGTATAGGTATCGTCCTACTGCTGGTACACTGCTGGCTATAGCCTTAATCCTCTTTGAATGAAAGGGATTAAGCTATAGTCCACATCGCTAGCCTAAGTACTGCAGATTGTCAAAGGGTTTTGCTCATTAAAATTCCATCCAAATACTATATAGTTAATTTAAGTTAATCAACGTTTCGGATGTAATTAAGTGTCGTGTTTTGTTAATAACAAACTGAGCATTTTGTCCTACTTGTGAAGCATAAATTCATTCTTATAGGTACCTACAATTAATATTCTCAAAGGGTGTACGTTTGGGTTTACGGGACGAGTATACGTTTGGTTACGTTTATGGGGCCAATAATATGTTATGGTGACGTGGGGACGATGGGCTTACCATTAAGGGTCCCGCGGAGCTTGAATTTCCCACAAAAACATAATACCGAAATCAATTGTAATCCAGACAATATTTTATCAAATTATGTTATTATTCGGATTTGGATACCGTTAATCTATGTGTCTACGATACTATTTCGTAAAGAACTATTTCACTGGAAATAAAAGTTAAAAAAATCGTACCAAACATGGTAAAGTTAACAAAAATTACATTCGCTTACATTTATTTCCAGTGAAGTATTTTGGATAAAATGATAACGTAGGAAACTAGCTTAATGTATCGGAATCCGAATAATAACAGAATTAGATTAAATTGTGTTTGAATTACCATTTATTTCGGTATTATGTTTGTAAGAGAAATTTGGTCCGCCGGACTCTTAATGAGGCACGAATTCTAACCCTACTATTGCTACTGCTTGGTCTAACTGCGCTAGAGTCTAGCGTTAGCTAGCGTTTATCCCCCAGTTTATCTCCCAGGGTTAACCCTGGGAGATGCCGTTGCCTAGCCTTAGGTATATATTTCTATATCGGTAATACAACTAAGTAAAATGTAAATATTTATATATACATAAATACTGATACTAATTGATAATACTGGGTCTTCCCTGATAGATATACATAATCTGGGTGTCTTTAAATCACGAGTGAATCGGTTTCTTCTAGGCAAGCGTGCTCCGTCGTAGATCGTAGTATCGCTTAACATGAGGCAGACTGCCGGTCAAGAGTAAGCCTATCACGAATAAAAAAAAAACCTACATTGATGGGAAATAAATTACTCTGGCTCTGACATTTCTACTATAAATGTTCTGTAATATTTTTTAATATTCTCTATATCTATACTAATATTATAAAGAGGAAAGATTTGTATGTTTGTAACGAATTGGCTCAAAAAGACCTGGACCGATTTCAGAAATTCTTTTGCCGTTAGTAAGCTACATTATCACTGAGTAACATAGGCTATATATAATATCACGCTACGCCTCTTAGGAACGGAGCAGAGCGGGTGAAACCGCGAGCGGGTCGCTAGTACTATATATACTTATATTTAGGTATATGGACAATATCCAAATGTGCACCACCGGTTAATATAATTCTTATTATATAAAAGCGATTCCATACGTAAACATGACCTACCCGTTTCTACGCATGGAATACCCACCACAAAATCTACAAAAAAACGCACAATTTGTATGAACGTATTTTTTATAGAGACTAAATTCGCGTAGCTACCTACTGTGTAATTTCTATTCTCACCTACAAAACACGAAGAAAGAAACACGGAACTGAAAAATCTCACTAAAATGTAAACAAAAGCTACTTACATACTACATGCCTACGTGTAGATTGCCTAAAAGTGTGTGTTTCTGGTGCTTCCCACGTAAAAACAAGACGAAACATGGTAGTTTTGACCTTGCCCGTGATTTATACGAGAGTTGCACACGAGCCGTAAGATCGATAAATGCAGAAAACGTTTTATTTGTCAGTTCACTTTGTGTACTATTTTCAACGCAAAGCGCCAACTATTGTTTCCAAGCCTTTGATCATGACAATACTTCAAGCCAAACACTTACATTCAAAAGTCACCGCTATTGTAACGGAATACGGGTGGTCTGAAGATGTGGACCTATTCGCGGTGTTATTATCCCATAAAAACATGTAAAAGGCACTAAGGCTTTCGGTAGAAGATATCAGACAAAAGAATCAAAGATTTTCCCTAACACTGAAGCGACTTGAATGTTTTTTTAATTAGGTTTTACTTTAATATTTTTTTTGATATGTGACAGGCTTACGCTTGACCGCCAGTTCATCTTTTTTTTTCTAGCACGGAAAATCCTCATGGATCGTTCGATGCCTGGGAGGTGGCAGGGTATGTCGGACTCGTACCGACTAAAAACCGTACTTTGCTTCTCTTGCCCTATAGTCAAGGCCATGGAATTCGTGACATTCACCACAACCCTGACAGGCTATGGTCCAGCCAAAGCTGTTCCAGTTCGCCTGATGTTAAGCGATACTGCGATCTACGATGGAGCGCGCTTGCCTAGAAGAAACCGATAACCAATAAATAACCAATTCTCCAAACTAATTGATGACTCTTTAGCCAGATACTTAGGTAGATATTAATGCCATGAATGGCCAGAATGCAACATTGTAGGTATTTGACAAATTTAATATTTGGCTAAACAGTCATCAAAACATGCTACATTATTACCTAAGATGTCTTTGACACAAACTACACCCCTATTACAAGGCACCCAAATCCAGCGAAGTAATTGTGGATGTACATTAGTAGGTAGAACACTACCTGTGTTGGTCCATATGTTATACAAACTAGGAAAGTATACAATCTCTCCTCGTCTCCTCAAAGATATCAGTAAATAAGCCGTTTCTCTGGAAATCATTGCGATAAAATAGTTACCTAGCAATCTAAATATTACATCATTGATATAAAGATTTGGTTTCTAAGCGCAGTAGGTGTGGTACAATAAGATAAACAGAACTATTTTCGAGATCATGGTTTTGGAAGATAAATTCAAGAAATAACTTATTTATATCAAGTCTGCTTTCTCGTCGAAATTGTGCAGCGTTCAAAAAACTTCGGTCTTTTTAAGAGGATTATGTGCTGATGGTGGCTACAGGGCTAGTTTAAACACACACTATCACGTGTGTATTCCCCGAAGAGTTAGGGAGAGGTATGTTTAGGTCACATGTAATAGGAGGCGAGCCTATCGCCATTAACCGGGCACAAATCAAAAACTCCATCATTTTTAGGTTGTGAGAAAGAGATGCCGCTCTACATATTAAATGGCGTCATCTCTTTCTTACAACCTAAAAATGATGGCGTTAACACGTTATAATACGGCCCCTGTAAATTTCATAGAAATACCAAAAACATTTTGCTTGACCTGGCAATTGAACCCAGAACCTGTAGCGTAGCACCAGACTGATGAGGCAGACAGAATCCCACCCTACCCGGTTTAATCCTCAGAGACCGGTCGACTGACATAGGTTTCCCCTCATAAACAAAGAAAAGGTGAGTAGTGATGGGTTCTATAGGCTGCGGTTGCTGCTTAGAGATAGAGATAAGAAAGTTAGAGATTATACTCATAGAAAAGATATACCCTCAACAATACAGCCAAAACTCAATATAGTGCAACATAGTTCAAAAGTAAAATCAGTTTCATTATACAGGGTGTTTGGTAGAACGTTGAACATACGAAAATGGTGGTTAGTTGGAGTCATCTGCTACCCACATGGCCCAAATTATTTGACCTTGGCCGCACCGCTCAATTTCACAGAAAATTACGTTTTTTTTAACTTTATATTCGCGAATTTGATGTTTTTTTTATGGGATAGGAGGGCAAACGAGCAGACGGATCGCCTGATGGTAAGCGATTCCCGCCGCCCAAGGACACCCACAACACCAGAGGAGTCACGAGTGCGTTGCCGACCTTTTAAAAGGGGATTAGGCCTCTCTCACTCGTCGAAACACAACGTAAGCGTTGTTTAACGCCGGTTTTCTGTGATGTCATTGAATTTGTGTAGTTTACGATTATTATTAATTTTATTATTGTTTAAATTGTAACACATATTTTCAACACAATGTATATTGTTAATAAATAAACTACTTAGGACTTATGACTACTACGGTAAGCAGCAATGCAGCGGCAGCAGGGTCATATCAATATGGGTCGCCTGATGGTAAGCAGCTCTCCATCAGGCGGTCCATATAGACCGCATTTTTTTATTTATTTACACTTTATGTACAAAAATGTGTACAAAGGCGGTCTTAATACCTTAGGCAATTTCTACCAGACGACCTTTGGGTGGTGCAGAGACGAACATGGTAGATGCACTAAAGAAGAAGTAGTAACATGTATGAGGCGAACTTTCCCAAACTATAAACTATAACTATAAACTTACATAATATACAATATATATATATATATATATATATATATATATATATATATATATATATATATATATATATATATATATATATATATATAACATAAAATACGATACATATATACAATACATATTAAGTATAAAAGGAAAAAGATTTTTGATATTTGTGATCTTTATTCCAAAAAAGTATTAGCTGGTGGTCATGTCTGAACATTTTCATAGCTTTGAGGTTGACAACACCAAAAAAATCAAACGCACATGCTTGTTTGTCTTCAGTACACTAATAAAAAACCCATATAAATTAAGCAAGCGGCGGTAGCCTAATGGCTAGGGCGTCGGACTTGCGATCATGTGGTTGCCGGTTCGAACCCCACCCATTGCACTACCGACGTGAACCCACTCGTAACACAAGCATTTAGCTTAGCACGAGGGGTTAACAAGAATACTAGTAGGATGTGCGACACACATTGCTAGTAAGCTTTTAAAAAAAATATAAATAGCCTTATAATTTTTATACCTAAATATAGCATTTTCATAGATTTGAGCTTGTGTTATTTGTTTGAGCAACAAAGCAATGTAAAGAGAACGGAAATTGCTAATACTAACATACCTATACATTAAAAGAGATATAATTCATATATTATTGGTGAATAATGCACTACAATATGACAGGAAATTATTTTCTTTCATATCACTTACTACAGGCAACTCAATGTTATTTTCCAGTTTATTTTTCAGTCTAGTCTAGCTGAAATGTTTTCAAATCATGTCTAGATAGTCGGAGAAAATTTTGATTTAAAAGCTATCGTTTGTATAACGCAACGTCAGTGCCTCAAAACGAAATTCATTTCAACAAAATATCATTAGTTTATATTTTATTGCAATCGCTCGGTTTTACCCGCACTGCTTCGTTCCTAAGAAGCGTAGCGTGATTTTTTTTTATTCCTGATAGGCTTACGGTTAATATATAGCCTATAACCTTCCTCGATAAATAGACTATCCAAAACAAAAAGATTTTTTATAATCGGTTCAGTAGATCCAGAGATTACCCCCTACAACTTCACGAACGTTACCTCTTTATAATATTAGTATAGAAGTATAGATAAGCCGTTGCCCATGGTTTCGCTTACGTCCAAAAAGGATTTACTTCAAATTTTAAGTTAACCTTCAACAATACATCTTCAATCATTCATCAATTTCATCATCTACATTCATCAATTTTTTACGTGGGAGAGCCATGCTTCGGCACGAATGGGTCGGCTCGACAGGAGTGATACCACGGCCTCACAGAAAATCGGCGTTAAACAACGCTTACGTTGTGTTTCGCCGAGTGAGTGAGTTTACCGGAGGCTCAATCCCCTTTTAAACGCAACGCAGTTGTGACTCCTATGGTGTTGCGGGTGTTCATGGGCGGCGGTAATCACTTACCATCAGGCGATCCATCTGCTCGTTTTCCCTCCTATCCCATAAAAAAAAACATCGGTGAAAACTGCATTCAATTTTACACAGTATTTTTTGCGTGATGTGTATCCAAACATACAGGCAGTCTGTATGTTTGTACACACATCACGCAGCAGCACGTGACAGCAGTTTTTGCGTGAAAGAGTAACAAACATCCATACATCTAAACATTTACACATCCTCACAACATTAAGTTTATAATATTATTGATTTCCATTTTGACGTTTCTCTTCAACGCCATCTATCATTGATACTATAGTGTATTGTACTTGTACTGGTACTCAGAGGAAGGAGAGGAGTACCTTTAGTAATTTAATAGAAGTGGCGTGTTTGATTTTACAAGCACCACCAAGTTTGTGCAACCATCCTGGCTTATTTCCCACTGACGTTATGGTCAGCTTGCATCGTCGGCTTAAGAGTCCGGCGGACCAAATTTCTCTTACAAACGTAATACCGAAATAAATCGTAATTCAAACACAATTTAATTAAATTGTGTTTTTATTCGGATTCCGATACCGTTAATCTAGGTTCCTACGTTACCATTTTGTCCAAAATACTTCACTGGAAATAAATATAAGCTAATGCAATTTTTGATAAAATTACCAAGTTTGGAACATTTTTCAAATCTTTTATTTCCAGTGAAGTAGTAGTAGACGAAATAGTATCTACAGTAGGAAGATCTAGATTGACGGTGTCCAAATCCAAATCCGAATAATAACATAATTTGATAGAATATTGTCCGGATTACGATTTATTTTGATATTACGTTTTTGTGGGCAATTCAAGGTCCGCCGGACCCTGAATCAGGTTTGGCTGAACATCAGAATTTTACATGAAGCGTCTGCCATCAAAACTGCAACCCGTTTTCTAGGCAATACCGATATCCTGAGGTTAAAATGATAGTCAGGCTTTTAGGGCTACTGAATAATTATCATTAACGATTGTCAAAATTGCCTAATTATTCTAGAGGTGGTGGAAAGGTCCTGGGTCGAGCAATGTGTTATTGGGCTTTTGTATAAAATTCTCAGTAGCAGTTTGGAGTTTGGATTTGAATAGGCCTGCCCCAGTACATACATACATACCAGTAATTAGTACACCTCTACCTAATCCTTTGAAGAATACAGGTGTTTCGGCTTAATGTGCGCTATTAGGTACTAAGGCTCTCGATGTGTTAAGAATGATCACTTGATCAACCATCCAAATACTAACTTGGACTAGAGCAGCTTTGCAGATCGATTGATCGAAGTGTTTACCTACAAGCCTTGAACCACGAGAGACCTCTTGTACTCTTTGCCTTACATTAAAAATATACTTAATGTGTTATAAATTAATATGTATATATATACATAACACATTAGTATATACTAATGTGTTATTAGTTATTAGTTACTAATGTGTTAATAATACATTAGTATATACTAATGTGTTATTCCAGACTATAATCTACCTCTGTGCCAAATTTCATCCAGATCCGTTCAGCCGTTCTGGCGTGAAAGAGTAACAAACAAACATCCATACTCACAAACTTTCACGTTTATTCATAGTCGTTTATTTCCACAAAACGGCACGGAGTGTGCTTTGAAGACAATCTTCAAAGGCGTCGGTACACCATGGCTTGTCTACACCTGTAGGCACCACTCGGTGCCACTAGCAAATCTTTGTGCAGCTGGTGTAGATGGTGATGCAAGGGCAACAGCATCTTATAATATTAGTAAGGATGATTATCAATACACGTGTAGTTTTTGACGTAACATTTATTTATAATTTAAAACCGATGCAAATATATACGTCGTGATTATAGATGGGTTTCTGCCCAGGCATTTTGGGCGAAAAAAATAAATGCCCTGGCATAAACCCATCTCTAGTCGTGATTGATACGTGTGATGAAAATAGGCACGCCAACAGTCGGCGCTTAAATATATGGCGTGACTAGAAACATTGCTACTCTATGCCTTTATATAAGTCGTTTATTAATGGATTATGATAGATGAATAAATCTGGGCCTGTTGCTGGCAAGATAAATGATAAATTGTATTTATTTCTGTAAATAGATATTTTTAAAACACTATCTACGAATGAATGAAAACGTGGAAATTTCCATTAAAATTTAAAAAATTGAGGCGGAGAGTACCGACTCTCAGATTCTTAAGTTTTGTGAAAAGAATACTAACTAAACATTAATTTGTGGTCAATGACATTATATAGCTAAATAGAGGTTGACACGTTATCATCCTTCAAACGCGAATATTGTTTTGTGGTCAATGTGTAATTTGTAGTGTGACTTATGCGGTGGACCGACCTAAGGTCGCTATTGACAGCAATAAATTTTAATTTTATTATATGAGCCGTCTTGTGCTGCAATTCTACACAAATTATTACACTAAAGTAAGAAAAGAGCATGGAGTATCTTATCACAAATAAGATATTAAATTCTTAGCTTCCGTAGAATTTATTTTCTTTTCTCCGTTGCAAATAAAATAAAAGAAAGAGTGAGCGCCTTATTAGTATTAGTGAAATCACCCAATACTTTTCATGTCACACGTCATTACTTATGGACAAACTAGGACATAATCAAATGTGTCATTCCTGACAACTGCTTAGTGCTATTTCTTTTCATCTTATGCTGCCTGTATCTATGCTCGCGCAGTAGGTATTATATTATATACTAGCTGACCCGACAGACTTCGTACTTTCATATTTATTCACCTTATAAACCTTCTCTGGACTTCCACAAATAATTCAAGACCAAAATTAGCCAAATCGGTCCACCCGTTGTCGAGTTTTAGCGAGACTCACGAACAGCAATTAATTTTTATATGTATAGATAGATTAAATAAGTTGTTGTTAATGTCAAATAATAATAACGTTAAAAACGAATTAAAATTGTATTGTAATTTGTAAAAATGACGGAAAAAAAGTACTACTTAGTAGTCTAGATCTTGAATAAACGATGTTTATTTTGACTAACGAAAATTCAAGTTACCACCCGATGATGTCATTACCCCACATAGTAAACTAATAAATGTCTGTTATCAGTACCCGCTTTTAATCACTAGTGAGGTAACACGAAACAAGTGATTTGCATGTAATCCCCGATTTTCCGTTTAGTTCCACTCTTATCTGATGGGGTTGTCGGTGTTGCTGTAACTAATAACTGATTACATACCGTGTAGTATTAAATACTTAATTTTACGCATGGTAACATTTTGTAAGCTTTTTTTAAATTTATAGAAATGTAACATTTTGCGAAAAGTCCACGAGTTAATCAATATCATAACATATATACCGTCAGGCCTGTTCCCCGAAGGATTAGGCAGAGGCGTACTAATGTACACCCACATTTTGCCGATATGTTTAGGGCCCATGTAACAGGAGGCGAGCCTATTGCTATTAGCTGGCCATAAATTCCAAACTCCGAGCTGCTACTGAGAATTTCATAGAAAAACCCAATAACACTTTGCTCGATAAGGGAATGGAACCAGGACCTCTAGAATAGCAGTCGCAATTGCGTCCAATTTCATAGAAAAACCCAATAACACTTTGCTCGATAAGGGAATGGAACCAGGACCTCTAGAATAGCATTCGCGATTACGTCCAATTTCATAGAAAAACCCAATAACACTTTGCTCGACCTGGAAATGGACCTCTAGAGTAGCAGTCGCGATTACGTCCACTAGATTAATGACGTGGTCCTTCAAACATTACCTACTGTTACCTATAGTTTTCTTTTCATATTTTATTCCAAAAGTTTATAAGCTGGATATTTTTTGTTTCTTGAATTATGTGACATACTTTTTTTACGTAGGTACCTATGTTGGTTTTAAAAGAAGTATGCAAATATTGTTAATCATTATAAAGTTGTGTGTAACTAAGTAATTCCGTTATTTCGTGATTATAGAAGTGGTGGAATATGGTTTTAGAATTATGCTAAGAGTAGGTTCGTGTCAATAGAGTAAGTCTGGTATTTCGTGACAAATGTACTAGCTTGTCCGTATATTCACCAAATCACCAGTCGGCTAATTCTACACAAAGTATCCATACAATCATTATGTTGCATGTAGGCTTGAAGCTGTCCAGTTATTTTATGCGGCAGGAATCTTCGTGAAGTTTTTTGAAAGCGAGTAAGTAGGTAGATCGGTACCGAATTGCCGGAACAATTTCCTGAGTCCTTGACATTATAATACAAGAGTGACCCCGTAGAAAGGTCGTTTTTTGGTCGCAATAAACATTGCGAGCTGTAAGGATCTATTGTGACAGAGGTTCGCTTCGCTAAACCTGTCTACTGACTGCGTAATGATGACGGTCGAAAAAAAAAACTTAATTTATAAATAATCTAATATCCTTTCTGGGAAAAATGATTTTGACTTACCTACAAGCTCTAAGCAACAAATTGTGGGTTAAAAACTGAGAAAAAATATACCTCTGGCGTACGAGTATCATAAGACTAGATGAATACCATTGTTACTGTCCTAGAAAAAAAAATAGAGTTGCTACACCTAGACAATAGTTTAGTCATAGCCTGAAACACCTGAACCAGAACCTCCCCTGAATAGTAATAAGAATCACTCTAAAAAATGATAGCCAATTAAGAGAAATTTTCTCAGTTGACGTGAATTTGAATAAAACAATTATGATAAAATAATTATATATGTACATATATCAATGAAATCTGATATTAATCAGCTACTATTATTATAATTATGTATATAATAATCTTAATTGCATCCTCCCCTTGCATAACAAACGGGTGCGAAATATGGTCTTTATCTGACCATCATAGAGAAAGATTAGCAATTTGTCAAAGGGCAATGGAAAGAAGCATGCTGGGAATCAGGCTAAGCGATAAAATCAGAAATTCGGAGAGAAGACGCAAAACAAAAGTTACAGATAAAATAGCGCGCATAGACCACTTGAAATGGAGTTGGACAGGACACATGCTAATCTTAGCATGTGTGCAAAAAGAATAAATGGAGCAAAAAAGTAACCCTATGGTATCCAAGAGATGGAAATAGAAGACAGGGGTGCTCAAATACACTATGAAAAGACGACATCAGTCTAACAACCACATTGGAGAGAGCTGGTCCGGCCTATGACAAAAGGCACGCCGAATGGCGGGATATCTTATAAACTCCGTAATTAAAATCGTAACAACTTTTCCTTTAAAAATGTAGGTACCCAATTTTCGGAAATAAAGGCTTTATTATTTATAGCCTATGTGAGTATAACGTCACTTTTATTTTGGTAAAAGTTATTGAAGCGTGTTGAATACATAAAATTTAGTTCAAAGCTGTTTCTTTAGGCATGTTTGTCTATAAATAAATGTATTATAATATTAAATTAAATTATTCCAACATTAATGTTAAACTTTGTGTGGTTACTGGACCGTTAAATAGAAAAAAGTGGTTTAGATACGGCCTGATATTACAAAGAGGACCAAATATAACGACGGACTTTCGACAGCCCTAATTTACATACTCGTCTAAATAATAAAGATACCAATTAACATCACGCTTGTGGAATACAAGCGGGATAAGCAGAGTTGTAACGATATATGCTAACAGTTCGCCGGTATGTTTTAGATCCGATGGCGAGCCTAGATAATACACATTTCTGAGCTGATAGGTACATGATTCAATAACACTTTGTTGTACTTAGAAGTCAAACCCAGAACCTCACGTTCAGCAATCTCACTAGACCAATGAACAATATACTTACCATCACGCCTGTATTATTAATTTCGCGTGATCAGGACAACGATCCGCCTTAAGGAGAAATAGTTGGGCTGGCAGCATAGGAGGCATTCTGCCATTCATGACAGCGGCGGTAACAAAACACTACCGGTCCCCCACACTGCCAACACAACGTTTCCTCGCGGAGCTCTGGCGACCTTGCTCACCGTTAGGACCACAACATAGCACGGAGCTATGTTATTTGGCTACGATTTTCTGCAAGGTTCGCCGGTATGTTTAGATCTATGTAATAGAGCAATAGCCTATTGCCATCAACCAGGCACAAATCCAAACTCAGATCTATTGAGAATTTCATAAAAACCCAATAACACTTACGACTACAAGGTGGAGTAGAATTGATTCTGTTAGATTTTTATCAATATAGATAATGATTTTTTTAGATTATTTTACATTAAGTAATTAATATTCCGATCAGTTCGAATCCAAGGCACGTAGCTCTGATTTTTCGAAGTCATGTGCGCATTAATAATAATTAATAATAACCTATACGATCAATTTGCGTACTAGAAGCAATATTGTTATATCTACACACTAGAAGAATAATGAAGATACGTTAAGATGCTAAAATCCGGTTATCTACATTATATACCTATTAGAAATTAATTATAACTGGTCAAAAACAAAAGTACATTCTTTTATTTTTTTCTTCTGGCTCCGCAACATTCTTTTGGCACAACACTAAATTCTTCATTGTTGAATGACGTCACATTCTTTTTTCAAATTTC
Organism: Acronicta aceris; assembly: GCA_910591435.1. Taxonomy (NCBI): domain Eukaryota; kingdom Metazoa; phylum Arthropoda; class Insecta; order Lepidoptera; family Noctuidae; genus Acronicta; species Acronicta aceris. Next base: position 11,462,102 of record OU342771.1, on the reverse strand, counting down.
CCGCCATCTAACGTTATAAAACGTACGAAAACATTTTTTTAACTTACATAATTCGGCCATGGCCCTAACGGAGGCGGCCTTTCGTGATGCATATCCGAATGATTAGGCACGTTTGGAAATCTTGGAGCGAAATTTGGATTCCATTGATATTGACAGTTTACACAACACAGTAACACAAAAACAAATACACTGAACGCACTTTTGACACACATTTTTTTTTAAATCACAGTAATTTCACATTCTACACTTAAAATTGAGTCAGGCACAAAAATAGGTTCGATTTTTAAAATCAAATAATTAGAACGCCGCGAGGAAAATACGTGCACGTATTTGGAATGGACGAATTGTTTAGTGATTAAGATTAAGTTATTGATATCAATTTTGGTCCAATCTGTCGATAATGCGCCAACTCGAGTATGGCTGACGTTCGATGTTGATAATATACGGATAAGATATATCGGAATGCGTTCGTTTGAACGTAAAATGACATTTATTTCTGCTGTCATTTTATAAAAAAGTTGCTACAGTAACAGACCAAATCTTAAAAATACTGAATAATCTATTCTGTAATCTTGTGATTACAAACCAAAGACATTTTAATGGTTACTACGAACAAAATCATAATCTAAGTAGGTAACTACTAGGTACTCCAAGAAATGCAGGTTTGCTTACGATTAAAATAAAATAAAACTGTAACTGAATGTTTGTAGGTTGTAGGAGATAATTAAGAAAAAAAAATGAGGAATCTAAAGATAAGATCGTAAAGACATTAAAGATAATTAATAACAACCGAATGATACTATTTACTTCCCTAATTTACTTGTGAATAGAAAAAAAAACCTATTTTATTCTATTTAGTTACGAGAAAAGTAACAGATGAAGCGCACGAGATATTAGGGCTCGCAGTACTTAAGTGTTATTATTTTCCTAAATCACGTGCTATAAATTTACTTTATTACACATAGAATTACTTAAACGATGTAATAGTAATGACGACGAACAACTTTTAATATTTGACTGACGACGAAAAACGAAAAAAAAAATTAGCTGTACCATACTAAATTGTATGGAATAACTGTTTTTTTTTTTCATATTTCACGGTCGGTCCCATAGTAAAAGTTGTTCGTATTAATTACTACGTTCGTTTTGCTGCGGGAAAATAACCATCTAAATTTCACGGTGTATATTTTAAGTATTCGCATCAATGATATAATATTATTAGATACGCCATGTTCATAGTAAATTTCATTTAAAATTGAGTTTCGCTACATGTCCATACCTATAATCCTAAACATTTTAGGCTTTCCTAATGAGCGCGCGCATAGATACAGGCAGCCTAAGATGAAAAGAAATAGCACTAAGCAGTTGTCATAAATGACAGACTTGATCGGCCTTATTCCAAAACACAGACTATCTTTAGTACTGGCTTTAGTTCTAGGATTAAAACTGGACTAAATAAAACTCTATTACAAAACACAGTTTAACACCAAAGCATGGACTATCTCTGGTACCAAAGTTAAACCTCTGAGACCCCTAGTTTAAGTATGGACTATCTTTGACATTACTTTATTTTTGAGGTTAGCATATTTAGTATCTTGTGTATTTCTAAGTAAAAATTTTTGTAAATAGATATTAACATTATAGATATGATGCTTTTAGAAGATTTAGATATGTTAGAGACGTGTCGGCGATCTGTAAGACGTCGTAATCGTATAAATCCTTTTTATTTGAGTGACGAAGATTTTCGGTATAAATACAGATTTACGAAGCGATTCGGATTTTCACCCCTTTTTTTCTTTTGTTGTTCCATTTTATTTGTCACTATTATTAATACTGAATTACTGACAATGTACAATGGTGAATAATTATCAAGAACTTAGTTATTTTATAGGACGCAACAACAATAATGACGTTTCAAATAATGCGCGCGAATGAAATTTTAATTTCGTTCCGTTTCACTCAGAGTTGTTGCAAAATATAACAACTTGATTATAAAAAGGTCATCAACAATATAAACTGTGCTTGCTCAGTAAATTGCAATATAAACAAAAAACTATTTATGATATATATTTGTATTAATAAATAATTATTAAAGTATTTCAAATGTTATGATACTATCAATATTTAAAAAAACGGAACGTTGCTTGGATTGAAGCCTGAATGAACGAATGAAAGATTGTAATTTTTTACATTTATTATCTGTGGATTTTATTTAGTCCTACGGTTTAACTGATCCTCGGATAGTCTGGGTTTTGTAATAAGCACTCATATTGGTCCTGGTATTAACATTAGTACCGTAACAATCCAAGATCAGTAAGTCCGGGTTTAAGCCAAGACTTACGCATTTTTTTGTAATAAGACGGTATATGTCCAGTATGTCTGTTTATAGTGACGTGTGACATGAAAAGTATTGGGTCCCTTTCTCTCATACTAATAAGGCATGGCCTGACTCCTTCTTTCATTTAAAATTTTATTTGCAACGAAAAAAATGAAATATATTGTACGGAAGCTAAGAATTTATTATTTTACTTGTGATAAGATACTACATGTTCTTTTCTTACTTTAGTATAATAATTTATGTAGTATCGCAGCACAAGACGGCACATTTATATAAAATTAAAATTTATTGCCGTCAATAGCGCTGTCAAACACACTTCTGCGCCTTAGGTCGGTCAACCGCAGTGACACTACAAATTACACGGATGATAACGTATCTACCTATATTTAACTATATAATGTCATTGATTCGCATCTTGTTAATGTCACCCTGTATATTTGATGTTTACTTTAGTCTAAAGATTCGTAACGGCCAACCCCATTGACTTACTACTTACTTATTGACATAAGTAATGTCAAAATTATTTAATATGTTAAGATATGATTTTGACATTACTTATGTCATAATTCTATCTCTAGTAAGTAAATCTACGTTCGCACACGTGCTCGATCAACACATTTAGTTTATCTACATCAGTGATAGTTACGTTTTAAATTAACTAACCGTATCTATTACACAAACAATAAGTAAAATAATTTACTACTGCTGCAAAAAGTCCGGTAGTTAAATATTTTCCACTTAATATGGTACTTACTGAAATGACTCGACAGTTTTCGATCAGATAACCGACCTTATTGAATTCCACGAGTTTTTTTTTATTAAATTGCCACCTGTGTTGATCAAGTTCTTCCCACTTCAGAGGGAATTCACCTAAATAATGTTTTAGTTTACCATTTACCACTTTACACCACTATACACTGGGTTTAAATTCTCAGCTCGGAGTTTAGGTTTTGTGCCCGGTTAATAGAGGCTCGGCCTCTATTACATGAAACCTAAACATACCGGCGAACTGTGGGGGTACATTAGTACGCCTCTGCCTAACCTTTCGGGGAATACAGGCGTGATGGTATATTATGGTAAAAAAGTGTTTAATTGAAAAAATCTTCTGTTATGGAACAGAAAGAGAAAACGCTTCAAAACATTAGCGAGTATTTATGTGGCAAAGACTTGCATGAAATAATTGTTTTACAAAACCCACTGGAAAATTCGGAAAAAAATAAAATAAATAAAAATTAAAGTAAACAAAAAATTAAGTAAATTTTCAAACTACCTAGCGAGTTTACATAAAATGCTTATATTTATGGGCTAAAAATGGTAACCTGTCATGAAACACAGACCTGGGCCTGTAGACAAGGTGCAATCTGATGTTCAAATAGACAAACGAATAGAAACAAAATTATGGAGATGACATTTTGTGCACCCTCGATTTGTCGAAAGCTTCTGTCATTTGCATATAACTATTGAGAATTCTATTCTATTCGATGAGCGTTCATACCACTTGTCTAAGCCCACTGTGCTTCAAGTCTTGTATTTTATTGTGTCAAAATTGTCTCTCAATGACGTCACAATTTATGATTTTTGACAGTTTTTCCTTCAACAGCTGCCAGTTCTTATGTCATTCTGATACATTGACTACTTAGAATTAAGCCCTAGATGGTACTATACGTATCTACTGTAGCCTACTTGTTTGTACTTACGAGTATGTTATGTAAATGTAAAACAGTAGGTAAACACACTTATGATTCTTGATAGGTACCGTAAAAACTGAAGGGCCAGATAAATATGCAATATCGTGCTCGAAAGTAAACAAATGCTTACAACCAAATTTATGAGTAGATTTATAAAACATGCGTAAACACGGCTATAAATCAAATGATACATAGCCAGTATAAGCTGGTCTAACATTGTATTTGCTTTCGGTACAATTAAAGGTCAACCTGTAGGTACTGAAAATGTAAACCTCGATATGTATAGCCGTTGGTACGGTCAAGAGCACCTCATGGTATTCAAAGCTGTCAAATTTCTTTAATGGATTTTCAATTAAATCTCTAAATAGTAGAGTTTATTATCCATTGGGGAAATTTGACAGCTTGTGGTAACGTGCTGTTGACTGTACTTGCAGTGAAGGGCAAGAGTATCATTCTATAAATACTAATAAACGCTTAAATCGTTTCATACGCGACTAGCGTCCCGCTCGCGGTTTCACCGGCGCTGCTCCGTTCCTAAGAGGCGTAGCGTGATGTTATATAGCTTATAACCTTCCTTGATAAGTGGACTATTCAACACAAAAAGAATTTTCAAAATCGGTTTGGTAGATCCAGAGATTATCCCCTACAACCTCACAAACATTATAATTATTAGACTAGCGTCTGCGGTTTTACCTGCGTTGCTGTGCTCCTATTAGTGGTATCGTGATGTTATATAGCCCGTAATCTTCCTCGATAAATGGACTATCCAACACAAAAAGAATTCTTCAATTCCAACCAGTAGTTCCTGAGATTAGTGCGTTCAAACAAACAAACAAACTCTTCAGCTTTATAATATTAGTATAGATTGTGCACAATAAAAGTAATGCAACTCTTTAGAAGAGCCCTATTTGATTTTAAATTCGCAATCTGAGACCTGTCGACACGGGAGACGCTGCAGTCAGATAAGTTTGTCGCATTGTACTTCAGCCTTTGAGCCCAAAGAATGTCAAGATTAGCTATCGATTGTCAGTGCAGTCAGTACGTACCCGATAAATGATAATATATTTCTGTAAATAAATCTTTGTAAAAACACATTAACAAGTCATGGTGGCGTTGACATTTCCATACTCACGATCTCGAAGAAACGCCGAAGAAAAAATGAAACTGGTGTATTTTAGGCTTACTCGTAATTTACATAGCCGCGAAAGAGAAGGGAATTGAATTTTTAAACTGAAATAGTGCATAATCACGGCGGCAGTTGTGAGAATTATCGAAAATACTAAAGATTTGTCAGGATTTTTTTATCTAATAATGTGCACTTAACAAGAAGGATAAATGTGAGATGATGTCAGAAACCAGTAAGAAGGATAAAGTTCATAATTGTATGAACAAATTCGTTCTAAAAATTCGCTTCCTTTCTCTTCCGCAGCAAAGAAAATTGAGCCTTAAAGACCAGACACCAAAAACTAGGTAGGTTCATTTATCAATGAGCAGTGATAGCCTAGTGATATGACCGTTGAACTGCCAAGTCAAAGGTTTCGATTTCGAACCCAAGGCGCACCTCTGACTTTTCGAAGTCATGTGCGTATTATTAGTTAATTATCACGCGCTTATACGGTGAAGGAAAACATCGTGAGGAAACCAACATGCCTTCCAGATTTTCTCGACGGCGTGTGAAGTCTGCCAACCCGCACTAGCCCAGCGTGGTGGACTATAGCCTAATCCCTCTCATTTTGAGAGGAGACCCGTGCCCAGCAGTGGGACAATATAATGGGTTGGTTATGTAAGTATCAATTATTATGCTTGTCAATCTATAGAACGGCTATTGGAAAAAAGATCCGAGCCATGCACCAGCTATAGACAGCATTAAGTTTTTTATGATGACCAGAAAACGCATTTTTGCTAGTGGTCGCCAGCAAGTTTCCCTGACCGTGGCCATGATTTTTCGCTTCAAGCACGTATAATAAAAATTACGATACTAACAAAAGATAGGAACATATTTAACTGATGTTGTTTAGTCTCACGAGAAACGTGAGTTTAGATAATCTGCAGATTGTGAGTGTTATGGTGAAAAATGGTTGTGGTAAAGGTGATATTACACTGTAGCATGTGTTCCGGTGAGGAAAAGAAATAAAAAAAGAGGATAAATATAATGACCACCAAATTTAGTAAATTGATCACCAAAATGCTTACCAAAATGGATAAATGTTCACCAAAATTAGGTTTAGGTTAGGGTAGAACTTATTTTGGTGATCATTTACTATTTTTGGCAATATAAAGTGATTTTTTGCCATAACATTTTACTAGATCTGGTGGTTAGTTAAACATAAGCCATAAAAAAACACTAACCTAGCCTAGGTAATATTCAGAGGGTCGAGATCTTGATAACGTCAATAAAAGCACCGACTGTAATAAGTATCGACGGTCTAGATGAAGCCTTTTTTCAGGAGAGCGATTTCTAATCAAAATATTTACTTTTATAGGTATATATATACTAGCGAACCGCCCGTGGTTTCACCCGCGTTGCCCCATTCCTAAGAGTCGTAGCGTAATGTTAAATAGCTTGAAACCATCCACTGGAATCATTCTATCTATTAAAAAAACCGCATGAAAATACGTTGCGTAGTTTTAAAGATCTAAGCATACATAGGGACAGACAGACAGCGGAAAGCGACTGTTTTATACTATGTAGTGATAACTATATAGCTCCGCGAACTTCTTTTCGCCTTAATATGATTTTTTATGGTACTGGTTTTTAGTTTTTCCGTGCATTTTTTTCAATTTTACTCTCCATAAAAACCATACATAGAGTTCAAGGAATAAATAAAAAAAAATACCCAAATTGGTCCAGCCGTCTTCGAGTTTTGCGCTTAGCAACGAATTTTGCGATTCATTTTTATTTATACAACGTGAAATCTAAATGGTTGTTATCCCGCAAATCGAACGTAGTAATTAATAGGAACAACTTTTACTATGGGACCGACCCTGAAATATGAAAAAAAAAAACAGTTGTTCCATACATTTTGATCGTATAGGTATGGTACAGCTTTAGTATGGTACGGCTACGTTACGGGATTGCATAACGATGCTGTTTATTAGGAAGATCGCATGGTTTTTAGCAGAACTGTATTTTTAAATCTTGTATTCGTAATTTTATTCTTAAATGTTGAGTTAATTAAGACTGTGTTCCCCGAAGGGTAAGTCAGAAGTGTAGGTACTGTAGAGGTTGCCACAAAGAGGTGACGTCTCATCCAGCTGGTTGGTTGAGAATTTTGTAGAAGGAATACATATCAAATTTTATACGTAGAATTGTTTAGAAAAGTGACGTACCTACAGAGAAAAAATTGTGACATGATTCAGTCTTTAATTAACTGCGAATACAGAAAAGAGTTCAGATAATATAAAACGGAATTTTTCTTCTGAGGAGTGATCCCTGATCGTACCTGGGCTCACGCCTCTGATATTACCTACTTACATCAAGTAGTACCAGCTAACTATGAGTGTATAGAGAGTACTCTATTAGATGGATATGATGAATGGATGGATGAATAGATTTAACTTTAACTTTATTATTTGCTTTCACAAAGGTGACTTAATCTTATGTTATAATAAACTAATGTTATATTCTATTTCTATACCTTTGTGGGAGACTGGTATCTGCACTAGGGAAACCCTGTCACACAGATTACCAGCCTCCCCCCTCCTTTACCATCAACAAGGCACAAATTCAAACTGCCAGCTGCTACTAAGAATTTTAATAGAACATAACCCGGAGGTACTATGGAGGTTTGGCTAGGACTAACCTTCCGAAAGTAATGCATAGCAGTTCTCGTGGCCCCTCATACATTAGCGGACGTAGGCACAGTTTTTAGTGGGTGCGAGCCCCACATAACTTCATCTTTCCCCAAAGGTGTCGTATGCGCAAGGCATTTACTACGACAAAAAAAAAAAGAGTCCGATACTCCCCGTCGCCTCCCCGGGCGGCGGATGTCCATGAGGATTTTCCACACGAAACCAAAAAAAAAGGACTAACCTTCTCGCTAAAACACCTGTTACACAAGCAATCCGTAATGTTAATGAAATCCACAAAATTATTGATATTTTTACATGTGGGCAGAGTGAATTCGCGAAAGTAGATACTATTGTAAAACCTATGTTATAAAAAATTTACAAAATAAGTTACTTTTAGTTAGAATTATGATTTAAGTAAGATTTCATTTACATTTAAATTAGTATAGTATAGTGTGTAGAATATTATTAATTAATATAATTATATTACATACTAGCCAGCGACTTCGTCCGCGTGGAATAGTTACTTTGTTCCCTAGTTCTTCGCCCGCGGTTTCACCTGCGTTGCCCCGTTCCTAAGGGTTGTAGCGTGATGTTTTATAGCTTGAAACCTTTCTCATGGATCACTCATTTTCCCAACATTTCCCTTCACTGCTCTGCTCCTATTGATCGTAGCGTGATGAAAAGTATACTATAACCTGCCCAGGAGTATGAAGAACAATTGTACCAAGTTTCGTTGAAATCCGTCGAGTGATTTTTGTTTCTATAACGAACATACAGACAGACAGACAGACAAAAATTTTACTGATTGCATTTTTGGCGTCAGTATCGATCACTAATCACCCGCTGATAGTTATTTTGGAAATATATTTCATGTACAGAATTGACCTCTCTACAGATTTATTATAAGTATAGATAGATAACGATAGATTCATAAAAGATCTCGCTGTCGCATTGGGTGACAACCTGTAATGATAACTGTAAGGGAGAGTTAAAAATAAATAAATACATTTTATTCACACCCAATAACATTGCCCGACTTGGAAATTGTACCTAAGACATCTCGCTAACTCTTAAACAAACTGTTGCCCAAAGGACTTTTTGAAACAAAAGCCTCATGCCAAAATTAATAAAAATTGGTTCAGTGATTTAGACATGAAAACGTAACAAACAATCAATTACTTTCGCATTTATAATGTTAGTAAAGGATATATAATATCGTTATTAAAAAATAACTCACATAAGGCATGCTAAGGGTATCCACATTGATGATCTCCTCCTGGAACTGAACATCATCTGAGCCCACTGTTTCTGCTGCCACCGTGGTAGGCCCAGGACTCTTTGGTGTCATCTGGCCAAAGAACTCCGAGATCGAATTCGGAATCCCATTCTTCCCTGAATCCGTTTTCCGAGTCTCTATCTTCGGGGTTGGCATAAATTTGGGTGGTAGTAAACCCGTTTCCTGGGTCCGGAAGTTCTCCGTCGGCGTCAACCACATAATGATGCAGCACACAGCCGCATGCCATTTCCTCATCGTGACCACATCGTAATGTCCACATTGAGTTTTAACATTCACTATTTAACACTGATAGAACTAATCACTTACATAACACAATTGGCTTAAGGAACATTTATAAATTGGTACTTGGTAAGGGAGGCACAGAGCTGGCTGGTTAGTTGTGAAGACTGGCGAATAAAAAAAATCGGAGGTAGTCAAGAGTTCTTTTTTCAAAAGTGAATCATTACGTTTTTGACACCTCACAATTAATGTCAACCATATTTGTCAACTTGTCAACCATATTCGTGAGGTGTCAAAACATTATGAATTATTTACAAAAAAGTTTTTACTTTAATACCTACGCGATATACCTAATAATTTTCCTGTACCGTGGTGGTTGCGTTTACGGACGCAAATCTCATATACACATACAAACAAATCCAACACGACCATCTGTAGGCCAAATAAAAGTATTTAAATGATTTTCCGAACGAGAATCGATCTCACAAGCCGTAGCGCAAATACCAATCAGTAAGCCTCTGTGCCAAACATAGATGTAGTTATTACTGACGTCAACGAATAAACTTCATTGGTACACACGATAACACGTCAATCTATACAGTTGCACTACAAAAATAACCACTATTGTAACGGAATAAGAGTGATCTAAGGGCATACTGTAAAGCTTAATGTCTCGTTGTGTGTACCAACCGTACTGTTTATATTGCTGTCAGAATTGGCCGTAGAAACGTGTTGAACTCGGCAAGTCGGTGATCTAACTAGTGGTGTTTGGATGTGGTAAGTCCATTTCGATAAAGAGATTTTTATCTATTTTGAAATTAAATAGATAGAAGAGAGAAGAAAGAAAATAACTTACATAAAACGCAGACAACATTTGTGTTTAAACAGAGAAGTGAACTATTGCGGAAGTATCCGTCAAATAGCGAAGTACAAGGCAAAAAATTTACTATTTGTATATTCGTAGCTTGTGCAACGTTATCTTGGGCGAAGCGTTATCCGCCGCCCTTAGCGGAGATGATCCAAGAGGATTTTCCGCATAAAAAATAATGCGGGTTCCCTCACGTGTATGAATGAAAGATAAGAAAGAAAACATTTATTCAATACTACATAAAACTGTATATGATATAGGCACTTAAAGTTTATAGCTTAATTTTTGCTGGCAGTGAAATGGCTACGTCTCAGCATAAATCCCGCTTGGACAGCGTAGCGCTGATTTTCAGCCGCACCCGGTGTAAACTTCAGTTACATAATTTGAGTGACACACGAAAAAAATGTTTATGTATGTATAAGAGTATTTCCTCATGCGGGATTCATCTTTGCGCGTAGGACGCAAGGCAAGGAATCCGCTCCCCTTTGAAGGGGACAAGTAAACGCTGGACCACAGCCTGTCATGATCGTGGCAAATTTTACGAATCCCATGGCTGTGACTCAATATCAAGGTAAGCGAACTCAATTACAGTTTTTGTCGATATGAGCTCGACATAGATTTCCTCACGATGTTTACTTTACCATTAAAATGCAAATGTACAAAAGTGTTCACTGTACGCCTACACACTAAACTCTTTTGTCGAGTGTACATATCTTTACTCATTAATACGCACGAGATTTAGAATAGTCAGCAATACGTTTATTTGGATTCAAAATCGTAAGCAGATTTTTAGAAATAAGAAGTATTAGAAATCATTGCTAAAATTATATTCAATCCACTGAATCTACACTCGCATTCAGAGAAACGGTTAGATGATTAATTTAAATCTCGATTTATACAAAGAAAAATATTGAAGCTGAAGACTGGATGTATTAAGTAAATATTTCTCTGTGTTTACTTATGAAAAATAAAATATTATCATTATCATAAAACAGTTTTTTACGATCATACGCATTCCAAAAACAGTTTAGATTTTAAAATAGGTACAAAGTTTAGGATCAAAAAATACCATACATTTTCATAGAATAACATACAATCATGCCTCTAACGTAGCAGTCGCGCTTGCGACCACTAAATGAATGAGGCAGACTTTTTCATAATGCTCTTAACATTTTGTCAGAAGTTCTACTAATTTCTGACACTTACAATAAAGTTTTGACATTAAAATGGACTACAACTTTTTAATATACTTATTTTATATTAATATTATTCCCCAAGATTTCTCAATTTGCTCGTGTCCTCAAATTTTCTGTAATCTGTCTACAAATATTTCAGACTAGAATCAGATTCTCAGAAATGGCCTCGATAGTCTAGTGGTTTCAAGCGCGACTGTTACGCTAGAGGTCATGTGGTTCGATGCGCAAGTTGAGAAAAGCGTGATAGCGTTCTATGAAATTCTCAATAGCAGTTCAGAGCTTGGACTTGTGCCCGGTTAATAGCAATAAGCTCGCCGCCTATTACACGGGACCTAAACATACTGGCAAACTGTGGGTTTACGTACCTACATTGGTAGGTACACCTCTGCCTAACCCTCCGGGGAATACAGGCATGATGATATATATGTAGAATAAGGTACGTGTTAGTTTCGCACGATCAAAGATTACAAAATCTGCGAAGTCTCGGTCAAGTTCGAGCAAATATTTACGAGTTCAGTGTGTAAAACTAAAATAGGTTTATGTATCAGATATGTACACTCGACAAAAGAGTTTAGTGTGTAGGCGTACAGTGAACACTTTTGTGCATTTGCATTATCATGAACATTTTGACATTTAGTTATTTTTTATATTATCATAATATGTATGTTGCATTAACGAAAATAATATAAATATAGGGTAATATTGGACTGGACTGGACATTGCTGCGTACAGATCATTTCGCGGAGCGAGCTGACAAGGGACAGTTGATGTCGTGTCATGAACTCTTGTCCGCCAATGAAATTAGCTTACTATTGAGCACTTCGTGATTGCCTGCAAACTTCATCGGGTTTTTTCTCCATCATGGTTATGGCAGGAACAAAGGCCGTGCCAAAATGTATTATCGCAAGAATTTTTAAGTGGTGAGAGCGGTATGGCGCTATTTAATCTATAGAACTACATCCCTCTTTCGCAACGCGTAGTAAAGGCCTCAAGATAGAAGTCGTGAAATCGCTCCTGTTGCGAAACGAATCCGCCCGTGAGCAGGGCCGTCTTAAGCTGTCCAGGGGCCTTAGGGCATAACAGGGTTTGGGGCTAAAAATTGAATAATGTATGATTCTTTTTATAGGCCCCAGCGGGACTACTACAAGCTAGGGGCCCTGGGCCTGTGCCTCTCGTGAGTGCCCTTAAGACGGAACTGCCTGTGAGGTTTTAAAGTGTAAGTGACTCAATATGAGTTCAGTCCAACACAACACGTCTCCCAGATACGGGGAAGTCTATGAGGACTCAAAGGGCATAAAAAGGATACTTATTATTATTATTATAAGGGTTTTCTTCACTGTTTCCTAGAAACTATAACAATGAGTCTATTATTAAATACCTAAACAATATGCGGCCTGTATACCTCTCTTATTTGCTCATTGTACTCTCCCAATTTTATTAATTACTAGCTTTTGCCCGCGACTTCGTCCGCGTGGAATAATGACTTTCGGAAAAAAACAATTTATCCCTCAGAAAGCTCCGAACTGCTAAGCTATCGGGAGTTACACGTGTTATTGTGAGTCAACCATAAAAGATAGACATTTGCTGTCGTGGAATATTTTTTATATAATTTTAAGGAGAACATTTCCGTCATACATGATTTCTGTGTAGCTTTAACCATTAAGGCTGCACACGCGACGGAAGCTTAAAAAATGGAGTAAGTTCTCCTGTTTTCCCAACATTTCCCTTCACTGCTCTGCTCCTATTGAACGTAACGTGATGAAAAGTATACTATAACCTGCCCAGGAGTATGAAGAACAATTGTACCAAGTTTCGTTGAAATCCGTCGAGTGGTTTTTGTGTCTATAACGAACATACAGACAGATAGACAGACAGACGAAAATTTTACTGATTGCATTTTTGGCGTCAGTATCGATCACTAATCACCCGCTGATAGTTATTTTGGAAATATATTTCATGTACAGAATTGACCTCTCTACAGATTTATTATAAGTATAGATAGATGTCGACGAGCTCAACAATGTTTGTATATTTTTAATAATGTAAAAATAAAATTTGCTGTTTTCATAATTTATGTAACTATACGACAGCTTCCCTGTTGCTGTTGGCTTTGAGTATTCTATAAACATGCGATAATAAATATATAGGTAAAAACATTACGTTATTACCTACCTACGTACACTCGTTAGGTACTTATTTGAATTTATTCTTACCATTTGTTATCGTATCGAATTATGGAGTAGGTACAGTCAGCGAAAGACTAATGTGTTTGGTAAATGTTTCTATGGTAATTTTAGCTCCTCATATCCTCAGATAAGGGAAAGCGAGGTGAAGAGATGACTTGCTGAATCAAAGAAATAGGTACCTAAATTCCGAACGTAATACGAATTTCGTACCTGAGTCACGAACTTTGGAGTCCAAAAATACCCGGGAATACATAATTTAAGAGGTAAGTAGTAGCCAGGAAATGTATAGTTCATTAACTCTTCATTAAAACTAGGTATGTTTTTCGTTTACTTAGGTACTCCTAATTCCTAGCCTTTGTTTAGCAGTGGACACTTGGATGAAATGATGACTTCAAATTAAGTGGTATTGTTTTTACTAAACAGTCTTACCCTCAGCTTCAGACACAAATCAGGTGGTCCACACTTCATAGAAACATTCCGTTATAACTGGGGACTAAAATAAATTTTGATTAATATATATTTTCACGCCTGTCTCCCATTGGGGTAGGCAGAGACTATAGACTATACTTGCTAAGATCCTGGCACACCACTTTCGCTTCACCTACGTTGATTAATCTCATGAAGAGAAGAAAGCGTCCAGTAAATAAAGAACAGCAATTATTTTTACTTGTCTTCTGATTTACTAAGTTAACCATGGATTTTACAACTCACCAACTTTTTACGTTTTTAATTAGTTATAAGAGTTTTTGATGATTTAGGAAAGAAATTTAAATATTGATTGGGTTAGGTTAGAAGTGTGGCCACATAACCGAATAGTAACCGTTGTGTCGATATATTTTTGGTAATAAAATAAAGTTATAAAACATTTTTATGGCTTTAAATAACTACCTCAATTCAGTGGTCATAAGATCACTCTTATGACCACGGAATTGAGGTGACACTAGGCTTACCCAACATTGTATGTAGGGGCGGGCCCTCAAGGGGACGCACTTTGAGAGAAACTGTCTACGTCTCTCCCGATCCGCACCGGTCGCCGAAAGGTGTAGACAGACCTCCAGCCTCTATGAGCTGTACCCTGCGGGCGGGGTGTCCCTCGCCCGACTGAACTATGGCCCCAGTAGGTTCGAGAGTTCGAGTAGGATGTGAGGCAAAGTCTCGCTCCGCACATCTTGTCAGGTCGAGATAGATGTCACGAATTCCGTGAGTATACGGCATGGGAAGACAAGTCCGGTTTGCAATCGGGACGAGTCCGATATACTGCTAGGTCACTAGATGGCAGTAGATCCATGAGGAATTTCCGTACGAACTTAGATATTATAAAAAAGGGGACATTTTGTAGACCGCTACCGGGACGCAACGCAATAATTTTGAGTATAAGAAAAACCTAGTTGGCATTTTTTATTATACTTAACTAGCGACCCGCTCGCGGTTTCACCCGCGCTGCTCCGTTCCTAAGAGGCATCGCGTGATGTTATATAGCCTATGTTACTCAGTGATAATGTAGCTTTCTAACGGCGAAAGAATTTTTGAAATCGGTCCAGTACTTTTTGAGCCAATTCGTTAAACATACTTACATACAAATCTTTCCTCTTTATAATATTAGTATAGATAGGCTTACGCTTGACCGCCAGTTCGGCACCACTGCGATCTAGGACGGAGCACGCTTGCCTAGAAGAAACCGATTCCCTCGTGATTTAAAAACATCTAGATTATATCTATCGGGGAAGACCCAGTCGGGAAGCGCATTCCACATTTCAGTGGAAGGCATGATATTAGTCTCTATGAGTTGGACATGAACCGTTGACATCTTCAGGCGACAGGTATACATGAGGATTGTCAACACATACAAAAAAAAAACTCAAAGCTACTATGACTATTTCTTCAAAAACCATTACAGACATTGACCTACATTGTAACACACATTCTTTAGGATGTTTTAGACTTTAAAATAGACCATGATCTTGATTCTGCGCTTTTTCTGAGATATCGTCAGATAGGAAATGCCGGCTCCATCAACATTGTTAAAACAACTTGTGACTTCAAAAGATCTGTTTACAATATTTTTTTTAAAAGTTGCGCATTCTAGTAATTTCTCATGTTAGTGTGGGTACGTTTACAAACACAAATTGTCACATTTGAAAAACTACCTGTAGGTCATATATCTACAAATATTTGCTCCGTGCGGGAATCAAACCCGCGACACGCGGCACTAACTCTGCTCACTCAGCCACTGTGACAATCGTGCCGCCATAAATATTATTTTTCATTACCCACCAATTTATTTACGATGGATCATATCAGCAGATAACTATTTTAAGAAAAAAATATTTAATCGATTCATAAACAAAAACTCAATGTGCGAATCTTAAAATAATATAACATAACATCCTCCTTATTTCGCAATTCGGTTAAAAGCAAGAACCGAGTTTCAGTTATATTAAATTACCAATACCCCATAATACAATTTTCTTGATAAAAGGTAAAATTATTCTGATAAAACCATTACGAAATTACGTTTCCAAACTCCCTATAAGTTGAATAATTAAATATTGTGGGTGTTCAAAGGTTAAATAATCTGAACGGAAAAGCTTTTAAAAGTAGGCGTTATAAGTAAAGCTTAAGATTCTGAACACGAAAAACAACCTAATAATCCTGTTTATTTCCAACAAAAATATTAACTTCACACTTCAACGTCTAAAAATGATTTTTAAAAGTTGTTCATTATATGCACATGTTAACAGTCATTGTTTTTTTGTTTTCCGACTTAAGTATAAGCAAACAGGTTGCTACGTGCACGGTTGGGCGGTAATGTTTGGGCGGGCCGCCCAACCGGGAGTCGCGGTAACACTGCCGGTGCGTCGCTCTGTGACGACCTCGGAAGACTACCGCGAGAGCGCAACTCGCTTTATTATTGCTTGGTTACTCGATTTCTGTTTTTCTCGGCTTTTAAGGTTTATCAATTTATGTAGGTATGTTCGTTTATAAACCGTTTTTGGAAAATTATTTTTCAATGTGGATGAAACAGAAAATGTATAGGTACAAGAATCGTTGCCAGTAGGGTTGCCAACCCTACTATATACCTAATATGTATATTAAAGTAGGCGAAACGACTATAATTTAATAACATCAATCTCAAAGCAATAATATTCATTTCAAATTTCAATTAAATTGTAATAAAAGCTATGACGCTAATAAAGGCTAAAAGTAGCAAAAAATATTCTTTTAATGAATAAAGTACATAGGTACCTATTTTGGAATCTACATTTTTTTTCATCTTTTCGTTATCTATATTTTTATCTATACTTATAATAAATCTGTAGAGAGGTCAATTCTGTACATGAAATATATTTCCAAAATAACTATCAGCGGGTGATTAGTGATCGATACTGATGCCAAAAATGCAATCAGTAAAATTGTTGTCTGTCTGTCTGTCTGTCTGTCTGTCTGTATGTTCGTTATAGAAACAAAAACCACTCGACGGATTTCAACGAAACTTGGTACAATTGTTCTTCATACTCCTGGGCAGGTTATAGTATACTTTTCATCACGCTACGATCAATAGGAGCAGAGCAGTGAAAGGAAATGTTGGGAAAACAGGAGAACTTACTCCATTTTTTAAGCTTCCGTCGCGTGTGCAGCCTTAATGGTTAAAGCTACACAGAAATCATGTATGACGGAAATGTTCTCCTTAAAATTATATAAAAAATATTTCACGACGGCAAATGTCTATCTTTTATGGTTGACTCACAATAACACGTGTAACTCCCGATAGCTTAGCAGTTCGGAGCTTTCTGATTATATTTGTCTACTCTTACGTTAGGTGACTGACTGACTGACATAGTGATCTATCAACGCACAGCCCAAACCACAGGTTATAGTATACTTTTCATCACGCTACGATCAATAGGAGCAGAGCAGTGAAGGGAAATGTTGGGAAAATGAGTGATTCATGAGAAAGGTTTCAAGCTATAAAACATCAAGCTACAACCCTTAGGAACGGGGCAACGCAGGTGAAACCGCGGGCGAAGAACTAGGGAACAAAGTAACTATTCCACGCGGACGAAGTCGCTGGCAAAAGCTAGTGGGTAATAATTTTAGAATTACTATTTTTGACCGACAAAGAGTTGGCAACCCTAGTTGCAAGTGGCGTTCTGTAGTTTTTGGCGTACTTATCTAAGTGTAGGTATGTATGTACATGTGCTTTTTAAGGGTCTAAAGATCGTAATTTATCATCACTTTAAGTGGGAGAGTGGCTCGAGTGGCTCGACCGGAGTGATACCACGGCCTCACAGAAACGTTGTGTTTCGAGGCCCAATCCCCTTTTAATTAAAAGGTCGGCAACGGTCGGCAACGGTCGGCACGGTGTTACTCCTATGGTGTTGCGGGTGACCATGGGCGGCGGTAATCGCTTACCATCAGGCGATCCGTCTGCTCGTTTGCCCTCCTATCCAATAAAAAAAACATCTGTGATAGGGTCGGCTGCCAATCCAATTTCTGGGCAATACAGATTAAAAGAAACTTTCGGGTTTCTCTTAGTCTTCAGTAATGATTGTCATAGGTCGTAAGACAACCAGGACCGACGGATATCACGAAGCACTCGATGTACTAAGTATGGTGTAGATATTTACCATTGGAAGGATGGCTCCAATAATTAATTAATATAATATAATTGGAGCCATCCTTTCAACGGCAAATATCTTGACAATTACTACTTTGGTAAGTAATTATAACGTAGCTGTAATAATGGGGTTCCTAGAATACTTCTCATCATGATGACGTCATCCACACGGGGGGCAGATTCTAATTACAAAATTGTCTCTCAAATACTACTTAAAGGCAGTAGAATGACAGCTTTGAACTGTTTTCCTACTCACACAATGAACTTGTTGAAGGGTTCATGGCTAAATACCGACGTACAGGTTAAGCTGCTTGCTGCGATAATTTTAGGGATGCATGACACCTGTCTTCCTTTGGGGTAGACAGAGACTATAGATTTCCACTTGCTACGATCCCGGCACATTACTTTTGCTATAAGTACACGTTGATTAACCTCCAAATGCATGATTGATCGATTGATTTTATTTAATATAAAATAACTTTTAACAAAATGTATAACCGCCTTCAAAAATAACAAAACCTAATAAAAATGATGCAAACATAAAATAACAATTTCGAAAGTCGGTGGCGAAAACAAAAGTTCAAACCAAATCGAAGGCACCGACCTTAGAAACTGTTATTTTAAGTTTGCATTATTTTAATGTTTTTGAAGACGGTTTTACTTTTGGTTAAAAGTTATTTTATTGTTAAAAGTTATTTTATTTCAACATTTTTAGTACCTAAAAAAAGTAAAATTTTATGTCTACCCAGACCACGGTATCATTTACGTGTTATTGTCATTTTGGTTTCTGACACTTACGCGAATATTAGCCATTGAAATTATTATTAATTAAGACGTCCAACAACTTAGTCTACCCGTGACCATGGATGCTGTAAAGGATCCGAAACGTCGGGAATCAAATAATATCAATACAACGCGATAAAATCCGTAAAAAGTAGTTTTATTTCATTGTCATTTTGTTTGAAAATTTGCTATCAGATCTTGACCAAATTTTTATGGGACTACCTTTGTAGTCTGACCTACCTATGAAAAAAAGAATCGGTTCATAATTGACGGACCAATCGCGTAAAAAATATACAAAAAAACACAACATACAGGCGAATTGAGAACCTCCTCCTTTTGAAGTGGGTTGAAAATATCTACAATCGTAGATATTTTAGTTGTTTATTTTTTATAATTCTCATACTTAATCAAGTATGAGAATTAGCAAGTCTGTAAGTAACCTGTCCAAATAATATCCGTAGGTAAACAAGTCATCTCTATTGTCGAACGGATTCCAAAATTAAACCTAATCTATCGAATTTCCCATAACCTAGCAACCGATTTTTTATCGTGGGTGAGCTATGCTTTCGGCACGAATGGGCCGGCTCGACCGGAGTGATACCACGGCCTCACAGAAAACCGGCGTAAAACAACGCTTACGTTGTGTTTCGCTGAGTGAGTGAGGTTACCGGAGGCCCAATCCTCTTTTAAAGGTCGGCAACGCACTTGTGACTCCTCTTTTGGTATTGCGGGTGTCCATGGGCGCCGGTAATCGCTTACCATCAGGTGATCCGTCTGCTCGTTTGCCCTCCTATCACATAAAAAAAACCGATCACATTATTTCCAAGTAAGGTAGTCAACGTCAAACTATACAGAAGTGGATGTTTATCTAAATTATCTAATGATAGGACAATATATTTTGTTAGCGATTCGATAGATAGATGATACGATACCGGCCATTTACGGTTGATACCTACCTACTATGTAATAAGTAAGTAGGTACATACACGTAAATACTTGACATTTGAAGGTTAAAGAGTCCTAAGACACTTGAGTCTAACCCCGGATAAGTACTAACTCTAAGGAAAGAGGTAGGTACTACAGAGGCCCAGGAATAGCGATTTCTTTTTTATAAAGGTGAACAATGGGAACGAAGTACCCTTGTCTGTCAAGACCACATCAATATTAAATACAAAAATGATTGTAGTAACCTACGCAATATCGCTTAAATGAGTGACGCGTCGTGTACCTAGGTATTTCATGGGCTATTTGATAACCTATGATTTTTTAACCAACGACGAAAAAGAGGGCTGTGTATATATCTGCGTGTCTGTCTGTTGCATCGCTTGATCGGGTGACCGATTTTAATCATTTTTCTTTGTTTGAAAGGTGTGTTAGTCGAGAGTGTTCTTAGCTGTTTCAGAAAAATGTGCTAAGCCGTTTGAAGACCTCTTTTGCATCACCTCTTTACTATATGAAGAGATAGGTATATACATCGGTTTCTTCTACGCAAGCGCGCCCCACCGTAGATCGCAGTATCGCTTAACATCAGGCGAACTGGTGGTCAAGCGTAAGCCTATCACATATACAAAAAACCAGGCAAGCGCGAGTCGGACTCGCTCACCGAGGGTTTACCGTACAAATTTGTAGGTACATATTATTTCGTTCGGCTGGTACGCTAGAGCTCCTGGGTTTGAACCCCAGGTCGAGCAAAGTGTTATTGGGTTTTTCAGCGAAATTCTCAGTAGCAGCTCGGAGTCTGGATTTGTGCCCGGTTAATGACAATAGGCTAGCCCTATAGGGTGTACATTAGTACGCCTCTGCCTAATCCTTCGGGGAATACAAGCGTGATGGTATGTTATGTTCCGTACTCATACAGACGGACAACAAAGTGATCCTATAAGAGTTCCGTTTTTTTCCTTTTGAGGTACGGATCCCTAAAAAAAACTTCCACGTCCCAAATCAAACCAAACCCACACGTCTGATCGATTCGAAATTTGAAATCCTGTCACTTGTTGATAATATATATAAAACTCAAAGGTGACTGACTGACTGACATAGTGATCTATCAACGCACAGCCCAAACCACTGGAGGGATCGGGCTGAAATTTGGCATGCAGGTAGATGTTATGACGTAGGCATCCGCTAAGAAAGGATTTTGATAAATTCTACCCCCAAGGGTATAAAATAGGGGATGAAAGTTTGTATGAAACTTTGTCAATTTTAAACCGATCGGGCTGAGACTTTGCATGCATATAGCTACTATGACGTAGGCATCCCCTAAGAAAGGATTTTGATAAATTCCATAATTAATAAATTTCGACCTATGTAGGAGTGAAATAGGGGATGAAAGTTCATATGGAACAAAGTAACTATTCCGCGGACGAAGTCGCGGGCAAAAAGCTAGTAATACATAATCCTGCAGCATACCCAACCCGTCAGAAGAACTCCATAACGGTTTACGGCATCTACTTACCTACGTTATGTTTGGGCTCAAACGATGCGTTTTAATGAGCCCATGAACGATCCCCCGACAACAACGCATGGATTAAAATATTCTACTTATATTAATCATAAAGGGACTACTACTACTACTACTACTACTACTACTATACTTGCAGAAATATTTTTGCTTTTTCAAAATTTTTGTGTCGGTTTCTTTAAATTTTTAATTTAATATTTATAATATTAAATTGTCCATGTCTTCTGATGAGGCACGAGATTAATAGAGAACTGGCACTTACGGCTTTGGGATTAGGACAATCTTCCGTTCAATTTGATCATCTTCATTGTGACATAATTATTTCTTCTGTGCTGTGATGATGCACCGAATATATTTGAAACTCAGACCAATAACGAGATTTTAAACTTCGAACGCATCCGCATGAGTTTATTGTAAAAAAAAGTTGGTAACAAATACAAGCGTAATACCACTTAAATTATGTATTATTCTGAATAATTAAGTGTCAGTATTGTGTACAGAGCATGACGTACTGCCTACCTAAAAAAATTAAAGTACGATAGACAGATTAGCGGCCACGGTCACAGTCAGACTGGCGGTGACAAAAAGTTTTTTCATAAAGAGCACATTTTTTTAGTAGATACCCTCCATATTGGTCTTCGCTAAAATCGCCACTAATAATAATAATTAGATCACGACATGTCCTTGGTTCAAGAGCGACGAAGAAACATGCGTTTTTATTGGAAATCAAACTAAAGTTACTTAGTTACGAACGAACACGGAAGTTAAGTCACTGCATCGGTTTTAATTATAGTTAAGTAAAACTATTTAATTATTTCATATGAATCCGTTAACATAAACATACCATCACACCTCTTTACCCCGAAGGGTTAGGCAGAGGCAGACGGTTAGGAGATACACTCACATTTCGGTATGTTTAGGTCCTATGTATGTATGCCTATTGTCATTAATCGGGCATAAATTCCAAACTCCGAGCTGCTATTGAGAATTTCATAGAAAAACCCAATAACACATTGCTCGACCTGGGAATCGAACCCAGGACCTCTAGCGTAGCAGTCGTCCTCAGGACCACTCAGGCTAACGAGGCAATCTTGAATGATAAAATAATTTAACAATATCAATACAACGCGATAAAATCCGTAAAAAGTAAGTAGTTTTATTTCAATGTCTAATATTCGCGTAAGTGTCAGAAACCAAAATGATTTAAAATAAAAATTACCTAAAATGATTAAAAAAAAAAATTTGAATTAATTTCTCTTTCTCAGGCTAAGCTAATATTTGACAGAGCGATTACCCTGTCGAGCTACAAATTACAGACACAATCAGTGGAGGCGGTAGGCGTCAGCGACATTGGTGACCGCCGACGGCCTCGCGCCTCGCAAAACAGTTTTACAATGTTATTATCAGTGCTAAAAGCAAAAAAAAAATCGTTTAATTTAATTTGTTATTATTGATGTACCTGACTGCCTCATTAGTGGTCCCAAGTGTGACTGTCGAGCAGTGTTATTGGGTTTTTCTATGAAATTCTCAGTAGCAGCTCGGAGTCTTGAGTTTATGCCTGGTTAATGGCATCAGGCTCGCCCCCTATTACGTGGGACCTAAACATACCGGCGAACTGTGGGTGTACATTAGTACGCCTCTGCCTAACCCTTCGGGAAATATAGGCGTGATGGTATGTATGATGTACCTACTTATCTAATTTTTGTCAACATTTGATTAATAATTAAGGCTCATTTTTGCGAGCCAAGTAATTTACTTATTCCCTGTAGCTGTCCCATCTTAACTAGGTCATCCCAAACTAAATATCTTGGTATCAATATTGACAATTTGCTGAGCTGGAAATGTCACCTAACCACTCTTACTGTCCGTGTACGTAAAGTGATCTACATATTTAAAAAATTGCGTCACTCTGCTGACTTCAGAACTCTAAAAACAGTATATTGTGCATTGTGTCAGTCAATATTGAGTTACTGTATTTCTGTTTGGGGTGGAGCTCCAAAAACTCACTTTTTGACCCTGGAGCGAGCACAAAGAGCTGTACTTAAAGTAATGACGTTCAAACCCTTTAGATATTCCACCTCTCAACTTTATGATAACTGCCAAATTCTTACCGTGAGACAGCTCTTTGTGCTTGATACAATTGTCAGAAAGCACATTTCTGTGGAGTATGACGCAAATTTTGCTAAAAAACGTCGGTCGTACAAAGTATGTCCTACACTAGCCTTTAGAACCTCTCTGGCCGCTCGTCACCACCACGTGATCAGCGGACACCTCTATAACGCTATAAATAAACACTGCAACATTTATCCATTGTCAAGATTCGAATGCAAAAAGAAAGTATCCAAATGGCTTCTGACGAAATCCTATGCTGAAACTGAAGACCTTTTAAAATTATCAATGCTATAATTCGCTCGTACTTTGCTTTATTAAATGCTCTTTCCCTTCCCTCTTCTTCATACATATATGCTCGCGCTCTACACACACACACACACACACACACACACACACACACACACACACACACACACCACACACCACACACACACACACACACACACACACACACACACACACACACACACACACACACACACAAGCGCGCGCGCGCACGTCTTTCTGTCACCATAAATTAAGTAAAGATTGTAATTTTATAATATCTATAGTTAATTCATAGTATACCAGAATAGAAGTCATTGTATGGAGACTCACACAAACTGCACCTAGCATTGTTTAACCATTTAATTACGAGGGCTCTGGTACCCAAAACTCAAGTTCAATCTTACCTTGGGTACCAGTGTTCAATTATTTGTACCTACATCAACACCTGTATTAGTGCATAGAGTTTTTGTCTCTGTAATGTATTTTATATGGAATAAATTTTATTATTATTATTATTTTGAAGTATATATTTATTTAATATCTCGGCTCAATAATTTGCCGGGTTTTAGATTAGCACGGGCCGAAGCCAAGTACTAACCTAGACTATTTGTTGATGTGAAATAATGATATAGGGTGTTAAAAATTTATGTCTGCGTGTGATTGCGTGACTGTGTGCGTGTGTTGATTGTGGTGGTTACTTGTGGGTGTGATGTAGGTATTAGTGTCTCATTATCATTCTGTAAGAATTTCCTAACAATTCTGCAAGTATTTAGGATTGCAGCTTTCTGTAGACTTTGATAAGTATACGGTGCTAGGTCTAGAGATTTTAAAGATTGATGTAGTTGCTTAGGAATTACCCCTGTGGTTGATAGAACTATGGGAATAATACTGACGTGACTTAATCGCCACATTCTGCTAATTTCAATTTTCAGATCTGTGTATTTTGTGAGTTTCTCTGCTATGGTACTTTGTAGATTGTGTGTGTTAGGTATGGCTATGTCTATGATTTGTGCAGTTTTGTTAATTTTATCTAACAAAGTAATGTCTGGTCTATTGTAGTGTGTTGTTCTGTCGGTGAGGATTGCTCGGTCATAATACAACTTGTGATTGTTATTTTCAAGGATTATTTCAGGGTTATATTTGTAGTAAGGTACTGGTGGTGTGGAAATTAAATTGTATTTTAATGCTAATTTTTGGTGAATTATCTTTGCTATTTGATCGTGTCTGTGTTTATAGTCAGTCTGTACTATTGATTTACATGCACCAGTTATGTGTTGTATGGTTTTGGGAGAACTATTACATCGCCTGCAAATATCGTGGATTTGAGGAATTCGCATGATGTGCTTTTGGTAATTACGCGTCTCTATAACTTGATCTTGGATAGCTGTCATGAACCCTTCTGTCTCCGGGAATAAATCTCCGCGACGTAACCATTCGTTCGACGCTAACTTATCGACGTTAGGTTGGCATAGGTCTTGGCGATGTCTTCCATGCAATGACTTTTGGGTCCACTGTAATATTTTTGTCGGTCCGTCAGTCTGTGTTTCGTTACTCTGTTTGTTTTTATCACTCATGTTTAAAGGGGTTAATTTCCGGTCGTTAAAAACTATTGCTTTGTGCAGATTAGAGGTTGTGCTTTTATAATTAAAGTATGTTCTTAAGGTACTGATCTGCTTATTGTGTAGGTTTGTAATGTCTATTATACCCCGTCCTCCCTCTTTTCTTGGCAATGTTAACCTCTGCACACAGGACCTGGGGTGATGTTTCCTATGTTTAGTTAGGGTAGTGTTAATGATGCGCTGCAACTTCCTAAGTTCCGTCTTGGTCCAGTTAATTATACCGAAGGAATATGTAAGGACGGGGATCGCGAAAGTATTAATTGCTTTAATAGTATTCCTAGCATATAGTTGGGTATTAAAGATTGATTTAAGCCTGTGTTTGAATTGTTGTGTAAGTTGATTTTTTATCTGTTTGTGTTTGATCTGTTTTGCTTGAATGTATCCTAGGTACTTATATGTTCCGTGTTCATCTAAGGACTCTATAGTTTCACCTGTCTGAATTGTGTGTGTGTGTTCGAACGTTTGGCCTCCTTTAACCGAGTTAATTTTACACTTATCGATGCCAAATTCCATCCCTATATCATTTGAAAATTGCTCTGTAATATTAGCGAGTTGATACAAGTCATCTGGTGAGGATGCATATAATTTAATGTCGTCCATATAAAGTAAATGGTTGATTTTACAGTCCTGTTTGTCAGATAGTCTATCCGATGACATATCATTATATTGAAGTAAATATCCTGGTGCTATAGATTTTAATTTGTGAGATAAAGGGTTTAATGCAAGACAGAACCATAGTGGGCTGAGCGAGTCACCTTGAAATATACCTCTTTGGATCTTAATTGGTTCTGTCTCAGCTTCCCCGGTAGGTGTTGGCAGATATAGGCGTGTTGTCCATTGTTTAATCACGTTATTTAGAAAGGCAATGATTTGAGGATGTATCTTATAAATATTTAAGACTTCTATCAACCATGTATGTGGCACTGAATCGTAAGCTTTTTTATAATCAATATACATAGTATATAAATCTTTTTTCTTTTGTTGGACCTGTTTAAGTATTACGGCATCTATGGTTAATTGTTCTTTACAGCCCTGGCTATACTTCCTACATCCTTTTTGTTCTTCGGTTAATATAGAATTTGTATCAAGGTGTTTATATATAATATGAGTAATGCAAGATGTTATTATCTTATATATAGTTTGAAGGCAAGTTATTGGTCTATACTTAGCTGGATTATTCGTGTCGTTGAAGTCTTTTGGTAACATGTATGTAATTCCTTCTGTTAAGTATGCAGGCATAGTATTTGGGTTCTTGATGAATTCGTTAATATAATTGAAAAGGTAGGGATGAATATGTGTAAATTTTTTAAACCAAAAGTTGTGTATATAGTCTGAACCTGGTGCTTTCCAGTTGTGTAATTTCTTAAGGACGTCATGAAATGTATCTATAGGTATATGTTCAAAATCCATTTGTTCAGTATTGACTAGATTTTCTGTTTCTGTTCTAATCCACTCAGCCTCTGTGTTATGCAACATAGGCCTCTCCCAAATGTTTGACCAAAATTTATGTATTTCGCTCGTAGGTGGTAAAGTATCAGTCGTATTATTTTCACTATTAGAAGCCATTGTTCTATTTGTGGTAGATTTTTTTATTGACCGGTAGAATTGCTTTTCATTCTTATTAAATTGATTATTTTGAGATTTGCGGAGGGTGCATTTTGTGTACCTGTTCAATCTACTGCTTAAAAGCGTGAGTTTCTGTTTAAGTGTGTCTAGAAAGTGTGTAAGTTGTGTGTTAGGTTCTTCATGGGTTGAATGTATTTTATAGTGTTCTAATATTTTGTGGACCTCTCTATCAAGTTTCCTACTTCTATTTCCGTGGATATAATGTGTAAGTCTACCTATTTTAGCTCTTACATCTTTAATCTTATACTCTAATCTTCTTTGCCATTTTGGTTTATTTATTCTCTGATGAATATTTGCTAGATTTTCAGGAGTTTTGTATGAAAGTTTACTTCCATTGGCTTTAGCAGCCGTCCAAGCTGCACTATATATTATCGTTTGAAGGGTTTTAAAATCTGTCTCATTACTAACATATTTTGGTAGGATACAATTATCGATATATGTAACTATTTTTGCCAACTTTTTTGACGATTTTTGTTTAGGTATATAATTTCTTTTAGTGGGATTGGTATCTGTAAAGTGTAGTAGGGTATTTGCAAATATTTCTTCTAGCTCCGGATTTGCTTGGTCTCTTATCTCTATATTTGTGTCAGTGTGGTATGTGTTTGCTGTGGAGTTTGTCAGGGCTTCTATGTCAATGCTATTTAAATAATTGGGGTCGTTTTCTAATTCTGTTTCATGGGTGTGTGATTGTTCAATGTTTGTGAGCTGAGTGTTGTTATTTGTAAGTAATATTTCTTGTACGTCTTCTGTAGTTGATTGTGAGATATGACCAATTGATTCCATGTAAGAATCTGTTTGATTTAATACACCTTCTGCATATAATTTTAGTTCTGTTAGCCTTGCTTCTGATATCATTCTATTATTAATAATCACTCATTTTTGATCTGATATGCGTTGCTCTGAGAGATGTAATAATTGGGGATAGAACTCTACAAATTTTTCTTTTAACTTTTTTCTCCATACTGTCATATCTGTTTCCATCTTTGTAATGATGAAGTAGCACTTGATTAGAGTTTCGTTATGTTCCTTTGACCATTTCATTCTAGTTTTAAGTTGTGATTGTTGTGTTGGGCCAGTATGAGAAGCAATAAACTGTTGTGAAGTGTTATTGTGTGGGTGTAAATCACTGTTATATATTTGTAAACTGTTGCTTACTTCTAACCTAATTGTTTCGAGTGTAGTGCGAGGTAGTAACTTTTTTTGCACTATTGCTCTACGTTGATCTCCAACTCTTTGTTTGGAGACATTCATTTGCGGGAATTTGTCGATAAACTGTTGATGTAGGGATGTTAAATAGGAATTTGTATCAGTTTCTAAATTTGTAATGATAAGATATGTACGCCAAATGAACCTGTTCATTTCTTCGCTCCATTTTTTGCGCGTAATTGTGGAGATATATTTTCAATACGTGTTACGACATCTTGTCAATACGTGTCATGACATATATTATTAATTGTGTGACTGATAAGACAACGTTGCGGGCTGAAAGAAGATGTCGTAACACGTATTGAAAATATATTTTTTTAATTCCTAATAGGCTTACGCTTGGCCGCCATTTCGTTGCGAGCTACGATGGAGCGCGCTTGCCTAGACGAAACCGATTCACACGTAATTTAAAAACAAAAAGATTATAAATATCTATCGGGAAAGACCCACTCGAGGAGCGCATTCCACATTTCAGCATTAAGTGGACTTAAAGCGTTTCGTTCGGGGTTTTGGAATGTCCACCATGAATCAAAGTCGCTTTTTCTTGCTTCGGTCGTCCGAGAGTAAAGGGCTAGGGGGCATAAGATCGTGGAGTGTGCATCAGATGATGCACACTCACCGAAATGTATCCGATAAAAAATCGGTAGGTAAGCATGTTTTAAGCTCACTATTGTTAGCTTAAAACATGTATTAAAATAAGTTTATGGCGCAATTTTTAGCACCAAAGAAGATGGCTAAAAATAGCCGGCTTTCCTATGAAAAAAAAAACGTTGATTCCTAGAAACAGAAACGGCTTTCATAAACCAAATTGGACTTTACTATCTGCTGTACTTTGTAATGTCTGTTTTATCTTTCATTTATAATCATTAATTTTCACACATTTCCATGGAAGATGTTTGGAACAAAAACAGATTAAAGCATATTTATGTGGTAATAAACTGATAGTTACGTCTAGACTTTCAGTCTAAATGTGTGACCTGTAACGACTATTTACAGTCGTTAATAAAACAGTGTATTATACTGAACCATAATAACTATAGGTAGGTACTCGATCTGTTTGGGTAAATCGGACAGTAATAGTCATCACTACATACTATAAATTGAAGCTCCCACCGCGCTGAATTTGTTTGGGTTAATCTCCGAAACTACTGTACGGATTTTCATGCGGTTTTCACCAGCGAGAAGGAAGATTATTGAAGATATAATTTATGAACATACCTGTGCGAAGCCGGAGTTGGTGGCAGTAGTTTTATGAATAACGTTAATTAGCCTCGTTCATACTAGATGACATATCGCGAGATAATTTTAGTTACAAAATTTTTGGGGAATAAAAAAACTTGTGGCTCTAAAATAGAATATTCTTTATTGCACATAAAAAACTAATTCAAGGTACTATCCTCGAGAGACAAAGGTAAGGAAATATTTACTGGCGAATATGAGCATTTAATTTTAAAATCATTATGCCTAATGTATTTTTATAATGTACTAGCTGCCAGGCACGCGTTGCAATGCCTCTTATTTAAATATTTTTGTCATAAACCTTCCCAGGCAGGCACACAATAACTCGCCAAAGTTTCATCGCAATTTGATGAGTGGTTTAGGAATGCATAGAGGACAAACATACAAACTTTTATTTTATACTCATAGGTCATAACATACCATCATAGTTAGGCAGAGGTGTACTAATGTATATCCACAGTTCCCCTGTATGTTTAGGTCCCATGTAATAGGGGGCGAGCCTATTGCCATTAACCGGGTTCAAATCCAGACTCCGAGCTGCTACTGAGAATTTTTTTGAAAAACCCAATTACTCTTTGCTCGGCCTTGGGATCGAACCCAGGACCTAGGGTAGCAGTCGCGCTTGTGAATACTAGAATAACGAGGCAGTTAAACATACAATATTGTTTTAAAGGCGAAGGCTGAGCGATCGGCTTCTACGTTACGTGTTTTTTTTAATCCCGTTATGGGATATGGCGCCACACTTTGTGTATTTGCCAGTGTCAAGTATATGGAGTAAACAAGTAATATTTATTAATTCCCGTCATGAGATTATAATATATGGCGCCACACTTTCTGTGTTTGTCAGTGTCAAGTATACAGAATAATCCCCAGTAAAACAGTGGAAACTTCACTAAGGCTTCGATGGAGTTTAGGAGTGGACACAAAAGTCACGATTTTCAATTTTATATCTTTTGCTTACACTCGCACACGTTCACGAACACTTAATGGTTAACTATCTTTATATATATAATTCTTCTGTGAGTGTGTATGTGACTGAACTTCTCTCAAACGACTGGACCGTTTTTGATGAAATTTTTTGTGTGTTCAAGGGGATCTGGGAATGGTTTAGATTCACAATTGGACCCGGTAGGTGGCGCTGCAATCGAGTTTTGGGTTATTTTCAGGGCAGGACAACGTCTGCTGGGTCCACTAGTCTTTATATATATAATTCTTCTGTGTGTGTATGTGACTGAACTTCTCTCAAACGACTGGACCGATTTTGATGAAATTTTTTGTGTGTGTTCAAGGGGATCTGGGAATGGTTTAGATTCACAATTGGACCCGGTAGGTGGCGCTGCAATCGAGTTTTGGGTTATTTTCAGGGCAGGACAACGTCTGCTGGGTCCACTAGTCCACTATAATAACACATTAAACTTCGGAGAAACAAACAAGTTTTGGAAAATATTATAAAACCGACAAATTACATTTTCACTTGCACTTTACATTTTCCCGCCTAAACCGTTACGTGTTGTGGGCTCGATCCCGCACGGAATAAATATTTGTATGATCTACAGGTAGTTGTTCCAGGTCTGGGTGTTTGTGTAAGTGATAATTTGTCTTTGTGAAATGCATCCACGATACAGGAGAAATTCCTACTGGGGGCCAACTTAAAAAAAAATTACTACTACTACTTACTATGTAATTGGGTGTAAAGGTTTTGGTACTAACATAGGTATATTAAACGTCAAACTTTATTTTATTTATGTTTATTTTGATCTCATAACTTTTGGTCACTACATAATATCATTCAATTAAGATTCTACGACTTACACTCAAAACAATGCTAATTTCCAAAGTGGTGCAAAAATACCATATATTTTTTTAATTAATTACGTATTAGATGTTACACTTAACACATTACTTATATTAATTATAATCGTACAAATACAACATTATAGAATTTTTGGGTCCCCATATTAACTTGAATCGAAATTGAAATTACAAAATATATTGTATAAGTTTTGGCTAGAGACAAAAGTAACATAAAAACACGTATAGTATTTTGTTGTTTTGAGAAATATATTAAATTAAAATTTACAATTTTTTCTTATGATTATATTACAAATGGCACAGAAAAAAGCGACATAACATTAGATTCTTTTTGGCGACAACCTCTGCCGATGGGACTGATTTTGTTTCTGCTCGTTGATTAGGGCCTCAAACAATAAACCTCATTATAGGGACCATACATACGGGTCGAATGGATAACCTCCCTTTTAAGTCGGTTAAAAAATAAAAGAGAAATGGAGACCTTTCCCTAGTAGTGGGCAAAGGCTATTAATCATAGGTTACATTTTTACCACAATAGGGAATATGCATGCCATTTTAAATATTTTGTTTATAATAATTGTTTCTATTATTAAAGCACGGTAAAAAAAATATTTTTTTGTCAAAAATATTAATATTTAATCACAAAAATAAATATTCAAAACTGCAATCAAGTTTCCGTAAAAACAGTCACCGTTTTATAGTTTTCTTTTTAATTTATTGATCGCTTTATCCAATCAATTATCAATATGTTTAAGTTTTTTTACTAATTCGAACATGGGAGTGGACTGAAATCAATTTTACACTTCTTAATTACAAACCTAAATGTTTACGGTGACGTCACAAAAGCGTCACAACGTGTACTTTGACGTAAGTTCCGTTTTGATCTGTTAAATTTGCCGCACACATTTTCTACTTTTAAATGATTAAAATCTTGCTGAAAAGGCGATTGCCTTAAAAAATTATGGCATGGACATCATTCTATAGCAATAAAGATTACAAATAAAATTTTATTTTGAACCTGCATATTGCACTGCATTACGATATAATGAAAGATAAGATCTCTGAAATTATCGAAAGATTTTATCGAATCACTACATTTGTCATCCATTCATATCATCCTTCCGACCTTATCGCAATTTAGATGGGTTCGAATGGTATCAAGATGAAATGATGATAGTCTTGAGTGACTGCAGGATAATACTCGTAATCTGAAACCCCGATTTTAATATAAAATTTAGGACGGGACGGGTCTCCTTTCAAAATGAGAGGGGTGAGGTTATATTCCTCCATACTGGCTTAGTGTGGGTTAGCAGACGTCACATGTTAAGAAAACCTCTGAAGCATACAGGTTCTCTCAGAATATTTGCCTTGTTAATTACTTAAATATTATAGAAAAAAAAAATAAGTTGAGGTTTCAAGGTCACCATGAATGGTTATGTCTTTTTAAAGACGGTAAGATGAATTGTAGGCAGTAAATTATATATCATCGGCCCATCACACCGAGCCGATAAACTTGGCCAGCCGCCAAACTATACAAACACGTAAAATTTACAACTTAAAAAATAAATTACTAAATTCGTTGGAAAGGCAAGACTATATATTTATTATATAAATCCATATATTAAGGGCCCGGCGGAGCTTGAATTGCCCACAAAAAGTAATACCAAAATAAATCGTAATCCAGATAATATTCTATAAAATTATGTTAATATTTGGATTTAGATACCGCCAATCTAGGTTCCTACCTTACTATTTTGTCTACTACTACTTCACTGGAAATAAAAGATTGGAAAATAGTTCCAAACTTGTTAATTTTATCAAAAATTGTATGTATTCGCTTACATTTATTTCCAGTGAAGTATTTTGGACAAAATGGTAGCGTAGGAACCTAGATTAATGGTATCGGAATCCGAATAATAACACAATTTGTGTCTGAATTAATATTTAT
Organism: Acronicta aceris; assembly: GCA_910591435.1. NCBI lineage: Eukaryota > Metazoa > Arthropoda > Insecta > Lepidoptera > Noctuidae > Acronicta > Acronicta aceris. The sequence continues at coordinate 11,428,827 of OU342771.1, read as the reverse complement.
TTCGGTATTACGTTTTTTAGAGAAATTCGGTCCGCCGGACTCTTAATGGGTAGTGAAAAATCACAGCAAGCATTAGAAAATTAAACCTAACAATAAATAATAAACAGTAAAATAAAGTTATCTTAATTTAACAGTGATATGTGGGATCGATTATATTATTCGAGTTGTTAATCGATAATCGAATAACATACTTAGTGAAAAAAAAACGTTTCGTAAAATTTATAAATCAACAATTATAAAAACCACTGGTCGAGTTACTCTAGAAATAAATACAAGATAATAAAGTTCATAGAAAATTATTTGTCACTGAGGAGTTAAAAGATACAAGCAAAAATCAGTGAACACTTGTTCAGAATATTTAGCTAATACTAGAAATGAAACGGATATTCGGAAACTATCCGGTATCCGACTAGTTTACTATTCGGCCGGATACTGGATAATTAATTCTTAATATCCGGTATCCGACAAAACAGTTATGTGTTTCATTCCTCGTATAGTCGGTATAAGTCCGATAAAACCCGCCGAATTGAATAGGGGCGGACGATCGACACGGAAAAGTAAAAAAGCGTTAAAACGGCCGATTCTGACGAATTATTCACATTGGAAAATTGCTTTGGATTTCTTAAGGATTGTCAATATGGTCGTTAGTACATTTGCCTTCAAAATCTATTAGCAATTCAGCTCAACAAAGCGACTTTTCGACCTTATGTAAAGCGAATGAAACGTCTTTTAATCTTCGCTATCCAAAGAATTCAAGGACTCCAAACACTTTTTTAATCAAATTGATAATTTAACTTGTATCTTTTAACCAGTTAAAACTTAATTCTGACTATACAGCATTCAATATCATGTAAAAAGTTGTTATACTACTTGAAACCATGAACACACTGTTATTTCATACAATATTCCTGGTATACACCGAACCCGTAAAAATAGAGAACTTTAAAATTCACCGATGGTAGTAGCGACACCAGCAAACGAAGTTTATTCCTTTCATCATTGAAAGTTTCTCCCAAAAAAGGAGTATTACTGTCCGCAAGTTTAATATTTTATTTTATTAAAATTTTATTTGTTTATTTGCCCGAATGCAGGGCAAAGGTCTATCTACCGTAATTCCACTCATTAGATTCTTACTTCGCGCATGTATGGGGTTAAGAATTGTTATCTTGTTTTATTAATATGCATGACTTAGTACATACTATTAACGCTTAATTTACTTGAATATAATTGATTCATTCAGACAGAGTAGTAATAGCCTAATCTAAAATTGATGAATATTAAAAACATCACTTTCTACAAAACATACCCTCAATAGAGGCGTTTCTACGTTACTTTGGACATTTTTTTTTATAATGTCCTATATAGTTTTTGTTATCTTGCAATACAAATTAATCATTCATTGTCTTATATTGTATTTAGCAAATCTTTTATATTTCTTTAAAGTACCGGGTTCGGCGTATACGATGAACAAACAATCTTAATACAATCAGTCTCGCGTCTTACATGCAACTGTAAAATAATTGGCAAGGGAGTACTGCTATCAGTTAGATCCGTTCTCCGACGACGTTACGGATAGTCCTTGCGCGTACGCCGTCTGTATGCTTTCGCATACGAACTTGTACTGGCTCTGGAAGAGAAGATATCGTTTTAGAGACGAGTTTAGTCACTGGAGACTTGACGAAAATACAATTAACGGACACAAAGTACTATCAAACTCGAGACAAATATCTGTGGAACACAAAAATATTTGTATGTACAGTGACGTAGAATCTGCATCAGCGCATGAGTGTTGTGACGTTGCATTACTGCAACAGAGCAACTCACAACTTTTTCGGCGTGGAATGAATTCTTGTTTAGTTCTTACTTCTTTGGTACATATTTAAAATTTAGTTAACTCGGTATTTTTTCGGGCTGAAATAAATTGGTTTTCTACTAGTAAATATAACACATACATTACGTTACGTCACATCTCTCAGAGGTGAAGTAGGGGAATCTCTCAGAGGGGAGTAGAGAAATGCGAAAATGTGTGAATAGGGGTAATATGGTATGGTAATATGTAAAAATAATTTAAACAATTTGGAACTGCTGTTTTGATTTGATGATTTCTAGGTGTAAAATTGAAAATGATGATGTCACACTAGCGTATCACAAATGCGGCGACGTGTGACACGGACGGCGAGGGAGTCAAAACATAAAATTCGCGTGACGTAATGGATTGATGCCAAGACGCTAGAGCACTAGAGTGGTAGCTTCTAACGCTCTAGCGTGACGTAATTAATAGTTATAGGTACTCACAGCGTTCTGTATGCACATAGGTCGTTGTGCGCGCATGGTCCGCACGAGGTCGAGCGGGTACAGCGGCTGGCGGCGAGCTACTAGCGCCAGAGCTACCTCGCACAGCACTAGCGCGCCCGTGCGGCCCACGCCGGCTGAACAGTGCACGATCATCGGCGGGTCCAGTTCGCGTTCCTCTTCGGCTTCATCGGGATCCACTACTGTAGGTATCACTGTAAGCAATAAATAGTCTTAGTCATTGAAATAAAACTACTTTTACGTATTTTATCGCGTTGTATTAATATTATATAATTCCTCACGTTTCGGATCCTTTACAGCATCCATGGTCACGGGTAGACTATGTTGTTGGACGTCTTAATGTTGCAATTACTAATAGCTACCATATATTTTTGTTAATTATTGGCGATCCGATACACGCAGAACGAGCTCACCGTATCCTTCAGTTTTGAGCTTGGATCTTGATTTTATGAAATCTAAAATGGGGTTCCAAGCTGGTGGTAAGCCCCAGCCATCTTCTCTATTTGGAGAAATTTGGATATTTTTTAATTTCAATAGCATCGCGAATCATCCTGGGAAGGAATAGGTTTTCTTTTGCGAGGACTTGTGGTTTATCAAATCTGATGTAGTGCTGGGCCTTGTCAAAAGTATGTTCACAAACTGCTGCTAATTACGCATTGCATAACGGCGCGCCGTTCCAAGAAGTCAACAATAAGGTATACGATAAAATAGTCTTAGTTATTGTATCAGACATCAAGCTATACACTATGTTAAAAAAGCCCTGTCCGATCCGAAAGTGGCATATTAGGTATCCCCACCACATCTCCAAATAATTATTTATTATTCCGGGTTTAAAAGTTTTCAAGATGTGATTCTAAGCTCCGGGGTTTTTACGCTTCTTGGCCGGGCTACCAGATTTTAGAGATGGCAACCTCTCTCTGAAGGAAGTTTTAATGTTGATGGTGATACTAACAAGTTCTCTGCTTCCTCAGGTTGGAGCAGAGCTGCGTGAAGCCGATGAAGGCAGCGGAGTCCTCCGGCACGCCGTGGTCGGGCCACGCCGTGTACTGCAGCTGCGTCACGTTGCGACTTGCACCTGTGTTCTCCTGTTCAAACAATATTAAGAATTATACCACAGATTATCTGAACACATCCGTAAGAAAAATTGTGAACTATGTACTTATTGCCAGGTACTCGAAATTTCGCCGCCGGAATGGGTTATTATAACATGTTTTAAATTTAAAATACCTTGAGGCGAGGGGGCCGTATATCGGTACGTACGAAGATGCTTATCCTCCTAACATTATAGATATAAAAGTTTGCTTGTTTGTTAGTCAATCACGCAAAAGCGGAAGAACGGATTTGGATGAAATAGACATACACACACAGATATTTAAACCTGGACTAAGAATGGATAACATAACAAACTTAAGGGTCCGGTGGAGCTTAAATTACCCACAAAAACGTAATACTAATATAAATCGTAATCCAGACAATATTCTATCAAATTATGTTATTAATCGGATTTGGATACCGTCAATCTAGGTTCCGTCAGCACCATTTCGTCTACTACTACTTCACTGGAAATAAAAGATTGGAAAATCGATGCTAACTTGGTAATTCTAACAAAAATTGCATTCGCTTACCTTTATTTCCATTAAAGTATTTTGGACAAAATGGTAGCGTAGGAACCTAGATTAACGGTATCGGTATCCGATTTTTTTTTATTTGTGATAGGCTTACGCTTGACCGCTAGTTTGCCTGATGTTAAGCGATACTGCGATCTACGATGGAGCGCGCTTGCCTAAAAGAAACCGATTCACTCGTGATTTAAAGACACCCAGATTATATCTATCAGGGAAGACCCACTCGGGAAGTGCATTCCATATTTCAGCAGTACGCATTATAAAAGTGGACTTAATAATTGACGATTTATTTTGGTATTACGTTTGTAAGAAAAATCCGGTCCGCCGAACTCTTAACAAACGTTACTTTTTATTTATGTTGGATCTAATTCTTAAGTCAATGCTGATGATGTAGTGGGCAGAAGCTAGTTACAAGATGATCCCTCCAACGCTGCATGCCTTTTACCCTGCTCGCGATACGGCATTTATGCAATCAATTTTATTCTGTTCCATTTTTCAAATTTAACAAGTTTTATATTCAATACCTTTATAGTCATTTCTCTTCTCACATAATGGCCGTGATTCTGTTCGCTGGTCGTCAGTATCGTCAGACTGCTGGTGGCTTTCAGCGGCGTGTTGCCGACTTTAGGCCAGTACTGGTGACACTTGGCTCTCCCTCGCTCCGTCAACACTGTAAGCATCACTATCAAACTGCTTTCTGACTCCCACACCATCTGCCAGAAGTCTCCCACTGTTGATGATAGGGGACCTGAAGAGAAAAAAAAACAAATAAGGTTAAGAGCACCCTAAACCGATCATGCATGAGGAGATTAATGAACGTAGATAAAGTGAAATTGACACCACTTTCACTTCATTTCGCCAGGATCGTAATAATTGGAAATCTATAGTATCTGCCTACCCCAATGGGTGATATGCGTGAAAATATGTATACTTATTAAGACAAGTACAAATATGAACCGAGCTGTATTAATATACAGCCTCCCCATTATTATTTATTTTAAGTAAGTCGATAACATTCAACATTTGCACAAACATTTTATCTTGTAAGATTTTCAGCTCTTAAATTTTGTGTTTTGTATTATTAACTTCTTTTTAAACCTTTTGATCTTTTAAACTTCTTTTATGATTGGACTATCGCTTCATAATCATCAAAATTCATAAACATACCATCACGCCAGTCGAATTAACATTTACCAAAGTCGTTTTCCTCTCAAAAACGAAATAGTGCGAAATTAGGAGACTAACCTTGTGTTGCAATATAAGTAAGCACTGTATCAGAGTTTGGTATCTCCATATTGATATATGACGCGTTTATATAGTCGCCTGTCGGTCCATTTTTCAGTATCACTCGCGTTGAATCATCTGCAAGGAAACATAGATTTTTTTTTTAAAAAAAGGTTACTAGCAATGTGGTTCGCACATTACTAATATTCTTGTTAACCCCTCGTGCTAAGCTAAATGCTTGTGTTACGAGTGGGTTCACGTCGGTAGTGCAATGGGTGGGGTTCGAACTGGCAACCACATAATCGCAAGTCCGACGCCCTAGCCATTAGGCTACCGCCGCTTAAACAGGTAATATTATGAAAATATATCCTGGTGATACAGGATATATTTTCATAATATTATCATTTTACGAAATTGAAATGGAATACGTACGATTTTTAGATAGGACTTGACTGACTTTCGATATTTTATTGTTATAATTATCATGGAATTGAAAACAAAACAGCTCACGGATTCCATCGCGTCAAAATCACATTAATAATCCCGACGTTTCGGACCCGTTACAGCGTCCATGGTCACGGTAGAATCCGTAAGCTGTTTTGTTTTCAATATGTCGAATATTCGCGTAAGTCTCAGAAATCAATATCATGGAATTGCATAAACAATAACAACTTTTTGTCTCACATTGAATTATCTTATTTAATACATTTTCTAATTCTTCCAAATACTATTTGAATGTTAGAATTACTAATATTATAAACGTGAAAGTTTGTGAGTATGGATGTATGGATGTTTGTTACTCTTTCACGCCAGAACCGCTGAACGGATCTGGATGAAATTTGGCACACAGATAGATTATAGCCTGGAAATAACACATAGGCTACTTTTTATCCAGGTCGGACCCAATCCTGAAGTCCACGCAGACAAAGTCGCTGGCAGATGCTAGTTATAAATAGAGCCGATCTAGCTATTTTAATTTTATCGTAGAGAGAAAACTCTATAGAGAATTGTGACGCCCACAGTACACTGCGCCATACAACTTCCATATATCACTCGTTTTGCCGGAAAGGGACAGAACACCCTTTGAAATGCTTAATATTAATAACTTCATTGTCAGACTTAAATTATTACGAATATTTTGCACAAGTCTGATAATAATAGAGAACATTTCATTTTTTTAACATCCACTTATTATAATTTTATTTGAAACTTGATCGAAAAATAGGATACCAATTTTTCATCTTTATTTTTGACAGTTCTTTCTATTCTAAACAGACGTAATTGCCAAATGACGTTATTGGTACGGTTGGACGAGTTAAACGGTGACATAACATTTTTCTGACCATCAATTTTTTTCTTATGTCAGTTTGGAAAGATGTCGTAATTATTTATAACCTTACATTACCTATGTCGTTGTTGATTTACTATTATTTCGACAAAATTTCAAATTTCTCACTTTTTCTCTCTTTTATGATAGGAAAATAAAGAAACAGTATTTTTATTTTGGTGGCTTAATAATTTTGAAATGTTGTCAATTAAATCAAGCAATTACCTTATTGCTTATGTTTTTGGGGACAGAATATTTTATTTCATTTTTTTCCGAATTAAAGAGATAATATTAATTAGTAAGTAGCTTAGCTACGACTGATACTTACTACAGATAAAATTGGTCACTAACGGCCAGTCACAATAACAAATCTGTCGATAGATTTGCTTACCAGAGATAGGATTTTGACATTACTTGTATGGACGTTATGTCAAAATCTTATCTCTAGTAAGCAAATCTATTGACAGATTTGATATTCGTACTGGCCATAATACTTACAAGGCGCAATATCCCTGTATCTATTCTTATTCAAGTTGTGCGGCAGTTTGGCAACGTTAGTATTCTCGTCGGGCAGACGGCGCAGCAGAGTATCGTACTGCGTCAGCGCCGCGCCGCTCGCCAGCCCGTCGCCTAACAACAGCATTGACTGCTCTAGCGCATCGCCTTCAGCCCGAGGTTGCCCCGACGATGATAGAGGCACGAAGAATGCTGTGGGCTCTTGAGGACCTGGCTCCTCTGGGGCGTATACAGCTGCAAATGTAGTTTTTTTTAATTGTAACAATTTTTTTACGATACAAAAGTAGCTAATACTTTGATGAGTATTTCTATTGTGATTTAATCAGTGGCATGGAGCCGCAAAGTTGCTAGCTTATACATTTCGGAGTGTGCATCAGATCTCCATGATCTTATTTCCCCTTGCCCTTTCCACTATCGGACGACCAGAAGCTCGAAAGAGCGTCATTGATTCATGGTGGACATTAAAAAAGCCGAACGAAACACCTACTACTAAGTCCACTTTTATCATGCACACCACTGAAATGTGGAATGCTCTTCCTAAGTGGGTCTTCCCCGATAGATATAATCTGGGTGTCTTTAAATCACGAGTGAATCGGTATCTCCTAGACAAATGCGCTTTATCGTAGATCGCAGTGTCACCTAACATAGGTGAACTGGCGGTCAAGCGTAAGCCTATCAAGATTAAAAAAAAACTCTTTAAATTCATCAGCAAGGGGATGTATATTAGAGCACAAAAGCCTCGTCATAGATATACACAAGGACCCGTTATACGCCGCCTGTATTGAACATAACATAACATATTATCACGCCTGTGTACCCCGAAGGGTTAGGCAGAGGCGTTCTAATGTTCCCCCACAGGTCACCACTATGTTTAGGTCCCATGTAATTAGGACCAGCCTATTCCCATTAACCGCACACATATCAAAACTCCGAGCTGCTACTGAGAATTTCACAGATAAACCCAATAACACGCTTTTGACCTGGAAATTGAACCCATGACCTTTAGCTTAATCTAATGAACCTCACAGAAAACAGGCGTGAAACAACGCTTACGTTGTGTTTCGCCGAATGAGTGAAGGTGCCGGAGGTCCAATCCCTTCTGGTGTTGCGGGTGTCCATGGGCGGCAGTAATCGCTTACTATAAGGAGATCCATGCTCGTTTGCCCCCTATCCCATAAAAAAAAGCCTGTATCCAATTCAAATCTTCAAAGAAAACATATCACGTTGTAACACTCACCGTTCGGTTTCACGACCAACGTAAGAACTCCTCTTGTATTCCTTATAAGTTTCACTACTTGCTCGTGAGTAAGCTCGTCCACGTCCGTGCCGTTTATTGATATTACCTGCAATTATATATACAAAATATTGCTATACTTCGAGTTTTAATTGTATTCAGTAACTTGACAGTTGAAGGGTTACCAGTTTTTGACACAAAAAAGATAGTGAGGTGCTGAAAGAATTAATGAAATTGAATGAACTTAAGTAATATACTTATATGCAATCTATTATTTTAAATTGAATAACGTCCTAAAACGCGATATACAGTACTAAACATTGTAGAAGTTTGAGAAAATAAAAAGTAAAAATAAAAAAAAACACATAATTATCATTCTTATTTTATTTCTATTAGAATAAAATTAAGAAGGAAATTACTTTTATGAATCATTATTCTTATATTCCACATCTTACATACGAAAGTTTTATTTAAATGAAACCATTTTTATCATTCGTTCTTTACGCAAAATTATTCACTACCCCAACATTATTAGTTGTAGTATGGTATCATTATTTTTCTTTGAACTGTCAAGTTAATGAATACAATAGGCTATTTGACTGATTATTTTTATAGTCCTATGAAAATGTTTACCATAAATAGATCTTATCAACGAAAACAAAATTAAAATCGGCTCAAAAATAAGGAAGTTACAAGCATTTTAATTTTATGCTAGACAGAGACCGCACTATACTTGTTTATGACGTCACAAACCAATGCGCCAGACAAATAACTCATTTGGGGGAAAGGGACAAAGCATTCCCTCTCAATCCCTACCAAAAATTTTAAATGCATCTTTGAACTTTATTAACCAAATTTTTTTTTTTCAGAATATGATTTATATTTAATTTCATTTTTCACTAAGCTTGGTATTTTTTATTATTCAAACATTGGTCAAATACCCTATTAAAAGTCGAAGGATAAGACTTATTTTTATTAAAAAAAAAACGAATAAAATGTTGTTCCCATTTAGTTCCAAAAAACATATTTAAAAATCTCAGAAAGTTACCTATCTATGAATAGATGTATTCGTGAACTTATGCTTCATTTATTATTATTAATAGTCTGTAGTGTCAGTCAGTTCAGTGTCAATATGTGACAGATATGTTCAGCCCAGTTCCATTTCAGCGTGGCAGCTTTCCGAGAGATGTATGTTATTTTCATCTTAATAAGAGTCAAAGGTCGTCAAAGTTAAGATTGCTAGTAATTATGGTATAACTTATTATTGACCTGGTCTCCTTCCTGCAGCTGCAGACGGGTGCGGCTGGCCACCCTGGAGACCAACACTGGCAGGTGTCCGCCGCCCCGCACGTTGAATCCGAACAGTCCGTCGGATCCCGGCTCTAAGCGTATCCGAACTCCGCCGTTACATTCGTTCGAATCGCCGCCATCGGACCCAGATTCGGACTCATCGACGTACGATAGAGGGATGCGAAGAACGCGTTCTAGGAAATCTCCCTCTCTGTAAATGTAATAAAACCATGGAATAGAAATGTCATGATGACCGTCTCAGTTTTCTAGTCGAAGAGACCACCGACTCATCACTTTTCTGTTCGAAACAGAGTCATCGGTCATGAATGGGGAGTGCGCCTTCGGGTCTTTTTAAGAAATTTTCAAAATAATCAATTACATGTTCAACAGAACTTAATTTTTTATTTACCGTCAAAAAATTAAGTCCTATACTCTTCATTATAAATAACTTTTACTGGGATCAACCCTGAAATTTCGAAAAACTATCACCTTTTCATGCACTAAACTCAATGGAACAACCGTTTTTTTTGAGACTCGAGTTGGCTTTATAGTAAATTTTGTTCAAATTGTCATTTATTATAGTAAAAAAAAAATTAAGCTATATATGTCTTCAATGTAATAATAGTGTACTGACTGTATATCAGTGGCGGGTGGGTCAGTGGTGGCGGTCGCGGGCGGGCCGGTAGTCGCGGGCAGGTCGGGCATGTCGGGCAGGTCGGGCAGGTCGGGCAGGTCGGGCATGTCGGGCAGCAGCCAGGCGGCGCGCGGCAGCGGCTCGCTGTGCGCCACCCGAGAGCCGCGCACTCCGGGCGACGCGCACCCCACTGACCGCTCGCGAGTGCGAGAACTGCTCCTCCTGCAACATACATAATCAACCCATTATACTGCCCCACTGCTGGGCACGAGTCTCCTCTCAGAATCAGAGGGGTTAGGCTATAGTCCACCACGCTAGCCTAGTGCGGGTTGGCAGACTTCACACACCATCGAGAAAATCTCTCAGGCATGCAGGTTTCCTCACGATGTTTTCCTTCACCGTTTAAGCGCGTGATAATTAACTATTTAATACGCACCCTCCTGCAACATGAACCACTATAATGAAGGTTACGGCGTGTGAATCCACCGCTAGAGGCGGTAGTGTAGAGTGAGGTCTCCGCAACGTCAAATTACACTGTTTGTGGGTGGGTTACGCGGGTTTATTACTAATTAGAACAATTTAATGGACATTGTCGAATATCAGAGATTAATTATGGTAAATATGAGTTACGCGTCAATTAATGTTAGCGTTTTGTGACTTTTGGAAAATTATGTCCTCCTTTTTTTTCGAACTAAACGAGACTATGTATATCTGCGGCATGCTATATTTTTACGGTACAATTTAAAGGTATTAAATATGATTTAATGTATTTATTAGTTTTCAGGCGCGTAAAAACTTTACTTGAGGACCTTACTCCCCAGTAGCGACATCAGGGTGAGCTTTAAAAACGATAGCCCTCATTGTATGGTCACCAACAGTCGCTGAACACATGGTTAAAACACCAGTGGGCCATGTATGCTAATTCAATTGCATCAGAATGACCGTCGAATGACACTAAATGACATAAGAACAAACAGGTTTCGTAGACAAAATTGTCAAAAATCAACAATTCTGAAGCCACTGAATGACAATTTAGACACAATAAAATAATAGAATCGGTGCCTAGGAGGGCCAAAATGGCCACTTTTGATAAACCACAATATGATTCACGATACAGAAAACGCCATAATTATCCAGTATAAGTACACTTAGAGGTCAGCTTATACTGGAAACAAGTTTACGTTTACGTTAGCACGTTTTGAAGTCGTGTGAAATTTCAAAGCCACGTCACGCGAAATCACGTCATAATCTACACAACTCTTACCTAACAAAACTCCTATTTGTAGACCTGGATCTTCTCGCATCTTCTAACGCCATAGTTTCAGTTCTGGGCACGGTGGGGGCAGCTAGTCCAGCCAACGCTCCTAACGCGGCCAGCAACGCTCGTCTCCGAGGCGCCCGCAGTCTGAAGAAGCCGTGACGTTCGACACTACACCGCCATAAAGCTTTCGCTGCCCGACCGGAACGCATGTTGAAGCCGAGAACCGTGTCGTAGGATTCCGACTGGGGAAAATATTTATTTTTATTATTAAACGCCTGTAGTTCCCACTGCAAGGCAAAAGCCTCCTCAATCTTCTTAAACTTCTCAGTCTATTGCTGTTAGGGCCAGTGTTTTTGGAAAGGGTTTAATTCATCCCAGCATGTCTCCTATGCTGCCAGCCCAACTGTTCCTCCTTAATTTATAAGGTCAGTAAGCGCGAGTAATACCCCTGCTGTTGCAAGCGTCCATAGGCTACTTAACGACCCAATGGGCGTATCAAGATGAAACATGCACCAGTTTTTAAGCTAGACCTCCACAATGAAACTGTGTAAATCGCATCCAATTTCACGTGGCAGATTATGTGCGATGCGCGTACAAACAGCGTTCTTCTTCCTGCCCTTATCCTAATCTATATAGGCACTTGTCCTACCGCCGACGATGAACGAAAAGCGAGTAGAGCTAGAAACGAGTATGCGAGTGCGACGGGCGATTACTCCCAACGAGAATAGAGCGATGTGAAAGTTTGTTCGAGGTAACTGTGCATGAGTTTTTTATTGAATGTGTCCGACAATACAGACAGGGAGTCTTTGGGACACAAAACTGAATTCATATAAACAATTTTAACTCTCGGCGTGAGTTCGGACTGCCTAACGAGCATCGCTGAGCGAGTATTATCTTTGTTAGCTCTTGTCGTTCATCGACAATCTAATGGAGCGAGTCCACGCCGGCAGTGTAAACAGTCAGCGATCAACTATTAATGTATGCATCTATTTTGTTCACACGGAATGTATTTTTTTTTATGGGATAGGAGGGCAAACGAGCAGGCGGATCGCCTGATGGTAAGCGATTACCGCCGCTCATGGACACCCGCAACACCAGAGGAGTCACAAGTGCGTTGCAGACCGTGCGTTTTAAAATGGGATTGGACCTCCGGTAACCTCACTCACTCGGCGAAACACAACGTAAGCGCTGTTTAACGCCGGTTTTCTGTGAGGCCGTGGTATCACTCCGGTCGAGCCGGCCCATTCGTGCCGAAGCATGGCTCTCCCACGTAAATAATGTATATCTTGTACATTTCTTGAGCGAGAAAATAGCCGATAGTTAGTCGCTTCCTCGCCGGCGGTGGGACAACTGCCTTAGGGTCGGCGCAGTATGTCCTTTTTTTCATCCCTGTCAGTCATCTCCTCCTCATTCACTTTTCCATCAAATAAAGACCCCTAATATATTTTTTCTTCAAAATGTCTTATGTAGAGACACCGGCCAGTTACAATTTTATTATACTAGTATGGTCTAATTAATACTTACAGGTTCCCTCTTCAATTGTATGAAGAACTGTTTCTTCTTGAAAGAAATCTTGACGATTTTACTCCAAGAGAATGTGTTCACTCTGATGTTGTTCTGAAACACGACGATACCTATTGACGTCACGCCAATAAATATGTCTTTGCCGTTGTAATCCTGAAATAGAAATAAAAGTTTAATATAGCTATGGTGAGCTGTCCTGGGATATAAGACAATACAGGCCTATCAGGTATTAGACATTTAATCGATGACAAATGCCTTAAACGTTAAATAGGATTACATTAGGATTACATTTACGTGGGAGAGCCATGCTTCGGCACGAATGGGCCGGCTCGACCGGAGTGATACCACGGCCTCACAGAAAACCGGCGTAAAACAACGCATACGTTGTATTTCGCCGAGTGAGTGAGGCTACCGGAGGCACAATCCTCTTTTAAAGGTCGGCAACGCACTTGTGACTCCTCTTTTGGTGTTGCGGGTGTCCATGGGCGGCGGTAATCGCTTACCATCAGGTGATCCGTCTGCTCGTTTGCCCTCCTATCACATAAAAAAAAACATTTTTAAGTCAAAGTGCCGTAATATAGACATAACAATTACAAAGACATTTTAGTTTTTAGTTTAGATATTTTAATATCATTAATCAAAATGTTTAGTACACTTTATTAAAGAAAGCTAACATTGAAATAAAAGCTAACATGTCATAATATTTAAGTCCCTAAGGTTTTTTTTTGTGAAATGATTTGAGAATAAAGAAAGGTCAAAATAATTGTACGTGTCGGAAGAAAACGCTCGAAATCAGTAAGGAAAATATTTACAAATGCAATTTATTTACTTACGACCCCAATTTTATTACCTAACACAGTTCTAATATAAAAAAATACCACTGTAAAACTACTTGCAGGTAACTTCAAACGCGATTATTTAGAATGTATTGTAATCGCAATAGGCTCGCCCCCTATTACATGGGACCTTAAACATACTGGCGAACTGTGGGTATACATTAGTACACTTGTGCCTAACCCTTTGGGGAATACAGGCGTGATGGTATGTATGTACTGTAATCGTGCTGTGCTGTGTTATTATTATAGTTATACAAAACCACAACACAGGCTAAACGCAGCGTGATGCTTCAAGCGGAGCGGTTAGCCACTACGATGAAAAATTGCTTTATTTACATAAGCAGACTGTAAATCCAAGATCTAGCTACAATGAAGAATATCTTTATACCTTAGCGGGATGCGACTCAACTCCGTAGCAATCCAAGCGTTTGGCGTGCTCCAAGAAGTTCGCCTCAGCGTCCGCGGGAGCCTGACCTTTATGCAGCTTGTGCAGCTCTCTGATACGACGCTCGTCCTCCGCGCTCTGTTTGGCCAGTAGACGAAGGTCCGACAGATAATTAGGCGGATGTTCAGATACGTTGTAGTCGCCTAGTTCGGCTGTAATTATAGAAATTATTGTTTTACTTGCCTTATACGAGTATATTCTAGACATCCTCGCGACGAGCAGTGTTTTATCACTACATAGTATAAAACAAAGTCGTTGTCGCTGTCTGTCCGTCCCTATGTATGCTTAAATCTTTAAAACTACGCAACGGATTTTGAAGCGGTTTTTTAATAGATAAGAGTGATTCAAGAGGAAGGTTTAAGCTATTTAACATTACGCTACGGCTCTTAGGAATGGGGCAACGCGGGTGAAACCGCGGGCGGGCCGCTAGTTTATTTATATATTTAATTTTATTTGGGAAACATACAGATACAATATAAGAAACAAATACAAATAATGTAAACTTTACGTAATCCAAATCAGTTTACACATTAATACTATACATTCGCGCCAAACCAGGAACAACATTTAGTATAAATTAAAGTATGTATAACATTATTAAAATGTTATTGGGTATTTCTATGAAATCCTCAGTAGCGTCTCGGAGTTTAGATTTACGCTCAGAAAATGGCAATAAATTCGCGCCAAAATTACTAGGGATCTAAACATACTGAAGAACTGTGGGTGTTAATTAACACCTCTGCTTAACCCTTTAGGGAATACAGCAGTAATCGTACGACCGGACACAATAGCGGGCATTGTGGCAAGGTTCACCACACATTAGGTACCTTTTATTTATAACCACGAGGACATACCTGGTTCATAAACGAATTTAATTCATTAAATTAAACTCAGAAGCAATTAGTCTAGTGGTCCCAAGCGCGACAGCTACGCTAGAGGTCCTGGGTTCGATCCCCAGGTCGAGCAAAGTGTTATTGAGTTTTCAATGAAATTCTCAGTAGCAGCTCGGAGTCTGGATTTGTGCCCGGTTAATGGCTATAGGCTCGCCCCCTATAACATGGGCCCTAAACATACCAGGCGAACTGTGGGTGTACATTAAGTACGCCTCTGCCTAACCCTTCGGGGAATACAGGCGTGATGGTATGTTTATGTTATGTCAGAAGCAATTAATATATCTAATTTTATATAATAAACATACATAAATATTACCGCAGACGTCAAACTGACGGCCAGATGGCGCGTATTTTATTACAACCTTACAGCATAAATATAATATCTAAAATAACTAACGTATCGATCACGTTTCAGTCAATGTGAAGGACATTAGAGGTGTGGAAATTAATACAAATCGATTTTAACTATTTTTTACAAGAAAAACAGAATGGCGGTGTCAGTATAGAGAAATGTACTCAATTTATTTGCGTCTTTGAAATAAAACTACTTTTAACTAGAGTTGCCGCGAATACTCGCTATTATTCGGTATTCGGCATTACTCGTCTTTTTTTTTAAATTTGTCGAATACCGAATAATAGCTAGTATTATTCGGCATTCGGCGAATAGTCGTCGAAAATAAACTTTTAACGAACAAAAGAACATCATATTCATCAAGTCTTTAATTCAATAGCAATTTTCAAATAAGTATAGAAATAAAAAATAAAAAAACGTCAACCGATGTCGAAAATCAATTAACAAATGCGTGCCGCCTATCCTAAACACAAGGGTATTGATTGAGCGGGAAATCCCCTACAATAATAATCGCTGGGTTATACTTATACAAAACGGGGTATTTCCCGTAAACTAAAGAGAAAGACTTGTACAAGAAAAGGGTTGCCAGCATTTAAAAATGGAAAATTAAATTTACTACATATATGTAGGTATGTATAACATGAAACAGATTTCTTTAACTTTATTGTTTTCTTTTCTCACAACCTTAGAAGAAATTAGAAATATTTTTAATGTGTTTAATGTTTTTTTTATGTCGAATAGTAATGTCGAGTTATTCGACTATTCGCCAAAGTGAATGGCGATTAATCGGTATTCGACTATTCGCTATAAACACTATTCGCGGCAACTCTACTTTTAACAGATTTTATAATATTGTTATATTGATAACTGCCTCATTAGTCTAGTGGTCCCAAGCGCGACTGCTACGCTAGAGGTCCTGGGTTCGATCCCCAGGTCGAGCAAAGTGTTATTGGGTTTTCTATGAAATACTCAGTAGCAGCTCGGAGTCTGGATTTGTGCCCGGTTAATGGCAATAGGCTCGCCCCCTATTACATGGGACCTAAACATACCGGCGAACTGTGGGTGTACATTAGTACGCCTCTGCCTAACCCTTCGGGGAATACAGGCGTGATGGTATGTTATGTTATATTGATAAATCCTACTAATATTATAAACGTGAAAGTTTGTGAGTATGGATGTATGGGCGTTTGTTACTCTTTCACGCCAGAATGGCTGAATGGATCTGGATGAAATTTGGCACACGGATAGATTACCGTTTCCTGGAATAACACATAGGCTACTTTTTATCTAGGTCGGACCCCATCTAGTAAAAGCTAATATTATATAATTCCCGACGTTTTCCTCCTCCTTTACAGCATCCATGGGCACGGGTAGAGTGATTCCAATGTATAATATCAGCTAAGTTTAAAAAACCAGTATATTTGTGTCTTTATCAAATCACCTTGATTTGACTCTATGACATAGCTTATACCTAGGTACTTCCTTAAATTATTATATAATTATAAATATTATGAATTCTCATTTATTTATTGTGTGTAGTGCACATTATATAAATGAGAATTCATAATATTTATAGGAGACTTTCAAAATGGCGTACTCAATAGCCGAAAGCTTAAAAATACTAATTATTTTAAATTCTTAAACATAGTTTTATTATTTTAGGTACAGATTCATTCTTTGAGACAATATACATTTGGCTAGAGCACTGTCTGTAGACATTCTCCTAGGAAAGTGAAGTAAATAAAGAGCAAAGAAACCGACCTGGTCTATGTAATGAGCAGAACATGGCAGAAAAGAATGAAGTAATTCTCCTTAAACACATAGCTAACTGCATCAACAATTAACCAATTTAAAAAGTCCATTAAAATCGACCTACAGAAACACGGACAATTCACAGAATTTACTTGGAACCCTTATTTAGGATCTAAAACTAAGTTTTGACACACTGTATAACTAGAACATGGAGACACCTCGACAAAAGGGCTTCAAACTTGTAAAGGTTAGGTCACACTGAATAAGGATGCGGTGCGAGCTACAAACAGGGTAACGTATAAGGAAACATGTGAGAATCAATCGAGGACATTCAATAGAAAATTTCCCATAACGTTGCCTATTACAACTACATAGGCAATTTGACGTTTATACAGGCAAATGTGTGTGTGACGAGCGTATAATAAGCAGGGTTTACTGTGTGCATGCGATGGATTTTGGATATCTCCCTTGCATTCCATTGCTTGCTGAATCTTGTTTTAAAAACTACGAATTTACGCAAAATTGCGAAATTACACAAAATTATTAGTATGCGTAATTCTCCCGCGGTTAAATGGTGCACCTAATGCAATGCAGTGACGTCATAGTTATATACTATTATACAAGTTTTACTAATAAGAATTGTATAATCTGTTTTACGAATTAGTATTTTTGTAATAATTAATACAAAGATTAATCTATACTTATAATAAATCTGTAGAGAGGTCAATTCTGTACATGAAATATATTTCCAAAATAACTATCAGCGGGTGATTAGTGATCGATACTGACGCCAAAAATGCAATCAGTAAAATTTTTGTCTGTCTGTCTGTCTGTATGTAATAGGAGCAGAGCAGTGAAGGGAAATGTTGGGAAAATTAGTGATTCATGAAAAAGGTTTCAAGCTATAAAACATCACGCTACAACCCTTAGGAACGGGGCAACGCAGGTGAAACCGCGGGCGAAGAACTAGGGAACAAAGTAACTATTCCACGCGGACGAAGTCGCTGGCAAAAGCTAGTAAATAATAAGGCCGTTACAGTGTTTCTTGTACGAACTGCGCACGCAACGCAGCCGTATTCTGTGTGGCCAGCCCTTAATTGGTGTTTAATCGTGGGGGGTCGAAGGACTAGGAGGTGCATAACAGCCATTAGGCATATTTATTCCTGTACAAAATGTTATTATGTAATTATTATTATTAAACAACAAAAGGAAAATTAACAGGATATTGTTACAAATAATATGACTAGTGAATCCCGAATATGAACTATCAACTCAATATAGCTAATTTTATATCATTTGGAGTTCTTGAAGTATACATAGATAGGTATTAAAGAGACAGAAATTTGACATACAGATAATGTCAAACCACTGCCAGCATCAGATATATCTGGAACACTGTCCTCTATGTATAAATACTCTATAGGTACACATAGAGAAATATAGAGATCAGTGATCTGGAAGCACAAAATTATCAAAACAACTAAGTACCTGTGTAAGAAAATTAAATTATGTAGGTATCTCTCAATTGTTTCAGAATGGGCACAGTACACAGCAATTGTTATTCTGAGATATTATTTCCTTTAAGATAAAGTTGACTGCCACATTAGTAGATATCGGAAAAAGGTGAGCTAATTTACCTTAACTTCAAAGAACAGAGACAAAAAGAGGAGACTTCCTTATGACAATTTCTTTTGGGGAAAATTTTCCCGGGTTTCGGCACATTGGTAAAGTACATTTAATATTAATGTTATTAATATAGAAAACAATTGATTAACTGCACAATTTTCCCGAAAAGAAAATGTTGTCGGATTACTAGTCTAATGATGCAAACGCATGCTAAACCTACGTAACCAAAACCACCTTCCTGTATTAATGAGTAACCGGTGAATTAAAATACTATACAAATTTAGCTTTGTGGTTCCCAGTGAGTACACCACATCGTCCTTTACCCGTCTGCGCAGTAAATGGCCACTAAGAGAGTACGTCATAAGAAAGGAGGGATTTTTTAGTCTACCTATAGCATATTGTCTGGTTGAGCTGAACTGAAGAATGAATGTCATCAGTTGGGACAGATCTCCTCAAAGTCACTAAGGCTCTTTCTTCTAAAGGCCAAATAAAGTGGCGGTAGCCTAATGGCTAGGGCGTCGGACTTATGATCGTGTGATTGCCGGTTCGAAACCCACCCATTGCACTACCGCCGTGAACTCGTAACATCTTACATTTAGCTTAGCACGAGAGGTTAACAACAATACTATTCTTCTCCATAGGAAGTTGATTCTATGGAGAAGAATCCACCAAGAAACTCTATGGTTACGCTGTTACGCTTACAAATAGGTACTGGATACTAAGAGATCATGATTCCTTGAGTTTGTTTCGGCGTTTCTTCTCTAGAGGTTGTGAGTTACGAGTATAAAAACCGGCGCTATCTAGTATTATAAAGCTCCATTTTTGACTTGTATAATTATCTTTGAAAGACGCGTTTACAGAAATAAATATAATTTGTCTATTTCTACGAACAAATAATATAGTCTATATGCATAGACAGACAGTAAACTCTCACTACCTATGTAAGTACTTGGCAATTGGTTGACTTTACGACCTTATTATGCTCTAAATATTAAGACTATATCGGTCAACCGCCATGATGGTTGATTGTGCACGTCGTAAATAGCTCTACGAGACAAGCATCTTTAGGCTCAAACTCCCCTGGCAAGTGGGCAATTATTTCTCAAGTTGCATTTGAGTGTTATATTTTGTGTGAATTTACTGATTTGATATTACTTCCCGACCACACTGATGAGCTGATCGCTTCTGCGTCACGTATTTTGGGTTCGATTCCTACATGGAGTAAATATTTGTATGACCTACAGTTACAGGTAGTTAAGGGTTTCGGCATTTGTGTTTAAAACGCACCCACGATACAGGCGAAAATCCTAGTGAGGCAGTTTAGTTTTAAAAAAATCTGACAGGCAGGTCTTGTGGTCTCACTGCCACTTTACTGTATATTTTATATATGCCTAGCTTATAATTGTATACTTTATGAATCATTAACTGATTATACCCATGTAGATGTCCGATATAACTCAATATTCCAGCAACAAACTTAATCTAAACACATAATATTATAAACCTCCTAAACGTTCCATATCTCAGTCAATTGTTAGATAATCTATACTTATAATAAATCTGTAGAGAGGTCAATTCTGTACATGAAATGTATTTCCAAAATAACTATCAGCGGGTGATTAGTGATCGATACTGACGCCAAAAATGCAATCAGTAAAATTTTTGTCTGTCTGTCTGTCTGTCTGTATGTTCGTTATAGAAACAAAAACCACTCGACGGATTTCAACGAAACTTGGTAAAATTGTTCTTCATACTCCTGGGCAGGTTATAGTATACTTTTCATCACGCTACGATCAACAGGAGCAGAGCAGTGAAGGGAAATGTTGGGAAAATGAGTGATTCATGAGAAAGGTTTCAAGCTATAAAACATCACGTTACAACCCTTAGGAACGGGGCAACGCAGGTGAATCCGCGGGCGAAGAACTAGGGAACAAAGTAACTATTCCACGCGGACGAAGTCGCTGGCAAAAGCTAGTCTATACTATTATTATTAATTGTGAGTATGTGAGGTTATAGGGGGTAATCTCTGGATCTCCTAAACCGATTTTGAAAACTGTTTTTGTGTTGGATAGTCCATTTATCGAGGAAGGTTATAGGCTATATAACATCACGCTACGCCTCTTAGGAACGGAGCAGTGCGGGTGAAACTGCGGACGGGTCGCTAGTACATAATAAATTTAGGTAGGTACCTATTTGAAGTTTAATATTGTGTTGTGTCCAAATTTCAAGTCTACAAACCTTGCACGGTGAATGAAGCCAGTAACAGCGCTGTATTTTTCGGCGCGTTCATTCTACCATCAAGCAGTAACTTCCTCAGTTGAAGGCACAGCAGGTATTTCGTATACTCTTCAGATAGACGGGACGGTTCAGGCGGGTAGAAGCGGACAGCTAGCCAAAACTGCGGATTGGTACCAACTTGTTTCTTCACTGATTTTGAGCCGTCGAGCCAGCGCTGTGGAAGAAATGAAAGAATAGATATTAGGTTGCGTTTCTATAAATACAGGTAAAAAAATGATTATACTGGCGAACTGTGATGTACAACAGCAAGCTTCTGCCTCACCTTTCGGGGAATACAGGCGCTCGCTCGCGGTTTCAACCGCCCTGCTCCGTTCCTAAGAGGCGTTGCGTGATGTTGTATCCTAACTAGCCTATAACCTTCCTCGATAAATGGACTATCCAACACAAAAAGAATTTTCAAAAACGGTTCAGTAGATCCAGAGATTGCCCCCAACAACCTCACAAACTTTACTTCTTTATATATTAGTATATATAAATTAGCGTATAGTAAAACCTCTACTGTTATTCCAACATTTAAAAAATGTTTATTCAAAGGAGTATCTATGGAGTTGTTTGCCGGTTTTTCTGCATAAGACCCCTTATTGGGAACCATAGTTATACCATACCATAGTTCATACCTAGTTTTTGATGATACAAAAGTGCCTGTAGTAATCGTCTATTTGAAATAAATCTCTTGGATTTTGAATTAATCGTCAGCCAAAACGGTCAGGTAGTTCTCTCAACCGGCGTATGAGAAGATGTATGAATGTGGAAGAAACAGAAGAAGTTTGCAAGAACCTATCCCTGTGGGAGATACGCATGAGTGTAATTTGTATGTATGAATCGTTAATCGTTTACTTCTCAAGTTAAGTAGGTATCATGTTTTTATTTTTTAATTTTATTTATTAGGCTCATCAACAATTGTTTACACTCAAACACACATAAAGCAATAAGTATAACACAATTAAATAATTTTAGGGTAACAACTTATTACAGATACGAGTAAGCACTACATGCACAACATTAGATCAACTTCGGACAAATATTAGAATTTATACTAACTAAATATTCACAAATTATTATTATTATTATACCTATTTTTTTTGTTTGCTATGCCTCCATATGGGCGCAATAAACATTTCTTTCTTTCAATCGTAAGCCGCTGGAGGAATTTCATATTTACTCGTCCGATTTGGTCATGTTTTCTTAACCTTATATAGCGACATGACTACTCAGCTATGACATTTATGTTTGAGTCAAGAATAAACAAACATTAGCCAATGTTTCATTGAACATATCATCATACAATCGCGCCTGTGTTTCCCGAAGGGTTAGGCAGACACATACAAATGTACACCCCGAAGAAAGGCGTGAGTGTATGTATGTATGTATGTATGTATGTATGTATGTAAATCCTAAACTCCGGGAAATCAAGGACCTCTAGCGTAGCAGTCGCGCTCAGGACCCCTAGGCTAACGAGACAGTCCATGGGGAATACAGGTCTGATAGTAGGTTTGAATATTATTATTATGAACGATAGTGCTACGTTTTAACGCTCCAGCCTTGAGGACTACACCTTATAACTAAGATAACTAGATAAAAATAAACTTCGATGCAGTAAGGCAAGTATTCAGGCTAGTATGTTAGTTACTAGATACTGAACACTGCACAAACATTGCATCTTAGGACACACGT
The DNA here is from genome assembly GCA_910591435.1 of Acronicta aceris. NCBI lineage: Eukaryota > Metazoa > Arthropoda > Insecta > Lepidoptera > Noctuidae > Acronicta > Acronicta aceris. Next base: position 11,406,003 of record OU342771.1, on the reverse strand, counting down.
GCGAAAAATTAAACGTCTGTGTAAATCAAATTAACAAATACATCATTTAGTACGTCAAACTATGCTAGTTGTCTGCCAAGATCATTCAGAGCAGTCAAAAAAAGAATAAAATCAGGTGACAGATGTTTACATTGCTTACTCAGTGGCGTTTTTGCTGGCTGCTGACCTTCCTACTCCTACGTCATGCAGAATTAGATTGCGAATATGAAATTCAGATTGAAATACATTTTTTACAAATTTTACAAATTTCATGGCGTTATATTGATAAAAATAAATCCCGCTATTTCGGACATTTTACAGCGTTCAAAATAAAATGCTTTGGCCATATATCCTAAAGTGCTTTGGCCTATGTCTCTAGCTGTTTCACTCACATTCCAAAAGATTTTTTGAGACAAAAGCTAGCCAAGATTCAATCTACGTATGTTAATACCATAATTTATCAAAATTAGTTCAAATGTAGCAAACAAACAGACTCGAGTTACTTTCGCATTTATAATATTAGATTACACTCACTCACACACTCCTTGGATGATATTGACGCTTGAAGTCTTTCTGCACGTCATAAGAGACAAAGAACAACAAACGTTTCCAGCCAGCCATAGTTCCGGCGTAAAAATAGCCAACTCGCGGTGTTCCGGTATAAAAACCGCTTACTTCTCTTGTTTCAACACTTTCCACAGTAGTAACTGTATTTTTTTAAGCCATATACCGTGACCTAGTAAGTAACCCTAAGTATTGACCATCACAATAGATGAATCAGAGAATCATTTTTAAACAAAATTTCGCTTTAATCATCATGGAATTTTAAGATTGTAGAACTCTGCAAGTTCGTCTGGGGTGGAGCCACCGCATTGCCAAATATTTTGCCATTAACCAATAATGTGTTAACATCACTTCCGTCTTTTCCATGAGTGCTCAAAAGCACAGGCACAGGATCCCAGCGTGTAGTGGGCCTTTAAAAATCTGCGCTTCATTTACTTTTTAAAAGAGTCCTAAACTCTGTTATGTTCAAGACAGCCCTGGTTAAATTGATTTTGGTCCGGTTTGAAGGGTAATGCAGCCAATTATCTACTGGGCATATAAGAGTTAGCAACGAGATCCCAAGATGACAACGAACCAGTGATGCCACTTGGTGTTACTGACGTCTATAGGCTGCGGTTGACGCTTACCTAATGGAAGTCAACCTTGTTTGTCATCTAATTTATTTATTTACAATAGAAAAATGCAAATGGAGGATAATTTCTAAAGAGAATAGATGGTGTGTCCCATCAAGGAATTCCAATGAGTTGACTCATTATAATTGTCATACACCAGTTTTCATAAATTGATATAAAGATAGATCAGACCTTGGGGAAGGACATAGGTTACCTTTGGTCTCAAACGTCCTATGGCGAGTGAAACCACGGGTAACAGCTAGTTTTATCATATTAGTATGATGATTGAAGTGTTGTAGCTAGGTATTTTTTTTAATCTGAGATTTCGGATCGATATTATTTTTATCTACTGATTATTTCGCTGCAGAAGTCTGAATCAGATTGCACAAGGTCGTGTAAACACACACTAATCGTGTAAACTTAGACTGCATGTATAGTCTAGCGGTTAAAGTGGTCACCTCGCCCTCCTCATAATGTGGAGAATGGCCACCGTGTGATTTCAGTGGGTAGGAAACTGATGAGGATTTCCATACGGGATAAAAAAAATTGGTACCGCCGCGGCATCGCGCGTGTCATTTGTTCAATTGTGTCTAGGTGTAATTTCTCCTTTACTACTCGCAGAAGCGATAGCGAAAGCACCGAACATTTCTCTAACGAAAAGAAAAGTCGGATTCTACCACTAGCCAATTAAATAGAGAATATTACAATAGTCTCATTATTCTAGTGGTCTTTAGTGCCACTACTACGCTAGAGATCTTGCAAAAGTGTTATATTTTCTAAGTATAAAAACAAGATATTGTTTTGACATTTCTTTTCGGCTTTTAGCTTTGTAAACATGATTTGTTTTCTCATCATGTTTGTTTATTGATAGTTTCACGCAATAGCAAACCAATAACACCTAATTTATGTTTTTTATTGAGTTGAGCGCGAGTTCTACTGATTTTCACCTGGTACATCCGTTTCGCGCTATTTATACAATCAATAATTCAACGTATGATTAGTTTTGACCGTTAATGTAAAGAGAATAAGGTCGAATGTATTCAACCGCTTACTTTACCTTGTTCTTAAACAGTATAGTACTAAGTACTAAAACTAACAATCATTGTAGATTATTTTATGTATATTTTGATACGAAAACTACCCTATTCCTTTAGAGGGCTGCTAGTGCCGCTGTGCAGCGTGAGTTCTTAGATCATATTCAGTAAGGTATTATTGTGTTTTTCACTTAGGAAATTCTTAATAACAGTCCGGAGTTTGGATATGTGGCCGGTAAATGGCAATAGGTTTGCCCTCTAGTATATACTGGTGGGCTTTGGATTGATTATAATCTCGAAAAAACCTTCAATGGTGAGTCACACAATTTGAAGTATAAATACTAAATCTTGAGACAAGATCTTTTGCAAAAGGCACCCATATTAAGTGATTAAATGTATAAGTTTCCTTAAGCCAAGGTTAACCTTAATGATACCATACAAGGTGGTTCAACAAACAGACGACAGTTACAGACAGCTGTTTAAGACATCATAAAATACTTGGAACACTAGAGATATGATTCACGGCATGACAGTACCGCTAGAATTAAAAAAAACCGGACTAGTGCGAGTGGAACTCGCCCACCGATTGTCCCTTGCAAATTTGTAGGTACATAGGTATTATAATTAAATACTAATGTACAGTTTTCAAATTTTTCCCGACACTTGTAGTATAAGACGGTATTACTTGCCAAATTTCATAGTTCTAGGTCAACGGAAAATACCCTATAAATTTTGATTTCCTTGAGAGTGTCGAAATATACGTTTCTTGATAAACCGCCGATTTTTTTTACGTTAACTTAGAAGTTTGTTTTTTCACAGCTTCAAGGGACTGTAGACCTGAGTATATGGTTTTAATTACAACTCGAAACCTCCACGCATTCCCCAGATAAAGGGTCTTGACAGACGGACGGACGGACAACAAAGTGATCCTATAAGGGTTCCGTTTTTTTCCTTTTGAAGTACAGAACCCTAAAAAACAAATATCACTCTGAAGCTCTGGCATGAATTGCACTGATAATGTCATGATTCATACTGGCCAATTATTTATTAAATAGTCCTGATAGCTATTTAATGATAACAAGGACTGCTAAGAGATAGGCCGTAGGCCTCGAGGTCAAATCGACACGCACTTGTAATTTACTTGATATTATAGCTACATGTGTAAACAGCTTTATTGTCTACTTACTCATTAATATGATCAACTTAATTACTCTTATTATTGCCCGTGGTTTCACTCGCATGCCAAAGGATGACAACAGCCCCATCTACCCGGTCCAACATTTTTTTTTAAGGAATTTTATGACCTGGTTTAAAGTTTTTTAAAGTTTAAAACACTTCACTTTACTTTATCCCAAGCAAAACAGTGGAAACTTCACTAGGGCTACGATGGAGTTTAGGAGTGAACACAAAAGTCACGATTTCCAATTTTATATCATTTGCCTACACTCGCACACGTTCATGAACACTTAATGGTTAACTATCCACTATAATTAAACATTAAACTTCGGGGAAACACAAGTTTTGGAAAATACTTAATATAAAACCGACATAGTGCACTTTACATTTTCCCGCCTAAATTCCCCCCGGTCCAACACTAGTTAGTTTATTTTTCGCTATACTCTACAAAAATCACAAAAAGTACAAAAATCGATGAAACTGTTTAAAAACAAAGATCTTTCATACACACTTTTTTACCAATTTTTATCCCCTTATCTTAAATCCTAGGTACACCTCTACCTATCACTAAGACAAATACACCCTCCAAATTTCAGCGGTTTGGGGGCTTTAATTTTTATATATCAAATCAAATCATTTTGTTTTCTCATCGATATGGTTACCTTGCATGCTAATGTGTAATACAACGAGTTGTGAATCACAGTTTTTAGGCAACTTTGCGAGAGACTGGTGCCTGACATAGGTTTGTGCAAGTACATACAGGGCCCTCCCGCAATTAATTAATACAAAATTGAGCATAATTATATTCTCTTAAGGTTGGTGACACTATTGTATCTAATATAGGATTTAACATTACGAAGAGATGGTTTGGCAAAAAAATTTCGGCCAAGCATTCAGTTTCACTCAATAACTGAAATGCTAAATTTATTACTTGCTTTAGTATAAATTTTAGGAAATAATAACGTTTATTACATCATATTTCTTAGAACAATACAATACAATTATCCTGGACATGCTTAATATAATGAAAGTTATTAGGAACAATGGTTTATCTAAAACAATGAAATCTTACATACACTCAACTGCTATTGTCAATTGAAATAAGAGGTAAATCAACAATTATATAAATTCTTCAATACAATGGCCAGAATGGGATCACTACTGTTGCAAATTTTATGTTGCTGTGATTATAATTGTATCTTTTTTATTATATTTGACACTAGTGACCCGCCCGCGGTTTCACCCGCGTTGCCCCATTCCTAAGAGTCGTAGCGTAATGCTAAACCGCTTAAAACTTTCCTCTTAAATCATTCTATCTATTAAAAAAACCGCATTAAAATCCGTTGCGTAGTTTTAAAGATCTAAGCATACATAGGGACGGACAGACAGCGGGATGCGACTTTTTTTATACTATGTAGTGATGATTAACACTTGCTACAACATCTTTAAAGAGAAAAATTTTAGTACTTAAAAGAAAAATCCTGTGTGTTATCCAGATTCTCTTTAACGAAAATGTACACTTGTATTTAAAGATGTTTAACTAAGGTAGGTATATATATAATATACGAGACTGCCTCATTAGTCTACTGATCCCAAGCGCGACTGCTACGCTAGAGGTCCTCCTGGGTTTGATCCCCAGGTGGAGCAGTGTTATTGGGTTTTTCTATGAAATTCTCAGTAGCAGCTCGGAGACGGGATTTGTTACCGGTTAATGGCCATAGGCTCGCCCCCTATTACATGGGACCTAAACATACAGACGAACTGTGGGAGTACATTAGTACACCTCTGCCTAACCCTTCGGGGAATAATACTTCAATATAATATATGTTTCTGTAAAGAGAACATGTTTGTTTACATAAACAAACATGTAGAACGACTAGAATAGATCATAAAAATATTTGATCCATGAGGGATCAAAACCAGTAGCCCAGAGGCCGATAGTTCAGCTAATACCCCAATCGCTATCGATATTACTAATAACTAAACAAATATTGACACTACTAAAATAGACTGTAAACACTTTACGTATTGCGACAATAAACAAAAAGATGAATCCTTACTAATATTATAAACGTGAGTTTGTGAGTATGGATATATGGATGTGTGGATGTGTGGATGTTTGTTACTCTTTCACGCCAGAACAGCTGAACGGATCTGGATAAAATTAGGCACACAGATAGATTATACCCTAGAATAACACATAGGCTACTTTCATTGCATTTTCCATGGTAAGATTATAAAGTTATTTTAGTGAAGGAAAAAATCAATCGCGGGCAGGATTCGAACCTGCGTCTTCTGGTTAGATACACCAGATTACCTTATCCAGCTCGGACTACTCAATCCTGAAGTCCATGCAGACAAAGTCGCGGGCAGAAGCTAGTTGGTAATAATGTCAACAATTAACCTACTTAACTAGTGGCCTTCTTGTACCTTAAGCAATTATTCAATTGAGGATTCATCGCTACTAATTTATTACTGTCAGACTGCTCTATCTTTGCCCCACAAAGATTTTGTTTTGGTACAGTCAACAGCACATCAATTACCACAAACTGTAAAATTTCCCCAATGAATAATAAACTGTATTATTTGGAGATTAAATTGAAAATCAATTGAAGAATAATGACAGTTTTGGACGTGATGACCGATGATACCATGATGTTGACCTTACATTTGGACTAGATTTCCCCATACATTTGAATTTCTTCTCCGTAGGATCAACCTTTTGGAACCGTGCAACAAGAATCACGTTTCATAAACACTTTTAAAAGTTATGTGAAATAAAAACATTTGACCTTGAACTTGAACCAGTGATCCACAGAAGCTAAAATATAGTCTGAGAAAGATTTAATTTTTTTATGATTTTTATTTCAACAAATGTAACCCAAAAAAAACTAGGCTCTTTGTAGACGACGAATAGTTGTTTGCGTACAAACAAATTGATTAGCCTCTCCACAATTTTTTATTTCTAAGCACCAATTACAAGCCCATTGGTGCTGAGGCAAAATTATTACTTTTTGTGATGAGTAATTTAAAAGCATGTTTCCTTATTCATGTATGTTTTACCTTATTGCAACTGGGCAACTGAACTGAATGCATGATTGGCACAATAGCAGAGCTGAGTGACACTGTGGCGTCGCACACATCTCAAAAAGACTATTCAAATAGTTTTGAGACATGAGAAAATAGAAAAGGGAATAAAAAATATATCTCGGGATAAAACCTATCTCTGTGCAAAATTTTATCCAAATCCGTCCAGCGATTTAGGCATGAAAAGGTAACCAGCAAACATGCTGCAGGCAAAAAAGCTGCAAATATAGCACTTTTATAATATTAGTAAGGATTGGTGTGTCAAAGTTATTGACTTGATTATATGACCTAGAAATAACTGAAAAATAATATACTGTAAAACCAAATTTGCATTGCAGATAATGCAAATTTCTACATTAAAAAAATAAACATAATAATGCATATTTTAATATGACATGTGTTTAATACCTGCTTTTTAAAATTAAATTAAAAGCATCTGTTAAATACAGTTAATATATTAACATATTTTATATAATAACAACAACATTAATTACTTAATAAAAAAAATGTTCACCTTATCTATTCATTCTATTTATTCATCTATTATTCATTACATCAACATTACAAGCCATTCAATTTGCAACATCTTATTTAAATAAATCTTAACTCTCTCTATCTTACATCTATACTTATAATAAATCTGTAGAGAGGTCAATTCTGTACATGAAATATATTTCCAAAATAACTATCAGCGGGTGATTAGTGATCGATACTGACGCCAAAAATGCAATCAGTAAAATTTTTGTCTGTCTGTCTGTCTGTATGTTCGTTATAGAAACAAAAACCACTCGACGGATTTCAACGAAACTTGGTACAATTGTTCTTCATACTCCTGCGCAGGTTATAGTATACTTTTCATCACGCTACGATCAATAGGAGCAGAGCAGTGAAGGGATATGTTGGGAAAACAGGAGAACTTACTCCATTTTTTAAGCTTCCGTCGCGTGTGCAGCCTTAATGGTTAAAGCTACACAGAAATCATGTATGTCGGAAATGTTCTCCTTAAAATTATATAAAAAATATTCCACGACAGCAAATGTCTATCTTTTATGGTTGACTCACAATAACACGTGTAACTCCCGATAGCTTAGCAGTTCGGAGCTTTCTGATTATATTTGTCTACTCTTACATTAGGTGACTGACTGACTGACATAGTGATCTATCAACGCACAGCCCAAACCACAGGTTATAGTATACTTTTCATCACGCTACGATCAATAGGAGCAGAGCAGTGAAGGGAAATTTTGGGAAAATGAGTGATTCATGGGAAAGGTTTCAAGCTATAAAACATCACGCTACAGCCCTTAGGAATTGGGCAACGCAGGTGAAACCATGGGCGAAGAACTAGGGAACAAAGTAACTATTCCACGCGGACGAAGTCGCTGGCAAAAGCTAGTCTATACTAATATTATAAAGAGGAAAGATTTGTATGTAAGTATGTTTGTAACGAATTGGCTCAAAAAGTACTGGACCGATTTCATAAATTCTTTTGCCGTTAGAAAGCTACATTATCACTGAGTAACATAGGCTATATAACATCACGCTACGCCTCTTAGGAACGGAGCAGCGCAACGGGTGAAACCGCGAGCGGGTCACTAGTAATATTATAAAGCTGAAGAGTTTGTTTATTTGTCTGGTTGAACACACTAAACCTAGGAACTACTGGTTGTAATTGGAAAAATATTTTTGCGTTAGATAGACCATTTATTGAGGAAGGTTATCTAACATCACACGATGCCATTTAGGCATGTAGTAACACGGGTGAAACCCCGGGCGGGTTGTTATTTAAAGAATCTCAGATTGATTTACTAAAGGTTTTTACCTGGAAATGGGACACGAAAATGGTTATATAATATCTAGAATATAAAAACATACCGTTATCTCTGTGTTGGTTGCGCTGGGCGGTGTTCCATTCTCTGTAAACTGTAATCCAAAATAGTCCTTTTCAACTAATTCCAGATGTTGATATACTTGTTCTAAGAGCACACTTCCTTTTGCTTTTTTCTGAAAACAAATGATAGAAAATTAATGGAATTTTCAGCTACATGTTCACATCTTCAAAATAATGATCTTAAATTAATGGTTACTAGAGATAGGATTTTGACATTAGTTGCGTGGATCTTATGCCAAAATCCTAACTCTAGTAAGCAAATCTACTGACAGATTTGATATAGAAACGGGCCATTAGAGAATGGGGGTGACTTACAGGTAGGTAGGAACTTATAGTCAGTGAGTAAGTGTGTCATATTATCCTCGGTATATTTATATGCAGTATTAATGCGAAGAGATTACCTCCAAGGTAACAGATAATCTGGCAATATTAGAATCTAATCACAATTTGATAAAGGTATTTTCCCTAGGGTATTCCTCACCAAATAATAAACTAAGTACAAATATTAGAAAAACTTTGATTAAGAGATCTTAAATTATGGGATCTTTAGATGTGGTTAATAATTACATTTAATTGTGATATTTGCTATAAAAATTACCTCTTCATTTTGCCAATAAATATTAATTCTCATAACATTCTCATGTTTCATTTTATATTATACTCTATTTTATAGTGATAATTGTTTTGAATTGACCTCCTGAATCTATCCTGCTTCAATAGATTGTCATTGTTGTTGAACTTCATTACAATCTTTATTATAAACTAGGTTAGATTGTATGGTACGGAATTAGGATTAGGTACCCAATATCAATATCACTGCATCCTATATAATTAAAGATACAGAACAACTAAGACCTAAGACATTGTTAGCAACTCAGGAAGTATATTATTGTTAACTAGCTAATGTCAGTGGAAAACTTCAATGAATACAAACAACAATCAAAATAAACAAGAATGTACCTCGATTTGAAAGGAATGCTGGGTATCATCCAAAAACTGCACAGTAACATTGAAGATATTGAGCTTGCGTTCGCGCGCCAGCTCAGAAGCACGCACGTTGTACGTCCCACTAGAACTACTGAAGGCCCGTCTTGATACACTCTCAATCATCTCATCGATTAGTCACCCACGTTTCTACCGGATTCCTGCGAGACGAGTCAACGCCCGACGAAGGCGAAACTGCACTATCGCGTAACGCTTGCGAACCAATTACGTATTATCGAAGTAAAACCTCAATTTTAACCTCGTGAATCATTGTGAACCTTCGACACAACATGTATCTCCACAATGCACAAGCCCCGGTATTCCCGACACATGAGGCCACCGTGACGTAATATTCTACGCAATTTTTCGTCCCAAACGCTTTGCAAACATTTTATTCATGTTTACTATTATGGTCGAAATGTACGATCTTGTATTTCGATGTTCGGCTATATAACGACCAATATATACAACTAAACATACAGCTGAGTGTTAACTAGGTCCTTCAATCTTAATATAGATTGTCCTTGTTTTAATTTCTATTTATAAAATAACTATTTTCGTCAAATAATGTAAAAAAAACACTGTAGCTGATAAGAAATTCCGCCATATTGGTTTGGTTTTGGTATCAGTAAGTAGGGAGGAGCACCTTATGCCGAAACCGAAAATGTCTGTCACTCACAAAAATAAATACGGTCGCCTAAACTCGAAAGGCACTTGCGAAGACCGTATCAAGTTCCGATTTTCACTGACAATGTTTAGCCGGGCTAAAGGCTAAATAGTTCATTAATCGTTGTTTACTGTTGTAATTAATTTTATCGATTGAATAAATAAAAAACTTATAAGTCATTTATCCGATAGGTACTTCATCCATACTTCCGTATGTACAATTAAAATGTGAAAGTATATATATAACGGTTTGTTAAGTTTTCATGCCGAAACCACTGAAACAATTTTAATGAACTTTGGTAGGTGAGATAAGATATTGCAGTAGGACAAATTCTACTGTATGACTCAAAAAAGCCTTTTGGATGGAGCTAGTAAGTACAAGTTTTATTCAAATTATGATTAAATTAATTGGTAACTCGTACCGTAAACATTAAAAACATCATTTAATGTTTAAAACCGTTTAGGTACGAGTATAAATTTCATTCTTAAGGTTTATTAAAACCATTATACGATTTATATTTCAGCCTTTTTGTTATTATCTTTCTCTTTTTATTCATAAAGTAAATTTTCGATTTGGTATAATTTCGTGTTACATTACATTGCAAACACTTTACATCACTATGCCTAACGTTTAATTATTTCACGTTGCGTAACTGGGTATATGATAATAATTTATGAAGTATCTATTTATAAATAAAAATAATTCATAGGAATTAAAAAAATAATGTCTAAATAAAACTTACTACATAATAAAAATGTTAGGTTTAAATATTACGCAGCGTAGTCCGATAACAAAACGTAAAAAGAGCGCCATAATTACGTGGCGGGCTTTTTGAAATTGGAACGTAATTGTTGTGGATTGTTCAAGTGATTGTGAGTTTGTACAATATTATGGTGAGATGGTGTAATGTAAAATACCTACATAGTTACACTATTTGGATTTACTGGGTGACCATATAGCTTACCTACCTGCCTCGTTAGCCTAGTGGTCCTGAGCGCGATTACTACGCTAAAGGTCCTGGGTTCAATCCTCAAGTCGAGCAGTGTTATTAGGATTTTCTATGAAATTAAAATATTTTATGTTCATAGCTTACTTCTTTTAGAATCAGCAACATCGGACTGCTAGCCTGATTCTTTAACCTCAGACTGAATAAGACTTTAATCTGGACGGAGTCTAGTGTAACCTTCCGCTTTCCAAGAACAAGCTGTAGACATAAAATGCCCTGCTTAATATCAATACATTACCTACAATATCTCGGTGATCAGTTTAGACAGTGTCTGTCCCTGGAAAATAACGCTAAAGCAGTAGGTATGACTATTGAATTTGGAACCCATTTGCTTGGCAGACCTGTCCTCAAATTTCCTTCCTCACAAAGCGTCTGTTAAATTTCAAAGACCATCAGGTTATTAGACCCGCTTCATCTTTGCAACTGCATGTTGATATTGTTTACGTTGGCTCTTCAAATAATTATGTTTCAGAGTAAAAGTCATAGATAACGCGCTTTGTAGTTCTTTGTGCGCAGGCTTTTGTTCGTTGCAGAGAACACACATAGATAGCGCGCTTTTGTTTTTAAAATGAATTTACATGGTTGTTAGTAGGCTCGTATTTATTTTTAAACCCCGACACAAAAAGAGGAGTGTTAGAAGTTTAACGTGTGTATCTGTGTGTCTATTTGTTGCATCGTAGCGCCCAAACAAATAGACCGATTCTGATCCTGTTTTTTTTGTTTGAAAGCATTTGTAGCTATGATTTAAGAAAATCTGGCTAGCCGTTTGAGGATTATCTGCTCTTTTCTGGTTTATCAAGGGATGTGAGCAACTACCACAGGTGTTTGAAATTTAGTATCCTGTTACTTCAATGATATTGCAAGAACATGATAAGCATGTCTTAATGCTGCGGGATTTTTTTAATTTTATTGTTTAGACTGCGTAAAGGAATATCTTAAAATGAATAAAACAAGCAATCAAACAGTTATCTTTCTTTATTCTGCTTCTCTTCATAAACCAGCAGCCATAATCATTCGTTCGGTACCATTATAGGAAGAAAAAATTAATACACTATTACATACTGTTACAGTTTGGTTTGAATATGTGTTACAGCTGAAGTTATGTGTAGATTTTTATAATTGTATTACTATTATTATTATAGATACATGTGGATCATGAAAACCAGGGTGCAACGCGATTTTGCCTTGTAATAATATATTTTTAATTATACCATTAACGGGACTAGCAGTTTTATCGTTAAATAATATCATTTGTACTTAGCATTCTATGCTCTTTCTATTACGCTAATGTTTGATGGGAATCAGATTTTTCATGTGATATAAATTGAAAAGATTAAATACTATTCGAGTTGTGTTATACGACATTATTGGCGTTTTTCTTTTAGAAAAGTTTAAGAAGGTTTATAATGAAATTATCTCCTTAATAACGGTACTTACCTATTTGATTTATAAATGAGAAATCTGACTCCTTTTATTAGTACAGAGATTACGAACAACATCGCATCGCACAATTTTAAGTCACTGTTTACCTTACTGCTTGTGGCTTATGTAGTGTTGTGGTGTGTTTAAGTCGATAAAAAACCCTTTCCGTGAATGTGATTTTTTAGTTTATGGCCAAACATCCCTTTTTAAATACACTTTTTTGCATTTGTAATATTTTTGAAAATATAAATTTTGATAATATTTTTTCCCTTTGTTCCTAAATATTAATCCAAATAGTTTTATTATCCTTAATATTGTATTTACAATTTTTCAACAGCCGAAAAATATGTTCAATTTTATAATATTATTTTTTTAACGACTCTTGTTAAGTAGTAGGTAACAGTACAAATATTAATGATCACAAGTTGGTTTTCATTGGTCATTAACATACAATATTACAATTACAGCCTTATTACTATTGGTAATACAGTTAACAGCAGGTCTTTATTTGAAAACTATCTAAGTAACTAAATTATTTACATAGTTTGTGATATTTTGCGAGAGGAGGTATGCACTTGGACGTACAAATGTAATAACGAAGTGTACTTTTTATAAGGATCTAAATGTATACCTATTCATCCATTATATTTTTAAATAAATCAGCAAATATCACGGTTTTAAATTTTGTATTCCGAAATATCGATAAGGCACCTGTCTCAGCAGACGTGGTGATAATAATGCAATGCACAATTGCAAAAACGTGAATTTAGTTTGTCGATGATCTAAAATACTTTCAAATATTACGTGCTTGTTAGTTTTTTGTATTTTAGTTATAAACTCTAAAAAAGTTATGTTGTATCGAGTTTTAGAAATGAGGTTTTATTTGAGCATATTTCTCGCACGAGGTTATTTCTTAAAACATAATTATATATAACGTCAAATTTTAGTATTTTTGGAAAATCTATATATCATAAGTATACTCTTCAAAATCTACATTTCCAAATGCGAGGCAATTTTATTAGTTTAACAGTCACCGTACGAGAAATATGAGCATCAAAATTATCTAACTTTAATTTCAAGACCCCCTGTTACATGTATTTCTATGAAAATGTGAATATTAATTATCCCAATTATTAAAAAAAAATGATGGATGTAAAACAAAATTATATCGTTAATATCGCCACAAAATCCAACTTGAAAACTGCCTAATTACAATAAAACTTTTTTAAAAAGCTATGAAATTATACTTAATACATAAAACTAATAATACATTTCATTAAAATCAAATTTACGAAAACAATATTTACAATTTACGCAATATTAGATAATTATAATTAATTATTCTATACATATCGTTTTATACCTATCTATCAACAAAAACCTACTAGATTAATAAAAAAATCTTAGTAGGTTACTAAGATTGACGACACATTTTAACTACTCTCATAATATCGATATTAATCTTATAACTATAAAGTGCAACATTCGCTAAGTAGAACGAAACAACTCAGAGTATTTTTAATAAATTAATGTATCAGCTACATTACATTGTTATTATAGAAAATTAACCATATTGTACTTATTTACAAAATGCAATCTTTTTACAAAAGAAAACCTGGAAGCTACACTATTTTATTTATATATGAAACATAAGTTGCCATCATTGTGAGTTGCTAGGCCGATGTGTATGAAAAGAGTAAAAGTTTCTATTTCATTAACATAGGTTTTTGTTTAGTTCTATTTTCCATTTATAAGCCGTTTATTTTTAAAATACAAATAATGGGAATGGAAACATTGAAATGCAATGTGAAGTGATTTTGACAATTCATTTTATTACTTTGTACTAGTAAACACCTACATTAATTGCTACGACATTCCATTCATATCATTGTAAACTACATCGAGACGAATATTTCAGTCGAAATTGGTTTTATAATACATTTACGTTACGCTTAATACTATTTACCTACTTTCCATGTTTTATATTGGCTGGAATCGCACAAAGATTTGCGGTTAAGGCCAGACTTTTCATTAATAAAAAACAAAAAGATACATTTCGCCTTCATAAATAAGACACTATCGATGCAAATTATAATTAATTTGAATATCGAGACGAGATCACCAATCTACGTGCAGATCTTAAAGCGAAACCATCGATATCGATAACGTTGTCCGCACCTCATCATTAAACTTTGTCATTTTTTTCTTCCTGAACACAATCATTAAGGATTGGATGTATGCCCTTCAACTTCCATGGGTGCATTCAAAACTATTCTGATGGACCTTTTTATTGGACTGCGAAGTGAATGTAATATTCACAATTTTGTCCAGGTTAAGGGTAGGGTTGTTCTGTGTTGTGTTTAGACCATGCCTTTGGACATCATTCTGACAGTATTCTTGAGCGCTTGCCGTTTATTGCAGAACCATATTCTGATGACCTCGCGTTCGTAGCCGAGCTGGTGTGCCAGTCCAGTGATTTCAGTGCCTGAAAAAATATAACAATGAGATAAGTTTTTATGGTTCAAGGTAGGTTGTTGCGTGACACATTAGATTATATTACAACAAGGTCACATAATTACGGCTAATTATGAGGTACTTAACATGATTATCGTATTTCACGGAAACCGTAAAAAATACGTAGCTAAATAATTATATTTATGATGTAATTTTATTGTTTGTATCACTTTTGAGCTTCGAACATTAAACAGAATTAATTCTAAGATCCATCTTCACACAAATATCTCTATCAAACCTCATCGCATTAATTCAACATCATCAACTCATTTACTCGGGATAGACTATAGTCCACTGCATTGGGCAAGTGCGAGTACCTACCAAACCAGGCGACCGCGTCGCTGTGTAAAAAAAATCTAAGGCATGCAGGATTATTCATTTCCATTTTTAATTGAACTCCTTCAGCGCAGTCTTAAGCGCAGCTGCTACGCTGGAGGTCCTGGGTTTGATTTCCAGGTCGAGCAAAGTATTACTCTACTACTAGTACTCGACATTCAAGTGACTTGCTTCCTATTACATGGGACCTAAACGTAACTGGGTACTGTGGGTTTATATTAGATATTACACTGCCTTGCCTTTCGCGGAATACAGGCGTGATGGTATTATATAGGACGTTGGTATGTCTTATGCTTTAAAGCTTTTGACGCATAACCTACACCTACGGACACAATTTTTTGAGAAAAATGATTTGATTCTTTTGATAGAGACTGATAGAAATGATTTTTAGCTACCATATAATGTACCAGCGCTGGGAGGGGACGAAAAAAACATACCTATACCGGAAAAATAACTAGAAAGACAGACCATACCACTCATACATCGGACCTTATGGGTGAGGTCATTTGAAAAGATCAGGTGCATAGAACCTACCTACTCTCAAACGCGTCATCATAAATGATAATCATCATCAACGAATATACTGGGCACGGGTCTCCTCTCAGAGTGACAGGGTTTTTTTTATTCGTGATAGAATGAGAGAGATTAGGCTATAGTCCACCACGCTGGCCTAGTTCGGGTTGGCAGACTTCACACGCCATCGAGAAAATCTCCCAGGCATGCAGGTTTCCACACAATGTTTTCTTCACCGTTTAAGCGCGTCATAATTAACTATTTAATACGCACATGACTTCGAAAAGTCAGAGGTGCATGCCTTGGGTTCGATCTCGAGACCTTTGACTTAGCAGTTCAACGGTCATACCACAAGGCTATCAGTGCACTCATCACACAATGATTATCACATGATTTTAAGAAAACTTTTTATATTCAAATCGAGCGAATAGATAATAGCTCAAAGAGAATATATTTTCACATATTACTTTGAAGTTCTGATGTTCGTGCGGTAAGTCTAAGCTACCTATGCAATTTCGGTATTTTAGGATTCTCTATCTTGGATTTTTATTCTTTATATAGCTAGACGTACCAGAGGGATGGGTGTTCCTTTCAAAATGAGCGTTGAGTAGTTCCAAAGCCTGAGGTGTGAATGAGGTTCGCCGTTTTCGTTTCTTGCTCGGTTCCATGCCTATAAAATCTGTCAGGTGGTTCTGGCCGGACGCGTACCTGTAATAATGGGAATTTTACACTTTAATACCATTGATTTAAGACAGAATTTTTAATGAGTTGCTGTAAGAACATATTTAATCGGACCGGTCCTTTGTATAAATTGTCCCTGTTTATAAACTAAGTGCTCAGAAACCACAACGTGTTTACGCAACCATTTTTAGAGAGTAAAAGAGATATTAATAGTTCTATCTCTCTTGCAACCTAAAATTGATAGCATTAATACATTATAGTAAGGCTTATAGAAAGGTGATATGATATAGCAAGCGTTAGTAGTGTTATTTTTGTGAGGCACGGCAATTTCCTAAAGTCATGCGGATAAAAAGATATTCACATAAGGGTTAAGAAAAACTTTGAACGATCACCAATACAATCTTAGGAAATCAAAATTGCAACTTTCAATTTTAGATAACATTCGGTACCTACGATAGATCAGGCAATCATTTTTTTGCACGAACTGAGTACTACAATTTCGGCACAACCAAGCATAACATTGCTAAGTTTGAGGATTTTCCTCTTGTGGTTCCTATACTTGATTATACTATTTGGATGCAGAGAATGTATACCAGCTAAGGAACTCTTCGAGGATAAATCACAGGACATGGCTGATAGAAGTCGAAAAGACCGCAATGAGCAGTGTTAAAAAATTTCATTATAGAAAAGCATGCTGTTTGCAGGAACAGCATGCTTTTCTATAATGAAATTTTTATAGTAGGCAAATGCAAAATTTTCTAAAGAAAGCTGTCGCCTGTTTGAAGGTGCTCAAACACAAGTTATTACATAAATAAGTATGTGTAGGTATTTATGTACATGTTCATCTATCTATATGATTAGGCGTATAAAAGCAAAATATCGATCGCGAAATTTCAGTACCTAATATAAAGCCTACAAACTTGAAATTTAGCTAGGTATATGGCTTTTCATAGGCTGTAGACATCTTAAAAGATCTCTGGAAATTCACACTGGATAAGTAAAATGAGATAAACACAGGCACGACCACGAGATATAGCTAGTATTAATATAAACTTTAATATCGAAGCAGCGGTAATAATAAGCCTTGCTCTGGTTTCATAATGCCAATGTCATTTGAATGGTCTTACATAAATGAATTTATATTTTTTATTTTTATTTCCTGTGATAAGTCAGTCAACCCAAACTAGGCAGTCATGGTGAACTATAGATTAAACCCTTCTGAGAAGAGTACCCAATATCGGGACTGTAAAGATAATTATGGTGATTTGCCAAAATGCGGATAGGTTAATTAGTTCAACGTTTTAGTTTAATAGTTCATCGGAATATCACTAGATACCAGGTCCTCATATAATTTGAAATATGAAGCTTTTCATAAGTGACTTTTATCGAAACTTTCATAATCGATTTTGCACTTATAAACTGAATCTCCTTTAATATAGTCGTGTACACCTAGTTCTATCATAGTTGATTCAACTCTACTGCTGAGTTTTCTACGGATTGACACAGTTCCAAATATTCTGCCACTAAGAGAAAATGAGCTGCCGCAAATGAGACTTAACAACTGGCATCTCAAGATGACAATACGCGAGAAAGGCGTATATACGAGTAGGTGGTTACCGCTTACTATTGGGCTGGCCGTATGCTTGTTTGATATTTAATTAGAAGTTTAAAAAAGCACTATAATAGATGCACCAACTTCTTAATAATAAATTAACGAGATCCCGAAGTTACAACAGAATTAATTCAAGGACTATCGCCAACAGAGGCGGTCGTTAAAAATTACCACCAAGAGGGACCGATTGCAAATACAATGAACCCATTTGCAATGTTAAATCGTCGCGTTGCACCCAGATAATGCATTTTAATGATGCAAAATGTCGATCGATAGATCCTGTTGAGGCATCTTACAGCATCATTACAGCTTCGTTGAAGATTTAAGTGACACCTGGCTTAGTTTGAAATGTTATGGAAACAAGGGGTCGGCTGATTGGATAAGTGTGTATTGCTTTTTAAAACTTATCGTTGTTGCATATCAATATTTGGTTGGAGTTGGTACATATCAGTTGAAAAGTAATATTATTTGCATTTAATATTCCAAAATCTCTTTTTACGTGGGAGAGCCATGCTTCGGCACGTATGGACCGGATCGAATGATACCACGGCCCTAAAGAAAACCGGCGTGAAACAACGCTTACGTTGTGTTTCGCCGAGTGAGTGAGGTTACCGGAGGCTCAATCCCCTTTTAAAAGGCTGGCAACGCACTTGTAACTCCTCTGGTGTTGCGGGTGTACATGGGCGGCGGTAATCGCTTACCATCAGGCGATACGTCTGTTCGTTTGCGCCCCTATCCCATGAAAAAAAAACTCAAAGAAACCTTTCGTAAGCATCGAGATTACCTTTGCTTATACTATATCTAAAAACGTTAGAGTATCTGTTGTTTTATCACAAACATGTTAAGGTAGTTTATAGAGCATTTTCATAACATTTATCTACGCTTGAATTGTAAAATTTGTCATTACGTAGGTAAGTATTTTAATTGTTGATTTCAGTCACTCTTGAGACATTCTTTCAGTTTGGAATTTACATGAAGGAAGTAAATTAGAAAATTGAACATTGTAATAAGCATGCTCAATTTTCTAAGTATCTCGTATTTTTACAGTAGAGAGCAGCTATAAAAAGATCTGTTTTGTGGGAAATAACGTAAAAAATGAACAGCGGTAAATTTTCCTGTCTCACTTCGAAGTAATTCAGAGATTTCTGTGACATCACCAAAACAAGAATAACAAATTGTTAGCAAGATCTAGGTGAGTTAGAGTATAATGTTAATGATTCCGATGTGTGCTTTAGAAAGTCGAAACGAAATTAAGAACAATGTGATATTATGATCACATGCGAGATACGCATAAAACGAAAAGCGAATACTGGTGATTCTTAATGTTAATCGGATAAACATAAAAGAAATGTCTAAAAACAAAACAGAAATACGTAAATAATATATACGCACAACTATACAACCGCACCTATTAGTTTACTACATGCATGATACAGCTAGTGTATTCAACCCGCTGGAATAAGCCCCTAAATTAGGAACAACTGATTTCAAGAATAGACGTGAAGAAATTAGTTATTCCTAACTTCGGGTAGCCGTGAGTGTTAGATGTTAGTTGTACAGCGGATCCAAATAAACATAAAGCCTAGCCCGTAAAAGCATTAGTTAGTCCAGATTTGAGAAATGTCTTTCACAACGTTGCTAAGCATTATAGGCCAAATGTTTCACGAACACGGAGTAGCACATAACCACGAACATAACTCACTCAAACAAATATTTACCTCTCTTCGGCTTCCTTCATCCAACGTTCGAGCACCGGTTTGATTTTCTGCGCACTTTTTGGTGTTATATCCAATTTCTCAAATCTGTATCGAACATAAATGTAATGTTAGACTTTGCTATGCGAGCACCGGTCAAATGAAAATCTAACGCGAAGCACCTTTTAGATAACGCGAAGTAACTCTCTACCCGATCCAAATTAACAGAGGCATAAACACAGGACATTGACATTGCGTTAACGATTTTAGAAAGAGAGAAAAAAACAATAGGCAATTTAGTCTGCCGAGGTAATCAGTTTGATTAATACCGAACAAGGTAACAATAAAACAACAAATTCAGTTAGAAACGAAAGGTAACGTATGCCAATGCCCTGGCTTTGAATTGCGCAAAATGAATATTAATAAAAATAAGAGTAATGAAAATAATACATCATGCTATATTAGATGGAAAGTTAGATATTACTCATCGAGATGTTACAAATAATAAAAGTGATAAAGTTCTCACAGCGATTACTCATAGTGTCGAATCGACATGGTTTGGTAGCTGGCACATTAGTGCAGCGCGTTTGTCTTAACATCAAAATGTAAGTCGGCCGTATGATGTATGGCGCCCTCGCTGTAATTACCCGAATGCAAATACCGTACACGTGTGAAAAGGAAAAGAAAGAACGTCAAAACCGGTAATTACAAATAATTATATACGGCATACATTCAAAAGGTATGCACGGATCGCCGATCGAGATAAGATTACATTAAACAGCGTTGAAACATTTTGATTTAAAGACATTCTGCGTGTGGACTCGGCCGATATAAGTGAGCCAAAGCGTGTACTTAATGTATGTTAAGTATCTTCGAATTTATCTCCATTATCGTAGCACCATTATGAAGTGTTTCTAAATAATGTACAAGTAGCATGCAAATGGGCGCAGGAACGACAAAGATAAATTTGGAGATACTGTGTGTAGGGATAAAAAACAAAACACATACATGTTTTGTTGTTGTGAAGACAGCTGAGCTGCTAGCATCTGCGAAGCCAGGGCACTGGGGACGGTAACAAATAATATGTTAGATTATGTCGTATCCAGTGACGGTGATGGTACTCCGGCGAAGTGAACGGGAGCAACATCACTATATCTCGACAAATCTATAAACATAAGGAACAAAGTCGCACGCTGTGATAGAACAGTGTTTCAACATTATTGATACGATAATGTTAAGTCGATCAGTATTAGGTAGTAAGTCGATAAATACTCGTACATATTAAGTTTTTATAACGAAATGATTCGAGTTTTGTCCATTTTAGGAT
Organism: Acronicta aceris; assembly: GCA_910591435.1. Classification (NCBI taxonomy): domain Eukaryota; kingdom Metazoa; phylum Arthropoda; class Insecta; order Lepidoptera; family Noctuidae; genus Acronicta; species Acronicta aceris. The sequence goes on along the minus strand of OU342771.1, from coordinate 11,384,905 downwards.
GTGTGATGTATTGGTTATTTAAGATTAATGCTATGCTGGTGCGACGAGATGCCCTGACGCATTGTGCTTCATATGAAATTTTAATGCACTCGGACCTGGGTTAATGGTTAATTCAATATTTTGTTATTGACATCGTTCCAAGTGGCAATGACCATGCGTCTGATTGTTTTCAAAACAGATCACATGAACAGACATGTTTATAACATTTTTAAATGCTGTAACCTCACAACTTTAATAAAAGTTCTTTTGTGGTAATTTTGTTGTTGACTTTTATCATGAAAAGAAAAAGAGTAGATTTTTCACATACAATTTTGATAGATATGTTTTGATAGGATTTTTCGGTCAAATTAAATTTCGGAAATAAATTGAGTCTAACAAAATTATTTAATCGAGTTATGTTGATTTTCGTTCACTGTGAGCTTTGCAAAAAATCTTACTGAGACAGGACGAGGGACGTTAAAAGGTTTTTTTATCTCAAAAACAATAATAATATGTTTTAATTAAAATGCAAATTAATTAAGTCCAGTATAATGAAAGGGGTAACTACCATGTAGCGACGTCACGACACCAAATTGGAGGGAGACGAAAGAAAAATTAATGGGAAATGAAATCACGACAGAACAAAGACAGGGGAATTCTACTCTTTTTAATTACACGAAAAAAGTAATTACGGCAAGATAATTAATTAACTGGAACAGAAGTAACGATTAATGATTTTATTATACGAAGGAGGTCGTCGGGGGGTGGCTTGGAATTGAAATTTCCTTCGGCTTGTGCCCGTCGCATTCCGTTTTGCATCGAAATTCGATTTGTTCACGGGCAACGTTGTTTCGAGTGATTTGATTCAATTAAACATTATGAGCGTAAAGTTGTGTTGAAGCGTGATTAATTTGGCGATTTACGTAGTATAGGTAACGTAAGAAAAAATATATATGATATCCAACTGCGCACGGCCGTCAAACCTGTTTAATTGTAGATAGTTGTAGCAATTTGAGAAAAAAATCATACAATTTGTGGTATGATGTAATTGTAAAACATAGGAAGATCAATTAAGAAAGTCTGAAATCCTATATTTCGGGTTTAGTTTGACGTTCACTACAGCGATTTATTGTTAAAAAATATTTATGTGTTAAAACAAAATAATCAACTGTGAAATTCGAGTTGGTGTTTCGTGTACTTTTCTCAAAAAGCTGGAAAGGCTACATAATGCAACGTTATTGCATGAATGAGTTATGTTGAATAACAAATAGCTTTACAAGTCCGAGAATCATAAGTTACTGTTAAAAGATATGGTAGGTTAGCCACGAATCAATTCGTAATAACAGAAAAATAATTAGGAAGCACGCGCCCGCGCCTAGCTGAGTAAAAAATGGTGTAAGCCACGACACAGTGAGCGGAACGGAAGCCACCCGAATGGTAATTAATTAAACGAATTGTAAGCAATGAAAGGAGTCATGCTGTTTTACAAATCACTTCAATTAACGATATTAAAAAGTTGGAATGATAACCGAGCCGGCCTGCGTGACGACATTTATAAAAAACGATTCTTGAACCTTTTTTTGTCAGCCCCACGATGTTGCCAGCAAACGGTCACATTATTTTGACAAGCGTGCGACTTTATCTCCCTCGGTTACAAGTAAGATATCATCAGATCGTTTTTTATATTTTTTTCTTCTCCTTTGACAAATTAGATACTGTATTAACAACAACAATTAAGTGGCAACACTAATTCATAAGCTGTGGTTGTGTAATTTTACATTTCAGTTATAGTTTTAATTAGAAAGTGAATTCTCTGCATATTATTCGATATTAAAAAATCCAACTCATTTATTTATGAAAAAGAAAATAAAAGACGCCATGTATTTTACGTCATTACTGGACTTATGCAAAGAGGGATGATTTCATTTCTGCCTTCAAAATTCGAGGAAATTGGAAAATGAACGCACATATAACCAAGATACCGTTACTGATAGTGTATTAATTATGGGTAGAAAATGTACCGGGACTGATGTGGACAATCTATTTATTCTGTTCTGTTGGTTTGTTGGGTGCCACGTTGAGTCCAGCAACAAATAATATTTACAGTACGTTCTAAAAAGAATTCTATCATAAACAAATATGTGCTTAAACTAGGCCTTACCTGCAAATTGCGCTTTGACTGTATGCAGGGCCTTCTGTGACGGACAAGGCTTGACCAACTTGGGTCTGAGTAAGACCTAAACCAAGTCGTCGTAATTTGAAAGCCTTTGCGAACTCCTTGATATCTTCCAAGTTGATGCCATCGACCACGTTGCTGGATGACTGGCTGATTGTCGGTTGATCTGTTGTAAAAAAAAAATATTCTGTTAATAAGCGAAGAAATTCATTCCATACATTTTAATGTTGATCAACTTTTTTCCTATAGACTGTACGTTGGGAACACTGATAAATGTTTCAGTACGTTTTTCTTTGTGGAGAATCACAGCAGAGATCTACTTATTAAGTGTCTGCCGCTCAACCCCGCAAGGGAATCGGAGTCAATCGAGTGTAATCATTGCGAGAATTCTCGCTACTCGGTACCGCTACCGGTATAGATTACTTCAAATGTTACAGGTAGAATTATCTATTGTCGCTACCGCATAATACACATCAGAATCTAGTATGCTAAGCGTAGTAGCTACTTGCTTGCAACCAGTTCGATATCGAACGAAACTAGATTGCACATACATACATATATTAAATCCGTGTGTATATCACTTTGTAATAATTTAAACCAGTCCGTACCAACTCTCAAGCAGTTACCCCGTTTAAACGCGAAGCAAAATTATAGCCAAGTTTAGTGGGCAATTTATGTAATTAGTAGATGGTGGCGGTTCCTCATTATGCGGGATGTCATTAGTGTGGAGACGTGCTACCTCCGCGGAGGTTGTCCCGCGAATGCGCCTTCCTCCCACCATGCTTAGCTAACCGATGACAAATTACTTTCGCTATCTACCCCCGTTAGTTTAAGGAGTAGTCTGCGTCAATTAAGACAGGGTAGGGTTGGTAAATTGGCAATCGTTTCACCATTTACCGGTGTTCGTAACTCAGACGATTCCTAATTTCGTTTTGTTATGTACGTGAACATAGTGTTGTTCCCCAAATCATATTACTGAACGTAATAAGTTTATGGGGTGATTTTTAGGGGAGTTAGTTAATGTAATATTAATTCATATCCGATGTTGTGATTGTTTTCCTTTGAGTACCTCCTTATACCCAAGTATGCAGGTATAGCAGAGCTGCAAAAATATAACTACCAGTTGAGTAGGTATACAATACATATAAAATTGTGTGCAAAGGATGCATAGGCACAAAAATAATAATTAATGAAGCTTCTTCTTTGTCTCATGTTTGTGTTTCAAGCGTTGTCGTAATCAGCCATTTTTCTGTAATTGTAAGAGACGGGTACTTGTCCTAGCTACATCTAAGATAAGCAAATTAATCGGACGTATCTACGTAGACGACGTTTTTGCATAAGGTACCTTATAGTTTAAGACTTATAATTGAAGATTGCACGAAACACCACATTGATATCAATCGCCAATCGACAGCTTATCACCCATCTCCCGTATCCTTTTTATAAAATGGAAAAGTAATAACGAAATGACGTCTGTTTTCGACGTCCAATTAGAGCACATCGCGTGATGAGCGCACCCATTAATTAGCTTACAAAGATAAGTCAATTGGGCAAAGAGTCGTCCGTAACTATGGCGTCCTGAATTCGATAACAATACATCAAGATACCGCACGCTTAATTGTTTAATACATGTAATAAATTCATTAGAAACTATTAAAGTTTGCGTGTCTCTGCGTTCGTCTGTATGACCTGAGTTACGTGTATGTGTTTCTTTTACCAAATTTGTTATGGCGATTAAGTGTTTTACTTGCTACTTTCTATTCGAGTAATAGGCTGCTAGCTTTTATGTAGGGTCGTTATTACTGTTGGTTTTATGGCGACAGTGGCCTTTGCCTAAATGTAATGTGTTTTATTCTTCGTCACACGACACGGTAATTAGCTGTTATTATCTTGTGACCCAGTGTAACCTACGAGTTTCACGTCTGTTGGCTCTTGAAGAGTCAAAGAACCTACTGGCGGATTTGTCATGTTTGTTTAAAATTCGTATGATTTTCTCCTGTCTTTTAGCTGCGTTTACATTTAGGGACTATTTTGTGAAATGTTAATGTAAAGATTCTAGTTGCGTGCATAGAATAGCACACTAAAATCGAATGTAAAAAACAATTGAATAACTCATAGAATCTTACAAGATTCTATAGCTACAGCTAACAGCGACCTCATTCAGACAACGTTTGAAGCTAAAATATAGGATTATATAAAGTTTCATAAAATAGATTATCGCAAAACTCGAAAAGTCGATCATATGAAAAGACAAATCTCACACGCACAAACAGTCATACAGGGAATGACTCTATTAAAGCCAAACGAACATTTGCTACGTGTGGAAATTTGTACATACCTAGCTAAATAAATATCATTTTAATCTATAATTTATCCGATCTCATGTCAATGCGCTAAACGAGTTGTCATTCAATACAGGGTAGGCAAGGGTAGGTAGGTAATCGATAAACATATCGATAAAAATCGATGACTTCTGACAACGACCTACCCACATTTGGTTACCCTGTATTTTGAGAGATCACTATTTAGTTGTGAATGGTAGATATAAATTGTTGTTCTAACAATAGGTTTTGAAGATTATTCGGTGGATGTTTGGAGACAATTATATATTCGTATAACAATTCGTACGTGCAGTGTGTGTTTCTATGTATTAACAATGAAAATGTAATATTATATTAGATGGGTGCAGGTAGCATACGATTTATCGAGATGTACAAACTGCAAAATGATCACAAAATTTTTGAAAAATGAACTCTCATTGATACAAGGCATGTTTTAGAATGAATAGGTAGAAATAAGTGCGCGGTCGACGGCAGTGACTATCATTTTGACATGAATCTTATCACATTGTGAACAGTTTGTTTGTCGTTATTATGAACAATCTCATGCCGACAGGACTGATGTTTCAGTGATTGCATGAATAGTGTAAGAAGACATCTAGAGGTACAGTTGGCTCCTGCTTCAATAATGGTGAGTAAAATTAAATAAACACATCGTTTTTACTCATCTAGAGGCGAGAAAAAGTTTAAATGTACAGGATAATACACTCTATTATTTGGAGATTAAATTGAAAGTCGATTGAAGAAATTTAACAGTTTTGGATACCATGATGTGCTGTTCCTGTATACCGTGAAAGATTAGGCAGAGGTGTGTTATTGTACACCTTTCCCAAAATAGGGGCGAGCATAAGCATTTTCATTTATTTTTTGTTTTTCCATTTAGTCGCCGAGTGAGTGAGGTTACCGGAGGCCCGAACCCCTTTTTAAAGGCCGGCAACGCACTCGTGACTCCTCTGGTTTACGGGAGTCTATGGGCGGCGGTAATCGCTTACCATTAGGCGATCCGTCTGCTCATTTGCCTCCCTATCCCATAAAAAAATGTCACTAATGATAATCCTACGGCCTATGTCCAGCAGTGGATGAATATAGGCTGATGATGATGATGAAACATAACGACGAACAGTGGGTGTACATTTCCACCTCTGCCTAACCCTTCGGGGAATACAGGCGTGATGGTATGTCATATTAAGGAACTTGGAGTCTCTTAATGAACGACTGTTGTTCGTCTCTAGAGGCAGTATTAACATCGACAGGTGGTCTTTGGTTAGGATGGTTACCCAGAGGATTAGAATTGAAGGTTAACTAAGAGTGACACTTACAGGAATAGGTAGACAGTTCAAATAGTAGTGTTAGTTACGGAGATTGCTCATCGCAGCTTTATGTACCGATTTAGAAGCGCATTTTGTTAACACTCGTTTGCATCGCTACTTTGGCCATTTGTCGTATTTGAGAAGCGATACAATTGCTTAGCATCGATTCTGCATCGCGATTAATTCGAAATGTCGTCTATTTTGGACGATACTGCGTAAAGGATGAGTGAGGGGTCAAAACCACGGAACATTAAATAGGTGGAATTAGCATAATGCCTATTTTGTATGAAAACCAGTGTTGCCAAACTCACACATTTACGTCTTACACACACTATTGTGACTGGATTATGACTGGTCAAAAATAACAATCACGATCAGATTTAAAACACTAAACTATTTGCATTGAATTCAACCTTATAACAATTGCACATAATTCACATTATCAAATAGGTTTATAACCTTTTACGACTATTTTCTTTTGGAGTTAAAATCGATTTCAATACGATGAAGTACCGCTACTCCACGCTAGATGGCATTTATAACAATTTTTTTCGAATAAAACTCTATGGTGCTTGTTATAAGAGAAGATTTTGAATGACAAATAGTGTGTCACGCATACCGACAATAGTGATGTGTCCATAAAATACATTCTTGTGAACTTATCGATAACGATACTACGAAATAAGTGAATAAAGTGAAGATATAATGTTAAAGTAAATACCAAACATCGTTTCTGATATAATATAGTTTAGTACGTATTGTTATTATATTATTATTATGTATTACTAACGTTGTTAATTAGTGCGTGAGATATCAGCTACATAGCAAGCAAATTAAACTGCCTCATTAGTCAAGTGGTTCCAAGTGCGACTTCTAAGCTAGATGCTGGGTTTGATTCCCAGGCCGAGCAGTGTTATTGGGTGTTGGTGTGAAATTCTCAGTATCAGCTCGGATCGATTTGATCTGTGCCCAGTCAAAGGTGATAAGCTCGCCCCCCTATTATTATTATAGGACCCAAACATACCGTTAAATAGCATTCGACTTGAACAATATCAACATAATTATTAATATTTCTATAAATTATTTAACTTAAAAAAATATATCAACTAAAATAACTGATTACCGGTTTTCAATACACATTCCATCACGCCTGCATTCCTCGAAGAGTTGAGTTGAAAATACCGCCGAACTGTGGGTGAACATTAGTTGACCCACAGTTCTTATGTTTAGGTCCCATGTAACAGGGGGGCGAGCCTATTGCCATTAACCGGTAACAAATCCAGACTCTGTGCTGTTACTGAGAATTTCATAGAAAAATCCAATAACCCTGCTCGACCTGGGGATCGAACCCAGGACCTCTAAGGACAAATAATTATATTTTTCATAATGATACCTAGGTATTTTAATTGGAAAGTACACGAAGTAGTAGAGTAACCTAACATTCATTTGTGATAGTATTTTTACTCGACTATCAAAAAAGGAAGAGTGATGACTTACGGCCGATTTCTTTATCCTATCTGTCAGTAGATTTGCTTACTAGAGATAGGATTTTGACAGTAATGGAGCTTATGTCAAAATTCTATCTCTAGTAAGCACATCTAATTATATTAGTATTTTGGATTCTAAAATAGTTTTAGCTCCGTAATTCATACTGACTTCTGAAACGGTTACGTGAATATTAGACATATTATAATAACGCACTTTACGGATTCTATCGCTTTATATTCTTTTTTTACAGTAACAAAATCCCTAATATCATGTTTACGAGATTAAAAATTTGCATCACAAGCTAAATTTTTCTTAGTATACTGGAAAGTAATATAGGTAATTTTAAAAATTAAAAATAGTCGATAACATTTTATCGATATTGCATGCACTAATTGAATAGCGGCATCAATTTGGTTAGGTAAGCAAACATTCTAGAACAATTGATTGCCAATAAAAGAAAATCAACTCTATATCTATAAGAAGAGGGATAACTTTAGATTGTCATTTTTGTGCTATGTTTGGCGGAAGAAAATTCAAACTTATTTTATCATTTTATTGTAATAAACTGAAAATAATACTTCCCGATGATACGAAATCCCTTCATGTGATAGATTTTTACCCCAGCTATGGTTTTTGTATTCTTAAATGGCACAAAAGGGCCTTTTATTATTTTTTTTAGATTTTTTAAAGTTTTTGCCGCATGTTTGCGCATTGGCTATCTGCGAACGCGACTGAGAGCACTTTATACGGCAGGTGTGTACATCGTACCAGACTAGTGGAAACAAGGTTACGCCCACTTACTATTTCTAGGTACTTCTTTGTTCTGTGGTCAAAACGTCAGCGCATGTATAAACTCTGAAAACTATATCGAATGTATCAATGCTGTCTCGCGATAGTAGCGATGCAGAATCGCGGTTACTTGGGCGAAGGTTTACCTACTACAGGCGTCAGCATCGCAACTGCATCGCAGCCTTTTTGCGATTGTAGGTATATCGCTACTGAAGGGAACACACTTTGCCTTTCTTCTTCTTTTTTAAGCCATCAGTAACATGAAATAAAAGCTTCATTAATCCACTGATTAATGAAGATGGTTACTAGATTATTGAAAATGGTTAAACTTATTATAACGGTTAAATTTATTCAGTTCAGTAAATTTTTTAATGTTATCAAAACCTTTGGCTTTTGTGTGCAAATTGCTTTTAAAAATAATTACCGATGAAACATATTTGGTTGCTACGCCTGGACCTGTATCGTGGACTATTTATATTAATTCGGCCTTAATTTAAAGCTAGATTCAACAAAGATTAAGACTGTAGGCAAGCAGCTTAATGTCGTTCAACATTATTCGAGGTTTTGATTTATTCATCAGCTATTTATTTTATTGCTTACCAAATTTTGCTTATCGAAGTACCGTAGGGTAATCGTTTCCTACCGAAAATTATCCGTTAATATCAGATTTGCGTTTGCTGAGATTGTTAATGCGGAGGTCTCATGCCAACTATATGCAAATTAGAAAGAACACTAAATTATGGTTGTATTTGAAGTTATCAAATGGCAATAGAATAGGTACTTACACTTTTGGATAATAAAAAAGTTAGATATGTAGACGTTATCACATGTGAAGAAACGTATCAATTTTCAAAATAACATAACATAACATACCATCACGCCTGTATTCCCCGAAGGGTTAGGCAGAGGCGTACTAATGTACACCCACAGTTCGCCGGTATGTTTAGGTCCCATGTAATAGGGGGCGAGCCTATTGCCAATAACCGGGCACAAATCCAGACTCCGAGCTGCTACTGAGAATTTCATAGAAAAACTCAATAACACTTTGCTCGACCTGGGGATCGAACCCAGGACCTCTAGCGTAGCAGTCGCGCTTGGGACCACTAGACTAATGAGGCAGTCTTTTTTTCAAAATATTAAAATATATAAATAATATTAGATTTTCAAAATATTAAAAGCTTAACATTAGCGTTGATGTATGCACATCCTGGAATTCAAAAAGTTATTTAAAGTCATAAAAGATATCAGCTTGGTTTTAAGTGCTAAAATTCAGCGAAGATAATTACCCAATATGGAATCACAATGAAAAATTCGTCACAGCTAATAATCGAATCAGGCCGCTATTCCGAACATTTCACATTCAACGCTACATTATTCTTAATTAAAGATTTCGAGTGATTAGGTGTATCATGTATACATACAGGTATTATATTCATAAAAAATTCTAATACCGACTCTCTGTGTCAATGACATAAGAAATAAAATCGTATAAATACCATATCGAGACACGCAAATTATAAATTTGTGAGCTCACGTAATGGGTGAAATTACGGGCGCCGAATCGTCTCGATTCATGTTACGATTACGATGTAGAATCGAATACGTTATCAATTACAATTAACGCGTATTATTAAAGTAACGGTTGTAAGCACTTTTGAACAAGTTTCTTGAAGAATTTAAGCGTTGTTCGGTAAAAGTTCGAGGGTTTTCTTCAATTTCATCGAGGACTTTTCATTTGCTCGTCCTATTATTAAAAAGCCATTTTGTTAAAGATCTGACATTATATATAGGCTGATAATTAAGAAAATAGGTATTGGGGGAATCAAAATTTAGTATAATTTTTACCTGTGACCCTTCACATATAAATATAATGGAAGTTATTATTAGTTTCCTGTCATGTTTATAAAAGACATTCTTTTAAACGTTACGTAACGAAATTGAAAGCCTTAATTAAATTAAATGACATTGTCATTCTTATCGTTTCCTTGTTAATAACTACTTTATTTATTACTTGGCATATTTTTATCATTATTTAGATCCGACCGGTTACATTTCATAAATTGATTTAAATTTTACACCACAATTACCCGCAAATGGAGAATGTTCAAACGTTGATCGCAAATGAATAACGAACGATTTCAAAATAGTTCCCACATTTGAGTGTAACAGGCTTTGATTTTCATTTCAAATGAGTTGTTGGGTTGTTAAACATTAGCTGTGTTTGTGATGAGCTCGGATTTCCAGTCTTTATGGAGCATTAGTGCAAAATTTTATACTGTTACACATGTAGGCGATGTCTATCGGTCAGATTTACAGTAGGTAGGTAGGTACTATCAGCCAACTCCATATCTAGCCACTTTGAAAACAAAATCTCGTGCACACGGTGGTGTTGGCTTTTAGGAATTAAATAATATAAATATAACGGGATAAAATCCATAAAAACTAGTTTTATTTCAATATCTTTTTTTATTTATACGATTAGAGACGCGATTTCGACTTCATAAAAAGGACGATGCTATTGGTTGATAAGCGTAGGTAAGGACTGGAATAGCAGCCGAGGCTGCAAGCAAATATAGTCCTTACTGTAGCTAGATATGGCGTTGGCCGATAGTACTTATTTTCATAGAATAATTTTGTTCTGTTGTATAAGATGAGGGAAATTGCTTTAACCGCCACAAAAGTATATATACCTACATTATATATCAGCAAAATACATATAATAATGAGGGATCTGATCAAGTCAATATTAATTATTTTCACACCAACATTTGCTCCCAGGGGGCCTGCCATACAGATCACGCGAATGACGGCACGTTTACTAGGTGAATCAACAGGTAATACACCGAAGGCATGAATATAGAAAAATAAAATTTGAATCGTTTGTTTTTTTTTTACATGAATTATAAATGGCACACGATCGCTGTTCTATTCATTTTAGTTCAAAATAGTTTTCATGAACTTATTTACTTTTGTCTCTTTTAGGGTTCCGTACCCAAAGGGTAAAAAGGGTATTACTAGGTCTCCACTGTCCGGCCTCATCTGCTGTATCTCATGATCGTGATAGTTAGACGGTTGAAATTTTCACAGATGATGTATTTCTGTTGCCACTATAACAACAAATACTAAACAACAGAATTAAATAAATATGACTATGAATTTGACGACACGTTTGGCGTAGCGGCTGAGCGATCGGCTTCTGCGTCACGTGTTGTGGGTTCGATCCCCACACGGAGCAAATATTTGTATGATCTACAGGTAGTTGTTCCGGGTCTGGGCGTTTGTGTATGTGAGAATTTGTGTTTGTAAACGCACCCACGATACAGGAGAAAATCCTAGTGTGGGGCAATGTTTAAAAAAAAAAAAATTTAAGGGGGCTCCCATACAACAGACATGTTTGTTTGCAGTTTTTATAGATACGGAACCCTTCGTGCGCAAGTCCGACTCGCACATGTACAGTTTTTGGGATTGGTGAGATTGTTGATTCTTACATTATCGGATCCTAATGCCATCACGCCTATATTCTCCGAAGGGTTAGGCAGAGGTGTACTAATGAACACCCACAATTAGCCGGTATTTTAAGGTCCCATGTAATAGGGGGTGAGCCTAATGGCGTTAATCGCATACAAATTCAATCTCCTAGATGCTGCTAAGTATAGAAAAACTCAATTACACTTTGCTTGGCCTGGGATTCCAGTAGAGTCCCAGGTCGTGCCCAATAGCTATGCCTGTGACCACCGTTGAGATAGTTTCTTTAATTGAGAGAGAGGGATGCAGCTCTACACATTTAATAGAGCCATACTTTTCTGACAATTTGGTACGTAGTGCTACAGCTTCTGGCTGGCATAAAACATTTCGACTTTCAGCCATAAAGCCTTCAAGGTAACCATACTTTGTAGATATGCCTTGGTATCTTGCAACTCGATCAATCCTCACACTTGTTATACAGGATTAGATTTCAAAGACCGGCCAAATTTTAAAATTAACACATTATGGTCAAACCCAAAGTGAATTTCTGTCATCATTAATCTGGAATAATTACTGTCAAATTAGCACAATATATTGTAAAAATATTCATTTAAAAATGTTTGTACTTAAGGGTCCGGCGGAGCTTGAATTGCGCACAAAAACGTAATACCGAAATAAATCGTAATCCAGACAATATTCTATCAAACTATGTTATTATTCGCATTTGGATACCGTTAATCTAGGTTCCTACGGTACTATTTTATCTACTACTACTTCACTGGAAATAAAAGATCGGAAAATGGTTCCAAACTTGGTAAAGTTATCAAAAATTGCATTCGGTTACATTTAATTCCAGTGAAGTATTTTGGATGAAATGGAACCTAGATTCACGGTATCGGAATCCGAATAATAATAGAATTTTATTAAATTGTGTTTGAATTACGATTTATTTCGGTATTATGTTTTTAAGAGAAATTCGGTCCGCCGGACTCTGAATTCAGAGTTATTTATTATGGAATATTATGGATTTGTGGTCGTGTGCGTGCGCTGTCAAACTTATGCAATAATGTTTTTCACCTAGGTTATTGAACTGAACTGAAGAATTTAGAGGCGGACAGGAATAAAATCATATCAATCAAAATCAATCTTTATTATTTCGTAGATTAGATCGAAAATATTATTGACTCTGAACAGCCTCTGTAAATTTGGCTGGACATTTAAAAATAACCCTGTATAAGTACCCTCCTTTTTGCCTTTTCCACATTCCTGCTAATGCCAATTAATTTAAAGTTTACTTATCGGTGCCGAGTCTATCCGAGTCGGTCCAACTCTTTGTTTTCGCTTACGTTATCGATTGCGTTCAATTTTATCGACGACGTTAATTATTTGTAATGGATTTTAATTAGGTGATTAATTAATTTAGTTCGGTACGCCAGCTGGTACGGTCGTTAGTCGGTTTCTTTGATGCCGTGAACTTCCTTTATTTTGGTCGAGGCTCTCTGTATTGTATATTTTAATGTCATTAGTATGGTGTATTTACGAGGAATTATGTGTAATTATAAATTTATAGGTCGTTGTATGCTTGGGCATGGCATGTTTAAGCAGCTTGTCCCGGATTATGTGACAAAAAAGTAACTTAAATTCCTGATTTTCCTTCCTTCAAAGAGTTAGACAAAGGGTGTTCTAATGTAAACCCACAGTTCGTCGGAGCCTACGGCCATTAATCGGGCACAAGTCCAAACCCCGAGCTGCTACCGAGAATTTCATAGACAAACCCAATAACACTTTTCTCGACATGGGAATCGAACCCAAGGATTGCAGTAGCGCTTATCACTATTGAATGAAGTTCGACTTTTAAGGGTATTCAGTAACATGACAGTTCAAAGAAAAATAATGTTATCATACTAAAATTAAAATCGTTCGTCGATCATATTGTTCACTGGAGTAGTGAACAATACGAAAGAACGAATGATAAAAATGGTTTAAATTAAATAACATATAAGGTTAGGTAGAGGGTTCGTCGGTATGTTAAGGTTCCGGGGCGAGTCTATTGCCATTAGCCGGGCACAAATCCTAAACTCCGAGCTGCTACTGAGAATTTCATAGAAAAACCCAATAACACTTTGCTCGACCTGGGAATCAAACCCAGGACCTCTGGCGTAGCATAAAACTTCAATTCTTTAAATTAAATAAAAAAAATAAAATTCGTAGGTATTGTATAAGACAAGGAATATAAGAATAATTAATAATTATTTATAAAAGTAATTTCTTTGTTTATTTTCTTCTAATAGAAACAAACTAAATATAAAGTAATTTTACTTTTGTCATTTTATTTCCTCTGACAACCTTCTACAAATGTTTAATAACGTACATATATCGTGTTTAAGACAAGATAGGTATTCAATTTATAATAAAAAGTTTGCATGTACGTACATTATTAATTAAGTTCATTCAATTTAGTCCATTCTTACAGCCCCTTTTTTTTAAACTGGTAACCCTGCCAATCTGATCAACTGTCAAGTTACTAAATACAATTAAAAGCCTAAACTAAAAACCTAAAACTATTATAGTAATCAGGTAGGTTTTCCTTCTTACATTCTAAAACTGGGTAAATACCTGATCCTACCTGACTTTACACCGTCTGTACTAAGGGAATCACCTCGTGTTTTCCTGGTTACAACTCTTTGATCCTATGACGTAAGCAAATGAAAAAAAGGACTATGCGTGACAGGATGTATGGAGAAATAAAAAAAAAATAAGAAAAATTGTTGAATCACGTTTTTGGTAAATTTAAATTTATGCACAATTATTTTATGCAAGGTTTATGCTTTTGTTAGGAATACAAGAATCGTAGAAAGTTATTAGTATCTAGTATATTAACCCCGATAGAGAAACAGCTTAAGTTCAATTTCAAGTTCAAATGTTTTTAATTCAAATAAGCTTTTACAAGCGTTTATGAAACGTTAATGAGTCTAGTTGCACGGTTCCAAAAAAGTTGATCCTATGGAGAAGAATCCGGCTAGAAACTCCATGGTCACTCTTTTAAAATAATTTGTAGTATACCTAATCTTCAAGTAGGTACAATAGTGCAATAACAGGATGTGCAAGTTGGACCGAAGTCGATAATAGAAAAAGAAAGTTCTCCGCATTCGAGAACTGAATGTCATTATGTATAAAAAATTAATAAACTAAGTGTATTTATGTAAATAGTGTGTATGTATTGTATTGGCACTTAATCAGAAAGAACATTAGTAGAAGTCTATTAAAGTATTTATGGTGTAAATTGAAAGTAGGGGAGTTAATGACGTCAGTACCGCTGCCCTCGCGGTCATCCATCGACGCATCCACTGATGAGAAGCTAATGTTGTTCATTGGTTGTATTACATTGATAGATCAACAAAACTCTAGTCTACCCTATAGAGGTTGAATGACTTAAGTTAAGTTTTTAAATAACTGCCACATCATGGCCAGTCTCAATAACAAATCTGGCGATAGATTTTCTTACTAGGGATAGGATTTTGACATTATTTGTATGGACCTTATGTCAAAATCCTATCTCTAGTAACGAATTGTACTGACTGATTTGATATAGGGACTGGTTTTTAGTCTGATCGTCCTACGACTGCGACTGCTATGACTAACATCGAGCAGGGTTATTGCTTTTTGTATGAAATTCTCGGAGTTTGGCAATTTCATTGAGATAAACCGGGGGGTTTATCTCAATCAAATTGCGGACGTTCTCAAGAAAGGTCAGGTTGGGAGCACCCTAAAACGACGATCATACATGAAGAGTTTAATGAACGTAGATGAAGCGAAAGTGGTGTGCCAGGATTGTAGCAAGTGGAAATCTGTAGTCTATGCCTATCCTAATGGGAGACAGGCGTGAACGTATGTATGTATGATGGCAATAGGCTCGCCCTACATGGGACCTATTTCCCAAGGGGTTATGCAGTGGTGTAGTAATGTTGTACACAGTTTCCGAGTATGTCTAGGTTTTATGCAATAGGATGACGAGACTATTCAAACATTATAAAAGTATTTACCTACCTAATAGATATAGATAGATAGTTCGGCGTACTGAACCATAGTTGAGAGGAACTGAGTAATTTAGTAATTGTATCCACTAACAACGAATTAAATAGTAATCAATAGAACTGGGGCCCGGAGCACGAACCTCCTGGTGCTTTTAGTAGGAACGAGACGGGGACGATACGATTCGAAAACGATGTAGTAACTAGTATATATTTATCTTAATGATCTTCATTATAAATCACAAAAGGATGACCACAAAGGTTATTGGAGGACACTATGTCCTGGGGACTATTCTTTGACATTTAATTGGACTGAGTTTTGTAAGTTTAGAGCGAGAAGGGCATAGTTGAATCTAATAATTCCACTCACAATTGGAGCTGCCCGACTGGGGAAGTACAGAAAATCGTAGCAAAATAACATAGCTCCATGCTATGTTGTGGTCCTAACGGTGAGCAAGGTCGCCAGAACTTCGCGAGGAAGCGTTGTGTTGGCAGTGCGGAGGACCGGTGGTGTTGTGTTACCGCCGCTGTCATGCATGGCAGCATGTCTCCTATGCTACCAGCCCAACTATTCCTCCTTAATTTACGCGCGAGTAATACCCCTGGTGTTGCAAGCGTCCATAGGCTACGGTAACCGCTTACCGTCAGGCGGGCCGTACGCTTGTTTGCCACCTTAGTAGTATAAAAAAAGTGCAATTATAATTATTTAATGTCAAGTTTCTGTATAAGGATTAAGTATATAAATGCGTACACTTATGGAAACTTTCATTATACCACTTCTGGGTACAGGCATCCTATCATGTAGTACATTACGCTGACCTAGGGCGGGCTAGGAGAGGAAAAATCTCTCGGGCATGCATGCATGTTTCTACAGGATGTTTTAAAAGAAAAAACTTTTAGTCAAGACAATTTTAATCACTTTGGAAATTTCTAGGGACCAAACTACTCTACGCATTCAAAAATATTTAACAAAAAATCTTACATTATAAATACGGCAGATGGCTTTGCTTAGGGTATTGTTTTAAATGGGTACTTACGCTTAAAGTTTGCGGCCCAATTTCATGTTGGCCTCACTAAATGTACTGTCATACCTTTAGTCTTACGTAACAATGCGGTACGTCTTTTGCTAACTTAGTTCTATCTAATTAATTATCTATCTAAAGCGGCGGTAGCCTAATCGCTAGGGCGTCGGACTTATGATCATGTGGTTGCCGATTCGAAACCCACCCATTGCACTATCGACGTGAACCCACTCGTGACACAAGCATTTAGGTTAGCACGAGGGGTTAACAAGAATACCTACTAGTAATGTGCGACTCACATTGCTAGTACTTAAGATTTAAATAAGTGCCCTAGTGCCCTTCGCTGTAATCAATACGATTAAGTCATTTACTGATTGATCACAAAATGTCAGAAACTCTGTATTGAATTTTGCCACGCAGGTTACGCAACACAACACCGCAGTACCTCAAGAAAAAAATCTTTAAACAGTGTGTGTTACCAGTGATGTCTTATGGCACAGACACGTGGTCACTCACTATGGGTCTCACAAGAAAGCTTAAGGTCACTCAGTAAGCTTTGAAGAGAGTTATGCCTGGCATTTCATTACGCGACCAAATCAGAAATGAGGAAATCTGTAGAAAAATCAAAGTTGCTGACGTAGCAAGGATGAATAAGCTCCTAATGGCAGTGGGAAAGGCACATGGCTTGTAGAAGTGATGGCCACTGGGTCAAAAAGGTTCTCGTGGATGCGTGCGGTATATAACAGGTCTTTGTAGAAGTCAATAGGGATGGAATGAACCTCTTTTGTTTGCTATGATGACGTAGGTAGATGATGGTGTTGGTTGCCGCAGAACATCTGTGGATTCTTCTGTAGTTACTTCTGTTCTTCTAGTAGGTACTAAAAGTCATGAAAGTAGTCTTGTGAGTGTTACAATGTAGGGCAGTGCCTGAAATAGCTTCTACTTGAAGAAGTTATTTTTGTGGAATTTTTACGGATTTTATCACATAATAAATTATCGCGATATTAATTAATTTCTGGCGTTTTGAATCCATTACAGCATCCATGGTCACAGGTAGATTGTGGTGTTAAATGTCTTAATGTGAAAATTACTAATGCTGCTGCTGATTAACGCAGAATAAGCTCATCGTGTCCTTTGATTTAGCAGTTTTGGGCTTAGATTTAAAACGCAGCTTTATTTCAGTGTCTAATCAGAAACCTGTAAGCTATTTACATATTTTAAAGATCAATCATTATTTTACGGACGGTATTAGTTTCAGTTATGGTGAAGTACTTACAGCAAACAATTTGTAATTAGCAATGGATCGGCTTCGTTCAGAAATAGCAAGGAATCGATGGACTCATTATGAAACAATTAACTGAGTAGGTCGCGACTGGCGGTACGTGGGCATCGGATGACGTTTACTGTAATTATTATATATAAGAGAGTTAGGGCATAGTGGAATCGAATAATTCCACTCATAATTGGAACTGTGCGACTGGGGAAGTACCACCATCCACCATCTTGCAGAAAATCGTAGCCAAATAACAGAGCTCCATGCTATGTTGTGTTCCTAACGGTGAGCAAGGTCGCTAGAGCTCCGCGAGGAAGCGTTGTGTTGGCACATAGGTTAAGCATCACGCTATTGTCACCTATGCTGCCAGCCCAACTATTCCTCCTTAATTTACAGGGTTGGCAACGCGCGAGTGATACCCCTGGTGTTGCAAGCGTCCATAGGCTACGTGGTAAGCGGTTACCGTAGTAACCGCTTACCATCAGGCGGGCCGTATGCTTGTTTGCCACGTTTGCCTTAGTGGTAGGTATAAAGAAAATATTAATTGTAATTTGCTATTGTTTTAAGAAAAAAGTTTATCTATCACCAAGTTATCATCATCATCATCCACAGCCTGACTTCACAACCATGGTCATGCCATCCACCATGGTCCTGTGCTGCTCCCATCCAGGAACCAAATTATAAAGCTGACCTATTATAACCTGATTATATTTAGTTGTCGTGACCGCGACTGGTTACCCTATTAAAGGTCTTGGGTATGATTTCTAAGTCCGAGTAAAGTGTTACTGTGATTTTCTATGAAATTCTCAGTAGCAGCTCGGAGCTTGGATTTGTGCCCAGTTAATGGCAATAGGGCCCGCTATTACATGAGATCTACATTTAATAAATAATGTACATTTTTTAAACGTTGCTCCATAGGGGTTAGTGTTTTCTCCTATATCGTGGGTGCCTTTACAAGCACAAGTTCTCACGTACACAAACGCCCAGACCTGGAACAACCTGTAGATCATACAAATATTTGCTCCATCTAGAGATCGAACCCACAACACGTCGCGCAGAAGCCGATCGCTCAGCCGCTACGCCAAACATGTCGTCATTATAATTTGACATTGCATACAATGTTCAGAGTTCCGCTTTACAACAAGACGGATACAGGTCACGAATTTAACTAAGTAGAACCAAATCTCCAAAATAGACTGTCTAGCTTAAATCTATCTTGGAATAGGTCAAACATACCGTTCTGGAGGCTCGGTACAAATAAAAATCGTACAGTTCCGTTCTAAAAGTGAATGAAATGGGCCGATAAAAATAACTCCGTCTTAAATAAATTGGCATCGGCTGCTTGGGCGGATAGCTGAATTAGTTTCAATTAGTTTGTGTGTACATAGCGAGTTCGTACTAGAGTTATTGGTTTAAATATGTCTTTTGTTCCTACAAGTGATCTTTCTAGGAAGGAGAATAGAGGCCGTAGAATCACATCTCGTAACCATGGTAGCTACAGGAAAAATCCTAGTGTGGGGCAACATTTTTATTATACCTAACGAAAAAAAAATACATTGCCATCTGACGTAGGTACAGTGGCGACCAAAAGTCCTTAAGAAACGGAAACTTGACGTTTAGTTTGACTTACGATCTTCTATTTATTGTCGTTAACAAGTGACACTGCTGTATCGAGCTCGTTCTTAACGTGCTTATGGACTTTTGGGCGTTAACTGTACCTATTGTTCCTAACAGCGATCATAAGGTGTACTTTCGTTATGGTTACTTCGTAGTTTGAAGATATTTTTTGAAATTAATATGTTGTATTTAAATAGGCCACCTAGTGTCTCTATCTTTATTAGCTCATTTTATATTTCCATACAAGTTTAAATTACCGAAAGATTATTAATTCTGTTGTAAGTAAAGGAACCCGACAAACTGCTCTGCCCCCGATAGTAAAAAGGACGTAACTAACATTTTTCCAAAATTGAGTTATTTATATTGCCGGAATGAGGAACTAAAGACGAATCAGCTGATATTTTTTTAATTTTATTAACTAATTTAATTTCGGATTTACCACAGTGAATAAGGACTCATTTCCATGATCATTTTATAGTTTAACTAAGATGAAAAGTATTTTTTCTCCGTATTTAGTTTTTGTTAGATACGTCTTTCTTATTATCGGGGGCAGTGCTACCTACTCGTAATGCACTTAATTCGAATACATTATTGCTATAAATATCTTTAGGTGATAACGCGCTGTACGAAATAAAATGTAAACGATATAATCTTGTACAACTAAAAGGGTTTTAGTTGAGACACTAATAGATTTTATTGAACAGTAACTCAATCCCTTTTCAATATTATAATAAATTTACGACAAATCTAACAAAAACATTGATAAAATCATGTTTAAGCGCTCCGTTGAACATATAATTAGATTTGTTAAAGTTAAAAATCAAATTAAACAAGCCTTTTTTTGAAACGCAACCAAATTAACTTTACAATGTCGTGATAAGATCGCGGAGTGCCCGCTCGCCTACGTCGAATGAACGCGCCGGTACTTTTAGCTAATCAACTTAACTGGACTGTCACCGAACGCACTCGGAAACTCGGAACTTCTAAACACTGCTCGGACAGTCTCTACAACAACTCTTTATAGTATTAGGTAAAATAACTCCTAGGACACTGTTCGACTTCGCTGAGCTAATGGATCGCTCCTCTATGCTTAGACCGTACAACTTTTATGGATAAGTAGAATCGAGTTAGTAGTTGTGTCGAAAATAGCGTTTAAGTTGCTCTTAGTTCTGCTTTTGTTGTGTTGAAATGGCGAATGAGTTTGTCAAAATGCTTTAGTAAAGTTACAATGCCAAGTTAGACAAATAATGCACCTTTTGAGTAAGTTCTAACTTTGAGGTGCATTTTTGAATAATTTGGACAAATAGAAAATCCAGAACGCTCTGTAGGCTCCAAACTTCGACGTCAATCGTAGTAACTACTCGCATTAAGTAGTTACATAATTAATAAGTAATGAGTGTAGAAATTAAAAACTTACTTGGCGAATCAGCAAGCAGATCGCTGTCGTCTTGTGATGGTGACTTAACAGATCCCGGTGACATCTTGACAGGTGCATGAGGCGACGGAATCGGCCCGGATCCGGCGCTACCGGCACTGCTGGCCGGTCCGGCATTAGCGTTGTGTGACGTAGTGATCGTTATCTCGCCATTCGATGCCGCGAGCCTGTGTAACATTAGGATTATGACGTCATTATTTTGTATATGCATGTTAATGGGGCGATTGAAGTATTGGATGCTTGATACTATTATCTTACACAGTTATGTGTTTACCGTCTGTATAAATATAATAATGTGTTGGAAATAGCTACTGATGCTTTAAAAAACATTTTAATACTAATCAAATTAATTAGGTTTCCTCACGGTAATTTTTTTTTGTATGTAACCCGTATATTGCATTATAATTTCCGTCATAATTTCCATAATCTCATTTCCCATTAATTCTTCCTTGGCAATAATGGTAAATTTGATATAAGTACTTACATGAAGTAGAATTTTACAAATAACATGATGAAATACATAATAAAATGATAAAGTATATTAATTGTTAAAATAATCCTCAAGCCCATTGACAAAAACCACAAATGAATGTATCGCAACGGATAAGGAACCGGTTGCCAGTCGTTTGCCGTGACGAAATGCTTTCACGCAAAATGTTCTCGTGATTTTAGCATTCGACGTAGCGAGGCGGCACCTACCGTAAGTTATAAGGTAATCTTAGACAAATGTCGGATAAAGTCAATTAGATGTTGGTATTTTTATCTTAGATACATTTAAATTTAAAAGAAATCTTGTCGTGTTCAAACTGTGAAGATGGTTGTAGTTTATTTTTGTTCGTTCTGCTTACGAAAGAAAAGCAAAAGATACAGATTTAAAATTATACCTAATTATATAGTTTTAGCTTTAAATATATCGAAACAGAAGATCCCAGAGAACTACAAAGAGAAAGGCCATACTTATGACGTTAATTTTACATAAACTGGTTAAGATAAATTATTTATATACTGTCTGCACTTATTTTACTTATTTACATTTAGTGTAGTAAGTGCAGCAGTTAGGGCAGCCCCTCGCGACTGTCATTGTGTCTGGAGTTTGATTCCCACCCGTGACAAATCTTTCTTTCTTCCAAAGATATTTGTTTCTAGTTTGGGTGTCACAGTCCATCGCGACTCAAGGATTGTAACATTTCGTGTTGACAGACAAACAGAGTTATTGTCACATTTATAATATTAGTACGGGTTAAAGTATGAAATGGCGAGAATAAGGGTGCTTTTCCACCAGAGATGTGCTATGCTGCGAGGGATGAAAGCTAAGTTACGAAACTATCTTACCGTTTCCACATAAGTTAAGCTATATAGCGGGGCGAGTAAGATGCGCCGCCGCGAGGTAGCTGAACAGCTATAAATTCAGTTCTTTTTCGCAAATTGCGAGATAAAAAATAAGGTTTTGCTTTCACGATGGAATGTCTACTTTCGTTGACAAACGCCTACTGTAGTACCCGCTCTGCACATAGCTACACTTTTCGCGACCATCCAGAGCACACATCCATAGCACGCATCCAGAACACGCATACATCCATATGAAAATATAGCTTAGTTGAACCCGTTTCCACCAGTGCTAAGCTATATAGACCAATGATTATGATTGGTGGATATCAAACGCATCCATAGCAACGTAACATAGCACATCTCAGGTGGAAAAGCACCCTAAGAGTGTTTTAAAAAGATGCTGAACAGTGACATGTCACATCACTTAAATATTTACTGTCATCTTTATTGGTTACAACACAATGGAAGGTATTTTTTTTTAATTAGTGGAAGATAAGACATCTAAAAACCTTATGTTTTCCTTCTATGAGTCACATCATATTAAGATGGTTAATAGATTTAGTATGAACAAAATAATATACCTAACGTGTTTCTTAGTCCAGTGATTTGTCCTTCTGCCTGATTCTCTGTATTCATGGACCAACAATCTTACTGTCAAGTTGAGTAAGTTCCGTAAACAATTAAAGTTAATAACTGAAGTAGGTACCTACTTAATTGTTGTGATACCTAGTAAGGAACTTTATCTTTGGTTAGTATGGTGAAAGATACCCAAGGTCAATAGTCTTATGAGTGAAAATACCTTTTGACTGCCACAGCCATGTAAACAAGGCCAAAATGTGCCCAGCACGCCACGGTCGCGACTGGGTGACAGATTTCTAAAGAAAATTCGGAGCTTGGCACCGAGGGCACGCTTTTTCTATTTTGATATGGCGGTCAAAGGGTCTTTTAATTCTGAGTGGAAATCCGTGAACAACAGCGGGACAGTAAATGTGTTGTTATGGATGACAAAAGAGTATATTAGCAATAAAATCTTTTCTTGATCCTTTGACTTCATTTAAAATAACAATTTCTTGCGACTTCGTCGGCGTGGATTTCAGGATGGGATCCAACCTGGATAAAAAGCCTATGTGCTATTCCAGACTATAGTCTATATCTGTGCCAATTTCATCCAGATCAGTTCAGCCGTTCTGGTATGAAAGAGTAACAAACATCCATACATCTATACTCACAAACTTTCACGTTCATAAAATTAGTAAGGATGGTACCCTTTGTGCGGGAGTCCGACTCGCAGTTGGCCGGTTTTAAAATCGGTTTAATAGTTTAGGCGTGAAAGAGTAACAAACAAACAAACTCAATTTCGCATTTTTAATAGTAAGGATGTAAGTGATCAAAATATGAACAGAAATAACGGTAACCGTTGGTTGCGTAAATAATCCAATCAAAATTATACAAACTCCATGATTCATAAAACTCCGTACGCAAATAGCGGACGAACTTCACCGAGACTCTCGACTAGGATCAAAAAGTGAGTTTTCCCTGTATTTTTTTTTATAAAACTGCACCGTGTAACAATAACGTTTGTGAGTGTCTCACACGAGTGCGGCGGGCACAAATGAGGTGCGCGCTTCATTAAGTGAGCCTGCATTAGCGGTAATTGCTGGCTAATTAGGGCCTCATCCGTTGCACCTCACTCACACATATGCAGTTTTGTTGTGCATGTGAAGCTGATACGGTGTTGCGGTGACTCGTTTTAATGCGATTGTCGTCAAGTTGTGTAAGACTCGTAGTAAGTTTGATATTAATGAGGAAAAATGTTTTTATGTAACTCTATAGTTGTTTCGTTCTTATGTTAATTATTATTAGGTTTCTGTTTATCCTATACATTGACTGGTAGGGAATGTCATATGATGGTAACATATGCCTGACGTGCTACTATCCTACTAATATTATATCTAAACATGAAAGTTTGTGAGGATGTATGGATGTTTGTTACTCTATCACGCCAGAACCGCTGAACGGATCTCAATAAAATTTGGCACTGATATAGATTATAGTTTAGAATAACACATAGGCTAGTTTTTATCCAGGTCGGATTATCAGGTGGATAAGTAATTGGCTATATATTTTTTAATAAATGTTTGTTGGCATTGGCTATTTTTTAAATCCCTGGTGGTTCTTAGGAATACGGCGTAAAAATGTATAAGCTTGTGATACTTATTAGGCAAAAGCCCTTTGGGTCATAGTAAGGATAATTTTGTTGTAGGTATAAACAAAATTACCAAATTAAAGGCTATTTTATTGGTTATTGGTGCTGAAAGAGGAATACTCCTTTATCATTCCAGCTACCTACTATTTAAAGTACCTTAACATGTCATCGTGTTCTATTTGGCGACGTTTAATCATTGCTTATAGCGAATGCGTTAATATGTTATCTTTTCTTAGTAATCAATTAATATGCAAATTAAACTAGCACCCTTTACTGCGATAAATAAATACTACACTTGTATGTCGTGCTACGATAATAACAGACACATACACACGAACAAGATTACATGCACAGTATACGTGAATAAGTTACGCACACAAACAAATAAGTCATTAATTGTTCCTTCAAATTTATCAGAGGTACCCCGACAATATAACTACGCCTTTTCGAGATAATTATTTAAAAAAATAATAATCGTTCGATTGCAAATTTAATTACGAACTCATTTTCTTGTCATACACATGTGACCTTATATTAAAGGGTAGGTTTTAATAACTGATGCATCGACTCTATATAAAATATTGGTATTATACGTATTGTAATTATTATGTTGGTATTGAAGATAAATTATGTGAAACTAAAACGCATAGTACAATTGTGCTTAATCTTGAAATAGTAAGGAATGACATAAACATAATTAGAGTAGAGACATTTTGTTAATATTCATCTGAGTACTTAGCACAGTTTAACTTTTTGTATACCCAAGATTTGTATAATTATATTTTTAAATGAATACTAGACAAACCTGTTTTTCCCAACAAAAAAAAAACTCATAATACACTTGTCATAAATTAAAATAAAAAATAAAAGTGCAGTGTCCGTGTCTTTATGTTTAGTACTGGAACCAACCCGATAATTATTCAAAAATGGAATTGTTTTAAAACAAATATGGCCGAATGAAATAACGTCCGCCTAAAGGTACGATTATAAAAATACGAAAGGGTTTATTAAGGTCAATAATTGCTTTTTAATACACTTAAATCGGCTCTGTGAAAAAAAAAACGAAACTGTCTTGTCAGTGTGTATTGTCAGATATAATTATATTGCGTAGTTAGCAAGATTCGATCATGTTTATGGTGATAATTATTGTATAAATATCCGTTTACTTGGAATTATGATCAGATGATGCGTGACGTCATGCATGAGTGGACTCTCAACTCTGTGTTGGAGTGGTCCTTTTAGGGTATTGTAATAAATGATATTTCGGCTTTAATGTCGTAATGAGGCTACTTTTATAGATATTTTGCCGTATATGTTACTTTCTACATGTCTTTTGAAAACACGATCTATCACTATTTTTGTGTCGTCGTCTTACCTTATTAAAAAGTAACCTAGTAAGTACCTCAATGGATAATATACTCTAATGTTCGGAGATTAAATTGAAAATCGTTTGAAGAAATTTGACAGTTTTGAAAACTATGATGATTGTACTTATACCTAATGTCATTCAATTTCAAGCAAGAGCCAAAGTCGTCAATTTCATACTTGGTCAGGTATTGACAATCATCGTTCAAATTCCGTGTGTCTCAGTGAGTGCGTGCTAAACTGTCAGTCAAGGCTGATGTCACGATTTGACGTTTCGTTAGTGTTTGTCAAAGATTAAGGGGTGGAAACGATGGCACGGAGGCGACAAAATGATGTCCGCGTGGAACGACCTAAAGACAAGTTTTTCGAAAAAGGCTTAGGTACGTTTGATGCATTTTGGAGTTCATATCATTGGTTAGAAATCGATTATATTGATATAAGTATAAGGCAACGATTTTTGTATAAAATAAAGACTACAACTACCTCAGTGGTCTAGCGGTCATTGGCGGAATACTCAAGTAGGTACGTGATAGTATCTATGCTAAGTTAATAAAGAATTTATTTATTATTTAGATTGTTACAACTTACGTAGTTTTTAGAGCCGAAATTGATGAATCGAAGTATTATACTAAGGATGAATATCATGATTAACAATTGGTAAGTATGCTTGAGCTGGGATTGGGGTCATAAGTCGCCAATTCTACTCCTTAATGGTTAAGTTATATCTGCTTCCAAAGTTAAATAAGCTAATTCGAACCTAAAAGACATTAAACGTTTAAAAATAAGTTCACTGTATAAATATTTAATGCTGTGAATCGGTAGTGTTAACTTAAAGAGAAGAACACGAATAAAAAGTTTGCACTCAATTCTATGAGAAAAAGAGCTCAGAAATCTGTGGAGTAGAACATGTCTGCAATATTTGGTTTAAGAAAAAAAAAATGCATACTGGATAAATTATACATCCTTTCTTATTTATTATATAAAAGCATACTAAACACATCATTATTAAGAACGGAACTTTCACCTAACATTTATAATGACATTTTCTAATTTTTGTTGTCATTGACACTGCAAATGTTAAGTGTCAAAACCTGACTACTTATGCGTACTTCTGTGTTTATAATATTTTGGTTTGGTATATAAAATATAGTCATGTAATGGATGAATGTTATTGTGGAACAAATTGGTTGAACAAACTGATTTTGCAAATACGATACACCTTCATTTTCTATTCTCGGTGATATTCATCTTGAGAAGCGTTCAAGTACATGTTTTAGGTACTTCTCAAGAGAATACATCACCTAAGAGCCATTAATATTTGTATTCGCCATTAAAATACAGGTTATACCTATATTTCCTTTTTTATAAAAATATAATATATTTTGTTATATAAGTTTCAAAAATTATAGATTTAGATAGAACTCATAATAAATTACAGATACTCCACAGTTTTCTCTGTCATCAACGTAGTATATCAAGTTAAGACGGCAAGCACTTTGCTTAGTAAACTTGAAAACACTTCATTTTGTTGGTAATAATGCGTCAAATGAATGTTTATTGAAAATATCCTTATTTATTGTAACATTTCACGAGTTACGTGACATTTGTTCAACAATATCTAATATTAACCCTATAGACGCTAAGTATAATTATAATGATTATTTATTGCTTGAGAAGTGAATTATTACTTGAAATTTGCAGCCACTGGTATTAAAAGATTAGCAATCGTAATTATTAAAGTCCTTGTATTTTTTTGCTTGTGCCAATGCAGATAAGTGACATAGGCTTAACGAATTGCTAAAAGTAGCCACAATGTAAGCACGGAAATAAAATTTGCCGTTTTATTTTTATGTATGTTCACAAAAAACAATATAAAATTATTGAAACTAGCTTGTTTTTCCACCAGCTGAAAAAAAATACACATACCATCACGCCTGTATTCCTCGAAAGGTTAGGCAGAGGCGTACTAATGTACACACACAGTTCGCCGGTATGTTTCGGTCCCATGTAATAGGGGGCGAGTCTATTGCCATTAACCGGACACAAATCCAAACTCCGAGTTGCTACTGAGAATTTCATAGAAAAACCCAATAACACTTTGCTCGACCTGGGGATCGAACCCAGGACCTCTAGCGTAGCACTCGCGCTTGGGACCACTAGACTAATGAGGCAGTAAAAAAAATATTATTACTAAAAATATCATGGTGCAATGTTTTTGGCCGGTTTCGTCTGTGTATTTCAATGAATCCGCCGTGCGGATTTTCATAAAGTTTTCACGGCCACTTAAACAGTTTTCGCGGACGTTTGGCTTATTCATTACATGCACTCAAAGTCACTGACAGGCCTTTTCGCATAAATAAGTGAATATCCAAGCTCTAAGCTGCAGATACAAAACGCATATATTTATAAGGATAAATGCGTTAATGGCGTAAGTACCTACTTAATATGAATGTAAAATAGTTCAGCCTTGAGAACTAGATACATTATAAAACTCCATATCAAACTCGACTATCTATACAATGATTTACAATTTTAATGTAAGTTTAATAGACGTCAAACGACAGACAATATTTATCTAGATTGTAGGCCAACAGAAATGAGGTATTAAACTTAATTATGGATGCGAGAATTAATGCTCCCAACCAGTAATTATGAGGTGGCATTAACTTAATGTCTTTGACTACACACACAGACACACGCTACATATAAACGCATAATAGACACAGATACGAAACGACAATAATAATTATTGTTGTGATGTCGAAATGTAGCGTGTTACGGGTTAACTTACTAAAATGATACTTTTATGAACGAGCATTATTACAGTAGGTAATGTGCACTATTATTATGAATAGGAAACCGGCTGTACTTATTGCAATCGAAGCAGTTCCATGGTGAGGAACGGGTTAGTTTCTACAATTTGACATCCTCCTACTAACAGAACGGCTGAACGGATTTAGATATTTGGCACAGAGACAGATAGTCTGGAATAACACTTAAGCTTCTTTATATATAAATAAATACTTAAATAAAAATTCTTTATGGATATGAATGGATATACACATATTACAATTAGTAGGCTTAGACACTAGAATAAAAAAAACAATATATCTCTGAGCCACACACTGGGATTCTCTGTTTCGTGGGATCAAGTCCTTTCCGTTATTTGTAAAAGTAATTATTAATTATTACATAATCTGTATATTATACTTTTTTGTTTTAT
Source organism: Acronicta aceris (assembly GCA_910591435.1). NCBI lineage: Eukaryota > Metazoa > Arthropoda > Insecta > Lepidoptera > Noctuidae > Acronicta > Acronicta aceris. The sequence continues at coordinate 11,355,858 of OU342771.1, read as the reverse complement.
TTGTATGAAAACTGAAAAGAAAAAGAAAATAACATATAAGTAGGTCATATCCAGGTCGGACCCAATTCTGAAGTCTACCCATATGATGTCGCTTGCAGAAGCTGGTTATATACATAAGTATACGTATTGTTCGCACGTTCAAATTAGAGCGCTTTTTACCCGACGACGAAAAAAGGAAGGGTACCTAATGAGTTTAACAGTCTATGTATGTATGTATGTATCGTATGGATGTTGGATCCTAGCCCAAAAACTACTCATCAGATTTTAGCAAATGAGGTGTCGATTGATTCGTCTTTGCAGTAAGATACTTATAGGCTATGAATTTCTGAATAAACATGACAATATAGCCGGCAAAACACTAAAAAGGGGGCAGAAAAAAATTTTTTTTTTGTCTTCATTCCCAGAGAATCTGGCGTTACATGGTATAACAGGAAATCCAATATAGTAAACACTGGATGAATGAAAAGTGTACCTGCTGGGATTTTCTTATTACCAGCGCCATCTCTTAAAAACTTATTAGAATTGGAAAGAAATGCATTGGCAGTGTCATGAGTCAACATTTGCCACCGTAATTATACTTAAGTATCCTAAGTAAGTATCGTTATTACACCTACAGATCATAATAGCGGCATGCGGTTTTAGTTTTTAAGCTTTCGTTTTTATGACGTATTATACTTTCAGTACTAACTTTGCCCTGTAAGTGGTGATCAGGTCATAGAGGTAGACAGAGACTAACGCCACTTGATACAATTCTAGCACGAGTCTTATCATACACTCGCGATATATCATCATACAGTTGCGAGTAGGTATTACGAACCTAACCTTTTTGAATGATCTCACTAATAGGTAGGTACTTTAATATACCTAATAATTATTATTCTGATCCCATCGCATTATAGGTACTATAAGATAAGCAATATTACATGAAACATTGTAAGCATGTTGCTCTTAACCAGAAATTTATACAGAGTGACTTTAAAATTATTTGATAAATCCTAGATAGATAGATAGATAGAATATTCTTTATTGTACACCATTATTATTATTGTTACATAGTTACTAAATTATATTCATTTTAATAGGTACAATGGCGGTCTTATCGCTAAAAGCAATATCTTCCAGACAACCTTAGGATGGATTTTAAATAGTAGAGTAAATTAAGGGGGGAGGGTAGCCGGTGGTGTACTGTCTATATAAAATTCTATATATAATAAGAAAAATACTACATAATAAAATACTTAAATATAAACATAATAAATAAATACATACACATATATATACAATATACATACATACATAAGTATATTCATTATAATTAATATTATAGAATTGTATACGAAACTAGATATGTTGATTAATGGAAATATTTCAAGTAAATCCTAGTGCGGGGAAAGGATTTTTATAAAATAAAAAACTTAATTTAAATATTTTTTCTGTTATATATAGTTATATACAACTATTTGCAGACTAAATCTTGCGTCTTTCATACAAAATCATCCACCAATTATGCATTTTCTTTAAAATTATCATACATAAGTAGGTACCTACTTGAGTTTTTTAACAAATTAAAAGTTATCTAGTATCGAATTAGTTAGGGATTTCCTTTTAAGTAAAGAAATCCTATGAAAAAATAATATAAAAAACCGACTCTACGGCTGTCAGTTTATTGTTGCATTGAAATAATTTAACCAGAAAGGATCAAATAAAATAAAATAAATATACATATTCCGCGAAAAATTCCAGGATAAAATTCTATACTCAGAGTTAAAATTCATTAAATATTTGGTAAGTATTGCATGATTGAGTAATAAACATTGACTTGCAAAAATGGAAGCACTGATTCCAACTGATATTTAATCAAAATGGCGACATTAAAAGCGACTTTAGTTACTAATACCGCCACCGTGGCGTTAAAAATTTAAAACAATGGAACGTCTCTAAAAATATGTCGGTGCAGTTAAGATACGTTTGTTTATAGTCACAGTATATAGTAAACTGCTAGACACTAATATATTCAGCGCGATATCCTCGTATAGATCTATTTATCACCATTACTTGCCGGATTAGACGCGTCACGGACGCTACGGTAATTATAGGCGGCATACCTACTTAATGTCGCACCTAATTATATAGCCTAATAGTGGAATGTCTCCGTACGCCTGAAGCTTACTTTCGAAATGTTTAGCTGATTTTGTTCCTAGAACTTCTTGAACGATTAGAAATTGGGGCTATAGAGATTCTTCTTATTTATATAGGCACCTACGTAGAATAGAATGACAGCTTTTCTTGTCGATGTCAATCAACATTACTTCTTTTAAGAATTGAATGTAATTTTTGGATGTGTTTTGTATGGTATCAGCCAGGTATGAGGGACAAGAGCGCTTTAAAAAAACATTAAAAAGACCTATTTAAAAGAACTGCGTAGATATATAATTTAAAAGTTATCTCTAATTGAAAGAGCAATCTCAATGTTTGAACAAATGCAGTATATTCATTTAGCATCTTCTTGTACCTAATATCTTTATTTTAAACCTTTAAGGATTTGGCTTTTTACACAAATTTTATACTGAGTTAAGATAATATCTCTTACATTTCTGCAGCTTAAATCTCATTGTAACTATACAACGAAGTTATCCAAAAACGTAGGTATCGCAAGAAAATCTAATAAAAACCCAAAGCAGTTTGTTTCGTCGCGTGGCAATGCAAAGGCAATTATACATTAACTTCTGTACTCACCGTGCGTGTGTGTGTATGTGTATATGTATGTGTACGACTGAGCCAGACCAGACTGCTCTACTTGTTTTAACCAAGACATCTATTAACTGTTGATTTTCCCGTTTCTTTTGTAATAAATCTAATCGTATTATGCGACAACGGTCGTTGGTAATTTGTTTTCGGGTAATTTGGTGGTTAGTTCGTATAATTGGTTTTGAAAATCAATTAAGTAGGAATATAATTTTTAAACATTTTATTTCAAGGTCAAGATTACAGTAACCTAGAACTTGGTCGTTACTTTTACTTTAAGATTTTTTTTATTGCTTGATCGGGAATTAAAATTTGAAGGTATAATAGAGCTCTAGAAAGTTCTAAGCTTTTGAAGTCTGCCTATTGTCACTAGAATTGTGACCTAATCGGTCCTCTTCTTTATGCAATGGCTACAGTATAATGGCTAATATTTTAAAATAAAACCTGATCTTCCATTGATCTTTAATAGTACAGAAATGAGCTTGATTTATAAAATTTTAGAATAAAATCTGATTTTTCCATTGACTCCATTAAATAATTATTTCAAATAATTTTCACTCTGTTTTGATTTATCTTTTTAGATTTACTCTAAAATTTATAAAGATGCTTGAATCTTTTACAATCACAACAAGCGTATAATTTACGTTCATACTGACAGAAATGGTTCCAACAACAATACTAATTTACAATTAAATCTAAGCAAAGCAGGCTAATGTCGCGCATGCACCGCGAACTATTTTTTTTATTATATTTCCGCACTACCAACACCAGAAAATTGTATATAAAATGCGTGAACATGGCATTATTTATGTAATTATATCTGTAACGACCATTTGCATTACATCCTGTTTATAATTATCATTAAATACCTCATTAAAGTAGATATTGTGAGTGTAAGTACCTGTTTTCCTTATTATGCTTGCATATATTTACCCAAACAGAAATAATTAAACTACGTACCTAAGGTATTATACATTAAGTTAAGAAAGAACTAATTATGAAGATAATAATTATTTTTTGTTTATTTTTAATTAGGCATTCAGGATCTTTTAATTTAGCATTAACATTCCATTAACAAAAATCTGTAGAGATGTGACTAATGTCGACAAAAAGTATCGATAGACGAATATCGGCAGAGCTGCAAATTGGATAGTAAATAGTCGTAACTAAACATTTCGTGATATTATCTTTTGCTAAGATTATTTTTAGTGCTAAAGTTATTTTTAGTGAAGGAAAAAATTCAATCGCGGGCAGGCATTCGAACCTGCGTCTTCTGGTTGCCAACGTCTGCTTATGACGTAAATTCAGAATGTGAGGCCAATTTCAATCAGGCGGGTGGGGTTCGTAGTGGCTTAGAGGTCAGAGCGTCTGGTGTATCCAACCAGAAGACGCAGGTTCAAATCCTGCCCACGATTGATTTTTCCTACACTAAAATTAGTAAATATTTCCCAATATTACGAGTGCATCTACCGTTTTATTATTTTTCTCTGTATTACCCTAAGGTTGTCTGGTAGAAAATGCTTAATGGCATTAAGACCGCCTTTGTACCAACGGTGCATAAAGTATTAATAAATAAATAAATAAAAAGTTACTTAATTTCGTGATATTTGTTTTTATGACTATTAATAGTTAGCGCATAGTCAAATGCATTCTATTAATAAAATAACAACGTTTTTCTATAGTAATAAGTAACAAGTAGTCGATGCGCGCTCCATCGGGTGAGATAGTGGTCAAATGCATCCCTAAATATAAAAAACTCTTATTTGTGAAGGAAAAATTCAATCGCGATCAGGATTCGAACCTGCGTCTTCTGGTTGGATACACCAGACGCTCTGACTTCTAAGCCACCGCGAACCCCACTCGCCTGATTGAAATGTGCCTTCACATTCTGAATTTACGTCCGATTTTTACGTTACGATTGAATTTTTTAATCTTAGCATAGAAAATGAAAAAAAAATAACAAAAAGATATAAAAATATCTTCTGCATACACTGGATACAGGTAAGAAAACTGAAACATTATGGTATTACATATCTAAGATTTAAGATTTTTAGGCACGTTTTGCGTAAAAAAACTCTTTTTCTTTACTGAGCGATCGACTTCTGCTAAATCCTAGTGGGGGCCAAAGTTTTTTTTTAAAAAAAAAACTATAATTTTCTGTCCTATCTTGATGACTAGAGTCTAGACAGGTTAACATAAGTTTAATGGTATTCAATTGTGCCCCAGAGCCTTATCCGTTAGACAATTGCTTCCGATTATTGAATACGACTGTTATAAAATTATTCCTTAGTTTCAATAAAACTTTTAATACACCATTGTTTGATATCAAATGTATTTTCCGAAGCATATCATTAGCTGTGCACTTGGTACACAATTACATGTAATAAAGGACATTACCCCTGCATGATAGCATCTGTTTTTACAGCTTTTTGTTTTAAAAACGATAATATTCGCGTGATGGACTCACGTGGGGAATTAGTCATCAAATTAATTAACATACGTGCTAATTAAATGCGAATCGAATTTAAATGACAGTGGAATTAAAATAATAATGTTCCAAGAAACGTGTAATCATTTGAGTTTTTATTTTGTTTTCAAGTATCTACCTACTGCATAAAGTAAGTAACCTTCTGTAATCTGTACTTAATTAAAAATATATATGTACCTACTTAACTGTCCCTTTTTGTCATCTTAAGGTCAGCAAAGTGAGAACGCAGTAGAGATTATATCCACTTGACTTATACATACATACATGCCGCGTCATAATTTTGTCGTCGAATTATCTCGTTTCCAGCTATTGTTTCAGTAAAAGATAGAGACGACAAAATTATTTCGTGGCGCTCTAACTCGTTTTTAACTTAGCCAATTAGCGTTTTCGAATAAGGGGTAATTTGTAATATTTTATATGCTAGGCAAGGCAATAACTAGATTCTAAAACTTCCGACAAACGTTTCTCTACCGAATGAGATCCCGACACAACGTTTCGTGTATGATTTGTTCAACGACAGAACCTTTCAACTCTATGGGCCTCTAATACGATCTATAGTTATCTAACTGATTTGGGTATCTAACGTGGGAGAGCCATGCTTCGGCACGAATGACCCGGCTCGACCGGAGTGATACCACGGCCTCACAGAAAACCGGCGTCAAACAACGCTTACGTTGTGTTTTGCCGAGTGAGTGAGGTTACCGGAGGCCCAATCCCCTTTTAAAAGGCGGGCAACGCACTTGTGACTCCTCTGGTATTGCGGGTGTCCATGGGCGGCGGTAATCGCTTACCATCAGGCAATCCGTTTGCTCGATTGTCCCACTATCCGATAAAAAAAAAAACAAAGTAACCGCTTGTCACAATGTGATGCGTAGGAGTGAAAAGCATAGAAACAATGGATGGAATAATGATTTATGGTTTCAAAGGAAGCGAATGTTGGTATGACTGGTGATAGAGATTTATGAAAGAAAATGGCTCCCTGCCCCGACCCCAAGTAAATTGAGCAGGAAAATGATGATGATGTATCAACTAGTGGTGTGTATACAATCAGCAATTGACGGTTGACCGCTTAAAGCCCTTATTAATGTTGCATAAGGTTGAAAAACGAAAAATGGCCAACCGACTTCAAAGTAGGTAGTTACTTAATTTCTTATCTCTTTGGAAACTTTGCACGCTGACTTTGAAGGAATACAAGAGAGCACCATTTTTTTAAGAAACATTTTCTTAAAAAACATCCACATATTGTGTAGATTTGAAGCTTAACATTTGATTGAAGCAGTGATAGCCTAGTGGTACGACCGTTGGACTGCCAAGTCAATGGTCTCGAGTTAGAACCCAAGGCACGCACCTTTGACTTTTCGAAGTCATGTTATCACGCGCTTAAACGGTGAAGGAAAACATCGTGAGGAAACCTGCATGCCTGAGAGATTTTCTCGATGGCGTGTGAAGTCTGCCAACCCGCACTAGACCAGCGTGGTGGACTATAGCCTAATCCCTCACATTCTAAGAGGAGACCCGTGCCCAGCAGTGGGACAGTATAATGGGTTGATTATGTGTATGTATTTGATTGAAATATTTATGTAAACACGGACGGACGACCTGGTAAGGGTCGCTGGGAGTCGTTGGATGCAGGCGGCATGTGACCGATCGCTGTGGAGGTCTCTGGGGGAGGCCTTTGTTCAGCAGTGGACTTCCGTTGGCTGATATGAAGATGATGATGATGATTTAAGTAAAAAATCATTCTTCAACAAAAAATCCATACATGTGTATTTTCTATTTAAATATCTGAATTTCCAGCTAATAATGTAACAGTGAAGCTTCCTCTGAAAACTGTATGACAAATACATACCTATATAGAACTATATATTTACCTTATTAATGCCAACTCCAGGTAAATTAATTTAATGAGCTGTTTATTTTAATGGCGATTCGTCAATACAATTACCTTTGAAGTTCCATGCATAAGGAAAGTGTATTTATTTACCACGGGGAATACCGTCAATCAAGGAAAAGTATTATGTAGGTAAATCTGAGATTCACTATTGATACGAAATCTGTCACAATTATTCGAATCACAACACTCACATTGATCACAACAACTAAGTTTAGGATGCCTACACGTATACAGTAAAGGCCGGAAAGTGACCATTCTGTACGCATGCAATATGTACTCGTAGATATAATCATTCGTACGCGTGTATGCTGCTTATTTGTAGACAAAAATCCTTCACTTGTAGAGAGCCTTAGCGCGCATGGTAGCAGATAATTATCTAAATTACGTGACATTGAGGTGTTTCGTGGCATTCGTGGGTCGTGGCGAGTCAAAGACAAAAATAGAATTTAGTCAATACTGAGTGGAAGATAGAGTCAAAATATCTAAAATATGAGGGGCACTTGAATTTAAAAATTAGATGCACACGTTCTAAATAAATAGTGTGAAAGGTCTTATTGAATAGAACAAGAAAGGTAAGAAACCTCAAAGATACCACTCCGTTAAATTGTCATATTAATGACTAGCGACCCGCTCGCGGTTTCAACCGCGCTGCTCCGTTCCCAAGAGGCGTAGCGTGATGTTATATAGCCTATGTTACTCAGTGATAATGTAGCTTTCTAACGGCAAAAGAATTTTTGAAATCGGTCCAGTACTTTTTGAGCCAATTCGTTACAAACATACTTACATACAAATCTTTCCGCTTTATAATATTAGTATAGATAACTAGGTACCTTACCCTATTCTATAATTATAACAAAGTTTTCCTATTTCTTTATAATACTAATAGTGTGAACTATGCATCTTAATGTGGAAGATAAATTCAATAGTCGGGATGAATTACCTTCCAAAGGAATAAACAAAACTTATGTAATACTAGTTGGCGTGCAAATTTTTTCTGCTATTTAAATTGTATTAAAGACGCGACTCAACAAAGTTCCAATCAGTGACGATTCCAGGAAAACATAACTCGATACAATGTAGAAACGCACATTCCTAATTTTATGGCCAATTTGGTGACAGAATCCATCAAAATAATGAAAATTCATCACTAATTAGGGACGAAAAACTCCCCTCCGAACACAACGAAACGTTGATTAGTAATCCACTCACACGCACAAGATCCGCACTGGCGTCACACTGTAATTACATTCATTGTCACATAATTACTACTAACACTTGTCGGTGCACCCACGCTAGAACACGTTATCTGCACTCCATATCAACTTAACTGACTACGTCATAGGGGTTGGTTTTCAACGACGCAAACAAACGTATACGTTGGTGATCCACATCAAACAATGTTAGACTTGGACAATTATCGAGTAATTGATTTTAAAAATCAATTCTTGTGATAATTGTTCGTAATTCGCTGAACTGTTGTTTGAAGGATCGATCGATGTAAGTAATTATTTCTGGGTTTTAAATAGATTCTAAACCTATAGATTAATACTGTTTATTAATTCTTACTGAAGTAAAATGGTACCAAACAATAATTTCTCGAACATTCTGAAATTTTACTCGTGAGGAAAACAGTAACTATGGTAACCAGAATAACTAAACTCACCTGTTGATGCTGTTCATAGCAGATCCAGCGTTTTCCCTTTCATTTCTTTCTCTAGAGCCCCCGCCAAATCTATCAGCAAAGTTTTCTCTCTCCTTGTAATGCCGCTCTGGGCGAGGTGAAGAGGACCGCCTCCCTTGCATTTGCTGAGGCATATTGTTCTGTTGCACCGTCTGCAGAAGGTTGTGATTCCCTTGAGGCTGTTGCTGCTGCAACGCTTGAAGCAACTCCTGGGCATTGGCCGCGCCGTTCGACAAAAAGTTTGGCAGCCCTGGATTTAGGAGTGCGTTCGATAATGTTGGGTTCATCATGTTTGGCCGAATATTGGCCGACTGTTGGGGGTTGGAGTTTAGCAGCTGGTGTGGTTGGGCCATTGCTTGGAGGTTGGCGAGTGACGTGGACACGACCTGGCCGTTATTTAGAGCTAGGTTCACCATCTGGTCGTTAGAGTTCACGTGGTTCACAGGTATCGTGAGGATGGTTTGTGTTGCTATGCCTGGGTAGAGAAAAAAACTAAATTGAATTTTTGCAACTCCAAACTTTTTTACGCAGTCTATTCTATTGATGAATATCTATTCATCAATAGAAAAGACTGCGTACTACATCTGTAGTACCTCGGTAGATTTTGTCTTTGTATCTGTTATATTATATACTGATATTCAAATGCAGTTTTCTTTCGAAAGTTGACATAAGGTAATACTGAGCTATTTTTGATGACTGTAACGCCGCAGTTTCGCCCTAAATATCTACGACTTACTTGCCGTGTTCTACGCAAACTCATAACTGTTGGATGGAACACCGCTAAACCATATATATACCACCATATTTTTTATGGTGAAAAACATTACTATATATAGCTATATATAAATATAGCTATATTTATATCATTGTTTACTTAGTTCTTCGTTTGAAACACATCGTTTGTTTGATTGAATGGGATATTAAGTAAAATTTACGAATTACGCAATTTAAAATACATTTCTACTAAAAACTATGCAATCTTTCTAATGAAAGCGGTTGCATAACAATAAGACGTTAAATTAGCGATCGGGGTAGTATATTTGTTAACAATTATTTATAGAAATTGAAATAATATATATTGATTTGAAATCGCTCTCCTGAAAAAAGGCTTTGTTTAAGAGTTAAAACGACCGAATCTTTATTTGTTAAGTCTATCTAATCTTGTTCTGTATTAATAATGGATATAACGTACTGTTATTACCTTGTGAGGTTGGTATCAGCAGCTGGGCGCCCTGGATGCCCTGCACCAGCTGGCCCGAGGCGAGGATCAGCTGCGGCATGGGGGAAGGCATGGCGGGCGGCAGCATGTTGTTGGACGTCACGGGACTTGGAGACCCCATACCTTTGGAAAAAGCATTTTTAAGCATGATTTCAAAGCAAATACCATCACGCCTGTATTTCTTGAAAGGTTAGGCAGAGGTGTACTGTCTTGTATGTACACCCACAGTTCATCGAGCCATTAACCGGACACAAATCGTAACTCCGAGTTGCTACTGAAAATTTCATAGAAAAACCCAATACCACTGCTTCGACCTGGGAATCGAACCCATATAAAATAATCCACCAAGCAATATTCTTAAAGGTTGTAAACGTTTTTTCCTAATAATGAGGAAAAGTTATAGCTTAGTACTACAAAGAGTATATAGTGTTCTTAGTGCTTGTTTCTGCTTTCCATATTTAAGAAGTTCGGACACCAGCACATCATGTTACCACAAATTGACAAATAACCCCAATGGATAATAAATTCTATTGTTTGGAAATTAAATTGAAAATCGATTGAAGAAATATGACAGTTTTGGATACCGGAATGTGCTGTTGACTGTACATTATTGTTTCAATATAAATCATGATCTAAGTAAATACTAGACAAAGTTGTTACTTTGCAAAATAGTTTTTCTATTTTATTGTTGTCTACATGAATTTAGCATTGGCTAATCCGTATAATTTTACAAGCTTTCGTCACGTATTATAATCGTGGAAAATTATTATTAATGTATATTTTTACTACATAATCCTAGAAAAAAAGACCGCGGTGCTAATTTGACACGATGTTTAAAAGCAACATAATACCTACGCCAAATCGATAAACATGTAAAACTCATAAAAGTATATTGTTTTTATAAACTTATATTATAAAAATTAGGCTTGGTAAATAAAACATGTGATTATATCAATGAGTAAGCCGCTGTTACGTTAACACATCGGTCATGGTGGGCGGCGGATGACGAAACTATCGTGCAATGCACGAATCGACCGGCGACTTTCTACTTAAGTAATTAAACAATAAAATTATATTGTAATTATAACCAGCCGCGTCCGACTGCACCGAAGATAAAGTAACGATAGGAAATTAAACAAAACCCATACGCAACGGACCGAAACTAATTCATCGCGAACAAAACGGCTCTGAAGAAAATCTAAAACATTATCTGCATGCCTTACAAACCCGTTAAACTCGACATTAACATAACGTATTCATTTAAACCATGACATTTCACATTTTGTAATAAATGTTCTTTCCTACAGCGCATCAATTAAGAACCGAAAAAAATGTATAATTAGCTCTATTAAGACAATAAAACTCTTAATGATACCGCAACAGTCGTAATATCCGTGCGTTCGTGAAAAAAATATGTAATTATACTCATTATTTAAATAGGTTTTTTCGTCCATTACGGCATAGCTTTAATGGGCGGGCGAGTGAAGCGGCTATCTTGAATTAATTACATCGATTGGATTCGGTAATCACCTAATTATGGCTCACGTGATTTCAAAGTTAAGAGTTTTAATGCGCGAACCGTGTATTTCTGATTATCCCAATCTGTCTAATTCACCCTAATTAGTGCCGTACCCTTAGTTGGAGAATAACAGACATTTTGAAATGCTAATGCTCTGAAAATTTGTAATTAAGTTGTGGATACAGAGGCGACGTTTTCAATTGCATAATGTTAGTTAAAATATCTATATAAAATTGTAACAAGCCGATGTCTGTACATTAAAGAAATGAATGAAAATCAATATGGGGGGTTAGAGCAACAGAAACCAAAATATTTTTTTTTTGAATTATTGTCTGTCTGTTTGTACGTGCATCACGCAAAAACAACTGCATGGAATTCAATGTAGTTATACCGATGTATTGCTAGAAGTCTAACTTAAAATCTGATGCATGTTTCATCTTGATACGCCGCCTAGAATCGGACTGATAGTATGTTAATCTTTTTGGGACGTGAGTGAAACTGCGGGCAACAGCTAGTGTATAAATATCTATATAACTCCGAATACATTAGACAAGTTTTAGTGACTGCCTCATGACGCTAGAGGTCCTGGATTCAATTCCCAGGTCAAGCAGTGTTATTGAATTTTTCTGTGAAATTTTCAGTAGTTGGAGTTGTGCTCGGTTAATTGTAATTGCGTATTACCTACATGGGATCTAAATATACCGAACTGTGTAAATTAGTAAACCTCTGCCTTACCCTTCGGGGAATATAGGCGTGCTGGTATTATACGCCGAAAAACGGTATATAAGTTGCGGATACAGAAGTGACGTTTTCAATTGCACAACATTAGTTGTGTGGAATTAACTGGCTGTAACCTGGGGCGTCGGACTTGCGATCATATGGTTGCCGGTTCGAAACCCACCCATTGCACTACCAACGTGACGCACTCGTAACACAAGCATTTAGTTTAGCACGAGCGGTTAACAAGAATACTAGTAATGTGCGACCCACATTGCTAGTAAGCATTAAAAAAATATAGGTAAAATCTTTTCTCCAGTCTGCGTAAGTATTTCCGAGTAAGGTATTCTCGAGTAAGTATTTCCCTGTCGACGAATTTTAGTTGCGGTATGAATGTTTGTTTTATCTTGATGTAATGACGATGCAAAAATAAATTGTTGTGCTTTGCATAAAGTGGCAAAAACTGAATTACTAACTAGTAGACAATAGTACATCACTTAACAAACTAGATGTTTAGAGAAGATTTTTAACTTTATAAAGTCGTATTTGTGATTTTTTTTTGCATTTTCCATGCTAAGATTATGAAGTTATTTTAATAAAGGAAAAATTCAATCGCGGGCAGGATTCGAACTTGCGTCTTCTGGTTAGATACACTAGACGCTTTGACCTCTAAGCCTACCCGAGTCCCACCCGGTAGTACGAAATTTGCCTTCACATTCTGAATTTACGTCATAAGGTGACGCTGAATGTGAAGGAAAATTTGGTGGTAAAAATAAAAAAAAGGTGGGACTCGCGGTATCTGGTGTATCGAACCAGAAGACGCAGGTCCGAATCCAGCTCGCGATTGAATTTTTCCTTTAATAAAATAACTTTATAAAGTCATTTCTGACACTTACGCGAAAATTAGACATTGAAATAAAACATTTTATGGATTTTATCACGTTGTACCTATTGATATTATTATTTTAATTCCCGACGTTTCGGATCCTTTACAGCATCCATGGTTAGACTATGGTGAGTGTAAGAGATGAGTAGATTAAGGTGTTGGATGTCTTAATCTTACCATAACTAACGTCTACCTTACTTTTTTGTTAATCGGATCGCTAGATCCTATTCACCCAGAACGAGCTCATCATTTTGGGCAGTACAAATTAAGGTTAGGTTTTCGCCAATGTGCGGCATTTTGCATCCAGCTTCCGCCAGCAACCTTTCGCAAAGTATCACTCCATCTTGCCGGAGGGCGTCCAACGCTACGTTTGCTGAGTCGCGGACTTCAGTCAAGAACACGTCTACCCCAGCGGTTGTTTATTCTCAGCGATTGTGTCTCATATATAAATAATATAAAATTACTAAACCCGAAAAGTGAGTGGAGACCGCGTAGGACGTCCTTCGGCAAGATGGAGTGATGATTTGCGAAAGTTTGCTGGCGGAAGCTGGATGCGACAAGCCGAGGACAGGGTGAAATGGCGCACATTGGGGGAGGCCTACGTCCAGCAGTGGACTGCTATAGGCTGATGATGATGATGATGATGAAATCCGAAAAAGACAAAATAGTCTTGAAGGATATCGTCGCCATAACGTAGTATATCAACCGCTGGTATTCTGTTTTCTATCCAAGCCAGTCATGCAGCAACACAATACATGTGCCGAGAAGAATAGCACAACATTCTTCTTACCTGGTGCACTAACGCTCAAGTTCAACGGCGAATTGATGACAGGGTTGGAGGGCATAGACGAGAGGCCTTGAAGATTGGCGGCGAGTTGCGACATTTGTTGCGACATCTGCTGCTGTAGCTGTTGCGACATCGGCGGCATGTTCTGTTGCATGTTCGCCAGGTTTTGGAGGTTTTGGAACATTGACGCCACTGTGGACAATGAAAATACATTGATTATCTATATATATAAAAGAAAGTTGTGTTAGTTACACTATTTATAACTCAAGAACGGCTGAATTGATTTGGCTGAAAATTGGTAGGGAGGTAGCTTAAAACCAGGAGAAGGACATAGGATATTTTTTATCACATTCCCGTGGGATAATTTAATTTTACATTTTTACCCATGTAGCGGCATGTATGTTTAATTGGGTTCTTGGATGGTTTAGATTCACAATTTGAGCCGGTAGGTGGCACCGCAATCGGGTTCTACGATTTTTTTTAATATACAGTGCAAGACATGGGAATGTGATGAATGGAAGAAAAGGACATGCTGCGCCGACGACAAATAAAGGGCAGGAAGATGATGATACAGGGCAAGACAACGTTTGCCGGGCCCGCTAGTAGGAAATAAAAATAACATAGGTATTTACCATCACACCTGTGTGCTCCAAGAGTCAGGTAGAAGAGTTCAAATGTATAATGTGTACATCGACAGTTCGACGGTATGTTTTGGTCCGTTGTAGGAGCTTATTGCCATTACCTGGGTATAAATCCAAACTCTTGACTGCCTCATTAGTCTAGTGGTCCCAAGCGCGACTGCTACACTAGAGGTCCTGGGTTCGATCCCCAGGTCGAGCAAAGTGTTATTGGGTTTTTCTATGAAATTCTCAGTAACAGCTCGGAGTCTGGATATGTGCCCTAACAATGACTATAGGCTCGCCCCCTATAACATGGGACCTAAACATACCGGCGAACTGTGGGTGTACATTAATTACGCCTCTGCCTAACCCTTCGAGGAATACAGGCGTGATGGTATGTTATGTTTATGTAAATCCAAACTCCGAGCTGCTACTGAAAATTTCATAGAAAAACCCAATAACACTTTCCTCGGAATCGAACAAAGATATCTAGCGTAGCAGGCGCCCTTAGTACGACTAGAATAATGATTATAGGAGATATGAGACGAATTGGTCTACGAGTGGTCGGTCTACTAAAAGAGACCATGATTCTCTGAGTTTGTTTTGGTCTTTCTTCGCAAAGGTCGTTAGTGAAGCAATGGCGGCTCCATCTATTACTTAACAAAATTAAAACATTGTCTTGTAAAGGTGTCTTTAAAATATTATCTATTTGTAGAATTTAAAAATAAATGTTGGTATCTATTGAATATCTAAACAGTACAACTTCTCAGAGATTATATTTTATTATTGACAGCTTCTTATTTCCTATCGCTTCTTTTTTGAAACCAAATCATACGAATATATCACAAAACAAATATACATAACAATTTATAGTTTAGATATAAAATATTATGACGTCATTTTCTTTTTTATTCGATCATTCATTTCTATCCAATCTCAATAAATTTTGTAAATTGAGGCTATTGCAGTATAAAATCCTCTCTTTCATTCGATATTCAATAAAAAATAGTACGTGTTATAGAATTTAAAAAGGGCTTGAATTTATAATATACTAGCTTTTTGCCCGCGACTTCGTCCGCGTGGAATAGTTACTTTATTCCATATGAATTTTCATCCCCTATTTTATCCCCTTGGGGGTAGAATTTATCAAAATCCATTCTTAGCGGATGCCTAAGTCATAACATCTACCTGCATGCCAAATTTCAGCCCGATCCCTCCAGTGATTTGGGCTGTGCGTTGATAGATTGTATGTCACTATGTCAGTCAGTCAGTCAGTCACCTTTGAGTTTTATATATATTAAGATTATGGTGATACCAATTTTGCTAGTATCTATAGAGTATCTATCTATTAGAGTAACCGTGTACCTAGTTTTGACAATTCAAAAGTACTTGTAATATTGGTTTATTTGAAATAAAAGATTTGACTTTGACTTTGCTATTTATATATATCACCAAAGTCGACGACACGTTTGGCGTAGCGGCTGAGCGATCGGCTTCTGCGTCACGTGTTGTGGGTTCGATCCCCACACGGAGCAAAAATTTGTATGATCTACAGGTAGTTGCTCCGGGTCTGGGCGTTTGTGTATGTGAGAATTTGTGTTTGTAAACGCACCCACGATACAGGAGAGAATCCTAGTGTGGGGCAACGTTTTTTTTAAGAAAAAAAAAATAGGTGTTCGGGTGTGAGCAAAACTAACTACAATCTTGGGACTTGTATTTTGAACATTTTACATGTAGTTTATTAGGTACCTATTTAATTTAGAATGTTTTTTAATGTTTTTTTTGCGACAAAAGATAACCCATGTGCTTCTCCAAGATCCAATCTATCTTTATACAAAAATTAATCAAATTAGTTCAACAGTTTAAGCGTTAGAACGTATTTTCAGTTCTTATAACTGAATTAAACTTTTGTTGAAATAGTCTATGTACATAGGTTTATATTTACACGTTTTGGCTTTATCTGTAAGTATTATACCTGCAAAGTTAAGTCGGTGAAATAGGACATGTTGACGTTTAGCGTAGATTCCTTTTTATCCACATAAGACCTACCTAATGGTTATATGGGACTCCTACCGAATACTTAAAACCACACGGTGGTCATTTCTCGTACATTATGAGGAGAGGCTCCGAGATCTCCAAAGGAAGCCTGCTTTTCGCATCTATTCCAACTTTCTAGAAGCTGATAGAAATTTTAGCAGTTAATTTTTAGTTTTTGCTGGATGTAATAGATGCCAACCCCTGTAGATGTGTCAATCTACCATTCATAGCGACTAACGAATAGAAATAAAATTTATGGACGTGACATTCAAGAACGCCCAATTTGTCGAAAGTTTACGTCAATTTTTACATAAATTTTGATCGTCGATGCGAATGGTAGATTGACACTTGTCTGCAGGGGCAGGATTGAATCTGACAAGTGCTTAGACAATAGGTACTAATAAAAGGTAAGTAATCAAATGAATGTAGTACGAACTCACTGGAGCCATTCAGATGTGGTTGCTGGTGTGGGGTGCGCGCGCGCGGGGACGGAGTGCGCGGCTCGGCTAACTGCGCCCGCGTCGCCCCCCCCTCCGGCGAGCTCGCGCCGCTCTCCCGATCCGACTCCGCCTGGGGAAGAAAACAATTCTTAGATTTTTAAGACTTTACCTGCCTTACTAGCCTAGTGGTCCTGAGCGCGACTGCTACGCTAAAGGGTTTTATGTAGTATTTACTAGCTTTTTGTCCGCGACTTCGTCCGCGTGGAATAGTTACTTTGTTCCATATGAACTTTCATCCCCTATTTTATCCCCTTGGGGGTAGTAATTTATCAAAATCTTTTCTTAGCGGATGCCTACGTCATAACATCTACCTGCATGCCAAATTTCAGCCCGATCCCTTCAGTGGTTAGGGCTGTGCGTTGATAGATCACTATGCCAGTCAGTCAGTCAGTCACCTTTGAGTTTTATAATTTAGATTGGGTTTTTTTATTTGTTATTTTTGGAGCTCCAACAAAGAATATACACAGTACAATATTTATCTAGGATATATAATTACTTAGAATGTGTACTCCTTCAATTATAGGAGGTCACATCATGCCCAAAATTATTTCATTGTTTTTCTATGAAATTCTCAGTAGCTGCTCGGAGTTTGGGATTTGGGCCCGGGCAATGGCTCGCCCCCCATTACATGGGACGTAAACATAACGGCGAACTGTGAGTGTACATTAGTACGCCCCTGCCTAACCTTTCGGGGAATACAGGCGTGATAGTATATTATGTTATGTAAATTTTAATATTGATCAACTTTTTTCCAATAGACTGTACGTTGGGAACACTGTTAAATGTTTCAGTACGTTTTCAGTGTTTTGACATTGAAATAAAACTACTTTTGTACGGATTTTATCGCGTTGTATTGATATTATTTGATTCCCGACGTTTCGGATCCTTTATATCATCCATGGTGACGGGTAGACTAAGTTGTTGGACATCTTAATGTTTTGAAAGATTTATTTTATGGTTACAGTGCTCAGGTCTGAAATGATATTAGAGCTATTCCTCTGGATTCAATTCATATTTAGGATCCTAGCATATCTTTAATAATATTTCGATGTTAATCATATTATCGTTTAATAAAAGCGGTCTTTTGGTTTTGGTTCCAATAACAGTACCCTATTTTTTCTTCAATCTGTCATTGACATTAAATTCAAAGATGGAAACCGAAGAAATATACTTAATTATTATGAAATCGCTAAAAAAACAAATTTACAGAACATTATTTAAATTTTATTACATTAAAATACATGTCTTGTAGTGAGTGCTATTAATATTTTAATTACGGAAACCATCTTTTATCCGTTTCTCATTGTGCAGCTTGTAAAGTCATAAACTATTTATATTGCAATTATTATAAGTAAGTAATAAGGTCAGTCTTCTTGGCTTTTAATTATTAACTCCTATTAAAATATAACTGTAAGGAAACGCCTTGAATCTTTAATTTGTAATAATTATACCCGGTCGGTAGAGCCAGTTACTTGGAACATAAATATTAAAAGAATCGGCTTGAAAAAAATATGTTACGAAACTAATTATAGGGTCCTTCGACCGATAGAAAGTTAACTAAGTGAAATGTTCTGAAAACTGCAACATGGTTTTACTAAAAAAATTATGATGAATAAATTAAAGAATGTAGTTGAATAAATTAAAAGCCAAAAGGGCTGTAAACTAACAATTTTAGTATTATTTTTTTAACTTTCTGATTTTTGAGTAAGCTTGGAGGTTTTGACTGTATTAATTTGTTGTTCTTTTTGAGTAATGGCAAGTTCACACATTACGAATGACACTGACTCAGTAAATTAATAATTTTTATTTTATACGTAGGTACACAATAATATAGATAATAATGGTTAATTTGAAATGGCTAGTTAAAAGACAAAAAAAAAATTAGGAATAAAATATCGCTATGTTTATTACTCACGAAAGATAATGTCATTCTCTCCAGGCCTAAAAAATTCACAATCACTGTCTCTACAAAACTAACATAACTTTATCAAAAAATTGAAAAAAATTTAAAACTGACGGAACGCGAACTTCGAAACTTTAGAAAAACTTTGATAAACTTCAAACGACCGATGAATATGATTGTCGATTGATCTAAACCCGAAGCTTTCCACCCACATACGGATATGGGAACGCGCGAAAAACTTTCCTTTACTATAAAAGTTGTATTTAGAACGGAAAAATAGAGCAGAGATAACGCCCGCGAAAAAGAAACGCCGCGCACTATCGACAAAGCATTCACGTTTTTCTTTTTTTTAATTTATTTATCAACGGCCGGTAACACATACAGCCGCGCAGGCAAGTTGCACAGCGCGGAATGAAAGCGCGTCATCAGTTTAAAAAATCAACCCCTTCGGTGGTGGGTGGAAAAAATGCGGCCCCGCGGGGCGTTGGGTGGTCCCTCCGAAATCCTTGCCAAAGCGATCGGCATCGGTCCGACTTGTCACTTGTCGAATAAGCATGATAATTAAAGTTTTCGATTAGGTTTTTATACGTATTTCTTTGGAGCTTTCAGCACGTGTCTCGTGCAAATTCGCTTTCAGTTAACTCGAGGTTTTTGATGCTTAATGTATTGATTTGTACTAAAACTTCGACTCTCGAGTTTTTCAGTTTCACTCAGGTTGATTTGAAATTATTTTTGGGCTATGGATTTTGTTAATATACCTAAAATGAAAAATAATTTTGTATTTATATCTGTAATGTACTCGTATTTTGGATTGATATTTTTTATACGCTATTATAACCAATATAAAAAAATATGAGTCTAAAATTAAATAACAATTTAAACAAATTTTTTACCAAAATAGACGTAGGATTCCGTAGAGTTTCTTAGTTTTAGATCTATTTAATTTTATAGACAGTTATAGTTTTTCAGCTTTTTCGGGGAAAGCTGAGCAAGCCCATCGCAATCGATTTTAATTTGAACAGAATAAACAAAATAAATTTTATTTCATACATTCTATATTGGAACACATAAACATTGAGAGCAAATTGAATACAAAAAGCTTAAAAGCACAATCAAAACTCCACCGGGCGCTGACTAATGAAAAAAGTTGAAAAAAATTATCATCAACAAGTAACATTCGGAATAATCAGCGGTACACGGAAAAAATCAGTAATTATTCAGATGAAGTTGGACGAACGAAGGGGGTAAGGGGGCAAGGGCCGGCCAAAATAAAAACGGCGTTGCGTAGGGGTGACACCCGGCCCCCCTCGCCTCTACAAATGTTATCTAACTGCGTTCGTTTCGCGTCGCGGCGCCGTTTCGCTCTGAATTAGCGCCCGAACCGGCGAAATTTCAATTTGTACTCCATTTTTTTCTCGGATAGTTGGTCCTAATGGAAAAGGCTACGCGATCACGGATTCCGTCTGAAACGGACGACCGGTCGTGCTGTCAGTTTTCTAGTCGCGTCCCGGGTAGTGAATGTGCACTATCGTTGAAACGCGAACCGTGACCTCTGATCGGCAGAAGAAACAAGTGATTGTATGGCGTCCTCATTTGGGCGGCAAAGCGCGGGTCATTATCGGGCGTTGGCGCACACACGCGTCGCATTGTCCGCTCGGGTGTGTGTGTAGATTTTTACTCATTAATTTTAAAACGCTCCGGATTTTTTTCAGGGCGGGTGCTAGGGGGCTACAGGGGGTCGAGGGGGACGAAAATTGGCGATGGCCGCCGGGAGGGGTGTCACCGACGGGGGTTATTAAATAGATTGGTCCGCGGCCGAACGGAGCCGCCGATCTGCACTTGTACCTCGCGTCATTAACGGGTTGAGAACCGATTTTAAATCGTGAAATAACAGCCTGTTACAGGAAAAGTTGAGCGCGGCTTATCGGCCACTCCTGCCCGTGTTCTACAAGCTTAATTGCATTAAAAGTGTATTTTTATTACGACAATTTTTCTATTCATTACTTGGGAGATGTTAATTGTCTTGTTAATTGAGGCGCGCCTGTGTTTTCTTGTGCTGGCGTGTGTGTCGCCGCGCGTCGTCTGTGGTGCAACAATACACTGTCACAGAACACACACGCGTGAAGCGTTTTTTCCGCGGTCGTTCGGCAGTGGGTGAACAGGGGTGCATGGGGGGATGAAATGTGAAAAATACTCGAAAAAAGGCAAAATTGTAGCAGATATATAATTAAAGTCCAACGTACAGCAACAGCGTACAGCGATGTATTATGCAGACACGTTCTCGGGTGTCGCGGACTGCCCAATACACGATGTCCAGTGTCGAACACTGAACTCGACTCTGACGTCTGTACACTGTTCGAATGCTCACTTTATTGCAATACATTTTAGACGTTTCTGTAAATTAGTTTTCCTAACTTATGGAAATAATTAGACATTTTCTATGTAATTAAATTTTGAGTTTTGATTTGTTAAGTCTAACTTAATTTAATAATATAAACTTGACTATGATTTTGTTTAAGTAAATTTTGTTTCCATGAGACGAACTTTATAAATACTACTAGCTCATCGAAGCTTTCGATATACCTATATTTAGTAAGTATCTAAAATCTAAAAAAGTTGAACAAATCCCACGAAAGTTCCAGGGAAGATAAACCTTTCAAATCGTACAGAAATCTCGAAACTGTTCAATTATTACATAAAAGCACTCAATAACAAAATAATCAAATTCATTGTAACATCGAGAGTACATCTCGAAAATATAAAACGGTTGTTCGGTGGGGGGTACACACGACAGATGGTTAGAAAGGGGGGGATCACGATTAATTTAACATTAAATTCAATAATAACCTTCCATTTATTGCGTAATTTCCTTTCAATTACCTTTCATTTATCGCTCTGTAACAGGATTACAAATGTGATGAACGATTGAAATATTTTTACCCAGTAGGTATATGCATACTTTTTGGAGGTTTAACGTAAAGTAACGTTAATAACGTAGTCGATTAGTTTAGTCGATGTTATCTAGATTGATATATTTGGAGCGATCAGCGTATCCGGTATAATTGTGTGTGTAATGTGAAATTTATTTGATGGATTCAATTATTTTTTATTATTCGGGCGGGGATTATTAGAATTTCCATGTTTTTAGAGTAGTTCCTTGCAGTAGTGTTGGGAATATTATGTAACGAATAGTATCTGATTTGTCTGACTGTACGAGTATAAAAATTGGAATAATCTTACTAAATTAAAACTGCCTCATTACACTACATTGTCCTGAGCCCGACTGCTACGCTGGATGTCCTGGGTTCGATTTCTAGGTCCAGCAAAATGTTATTGGGGTTTTCTGTGAAATTCTCAGGAGTGATTTGAAATTTGGGCCCAGTTAATGGTGATAGGCTCACATATGGGACCTTAATATACTGGCGAACTATGGGTGTACTTGTGTACGCCTCTGTCTAACCTATATTACTAAATTAATAATAAATTAACTTCGCTGAAACAGTTTAAAATCGTAGCTAAGTTATCTTTTTAAACCAAGTTATTAATATATGAGCCCGCTGTTTATTTTTTCACACAATACTCGGTAACCCTCAGGTTTACGACACTTAACTGACGTCATAGGGACACCGATATTGAATCAACCCCCACGGCGCGGCGCGTGGGCACTCGACTCGACTCAACTCATTCGATTCAACTCGCTCGATTGTCCTGACATAATCGTCTAAATTTAAAATTTTCAATTAACCATTGTTATGTTCTATTTAGAATTTTGATTGACGATGCAATTAATGTACGTTAGTAATTATTATGCCTTTGTAATGTTAAAACAAAAGAAATTTTAGAACGTTAAAAAATGAATGCTTTTGGTTTGTAGTGACAAGTAGATGTTGTTTGGATTGGTTTTTGTCTACGTACGTATATTTATTATTACCTATTTCCTTTACGAATTAGAGTATATTTTACATTATATCGAATCAATATTTGCATCGATGGAAAGAGTCAACAGCCGAAACTCGCTAAGTATACCTGTGCAATCGACATCCCGCCCACTATGCAGTAGTTTTTCAAATATGCAATTTACTGATTTAAAAAAAGAATACTTCGTCCCGTGGGTTGGTCGCCCGGTGGGCCACGGAAAATGGCGTATAAACAAGAGGAAAAAAACCTTGAAAATAGTAGGCCCACGTATGGTAAATAGCGTCGAATGTTCAACCCCCTCTGCCACCCGTGCTAATTTGTTACTATAGCTATGTACGGCGGTATTGACTTTAATGTCTCACACAGTGAGTTTGCTAGAGTTCAAAAGAAAATTATCCGACATTTTCTTCGTAGTTATCTAACTATTCATTTACAAGCCCAGAAAATCTATTCTTAGTAAGTTATTTATATTTCTCGTCCCAAAAAGGCCTTTTTTTGAGATATAAGTAGCCAATGGCCATCTTCAGGATGCAAATTTATCCCCTTGCCAGGGGGGGCTCGCAGGGCCTGCAAAAGGGAAATTGAGAGCATGAAACACCTTATGTGTACATGCGATGTAATGGCTAGAAAACGAATGCGCCTCTTGGGGCAGGCTCTTGCCAAGATCAGAGGACTACAGACTCATTCCCCCAGGCCTCATTATAAAGCTCATGGCAGAGCTGTTTGAAGATCTGGGTTAGGATGAGGAATAGGTATCTAGGGGAAGAACAAAAGATCACATTGGGTCGTAGTGCACTGAGGCCTTGCTCCCTCGACCCCATATAAGATACGATAAGATCCCCTCGCCAAATTTTATCGAAACCTGATCAGAGGTTTAGGCGTGAAAAGGTAACGGATAAATAGAGTTACTTTCACATTTAAAATACTAGCTGCTCCTTGCGGTTTCACTCGCATCCCAAAGTACTTTTTGAGACAAATATATTCTATGTTCACCTACAACATCTTTTCGATCTTTATCTTGATTTTCATTTTGATTTTAATTTTAATGCATTATTGTTACTCATACCATTATGGGCACTATGCCTGAAATAAATTTTATTTATACCAAAATTCATCGTTAACAAACAGGCAGACAGAACTACTTTCGAATATACAATATTTAGTTTAAATAACTTATGAATAAAGTGCTGAAGGATGTTCCTTCTTCACTAAAATTTGTACAAAAATCATTTAAGTATTACATACGAATTTCTATCACCTATCCATCTATCTACTTAAGGATAATTTTATTAAAAGCTAGCTCTTAAACACATCATTTGCCATCGCTTACGAAAAAAAAGAAAAAGCTAAGAGACGTAAGGCACTGGATACAAGTAGTCAGTAATGTTCACAATACCAACTTAACCTAATGGACATAAGTAATAAAGGCTATTATCATTAGCCGTAATTGCCAGGCTAGTTATACGATATAGCAAGTCGTTGGTAAGCAAATTAAACTCTTTTTTTAAGTTCAGAGGGTGTGCAATGAACTTTGATGTTTAGCGAAAGAGTGAGACAACGATATAATTAAGTGCATCTCTTTTTAGTCGAGTTTAATCGATTGTTCTTTGCTCATTACGTCAATTGCAAACGTCAACTAATTGGTGTTAGTGTTTTTATTAATTTATGTTTTATTTATAGTTTTGTTTTATTCAGAAGGCATTTTAAACACCTAATTTAGAAATAATTGGTAAACATTAAATGCGCAATTATGTTAGGAAAAGGTTAATTGTATCATACTAAAGATTCCAAGAATTACGTCTGTTTAAAATACAAAGAACTACTCGGTGTTGGATAATATCTTGATCACAACATACCATCACGTCTGTATTCCCCGAAAGGTGAGGCGGAGGAGTACCACTTGCTTTTGTACGTGGGAGAGCCATGCTTCGGCACGAATGGGCCGGCTTGACCGGAGTGATACCACGGCCTCACAGAAAACGGGCGTTAAACAACGCTTACGTTGTGTTTCGTCGAGTGAGTGAGGTTACCGGAGGCCCAATCGTCTTTTAAAAGGAGGGCAACGCACTTGTGACTCCTCTGGTGTTGCGGCTGTCCATGGGCGTCGGTAATCGCTTACCATCAGGCGATCCGTCTGCTCGTTTGTCCCCTATCCCATAAAAAAAAATCTCTTTGAAATGAAAGAAAATAATCCCATAGCGGAATGTATTCCGACAAAAGCACCCAGGTGAATATTCCAGGAGATATTCCACGAAAAGCAACTTCCAATATTTTTGATGGTTGCTCTTTACGAAAGTATGAAAATATTAAATTATGTATATTCCTTATAAATCTATATTAAAGAATTCTGTAACATATTTTATGTAATATTGTCTCAATTTTCATGACGTCATCATAAGTAGCAAGGAAAAAAAGTAATTACTTACATTTGTTTTTGTAAAAAGTTTCGTAGTAAAGAAACAAGCATGACATAACAAACCTTATATAATTAGCATACATTATAATTATCATAGTATCAGGAGACCGCGTTAAAACACCTATTAAGTACCATTATGGGATATTAAGTTTTTTTGATTAGCCCTAATTAAACTCGGCGTGTTGCGACCAAAACATAGAATTTATTTCCTACGAACTAATTGTCTCATAGGTGTGACAGCTATTATTTTAATTGCAAACTGAGGCTTTAATTGGCGCTTACATTATTTTCTTTATAAATACAATTTTGGGTGACGCATAATGTTCGAAATATTGTCGGGAATTGTTTTTGGGATATCTTGTAGGGACTTTGTATGAAAAAGGTTTCAAAGGTGCGTAGTACTTGCAACTACCGTGTGAAAAACAATATACAGTCAACAGCACATGGTTGTATCCAAAACTGACAAATTTCTTCAATGGATTTTCAATATAATCTCCAAACAATAGAGTTTATTATCCATTGGGGAAATTTGACAGTTTGTTACCACAAACTGTCAAATTTCGGTCAAGTCAAACTGTCAACATTGGTACGGACACCAACACGTCATGTGGTAACTTGAGTGGTACCAATGTGGAGGAAGCAAAAGGAGTAAAGAAGAATTGTAGCTAGTGGTGTTCTATAGTTTATGCCTATAATGGTCAACAATTAATGGTCTCAAGCCTTTATATGTATGAAATAAAATTGTTTGATAAAATTTATATAAAATTGATTTCATATCGCATACAAAAACTATATTATACATACGTAAGTATGTATTAAGAATAAATGACAAATGGATACTAATGTTATATGAACATCATACTGAAAATACCTAATTATAAATTATGGAGGTACCCAAGGTGGGTACATAGTTTTCTATACTTATCTAAATATTTTATTCTAAAAGATTTAGTAGTTCTAAGGACGACGAAAAAGTATTAAGTCATTACTTACAGCATTATAATAAACCAGCTTTTTGCCCGCGACTTCGTCCGCGTGGAATAGTTACTTTGTTCCATATGAATTTTCATCCCCTTGGGGGTATAATTTATCAAAATCCTTTCTTAGCGGATACCTACGTCATAACATCTACCTACATGCCAAATTTCAGCCCGATCCCTCCAGTGGTTTGGGCTGTGAGTTGATAGATCACTATGTCAGTCAGTCAGTCAGTCACCTTTGAGTTTTATATATATTTAGATATAATTTTGTAAAAAAATGTTGTTAAAATATGATACCTAATATTGAAAAAATATATTAACAAACCATTTTGAAATAGAGTGCCATAAGCAACGAAAGAAGTTATCCTTTACATCAAAGCGACTGCTTAATAAAATTAACTAGATAATAAAGTTGCATTTAATAAAACATAACATACCATCACGCCTGTATTCCCCGAAGGGTTTTTGGCAGAGGCGTACTTAATGTACACCCACAGTTCGCCGGTATGTTTAGGTCCCATGTTATAGGGGGCGAGCCTGTAGCCATTAACCGGGCACAAACCCAGACTCCGAGCTGCTACTGAGAATTTCATAGAAAAACCCAATAACACTTTGCTCGACGTTGGGATCGAACCCATGACCTCTAGTGTAGCAGTCGCGCTTGGGACCACTAGACTAATCAGGCAGTCATTTAAAAAACTGGTACAAAACTCGAATATCGTTACCAAACCCTAGTTTTTAATAATCCAAATAGGCAATTCCTTTCGAGTAAAACTTCTAATGGGGAAATAATTGGGCTTCCCACTTATGTAGGTATTAGTCGGCGTTGTGCGAGGAGCCTAATACACCGATCACAGTGTGATAAGTCAAAATTTTATAGTCGAGGGTAATTATTATGGCCTTAATACTAATTTCAATAACATAAGATGGAAATCACGGAATGTTACCTTTATAGAAAAGAAAAAAAAGAAAACGTAATGGAATTTGTGTTAAAAATCATTAAAAGATAAAGGTGATGTTCCACGAACCATAAAATAAACATAATTATGTAGAAAAATTTCAAAATAATTATAAAATTGTTAATATGTAACGGGATCTTTTTTTCCGGAATTATAATGTAAATAAACAGTTAATATTTCCTCTTTTAACATCAATGTTTGAATAACACCTGAACTAATAATAATTACTTATGCGTAAGACAAGTACGAATCTAAACTCATAACAGTGGCATGTAGCAATTTTCCCATTCAACTTTCTACCATATTCCCGCTATTAAACTAAATATTTATCGTAAAGCTGTAATTACGGCGTAAGACGTTTTGACAGCTTGTTCAATAATGTGATATTTATACGGACATGTCTTCGAGAAAGCAAAATGGAAAATGGCCGTGTGTATTTAACTAGCGCATCACTACTTAAATAAGTTACAAAACGTCGGTCATTTAATTGTCTTTTGCTATGACATAATTGTTAGGTTTGACTTTGAAGACCTCTAATATTTTGAAACCAATTAGTGTGATACTGCTGATTGAAATAACGAAGTACCTAATAATAATGGAGAATATTAATTAATTAATTAAATATAATAATATGTCTTCGGCGTGATATTATATAACTTGAAAAATTATAATTACGTATTTGCCATAGTTCAATATTATCAGACGCCATAATTTGTTAGGAAATTAATCAATTTTTAGACATATCAAACTGATCATAATCGATTCTAATACCTACGAAATTTTGTAGTGTGGTTTAATTTCCAATAATTATAAAGTTAAACCCGTTCCTAATTTAGGTTGAAATAAAGTATTCATAAAATTTAAGTGTTATTTTTAAAGGTTTGCGTGAAGAAATGTTAAGTTGCAGTGTTTCACAAAATTCTCATCAAAAAAATTAAACTACCAATTTTACGGCAAATTATCACTTAAAATAATTACACAAGTAACATCAAATAAGAATCCGCAACGAGCCTTGAAACTCGTAAAACTTTAAAGTCTTTACATGAAAATGTTCCTGTGTGTACCAAGTTATTACATTAAACACTAACTTGCTGTGTCGTAATAGTGTCTGAGTAGAGGGCCGGACTGCGCCATTAAGGAGGGGAAATTAGTGCATTATTGACTGATTTCCCTTTTCAACTAGCTGATAGACGGCAGTTCGCGTCAGCTTTTCGATTTAAAATACTCGCTGGCTGAATGTTTACTGCATTA
This sequence comes from Acronicta aceris, assembly GCA_910591435.1. Classification (NCBI taxonomy): domain Eukaryota; kingdom Metazoa; phylum Arthropoda; class Insecta; order Lepidoptera; family Noctuidae; genus Acronicta; species Acronicta aceris. Next base: position 11,327,338 of record OU342771.1, on the reverse strand, counting down.
GCTTTGATCGATTACATTTTGATGTTTATTTTTTTTTCATCGTGACTAAGCGCTAATGTTTTTGAATATAGGGTGATTTTAAAAATGGAATAGTTATTGCTAGTAATGATTGTGTTCATTTTATATTTTATCGACTACACTTTTATTAGGTAACTCATGCATTTTTGAATAATTGATCTATTTCGCCATTAGCACACGATAATTTATGCGAAATTAAACATTCTAATTAAAAGCACTTTGTCGTTAACCATGTTGATTAATTGATTTGAATCAGGTTGATTATAAGAACTTTGTAGGTATGTACATAATAAAGCATCGTTAGATTTGATTATGATTTAATTTTCATGGCACGATTGAATAGAGCGGTACCAACAAAAGTCGAACCTATCGAAAATCGTAGTGAACTGGTTCTCTCTCACCCTCGCGACACAACGATCGTAGGGTCTCCAATTAGTTTTTATGGTACGCTTCATTACAGCCAGTGTTAATTATTATTGTGCTGACGAACGCCCTGTTCTCACTCGACGACCTAATTAGAACGGGTGCCGAGTTTTTTCCTTTTTTGTTTTCTTGTCAGCAAATTATGAGCATTGGGGTGTGTGCGGTGCTTTGTGTGGGTACGTGTGTAGGGGCACTTATGACCGCGCCGTCGCGTCGCGCGCGCTTATTCTTAATTTGAATTACGAATCTAACGTCGAATTTATTTTAAATGCTGCTTTGGCCTAAAAAATAAATTAATCTAACCTTAATCCATCCTGATTAGGGATTATTAGATTTCGATTTTTCTGTATTTATCTTTACTTGTTTTTCTATACCTACCTTATTTATTGCTTAAGCCTTAGTGTGAAAAGAATCTATATTCTTTAACGTTCTAATAACTATACTACCAAGGGTTAGTATGTTCAATAAAACCTCTCACGTGGAAATTAACACGCTATTAGATTCAATTGTTATTGTTTTTAACCGTTCATTGAGCATTTATCGCGCTACAGCGTCTTGTCAGCGATGCAGCTATTTTTTACATGATTATGCGGGAATAATAGCTCAATTGCATTACATTGTAAAAATAAGTAAGTACTTTTATAAAGGCATTTCTTCACGCACTCTCGGAGTGCTCTTATAAACTGGTAACCCGTAAACCGCCGCGGCTGTTATAATATAAGTGAAACCATAAATTCACCTAATTGGCACGATTAGAAATTTTTATCATTTTATAGATTTCTTTTGTAATTTTATCGAGTTCTTTATGACCGTCCGATTAGTTTTCAACATAATAGTTAGTTAAAATTGATTGTTAACATGTTATTTTAGCCGATTTCACCAATTAAGTTTTTTTTTTCAAAACGTTTATTTAAAAACTTATCGTGTGCTTTATAATTATGAATTGTTATGAAAAGTAGGTTAGTTAAGCACTAGGCAGGTACTTATTTACTTTTTTTACTGAAACTATGATTGTAGTATAGGGCCGTATAATCACAGGATAATATTTCGTGTGGGTGTTATATCATTTTGTTTACATAATGTCGTTACAATTATTGTTGGTGGGAGGTAGAATTATGTCAAATAGCTTTTATTTTTATTGAGTAGCAGTGTAATTAGTGGAGAAGTAGAAAAAAATATTGTTTAGAAAATATAAAAATGTACACTTAAAGTTTTGATGGTATAAATTGAAAAACTTCCAGCAAAAAGTAACTGCCTCGTTAATCTAGTGGTTCCAAGCGGGACTGCTACGCTAGAGGTCCTAGGTTCGATTCCCAGATCGAAGTATTATTGGGATTTTTTTTTTAATTCTCAGTACCAACTCGGAGTTTGAGACTTGTGAATAGGTTCGCCCCGTATTACATGGGATCTAAACATACCGGCGAACTGGTGGTGTACATTAGTATCTACACTTCTGCCTAACCCTTCGAGGAATACAGGCGTGATGGTATGTGTGTTACTTGAGTTGAAGTTTACCTTATACCAAATTGATTGCGATTAAATATGTGTTACAAAATGGACTAATTACTTGTTTTTCCATTTTTGTAATCATGTTTTCGCCAAAAGTTGTATAGCACAGATAATAACAATAATATATTAAAATTTTGACAGGTTTACATTAATCAAAGTTGTATTAACAATAAAACATGTCGCGACCATTATTTCCTAACACAATACCTGTTTCAAACTACTACAATGCGTCAAGATTGCCAACATTATAATAATGTCCTTTTCAAAAAGTTGTTCTCTATAACCGGTTATTTTATTAAAATTAAATATATTATCGTATTCACATCGATAAGAGAACTGATTTGTATTAATTAACTAAGTATATTTATATCTAGATTTCGTTAATTTTAATATAGGATATAATGTCAGTTTTACCAATTATTAGTTCTAATTAGAAGGTACACTTGAATATTTTTTTTATACCACTAAGGTGGCAAACAAGCATACGGCCCGACTGATGGTAAGCGGTTACCGTCGCCTATAGACGCTTGCAACACCAGGGCTGTCACTCGCGCGTTGCCGACCCTGTATGGAGGAATAGTTGGGCTGGCAGCATAGGAAATATGATGCCATGCATGACAGCGGCGGTAACAAAACACCACCAACACAACGCTTCCTCGCGGAGTTCTGGCGACCTTGCTCACCGTTAGGTACACAACACGGAGCTATGTTATTTGTCTACGATTTTCTGCAAGGTGGAGGTACTTCCCCAGTCGAGTAGCTCCAATCGTGAGTGGAATTATTCAATTCCACTACAACGTCTTTTAATAAATAGTAATAAGATGATTAAGTTTGCCAAATAATTGAGCCTCAATGGGTAATCCATAGTAATATTATATGTGAAAGTAAATTCGCCTGTCTATCTGTCGTATGTCTGTTTGTTACGTTTTCTTCTATCATGTCTAAACATCTGAACCAAATTTAAGTAGGCTATGTCTTTGTATCTATCTCCACATAAAAATTCATTAAAGTTGGTTCAGTTGTTTCGGCGTGAAAATGTAACAAACACACACTTTTGTATTTATAATATTAGTTTGGCTAATAGCTAGAGATTATTCCAAAACTATGTCAGAAAAATACTTGGTAAAGTTTTGCAACTTAAAAAGAGAGACAAAGTATGAACGTTTTGTAATCAAAGTCAACTCTGAGTTTAAAGCTATTATGGATTCATTCCATTTTATTTTTTTAAACGTTGCCCCACACTAGGATTTTCTCCTGTATCGTGGGTGCGTTTACAAACACAAATTCTCACATGCACAAACGCCCAGACCCGGAACAACTACCTGTAGTACCAGTGTACCATACAAATATTTGCTCCGTGTTTGGATAGAACCCACAACACGTGGCGGAGAAGCCAATCGCTCAACCGAAGCCATCTAGCTAAACAAAAAAACCCAAACCATGACATGTAAAAGTATCTCTAAAGATCTACTTGCAGAATAAATAATTTCATTTCATTTCATTTCAACCGCTACGCTAATCGTGTCGTCAACATCATGTCGACATTTTAATACAATGTCAAAATTCCTCAATCGAAATTAAGGGGTTAGGTATACCTATATGCACAGAATCGGCAAGGTTATCAATAATTTCGCCTCGAAAACCGACAGCACAGTCCTTTGGTCGTTCTTAATAAATAATTCAGTCTAGTTAGCGGTATTTTAGTATTAACACAGCATAAATTGCACATGTCCGGGCCTTCGCTTATGGATTTATTATGGAAAATTTATTGATTGGGCCTGGTTACATTACTTATTATTAGCTTGTGATGTAATTTAATACTTGTAAGCGTTTTGACATCGATATTACCAGCTAGAGCTTTCATTAGTTAATTTTGGGGCCGGCTTCGTCTTCCATCGCCTTGTAGTTCATCTGATCAATACCGATATAATGAATTGGATTATCGGACTCTGCTTAGTTTATAGGGAGGGTTAGCAACATTTTTCGGCTGATTAACTGTAGTATTTTTTAGAATAAGCTTTAAACATACATTGTTAAAAAAGCCCTGTCCGATCCGAAAGAGGCATATAATACCCCAATCACATCACAAAATAATACCTATAAGAAATATTAAATATTCATAAAAGTAATCATATTAATAAAGTGTACATAAATTCACGATTGTCGCGTCCAGATTGCCGCAATTACTCTAAAATCTAGCATTTTTTTAGAGTCAGTATAATACAATTTCTAGATAATACCGACTTCCTAAGGATCCACATATCCATGGGCGGCGATAACAGTCTTATTCAATAAAAAAAGATTTTACTTAGCCATGAGCCCCATAATATTCTAAGTAAGATGCCAATTATTTATGGATTTAAGCAGCAAAATGTTAATGTTACGTAAAAATTGACAGTGTGTCTCAAGCTGATTTTATGATCCCCAGTTTCGTTGAAAAGGTAAGTGGCAAAGTTTACTGCTTGGTATTTGCCTTACGAATAGTTTATTTATATGAAATAATATTAAAAAAAACGAATAGGTACCTACTTATTGTCATTAATATTGCGCTGTTTACAAATGACTGTTTATTTCAAGTGAACATAATTACAAACATGTCTTTTTGTTTTATAAGAATTACAATCTTATAATTAGTCACGATTACTTATAATTTAATTGTGTACACGTCGGGGTTTTTACGTACCGTGAATGTTTCCACAAATAACACTTAACACTAATTACAATAACACATAAATAATATCGTACTTAATGTTCTGTTGAAATGTTACAAGAAACTTTAAGAAAAACCATTGTGTTTATTTTTTCTAGAAAATTAACTTTGGTAGATTAATTTGTATGCTTTTTTTTCGTGTTTAGAATGTGTATATGAGGTATTTTTTTAATTTTTGATAGGCCTACGCTTGACCGACAGATCGCCTGATGTTAAGCGACACTGTGAACTACGATGGAGCGCGCTTGCCTGGTAGCTTGCCTTGTAGAGACCGATTGATTCGTAATTATTAAAACATCACAGAAACTTTGTATAATAACTTTCGTGAGGCGTATTCATAATTATTTAAAGACTACACGGTTTACTCACGCGCATTCTCGGGATCGCCCGACTAGTTTCGCGGTTCGACTCGCGACACCACCGCCGCCGCGTCAGCTCATGATTAAGGACTCCTATTGAGTCTGAAACTAGTCGGGCAATCCCGAGAATGCGCGTGAGTAAACCGTGTAGTCTTTAAATAATCACAGAAACTGTCTTCGAAACAATTGCTTGGTGGTAGAACCTCTTGGAGTCTGACTGGCTGGCGACCACCCTCACGTTGGAGTTTGTCGTAAAACACCCTGGTGTGTGTTTTGACTTTTGCACGTAAGAGCCAGTTCCCCTCGGTTGTTACGGCTCTGGAAGTCTGCAGTCCGTAGGGGCTCTTAAAGCTCGGCAAAGCATCAGCAACTCTTCTGATGTTGCAGGTGTCCATGGGCGACGATGACTACTTACCACCAGGTGGCTCGTCAGATAATTTGCCGACTTAATCCATAAAAAAAACAATTGTTTTTCTTTTGTATCTGCTAATTTACGCTCTTATTAGAACTTACTACCATCATATCATCACGCCTGTATGCTCCAAATTATTAGGCAGAACACATTTCGCCGGTATGTAACCGGACACAAATCTAAACTCCGAGCTGTTACTGAAAATTTCATAGAAAAACCCAATAACATTGCTCTAGCTGGACTTTGAACATAGAGAGTTAACCTTTTAACCGCCACGTTAAAACAGAAAAAGCGTGCCCTTAGCGCCAAGCTTCCGAATTTACTATAGAAATCTATCACCTAATAGGGACCCTGGCGTGATGGGCAAATTTTGGTTGGTCGTCTATACATGATTGTGGCGTTCAAAGGTTAAGCTTTGATTATAGGATCTCCAGCGTAGTAGTCGTATTTAACATTACTAGCCTAGTTTAATAAAAAAAAAAATATCCTACTTTTAATATTATAAACGTGAAAGTTTTTTTATTCATTCACGTCAGAACGGCTGAGCGGAACTGGATGAAATTTGGCACAGAGATAGATTCTCTAGTCTGGAAAAGCACACATGTTACTTTTTATCCAGGTCGGATGCAATTGTGAAGTCCACGCAGACGAAATCGCGGGCAGAAGCTAGCTAGAAGATAATTCTATCTACATATGTGATGAGTTACATATAGGGAGGCCAGACAAAACCTCATTAAAATCTAGCTCACATCTCATGTTACAAGCGTCCATCGAATTTAATAATCCGTTAACTAGAGAAACCCCATAAGGATATCAATAACACCTACTTATATCAATCACGTATTCTCACAATGTAGCAACTTAATGATCTCAAATATAAAACGTAATGATACAACTGGCCTTACCTCCTTTCCTAGCTTAAGTAGACCTATTATCACACAAAAATCAATCTTATTCCTGAGCAGTAAGATTCACATGAAATCTCCATGGTAATTCATGAGATCATGCCGGGTGCTTGATTTATTCCTTTTAACCGACTTGACCTAGATTCGTGTATTGCCTTTAATTGTTAATAAGCATAATTAAAATGCGTGTTAAACATTATACGCACAAACACGCTGGTGTTATAGAATGCGATCACAGAGTTTTAAATGCTTGCTGGATATGGTATAATTGGGACTTAAGTAGGGTCATTTATGTATTGATACTCCTTTGAATCTAGATGATTCTTCAATTTGTTTAGATAGACTGGCTACGATTCCCAGGTCGGGCCAAAATTGGGTTTCTCTATGAAATTTAATTTTAAGGGCAAACTGCTCTCATATTTCAAAAAATACAAGTTGTCATAACACCACCTAAGTATGTCAATCGTTAGAAGCCTAAAAAGTTTGACAAGTAATGTATCCTCAAGATAAAAATTTTGGCTATAGAAGCTGTGTTCGTGTAATTTTTTTTATGGATTTATTCGACAAAAATTGCCTTGGATCCAAACAGAATAATTTTTGGAGATTTCAGATTTTGAACAAACCAACATTTAAATTTTTATCAATACATTGATAAATAAAATAGGATAAATTCTTACAAATTATTTGAATAATTGCAATATATAATAAAATTTAAAAATCCTAATCAATTATGGAAATCATAGAAATCAAAGATCAGAGATCACGAAGATTTCCAATTATGATACAATTATTATCTATTTTAATAATATCTAGTATCGTGTTTATCAAATGTGATGTGAGTGTGAGTGTTTATAAATTTATTTAATTAATTTCAATTTGCAATATTTTATTAATTCGTTTTAAATGTCACAACAAACTATGATTTGATTGATGACATCAGAAATTAGTTATTATTACGTCCATACTATTGCAAAAAATGTCAAAACATACCATTACACCTGATCTTGCCTCAGGGTTAGGCAGAGGTGTACTAATGTATACCAGTTCACCGTTATATTTCAGTCCCATTTAGTAGGGTGCGAGCCTATTGCCTTCAACGAAGCACAAAACCATACTCTTAGCTGCTAGTGTCATAAACACGAAATTTTCTGAGAAGTATTGAAAAAAGTTACAGCTATAGGCTGTGCGAATTGGCTGTGTAGCCAATTCGCAACAGAAGATTACATTGAAAACAATGTTCCTAGCTTTATGACGTCACAATTTTATGGGCCGCCACACTTGCAAAATCTTCCAAAACGATGCCAAGCGCGAATAATTTCATTAGCAATTAAGAATCAGGCATTATTTTAATCAATCATTAACATTAATTGCATCAAAATCTACGTGTCGAGATTTAAAAACGTTTAATTGCAAACAACTTCCCACATACTAATTATATATCTAATTAGCACACTTCCATAATTAGATATAGGTATAATTGCAAAACGCTTTTAAAAAAAAACTTAATAATTTGCAATTTGAATACCATAATCGTGAATTGTTAAATATAATTAATAGGTTGAGCCAAGGTTGTACATTAAATAAATTACATATTGATTTCAAATTCAGAATGTTGATTATAATTTATTATACATTACAATGTCTTGTATAATTCCGATAATTATTGATAATTATAATTATTTTCCTCGCGAACGTGCGGTAGGTGTTTGAATACTAATCTGGGTTAAGTTATGATAATCGTTTGAATGTGCACCTGATTGTGTAATAATCTACACATCAAGATATTAGAAGGTCTCTCAGAAGTTTTAAATAAAAATAATGTGTACTTACATACTTGCAAAAATAATGACCGGTAACATTATAATTAAAATTAAAAAAAAAAACAAGTTAATCCTATGAGCAAGACTTGTTATACTTAAAATGATGTGGTAGCATCCTTGAATTAAGTTTGAAAGATGTGACAAGTCGATGACTACCTTTATATATTGTCTTCGCCTCCAATCATGTTTGAATTAATTGGGAGTTGCAACACCGTTAAAAAAGTAAAACCGGTTTGCAGGGTGGTCACCTGAATAGTTTTCTTCTAAATAATCTATAAGCATTTTAAAATTTTATCGTACTATCGTATCCTTACTTATTATAAAACAAAGTCCGCGAAAAAATCAAAAACTACTGAACGGATTTTCATAGTGCTATCTAAGTATAATATAATAAAATTATAGTCGTATACGAGTTATGCTATAGCATAATTTACCACCTTTTAGGATTTCCTATCGAAGTGTAAACTTGCAATTAATGAAAAAAGAAATACTAATACATACTCTCAAGCGGGGGTATAAGGCTTTCTGAATGATATAACACAAAACATACAATCACGCCTGTATTCCTCGATGGGCTAGGCAGAGGCTACCAATGTACACCCACAGATCGCCGTAACGGGTGAGCCTATTGTCATTAACCGGGCACAGATCCCAAACTCCGAGCTGCTACTGAGAATACAATAGTAAACCAAATAATACTTTAGAAATCGAACCTAGGACCTCTAACATAGCAGTCGCGAAGAACCACTAGACTAATGAGATAATTATATAATTATTTGTATAAATAAATTAAATTCTTTACACTTATGCGGTCAAGAGCGATGTGAGTGATTATATGGAGAACTATTTCCAGTAAATGTATTTATTAAAATGATTCACTAAGAAATCCATCAATAATAAATAGGTATAATGCTAAGCATGTGTCTCAAAGGAGTGACTTATAGTTATATGTTAATTGTATGTGGAATAACGAGGTTACGATTATATACATCCGTTCTAAAGGATATTTTTAGAGAAACTTGAAAATCATTACTTGAAAAGAGATCGCAAGAATTATAACATTAAATTTAAAATCCCTCGCAGCATCACGACATGTTCTTGCAATATCATTAAAGTAACAGGATTCCAAATTTCAAATCGATCAGATCAAACAGAAATGCGCCTTATGCACACCGCCCCGCTTCGGGGATGCGGGACTGTTGGGTCGGTCTCTCTGGCCAGGTGGCCAGCATACCGACTAATACCACCACCACTGTCACCTTCCGCATAGTGGTGGGACGGGAATCGCTCTCGCATGCTCGGCGATCCTACCGCGGACGTCCAATGCTGACGACCCCGAGTCCGCCGCCCAAGGCCTTCTTTTCCCGCTTTGCCTAACAAGGTCCATAATGATGTATTTTAATAATAAGTCCGCTTTTGCAATATCTACAATATGGAATACAATAAAAGAGTTGGTACATATCAGCGAACTATTGGTGGGCATTACTATACCTCTGCCTATCTCTTTGGGAAATATTGGCGTGAAGTTATATGAAAGATCATAACTTGAAAACGGCTCGACCGATCTTTTTGTGATTTTGTGCATTTTCCATGCTAAGATTATATAGTTATTTTTGCGAAGGAAAAATTCAATCGCGGGCAGGATTCGGACCTATGTTCATAACTGTCAATATAAGGTTTGTATATACGTTTTTTTTAGGTTTTATTTCGGAAATTTACGCGGGTGCGTCTGCGCATACGTGATTAGTCTAAATAATAAAAAAAAAGAAAACCTCATGCATACAATATAGTACATACTATGTTTAATTAGTATAATATACGTAAATATTTTATTGACTTTAAATATGTATAATAAAATATTTTATTCAGGAATTCTAAATTAGGTTAATTACACAAGGTCCGAGACATACTTAGGTATTCGAAACTAATATCGAATGCAATGTACAGGTAATTAGTACTAATTAGCCATTAAAAAATAACACAGCGAAGTAGGTAATGCGTTGGCAAAGCGGAATTTATATCTATTTGAAAAAATAAAGAATTCATTATACTTGACGGATTACCTACTTAGCTTTATAAAAGAAAAACTTTTTAAGCTTTAGGTAAGGTTTAGTTTATTCAAATTCGTCGGCAAATTCCATTTTATTCGAACATTCATCTGTTTTGAAGTGTTGCTCGAAATATTTCGAGAAAACTCTCAAATTTTGGCTACCTACTTTTATCGTTTTGATGATATTATCATGCATCTGTGTATTTATAATCATTGAAAATCTTTTTTTTATGTGATAGGGGGACAAACGAGCAGACGGATCGCCTGATGGTAAGCGATTACCGCCGCCCATGGACACTCGCAACACCAGAGGAGTCACAAGTGCGTTGCCCGCCTTGTAAAAGGGGATTGAGCCTCCGGTAACCTCACTCACTCGGCGAAACACGACGTAAGCGTTGTTTGACGCCGGTTTTCTGTGAGGCCGTGGTATCACTCCGGTTGAGCCGACCCATTCGTGCCGAAGCATGGCTCTCCCACGTTAAATCAGAAGTGACAAGTAATCGATATTATGATTGTTTGATGATATTCAAATGACATAGGTATCTTTAAATTAATTGTAACTCTACCGTGCTTAAAAGCTGGTACCTCTATCACTGTACCAATTTTAATACGTCTCATTTTTGACAGTTCGTTTGACATACCCCTGAAACCCAAAGTAATATTAGCGTGGCATTCCATTGTAAGCTATAGGATATGTATCTAAGTTCTGCGTTCGATCGCGTCGCATGCATTATCAGCTAATTACGTTTCGATTATGATCGCGCCGAGGCGTTGCATATTTTATCGGGCGTATTGTTCGCGACGCGCCCAGTGTGCACCGGCCTTTCGCCTTTAAGCATTAATGGCGTGTGCTACGTTTGTTTTGTTGCCAATACTTGTATAATAAGTGAATTGTTTTGCGGTAGTGTTCGTGTTTATTTTCGTAATGGAGTGATAGGGGTTAAGATGCGTAAACATAAATATGGATAATTGATTTTCCACCTAATTTACGATCCAGAATCCAATATGAGCTTTTTTTTTAAGGAAAATTGAATACCGAAATCCAAGGTTTACTTAATTTAGAAGTTACTTACGTTAATACTAATAGACATATAGTTAGGTACCTACTTCGCTACCCAATATTTTTGGAATTATGATCAATAGTGTATTAGGTAATTACGTAATAGACCAACAAATAATAATTAGTGCTTATAAAATTTGTTCGATACCTACAAATTTGTTAGATACTTACTTACATCTATTTGCCGAATACACGAACTTTACAAATACATACAAACCCTTAATTCCGCATATTACGTAACATTAGCTAACTATATTAAAGCTTACAGACGAACCCACAAACGTAGGTAAGTAGGCAACATTCCCCGGCAAGCATTTATTACAAACACACACATACAGACCCACAACCAGCTAATTATACATCATTATAACTAATTGTACGATACACAAGTAAGAAGTATTCGCGACTATTAATGACAAAAGCAATTAGGGTACCACACTAACGCAGTATTTCAAGGAGACGTTTATAAGTGTGCGTGAGCGTCTGTGTGTAAAGTATTATATTGTTTTTTTAGTTTGAAGGTTTTATGCTCGATTATACTGGTTAGTTTGGACGTAACACCTGATGCTATTAGAAAATAAAATAGATTTTTGAAATTAGAAACATAATGGAAACAAGTGACAAGAGTTTACTAATTTAAAAATGGAACGAGAATTTATCAGTGTTCTAAATGGTTAGTCATAAGTGATATTTGAAATAAGAACGCGATCATAACTAACCAGTAACATTATTAACTCCCTTCACATTGCATTTTCCACCGTTTTCGACATGTTTCAGTAGTATTACATCCATTGATGCACTTGTATGCAAGAAATTTTACCGTATAGCAAATGATAGCGCAATGAACATAGTTCATTGATGTTGCTTGAAGTGTGAGGGTCACGCGAGAGATGAATAGTAAACGCTAAAGATTACACCTCCATTGTTATTAGTTGCGTTCCTTAGAACAGTTATTATAATAAACCTAATTATGACCTAGTACATCATTTACCCGACCGCGACGGTCAAAAGATAGGTAAGTAAGTATAATTTAAATGTCATTGTCATAACCGAATACCTATGTCAGTGGTAAAAACGTGCGATATTTATCAACTAATTCATTGTAGTAAGTAGTATCTTATCGATGAGTTCTTGCTGCGATATAATGTTCTCAACCTGTGTTCGGCACAGGCTTATATAATACTTTATCACTTTGAAAGTAAACAGTTCAGTTTTTCGGTAGTACCTAGATAAGGTAACGATACCGAAAAGAACTGTTTAAAAATCGCACATATTCAAATTCAATTAATATTAAATCATCTACTAAAATGTAAAATCTGATAATTTCGCAAACTACCTATTGACCATACACAACTATAGCGGCATCAGACTATATATACACACCTTATTAAGTGTGTGTGTCGGCCAGTGGCTCTCATTAGTCGGATGCTTAATGGTCCTAAGTATGCGGGCGAGATCGCCACGTCAGAGCGAGTCCTACGGAGGCACGTCTCCAGTATAACACGAGAACAGTGACGTGACGGATTAGGTTTACTAAAAATTGTGAATTATAAACGGTTCTTTTCATAGGCGAATTAGAAGAACCTATTCCAATGTAAAAACAGCCAAATATATCGAATTACGAAAATAATATTTATAAGATATAGTAATGAGAAAAAAAAATAGGAAGCTAGCAGTGTAACTTAGTAATTAGGTTAGACTCAATAATATTAAAGTAATTAATGTCAATTAATAAGTAATATTGTATAATAATAAGCAATAATAATGTCTTAATAAATATTGAAACACGAATTCCTCTATCTTTCTCATCATTCCAAAAATCCCTGCTGCAAAGAAATCACTTTTGAAATTTTACCAAAAGAGATCTCTGCATAATAGTAACTAACTAGTACCTACTATCATTATTTTATTTACGTAGAACAGTGAAAACCATCATTAATTCGGAGGTGCCAGCCATTGCTCCTTGCCGGGGCGTTAATGACAATAACTTGCTATTAACTCGCCAACGCGACCCATTTAAGATGGCCCCTGCTACCGTGCTAACTACTGAAATAATCAATACGACTTAATCAAGCCAGGTTATAACTCCAAGAATGTCCACTTATTAAGAATTTGTATCTGTTAACGCTATAGTTGCAGATAAATGTCTTAGAACTATTTTATTTAGTGAATTACTGTATTAGTTCAAGATAAACCGGTTTAGTTTCAGGAACTAGCGAAAACTCGTACCTACTATCATTATTTTATTTACGTAGAACAGTGGAAACCATCATTAATTCGGAGGTGCCAGCCATTGCTCCTTGCCGGGGCGTTAATGACAATAACTTGCTATTAACTCGCCAACGCGACCCATTTAAGATGGCCCCTGCTACCGTGCTAACTACTGAAATAATCAATACGACTTAATCAAGCCAGGTTATAACTCCAAGAATGTCCACTTATTAAGAATTTGTATCTGTTAACGCTATAGTTGCAGATAAATGTCTTAGAACTATTTTATTTAGTGAATTACTGTATTAGTTCAAAATAAACCGGTTTAGTTTCAGGAACTAGTGAAAACTCTGTGAAAAAGATCTGTAATTTAACTATAAATAGTAACACTGCAGTTGCACATGATGTTGTAAACAATAATATTTATGTATATTGATTTAAATTGTTGCGGTTACCGCCTGTCGCCGAGATGACGGCGTAAGTCATAATTTCTTAGAATTATTGAAGAATTACCTATTTTTGTAACACGTGCATTTTAATGGATTTACTCTTATGAAGATTTATTAGTGCACATTTTCCCTATATTATGATAGAGAGCGAGTAAGGAAACATTTACCAGCATTTGTTTGATCTCCATTGCAAAACATCTCTTGGGTGAAAAGGCCGCTATTAATAAATCATGATCATCGTCTTAACCTCTTTCCAATTATATAGGGGTCATCGTCCATTTTACTAGATACGACTGAATATCAATAATTTACACGATTCGACTGTTATCAGACCTCCGAGACCAAATTTTTGGGTAATACCGATATCCTGAAGATAAATTGACTTAGTAGGCCTTTTCTAGTTTTGCCAACTTCTGACTACCGATTGTTGCAGGTGTTCGTATAACACTAATTTAACGTGCTTTCAAGGAGAGTTCTTGATGTATTAAGTGTAGTCCTGTCATGGTCACCGATCCATAGTTAGACCGCGACAAGCACAGCCTTACAAATCGATTGAATCATTAGTGTACTAAATTGCAAAACCCGCGAAAAATTAACGGGGAACTTACTTTAAACCTTTTGTGTTGCATGATAAATTGATAATATAGGTGAATTAAACAGGAAATTAACACGATCAGGCATTTACCTTATATTTGCCTGGTAGCATAAACAGACACGCCATATTATTTGTAAACTGTTTTCATTTTTGCTGTAGAGCTTTTGACTCGCCAAAAGTCAATCGTCCTGATCAAAATCAGATATCCGTCGTAATATTTCCATTAAAAGTAGAACTAGACAATCAATACTATTTGTCGGTGGTTTTAGACAAAAAACAAGAAATCGTAGACCCAAAAACTGATTCTATAACCTTAATTCTTATTACGTTCGTTGAGGAAGTACAGTTGGCCAAAAAGTGGTTTCCAGAGTTTACAGAGGTTTTTTTCGTGATAGGCTAACGCTTTACCGCCAGTTCGCCTGACTGCTCTCGTAAGTACTATGATCTAAGCTCTGAAACGTGGGGGACTTTTACAGTTAAGGGTTAAAGAAAATCCAGACTTGAAATAAATATGTATAGGTACCTAGAATCAACGTCACTCAGTGCAACGGTGTAGGCGAGGTGACCAACTTAACCGCTACACTAACATGCAGTTGAAGTCATAAAGCAATAAAGTCTATTTTCAAATAGTGACGTCGCGCCTTTAAATTGACGTGGATTTTTTTTCTCAACTATATCGATTATTCATTTTGGAGGATTTTTCCAAATTATAGGACACTTCTTTGCTCGACTGTACCTGGCATATTTTTTCCTACAGCCTGCAAATTAAATAGTGACGTCACATTCCGTCTCCACATATGACACACACACGCATTAACACCCACACAATCGCAGCTTAAAAAGCCTAATCAACATCGGATTTTTCGTTTCGCAATCAAGCGGACGAATTTCCACCAACGAACGGAGCAATTGGAAAAATATAATTACGTACATAATCCTCGGCAAATTGGATTAAAAAATGATGAAAAAAAAGAAAGTGTTTTAGGGGTGCGTCATTATTTTTGCGCTGGGAAAGGGATCGGCTAATTACGACAGATGGATGGTTCTACATGTAATAACGCTAATTAATCGATCGGTGGGTAAGAGGACTTTTTTTGAAATTCGAGTGGGCTCTGCGGCTCGAAATTATCGATGTTGATTATGTTGAACATGCGTGTTGATATACGGTTGGTTTTTGGAGCAAAACATTGTAGATTTTTAAAATTCGTTATTTTCTTAGAAAAATTTAGAAAAGACATGCCTATGGTTATATTGAGTAAAACCAGATGTTATATAATTTGAAGAAGAAATTAAGTTTTTAATTTTAATTTATGGAGAAGAATTAGGCAAGAATCTCCATGGACACTCTTTTAAAATAGGTGTTGTTACAATCTTCACTGATACAATATTATTATTCGTTTGACAATACGACTACCCACGAGACTGGCATTAGTGTCATCTTTGCTTTTTTCGTATGGATTCATTTTTGAGTCTCAACGATAGTCTAAGAGAAGCACTAGTGATGTGCAACATTAAAAAAATTTAGATATAAATAGTATCGACAAAAAAGTTTGGAACGGCGTTAAAAATTCAACAAAATTATCAACACCAAAGTATGAAGTGGCGAAAGCATGACTACACAGCAAGTAGCGGCGAGGGGTACACGAATAGAGCCACTTAATATCACCCTCTACCCTTCATTATAATCACTACGCACACATATAAAGTATCGATCCCAGCGGCCTATTCCTACACGCTGCGTTTATACAAGTGATTAGTGTATTTAATTTGAAAATGCTAAGTAGTTGCGTTGTTTTATCCTTGTGTTGTGCGTTTGTGTGTGTGTGTAATTATGTGCCGTAGGGGTAGCCCAACCCTTTCATATCGCGTCGTGAACTGATCGCGATCGTAATATCACGATTAATGCATTAGTGCGTGTTTTGTTTTATTTTAGCTACTAATGTTATTTGTAGATACAGTTCAAATGTTTTCTATGCAGTCATTTCAGACTTGAACTGACTCGTTAGTCTAGTGGTCGCAAGCGTGATGCTATGCTGGTGGATCCTGAGTTCGATTCCCAGGACGAGCAAAGTGTTATTGGGGTTTTCTATGAAATTTTTAATAGTAGCTTTGAGTTTGAATAGACTCGCCTTCTATTACATGGGACCTAAACATACTGGCGAATGGTGGGTGTACAGTACATTACTAGTATCTACACCTCTGTCTAACCCGTCGGGGAATACAGGCGTTATGGTATTTCATGTATGACTTTATTAAGAACTCCAAGAAGTGAAGTGTCCCAGTACTAGTTGTATTTAAAATCAATGCATCTGTATTTTCTCCTCAATCGTGTTATAAAAAAAATCTTGGTAGTGTTTTTAATTAGCTCGATAAAAGTTGATCCTTGTTTTCTAGATATAATACTTTAGAAATCCTCGACATTATTATATTCACCGTCCTAGCATTGTTCACATTGCTTGCATTGTTGCTCGTTGGACTGTCGATCGTGTGGTTGCCGGTTCGAAACCTACCCATTACACTACCAACGTGAACCCACTCGTAACACAAGCATTTAGCTTAGCACGAGGGGTTAACAAGAATACTAGTAATGTGCGACCTAGTAATACAGGTAAGCTTTTTTTAAATAAAATACTGTTTGGGTCGGCTTCCAGTCTAATCAAATCCGGCTTAATATCAATATATTACATGAAGCGACTGCCATCAGACATCCGCAACAATTTCTGGGTAATACCGGTATCATATGGATAGATTGGTTGTCAATGTTTTTGGGCTTCTGGCTAACACAAACAATTGTCATAGATGTTCATATGACAACCAGGACCAACGGCTTTTTTATAGATTAAGTCGGCAAACGAGTTGACGAGCCACCTGGTGGTAAGTATTCGCGGATGGACACCTGCAACACCAGAGGAGTTGCTGATGCGTTGCCGAACCATAAGAGCCACTACGGACTGCAGACTGCCAGACCCGTAGCAACCGAGGGGAACTGGCTTTTACGCGCAAAAGTCGAAATACACAGCGAGGTGCTTTACGACAGAGTCCGACGTAAGGGTGGTCGCCAGCCAGTCAGACCTCAAGAGGTCCTACCACCGAGCAAAACGCTTTACGTCTTTACGTCCACTTCGAGGTTTCGATAGCCTTGATGTGTTAACAATGGTCACCCATTCACGCACTGACCGCAACAGGCGCAGATTTTGCTTCAAGAATATCAAAGTAAAAAAAATACACGTGGCTTAAAATGTACTTTTATGCCCAGTGTACGTTGATCTTGCTTTGTATAAGCTTTTCGTATATTTAGAGGTCAGCGTATACTGGATTTAATACGTTGTGCCGTATTCGTTGTCAGTGAATATACAGGGTGACTTTGAAAACATGCGACCAATCGAAATAGGAGGTTCAGTAACCATTAGGTATCTAAATTGTCCTAAAAATAATGCAAACTAAGCTATTGTCTTCAGGCAGGCATGAATGATCGGTGTTTAATTAAAAAAAAACAAATAAATACTTTCAAGCAAGTAGTAGTTTCAGCGCGCCCTGACAATCCCTTACGCAGATAGGCACTACGTGAAGTACCTAACTTTACTGTCATTTACAATTATTTTTCTATTCACGACAAAAGTAACAGTAGAGGCACACGAGATATTGCCAAACTCTCCTTTACAATACTAAAAATGTATACTGAATTATTTTCCATAATTATGTGTTCATATATTTTAATTTGTCGCGTCTATTCATCAAAAGTGGACATTTTAGCCTTCCTGTATTGTATTTGGGTTAGGCAGAGATATGTTCACTGTTCGCCGTAATGTTTTTAATTGTAATAGAGTGCGAGTCAATTGCCATCGGGCATAAGTTTGAACTCTTAGCGGCTGCTAAGAAATTTGCCCAATAACATTTTGCTCGACCTGGGAATTGAACCTAGGACCATACGCAGCAGCTATGCTTGCAATGTATTTCATAGCGACCACTTCACCAAGGAGGCATTGAAGCCTAAAGGTCAAACTGTTAAGTGAGTCCGTAATAATTTATTAAGAAGGTAATTTCTAAGTTAACCTGCTAACTGTTATTCGTAAGTTATTCAGATTTATAAGTATTGTTTAAGTCGTCATTAAGTTAGATGAAGATATCAAAAGAAACAATTATTATATATACACAATATAATTATCATAAGCGCGACTGCTACGCTAGAGATCCTGAGCTCGATTCTCAAGTCGAGCAAAGTGTTATTGGGTTTTTCTATGAATTTTCAGTAGCAGCTCGGAGTTTGGATTTTGTGCCTGATTATTGGCTATAGGCTCGCTTCGTGTTACATGGGACCTAAACATAGCGACGAGCTGTGGGTTCCATTAGTACACCTCTACCAAACCTTTCAGGGAATACAAGCGCAATGGTATGATATAAAAATATTTTAACAGAAATCATACCAGACTTCATGATAAGAGTCTTAGTAAGACAGAATTACAAATTACAGTAAAGGGAAGTTCGCTATATACATGTACATAATGTAGCCATTACCCGAGCGCCCCAAAACAGTAATTGAAGTTAAAGTAACGATTAATTTGTGTGTGTAAAACTGTGAAAGCACGACATTAGCAATTCGCAACAACACTTACACAGGAGTAATGAGTCGTCTGTCCATATAATCATAGAGCAGCCATTACTCCCTAAGCATAGGGTGACCATGACGCCAGATATCCACAGGACTTTTATAATAAATAATAATAATAATAAAAATCCTTTATTTTCTTGCCACAATAGAAACAGAGCTCTGTACTCTGTTTCTATTGTGGCAAGAAAATAAAGGTTACAGTATTACAATTTTTTTTAACATTAAATGTACATTTTATATTGTAGGAGACGTGCCTACTCTAGGCTCGAGGCCTGTATTTAAATAAAATATAAGTGAGAGAATTTATTTATTCAGTATGGTTTCATCGTTAATACTAAAGATCTATAAGGTAGAAAATAAATAAAATTATTTGATTACTCCGGTTTGATCGGTTTAATGTAGCAAGTGAAATGACTGGACAAAGAGGCCTCAAGATGATCATGTGCGAGTGATACCGCTGGGGTTGCCGGCGTCTGTTGTTGGTGGCCACTTACCATCAGGCGACTTAATATAATTGTTTGTTATTTTATAGCAAAAAAAAAGAAAATAATAAACAAACGTTATCATGACTAAGTTCCCCTTGCAATAAGCACGAAAAAGCCAACATTCATTCAACATTACATTCCAAAAAACCGAACGAAACGCTTTAAGTCCACTTTTATAATGCGTACTGCTGAAATATGGAATGCACTTCCCGAGTGGGTCTTCCCAGATAGATATAATCTGGGTGTCTTTAAATCAGGAGTGAATCGGTTTCTTCTAGGCAAGCGCGCTCCATTGTAGATCGCAGTATCGCTTAACATCAGGCAAAGCCTATCATGAAAAAAAAAATAGCTAATCATTCTAATCATCCCCTTCCATTCGTCCAGTGTATAAGTGTGTGCCGATGTTTTTTTTTAATATTAAGATTTCTTAGACACGAGTAATAATATGTTCACCAGTTATGTCCTATATTGTGGTAGTTGGTCGAACCCAAAAAAGATTGCATAGTTTACCTAAACAAAACAATTCTTGTATGATTTTGGGAGCTATTTAGCTCGTTCAACAATCGAGAGTCGACG
Organism: Acronicta aceris; assembly: GCA_910591435.1. Lineage (NCBI taxonomy): Eukaryota > Metazoa > Arthropoda > Insecta > Lepidoptera > Noctuidae > Acronicta > Acronicta aceris. The sequence goes on along the minus strand of OU342771.1, from coordinate 11,307,147 downwards.
TAAAGTTTTCGAAACATTTGGCAAAAGCAGATTTATTTGGTAAAATTAGTAAATCTATCTGAACACATTATATTAAGGGTTCTTCAAATCTATATATAATAATGTTAACCGGTCCAGTTCCAACAGCAATATTTAAAAAATAAGTTAGATCCTTACAAGAGCACCTTAATCAAATTTCGACGTATATGAAAAATATTAAATACGAAGTATCACGAACATATAAAAATGGTGATCATAAACACTCATTAAACTTGACACAATGATAAAACTTAATAATTTTAACGGGACTTGTACCGAGAAGTGCGCGGAGGATGGTCACCGCGCGCCGGGGGTGGGGTCTTCACGACATTAATTTCGTGAAATGAACCTAATTTACATTTAAATAAGGACTCGCCTTAGCCGGGATAAGTTGCGAAACTACCGGCCGGAGGCGCTCGCTTGCCCAAAGCTACTGGACTATTTCATTACTATAATTCAATTCGTACGTTGCACATGTTTAAGTACGTATATTTTGCTGACACTGTTCGATAAAAGTTTTTTACAAGATAATATCACGCGTGTATACCCAAGGGTTAGGCAGGTGCATCATCCGCAGTTCGGCAGTATATTTTAGGACCCATAATAACAGATGGTGGGATCCAAACAATAACTCAAAGCCACTCGAGAGTTTCTGAAATATCACGTGCTTGACCTGGGATGGAACCTAGAACTTCATCACCCTCAGCTTCCGCGTTTATGATTGTTAGACCAATGGCTGACCTGTATTTTTTAACCTACTTCAATTAAAACAAGGAGGAGGTTCTATGTTTGTCTGAATATATTTTTTATGTATGTATGTTCACCAATATTTTCGTCAATTGCGGACCAATTAAAAAAAATATATTTTATCACTATTGCCTAGTAACTTAGGGATAGTGCGGACTGACCAGTATTGACCGGATTGACTCACGCGCAAAAGTCGAAACGCACCAAGGTGCTTTAAGACAGACTCCGACGTAAGAATGGTCACAAGCTAGTTAAATACTACCACAAGTGCCTTTACAACCTCTAGTATATAAGTAATAAATTAATATTTTAAAATAAACAAGCAATTTTCCCTCGATAATCAGGCCTTTCAAATTCTCTTAAAAAGTTTTCAACAACACACCATTCAATCCATCCGCGGAAGAGGATCATCAATAACAAAATTAAAAATTCTGCAATTTGAATTTTAATTGCGTACGATTATAATCAAGCGAACGCGAATTCGGGAGCCCTTCGGACCGCCCGATTTTTTAATTCGAAGAATCATCTCCTAAATAATTCATCCGTCGAACTCGCCCAAACTAGTTATGTCTGGATTCAACCGGTTGGGAGCGGAGGGGGTGTAAGTTTAATCCTTATAAATTTCCTTTTTACACAAAGCAATATAAGTAATTAGCATAATTTCGTTGAGTAAATGAAATATGGTAATGAGGGGGGTGTTAAAACCCCTTCTTGGGGGGTTGAAGTCGTCGCGAAGGGGTTGAGGGTGGTCCCTTCTAGTCGCATCTCGTTGATACTCGTCACAGGCCGATGTAGTGATGATTACAATTAAATTATACGCTATTCAGGGCGCCACGGCCATTTTGTTCTGATTTAATGCTTTTACTCCCTTTTGTGCGATCTATGTCGTTGTTTTGCATCGTTCCAAGAAGTTGTTTGACCTACATTTAACAGCACAAAAAATAGACAATGTTCAATACTACATCTGGTATTTTATATATTAAACTTTTAGTCGAATCGAAAATGCCTCCATGTGTGGAATGCTGATGAAACAAATTCTACGAATTATTAGGAACGTAAAATTAAAATGTATTTTTTCTCACGAACTCCTTGTTACATTTATTGGATGCACTTTAAATTGAATTTGGAACAATTATGTCATTTTTAAATAAAAGGGAATGAATGGAATCCATCATTGTGCATAAACGAATGATAAATTTTTAGACGTCTAAAACATCACGCCATGTTTTTTTAATGAGCACACTTACTAATTCAATCTCTCTTTATTAAGTGACTGCTCTCAATCATCCCATTGAAATATTAATGAAAATCAGCCGCCAATAAGCAATAAACTTAAAAAAACATAATTAAAATAGGATGCCAATTAAAATCAGAGGACTAATAAAATGGTATTGGAATCGAACTAACGACTACTCTACTTCGTGAAATGCCTCGTGATAAAAGGTCTTCGAAAACACAATACCGCGTCTACCCTCGCCTTTGCGACAGACAGAGATGGATGTATTTAAGATATAGTGTGTTAGAAAGAGATAACGTCCAATTGGAATTAATTAATTATAATTAAGTTTTAAGTTGACGCGCCGGTTACGGGTACGCGTAGACTTTCATTTACTTTGTGCTTGTGTGTGTTAATAGTTTGTATGTGTTTGTACTTAGGTAGTATCGATTGAGACTATGGGCCAGAGATAATGAGTTGGGTAGGGCGGATTGTAATAAGTTTTTGAGGTCGACGTAGTTCAGAATGCTACGCTCCTAGATAATGACGGTGGCCTTTCGCCAAGCGTTTGTTAGAGTATCCCGGACTTTTAATTTTATCGGTTTATAGATTTTTTTGGCCACACCGCAGTTTTATATCACTATGGGCAGTTTTCTATGACAGTATAATTAGTTTTGATTGATTAATAATCGGTAATTTTGTATCTTATAATAATCGGTGAAGTATAATAAAAATATGGAGAACACACTTTTATTATAATTTACTATGATGATACCTACTAGTCATATTATTAAAAGTTTGTCTTCATAAAATAAGGGGCGTATTGTTATGACAATCAATTCTTATATTTGTAACAACATTAACTGCCGTTAAACATATTCAGGGATATTCGAAGTACCTATCTACTGAGCGGAAAATAATTACACGTTTAAAGTTGTCCGCAAGATTAAATAAAGAAGTCTTAAATCATTATTAAAACGATGGTAAGAAAAACAAATTTCTTTATCAAGTTTGGGAAATACAAAGACATATTTGATGAGCAAAGTGCAAAAATTAAATCACACATTGACATAATAATTAAAATTTTAAATAATGTTAAAACTTCAATTATTTCATGAAATGTATTGATCTTGTGACCAAGGTACTTCACGCCCTTTGCTCAATTAAGGAAGATTGTATAGTTTTTTTTTTTAATGTGATAGGAAGGCAAACGTGCAGACGGATCGCTTGATGGTAAGCGATTACTGCCTCCCATGGACACCCGCAACACCAGAGGAGTCACGAGTGCGTTGCCGGCCTTTTAAAAGGGAATTGGGCCTCCGGTAACCTCACTCACTCGGCGAAACACAACGTAAGCGTTGTTTAACGCCGGTTTTCTGTGAGGCCGTGGTATCACTCCGGTCGAGCCGGCCCATTCGTGCCGAAGCATGGCTCTCTCTAACGTATACTTTTCACGTTTAGCTAACGAGAGACTTAACTAAACTAAAGCTAAACAAAAGAGAATGAAGAGAGTTATTATTTGTTAGTATTGTTAGACTAGGTTGTATTTCTTTTTCTGCATGAAGTCAAAGTCAAAGTCAAAAGTCAAAATGATTTATTTCAATTAGACCATTAAAAAAAAACTTTTTTTTTTAAATCGTGCAACTAGTTTTGACACAAGTTGCACGATTCCAAAAGTGGGTCATATGGAGAAGAGCCGGCTAGAAACTCCCTATATACCATACCATACTCTTTTTAAAAGAAATACGTTATTAATCTTTACAACTTTGTTTGAAATAGTTTGAGAATTATGCAGTTTAATGTGTAAGATTTATTCAGCATAGGTGTTATATTAAAAAGAAAGGGATGCTACAGCAAGTAAGAGCTGACCTGTAATGAGCTATTCTATCTATTTTTATAATTTACACAGCATTTTTACAACAGACATTTTTCCCTGTCCAAGTTTGAATTACCGGAGTTTATTCAAATATATCATAGAAAAAAGCACTTTCAGTTTTTCCAGAATATTCCAATTTTCCAAAATTATTTTTTTCCCTTACATACTAGCGACCCGCGCGCGGATTCACCCGCATTGTCCCGTTTTTTAGATTTTCCGTGCAATTTTTCTCTTCATAGAAACCAGAGACTGAGAAATCAGAGTTCAAGGAAAAAGATAAAAATACCCAAATTGGTCCAGCCGTCTTCGAGTTTTGCGCTTAGCAACATATTTAACGATTAATTTTTATTTATATAGATATATAGTTAAGAAACACAGTACATCAACTTACTATATTTAAGTCAATATTCTAATTACTTATTGTATGCGCTTAATAAATATCATGCGTCTTATAAAAACTGCAAGTACCAGGCAACCATATTTCGTAGAAGCAATACTCCACCTGGCAGTACACACTAGAAAGATCGACGTACGTATGGAGTACGAATTAGGAGCGGCCGTCTCTAGATATAACAACGGGGGTAGCACCCCTAGGGGGTAGCTATCGATTTTGGATGAGAAACTGGACTAGAGACATGCATAATAACAATGGCCGATAACCTACGTTGCAGCCTCTTGTGATTGAACTGTTGTTTTATTGTGATTTCTGTTATTTTGCATTTGTTTTTCGTCTTTTGATTGTGTTTTTTTTATGTTGATTAGATAATAGGGTTGGCAGAGTAGGAAATTGGATAGTTGATGTTGATTCCATTTTTAAATGTTCGTAAATTGAATTATGAATTAATGAAGGTATATGTATAATGGCTTTATTCAAAAACATATTTTATGTCTGTACAATTCAGTTTAATTCCATATTTTCTATTGCTTATCTAATTATTATCTTATTATAAGAGTGAAAAGTCCCTGTTACGTAATACATCGTTATCGCACCCAAAGATGCGGAACAGTTGCAAGTCCGTGTATGATTCCAGTAATGAACATAGTGATCTACTCTACTTTGCCTAATAGCTAACTAAGTTATTAATTTTGCACTGTATAATAACTGTGTAAATAAAAAAAAACTTATTATGTTGGTATTTGAATATAGAATACAAACCAGCAGATAATAGAAACAAAAGAAAAAAAAAACAATTTCAAAATATATATTAGTCTCAAAGTAGGTAGGAACCTTCCTACCTACTTTTATTGTGTAAAAAAAAATGTGTAATTATATTATTTCGGTAAGTTCTCCAAAAATTTGCAGAAATAAGTATCATATTTATCAAGAAAGGTCTTATAAATTCATTAAATTAAATATTCAAAGAATCCAAAACTTCAGCAAATGCTTATAGCAAATGTCATATTTTTAATACAGACAATCTATAAAGTTCCGACTGCATCACCAAAATATACTTATGTACACAATATGACAGTTACATAAAAATCAAAAGTGGTTGCACCGTCAAATACAAAAACTCAAAGTATCATCAACAAAAAAGTTACAAATACAAAGAATCTGTAAAGTCTCGGTCCTGCAGTCGGGCTACAAATCACATAATTTGTCCAAAACTTCGCAGCATCCGAAACATCGGCCCACAACCCGACGCCGACGTCCGGATAAAGGCGAGTGTAGTAAGTGGCGCCCGAGGCGTCTAACGTTCGCGCCCAAGTAAATAAAATGGAAAAAAATCCGGTAAAGTGCGGAGGGAAATGCAAAGGATGCCGGGTGAGGGGTCCCGCCAGGCGGGCCGGTGATATAATGGCTAGTTAACGATGGATTAGCGATTAACGTTGCTGTATGAGATAATGCTAGTGATCATTTTGTGGTTGGCAAGGTCATCAGGTGGATTGCTACTTTACTTTAAAATGGAAAATAATAATAGTAAAACTGTTTTTGGTCTTACAATAATTACCTACATTTATGTACTTAATGTAATTGTTATACCAAAAACAGTTTTGCAGTGATGAATAAGAAATTGACAGCTAAAAATGTAAATACTGCACAATAACATAACATACCATCACGCCTGTAGTCCCCGAAGGGTTAGGCAGAAGTGTACTACTCTACACCCACAGTTAGTTGGTATGTTTTAGGTACCATGTAAAAGGGAGCGAGCCTATTGCCAATACAAATCGGCAGTACTGCACATTAAAACAGTAAAATTCTCAGAAATAAGCATACAAATCGGCAGATTTAACCAATCATTGTCCCTATAAGGTCAAAGAGAAATAAACTTTATATTATGAAAGTTTCAATCATAAGTCTCTTAAATCCGTAAAAATATTCAACAAAACCCTAACACAAAACCGAGGCTTTGTAAACGTCAGTTAATCTTCGTTTAAGCCGCGATGCCAGCAGCCGGCCCGGCGGTAAAGCACATATTTGTTCGCACCCCGACGTTTTTGACATTCCTACCTCGCCTCAACTTTTCTTAGGGCTGTTACGCACACTTTGCAATTGATTAGGGCTGGTGAAAAAGATTTTCTTGATATTTTTTGTAGAAGTGTTTTTAGGAGCTTATGTTGTATAATGTAGAAATAGAGACTTGGAGAGCTTTGCAAAGCTCAAAAAAGAATTTCCGTATTTTCATCACAATATTAATTACTCGTACATTTCATTAGTCTAGTGATCCCAAGTGCGATGCTACGCTAAAGATCCTGGGTTCGATTCCAGGTTAAGCAAAGTTTTACTTATTGGGTTTTTCTATGAAATTCTCAGTAGCAACTCGGGGTTTGGATTTGTGCCCAATATGTTTCGAATCTAAACAAACCGGTGAACTATGATTGTTTTAGTACCTACACTTCTGCCTAACTCTTCGGGGAATACGGGCGTGATGGTATGTTATGTTATTATTAATAATATTAATGTGAAAAAGTACGCTATAACTTACACCTTGCATTTTGACTCACAGCCGATAAGCCAACACGTTAAAAGAAAATGTCCATCTGACACTTTCAGTAGTCACCATAAACGACATTGATTCAAAACGCAAGCGCCAACCCTAGTCGAGGCAATGAAAAGTCGGTTAAGCTAATGTTATCGAGAAATAAAAATGTATAATAAAATACAAACACGCTGAGCGAGGAAACAATTTGCCGCGGGAGACGCAAGATTTCATGCCTTCGACGCCAACGCCACTACTGAATAACCAACCTTATGCAACCGAGACACGTTTCAAAATCCAACAACAGTGTAATGTAGAAAATTCCTTAAATTTTCACAGGACTTGTAAAGGAATTTCTGCTTTAAATTTCAGAGTATAAGGTGTGTTTTTATGTGTATCGTTTGTGCGGTAATTCAGGAAGAAAAGAGAGTTTTCCGGCTCGTCGGGGCGCCGTGACATTTGTGTTAAGCGGGGCTGAGGGAGCTCGCCATTCATAAAGGAATGGAGCAACCTACTACTTGTTTTGAAGTAAACTTTTTGGATATACGCTTTTTGGCTGCACGGAACTTTGCTTTGTTACTCGCCTGTTTTCAAAGTGTTCACTATACTAATTGTTTGGACATTTTATACATCGTTTTCTGTGATGTAAATAGCTGCGTTCGTAAAATGTTTCTTGATCACTTTTCCGATTACATTTATTTTATTTTTATGTGTTATTTATATACTCGTATTTTACAATTTCAAGGAGCAGTTACAGTCTAAGCTATCCTACGAATAAGTTTTAGATCTTGGAATATTTACTGTCTCAAAATGATTTGTGTTGGTTTTACTGTTTCAAAGAAATTTTTGGATGTGTTTAAGGATAGGTTAGAGTAGAAATTTCCATCTGGTACTAACCTGGCTACTTTTGCTTCATCTGCGTACATTAACCTTAATCATGATCGTCGGTTTAGGGTGCAACCAACAGAAATATTAAAGCATAACATTTGTATTTTTGAATAAAGATTACTTCTCTTTCTTCCTTATACCTCTCGCATGTTTTCTAAATGTAAAGATAACTATTCGAGTTATCCCGTAGATTATAAGATTTACAAATATAAATAAGTACAGTGTTAGGCACACCTTGCAATGCCAACATACGCACCACGAAATAACTTTATCGTTGATTATCTCATGTCAAAACTATAGTTGGAGCCGAGATGATGTGACGACAAAATTTTGTCATTGGACACATATTACCCCTCTGGACTACAGGCTTGCTGTGAATTTGCTAAGTAGATAATCTTTTTACGACGACATAATAGTTCCATTATCTAGCTCATATCAACAAGAAGAGAATAAAAAGAAGGGTTTAATAGGATTAAGTAATCCAAGCAGTTAATTTAAATGTAAACAAAACGTCTAAATCGCTTCGCATTATTAGGAGTGATCGTCGGTCCCAGAGAGGTATTGCACGTAAGCAGAGAAGTTAACTCTGATTTATCTCAGTAGGTAAATACTGAACTGTTTATTTTAGAAAAGATTTGTAGACTAGCCTCGACATGTTTTAGTTCTTCTGCTAATTTACAACAAAATCTTATTAATTTATCCAATATTATGACATAAAATGTAAAAATAACGACATTATTATGTATGTGTACTGTACAGCCCAAAATTGTCTCATAACCCGTTACCTAACTAGACGTTAACCGTCGATTAAAACATGATACGGTGTAACTGGTCATATCAATGCTCAAAAAATTCATTTTAAGTGGGTAGATGTAATTTATGAACTGTTAAGATTTTTTTTATGTAGGTGCCTACCTGCCATTTTATATATGTTCCTACGCTCGTTTATATTATTTTTATTGTGGCTGATATGATAATGTTTTCTCATGTAACCGATTGTAATCATACCTATAATAATCGTATAATAATGTAATAAAGTTGAAGGGTTTGTTTGCACGCGCCCATTTATCAGATTTAAAAAAATCCAGCAAGCGTGTGAGACCAGGGGTAATAACTAAACTTAATTAAAAAAATTGGTTCCATCAATCGACAACCTTATTCGCAAAGACCACCAAAAACACAGAAAAAGCGCGGGATCTTAAAAAAAATACAAAACACATCAAAGAACGTAACTTTTTTTTTCTAATCCGTGGCGAAGGACACACTCACGGCGCCACCTGTTGAACGGGGTCACGTGACTTTTTTGCTCCAAGGACGCAATCCTCCTTCGTTCATTCACGGGCGGGTCGCCCCCTCGCTCCTTACGCGGGGGTTAGGGGTTTTTTTGTTCCCCTACGTGAAACTCCCGAGGGCTTTCACCTACGTGCATTTTCGAGGTCACGGCGGGAATGTTTTGAGGTTATGTTTTCGAATGATAGCGAGGGTATGTTTTGGAATTGGGTGAACCCTTTGTCTTTGGGCGTTAGGATGCTGTTAGGAAAAATAATGTTACCGCTGTAATAATGTAGGTAAAACGATGTAATGTGAATGAAAGATAGTGTGAAAACTGTCAATAAGGGGTTGGAGCAACAGGATATTAGTTAACGTATGTATGTTAAGAAATTTACTTAATTTATTGAAATTAGAAACATTTTAATTCGTAGATCATGTCTTGCAATATAGGTACCTATGTCGTCTCGCCTTGTAAAGAAAAGTAGAGACTACAGTTTTGGCGAAAATATTGGCTTTGCAAGAGAAATTAGTCCCAAGAATAACTTTTAAGCATGTCCAGATATCAAAATGGTCTTGGGTGTATAACATTTCAAATGCTTAATTCCATTGATTAGAAATAAATTTGCATTATTTCCACACTGGAATTGACTAGTTTCTCCGTAATGTAGGGTAACAGACCCAAATGTCGTCTACTTGCGAAAATAATTATTCTAATTGGCTTTCTTGATACATATCATGATGATCCTAATAAGTTCTATGATGCCTTTTTTAATAATTACTGCACAGAATTTAATTCTACTTTTATACCTAAGACGATCTCAGTTAATGGCAATGTATCCTTCAGTGAATGGGCTACTGTTGGTATCCATAAAAGTAGGAAAAAACTTTATGACTTGTATAATGAGCGACTTCTTGTCAATACTCCCGAATTTAATTGCTATGTTAAAAATTATTCAAAATTATTCAAAAAGGTTTGCAGTACAGCCAAGTCTCGTTACTTAAGTTCAAAAATAAAAAATAGTAACAATGTTATAAAGATGACTTGGAACATTATTAACAGTGAAACAGGAAGGGCTAGTACACGAAATCGTGATTACAGTCTTATTATTGATAACAATATAGTCAAATCAGACTCAGAAGTTGCTACAGCATTTGAAAATTTCTTCTCAGACATTCCTGTTTCTACTACCAGATACTTAAACTCTTCACCCACTGTTGCGGAGTCTTTACTTCGAGAAAATGTTAAATTTGGTGATGTCGAATTTCATTTTAATCAAATCAACTATAGAGACATAATCAAAGCTTTCAATATGTTAAATGTTAAAAAAACTGCAGACCTGTGGGGTAATTCTGTAGACGTTGTCAAATCAATAATCGACATTGTAGCACCAACCTTAGCCCTTATTTTTAATGATTGTATAGACTGTGGAAAATTTCCTGATCTTATGAAAACCAGCAAAATAATACCTTTGTTTAAAGCGGGTAGCACATCTGACCCCACAAATTTTAGACCTATATCAGTGCTACCTACATTTAGTAAAATTTTCGAAAAAATAATACTAGATCAAATGCAAAGGTTCTTCTATGAAAACAAATTTATCAATCGTAAACAGTTTGGCTTTACCAGGGGTCGTTCGACAACCGACGCCGGTGTTGAACTCTTAGGACACATTTTTGATGCATGGGAGAATTCACGCGATGCACTGGGTATTTTCTGTGATCTATCTAAGGCATTCGATTGTGTTCTTCATGAAACACTGATCAGGAAGTTACACCACTATGGTGTGAGAAACACTTCTCTGAATCTTCTTATTTCGTACCTGGGTAATAGGATTCAGAAAGTGGACGTCAACGGAAAGAGGTCTTCGGGGTCTGTAGTTTCAATGGGAGTTCCTCAAGGCTCAATTCTTGGCCCATTTCTATTCTTAATATATATTAATGATTTGCCCTATTTGATACGAGATAACCACGACATAGTGCTGTTTGCTGACGATACTTCACTTCTATTTAAATTAAAACGCCAGAACCCAGATATTGACGATGTCAACAGTGCTCTCTCAAAGGTGGTACACTGGTTCAATGCTAATAATTTGCTTTTAAATGAAAAGAAAACCAAATGCATTAAATTTACCACGCCTAATGTTAGACAGGTGGAGACCAGCGTACTCATAAACGGCAAAGAGTTGGATCTTGTAGAAACTACAGTATTCCTGGGTATTACCCTAGATGCTAAGCTTCAGTGGGGCCCACATATAGAGAAGTTGTCCAAAAGGCTCAGTTCTGCAGCATACGCCGTTAAAAAAATACGTAGTTTAACAGATATAGATACAGCTCGCTTAGTGTACTTTAGTTATTTCCATAGTGTGATGTCGTATGGTATTCTACTGTGGGGGAATGCTGCCGATATCCAAACTATTTTCGTGCTGCAGAAGAGGGCTATTCGGTCAATTTACAATTTAAGTCCCAGACATTCACTGAGGGAAAAATTTAGGGAGATTAATATACTGACTGTTCCTTCACAATTTATTTATGAAAATTTATTATATGCACACAAGAATATTAATCTCTTTACAAAACGTTGTGATATCCATAATCTTAATACTAGGAACAAGAATAAATTTGTTGTTCCTACTACCAGGCTCCAGAAAATCAGTAAATCATTCAAATGTCAATGTATACGCTTGTACAATAAAATCCCAACTAACATACAAAAATTAAGTCTTAATAAATTTAAGTCCATTGTTAAACGGAGACTGTGTCTCAAAGGATTCTATTCAGTAAGAGATTATTTAGATGATAAAAATGCCTGGGATTGAGCCGCTCTGATGAACGAGGCCATTACACATATTTTTACTGATAATAACTCTGACTGACCGACTGATATCTGACATTATTATTTTATTATTTCTGATCTGACATTCTCTGACATTTTGCAATTATAATACAAAATGATTCAAATTTTACACTTAAATTCAATAAATAATGCAATTAAATTAATGTTAAAAGGATTTTATGTAAATGTGAGTACGATGTAGGCTAGGTATACTACGTCTTTTAGCTTTTAACTGTCTGGTGGCTTCGAGATTTTTTATGGGGCCTACGCAAATGTTCCGCCGATCTGGTATCGTCGTGTGACGGATTGTGGAGCTCCCTATAATATGGTCGAGCTACACAATGTCTGATGCATGCGTGCCGTCGGATGGGACTGGTCTACTCAAAGCCGCTATGGATCTTTCTTCAAAAGGCCATTTCAGACACTGCCCTGCATTGTATCACTCACATATTCTTACAATATTATGTCTGGACTTCAAAAGAGACCATGATTCTCTGAGTTTGTTTCGGTGTTTCTTCTCAGAGGTCGTCAGCTAGGAAATGCCGACACCATCTAGTACTTAAAAAAAAGACATGTAAAAGCATCCTTGAGAGATCTATTTACAGAAATAAATATCATTTCATTTCATTTCATTTCATTTCATTTTTCTAAATTCAACCATTCTTCAGTGAACTTAAGAGCGACTTTGCGAAACACTATAGAATTATTAGACTTAACCGGATTCTAATTAAACCCTGTCCCTGATAGTGCACCGTAGAGCTGTAGACTGCGTAATTTACATTAATCCAATAATTGCATGGAGGTTTCCTAGTTAGAAATTCAAATGAGATGATGTACAGCCAGGGTGGGGGTGGGCCGGTCTTCGGGGAGACGTACGAGACGCGAGGAAACGCGACGGGTGGGACGCCGCGATTATTGGCCCACGATACTTTGTTAGTACTGAACGTACGTGCAGCTAAACAATACGAATTGGTCAATTATTTTAAACCAAAACGTGCCAAAGAAAAGATAAACTGATAAAAATGTAAGAAAAATCCTTCCGGTGCCTTTCTCTCTCTCTCTATCTCGTTATTTTGAAATAATGCTAAATACGGTATTAAAACCGCTATTGCCAATTTTAAAAAAATACCATAATAATAATTTTAATGTAATATAAGCATCACGACATTTTGCTAAGGAAAAATGCGCCCTTAGGTAGGATTCTACTCTGGGTCCTTCTATGTGGTACATAACTGTCCCATTTAACTTAGCTTTAGCCAACAAAATTACCGAGATCTTCGAATCATCTCAGTGTATATTAACAATAGTGATGTTCAGCTTCTGTTCCTTGAATGTTGACCAAATCGTTGGCCGCGTCCTTCGTGAGGCCGAATTATTATAACTCTAATTACTCGTATAAGTAACTAGTAAGATTATTATTTATTTAAGAAAATAGAAGCAATATCTAGCACACATAATGTATGACGTCCTTGTTCTGCAAAAATTAATCTACTCATGCATAATTAATAAATTAATTACACTATAAGAATCGCTTGATGTTAACAAAACATGACTAGAAACTAGTTTGAGTATGTACCTACAGTCAACAGCACTTCATGGTAGGTATCAAAATCTTTCCAATTTCTTCAATCGATATTAAATTTAATATCCAAACAATAGAATTTATTGTCCATTGAGGAAACTTGACAGTTTGTTGTAACTTGGATGTTCTCATACTTAATTATACTCAAGCATTTTTGTATTTAATATTCAGTGGCGTAGGGTCAGTTTTTGTAAGAGGAGAAACGAATACTTGACTTGTCTACTACTAGCTGTTGCCCGTGGTTTCACTCGCATCTTAAAGGTCTTTTTGTGAGAAAAACTATCATATGTTCTTCTCCAAAGTCACATCTATCACCATCCGAAAATTCATCAGAATCGTTTCAGCTATTTAGCCGTAAAAGCATAATATACAGAGAGACAGATGGACAGAGTTACTTTAAAATAAGTAAAGATGTGGTAGTATTAAACACTGACTGCTCAAAAAGGAAGCTGAGATATCAAATTGTATGAAAAATTTGATGCTTGTTTTACAATATCGACTGTTAATTTCATTAAATTAAATCTAAATATTAGTAAATAAGACTAAATTTAGATCTAAATAAAATCTATTATAAATTTGCCCCAATTTTGGATAATAATTGAAGTAAATAGGCGTTTTTAACCTAATTTGTATTTTTTCTCTTTCGGCTTAACAGTTAGTCATGAATTTTATACCAAAAAATTGTAATGACGTAATTAACAATTTGTGTTGTTTTTATTCTGTTATTTCTTTGAATATTTTGAAATAATAAAGAAATACCCGAAACCTCACTAGCACCCCGCGTGAAGAACCCCCGCAATGCCTGTGACTAATAAATACTAGCACAAAGACTCAAGAAAGAGAAAAACTCCTCAACGTCATTGGGCAATGTAATACCCTTAAATAAATGAAATACTTAGATTAAAATTGCTCGTGTAAGCATATTCTGTACTTCTAATTCCCAGTCAAGTATAATAGTAGCTCCGTATCTTAATGTGGAGTGGGTTGATTAATTAAATTGTTATGCTAATGTCAGTCGGGGATTTTTGGTCGATATGAATACATTCTAGATACGTCAGCATTCGTTCTATGGCGATTTATATGGGTAGACACCTTATTTGTTATTCTTAATGACATTTTGTAAAAAAAAAATATCATCATTGATATTTAACATCTACAAAAGATGATTTGACCAATTAAAATATTTGCCTTAATTCTATGAAAATTTAAGCTAGAATATTTTAGCATTTTTTTTATCCCAATGATTTATATGTACATTACATTATTTTATTAAAATATTTAAAACCAAAGCTAAAAGAATTATTACTTAAAGAAATAAATTAATATAACTAATTATATACCTATCATATCAATTACATTACATTAAACTACCCATGTATTCTAATTCACACAAACAATGCATCAAAATCATTTTAAGGATGATACATAAACCATAAAACATTATTGCGACTTGCAACTCCATTAAAATTTATAGGGTGACGGTACCATTGACTGACCGTCTCTAACCGAAACGCAAGGAACAGGGCGGTCGGAATGAGCGGGCGGCGTCGACGCCTTAGTAATTTCCGAAATCGCTTGTCGACAATCAGAATAGTGCTGCGCCAGCTCGAGCCGAATCCGAATAATTAGATCTCGATCTGCATCTAATTGGTATGACTGTAAGTCCTTATATCATATAGTTTGCTTATACGACGGTTATAATGGATTTAGGAAACGAGTTTTGATATGGATTGTTTTATTGGAATTGGAAAAAATCTTATGTGCTGGTAAATATCTGCGTGTTATTTATATTATTTTATAACTGCAATTTGTTTTCACCAAAGTTAAGTTGTACAGAATTTCGGAAAAGAACCTTTTATCTAAAAAGCTACGTTTTATAATTCAAATTTTGATAAGATTTGGACATTTCTGTTACAAGATTATGTAAAGTTATTTAATTTCGGAAAAATAAAATACCTATTTTTACTGAAAATGGGAGCTTAGTAACAGTTGTAACACTGGTAATACTGAACACACAAATAGCCTTAGATAGGCTAGTTCTAATTTTTATGCCGATGCTAAATTATTCCATTAAAGCCATGACAAGTCATCATATGACCTAATTCGTGCAATATAAATCAAAAATAATAATTACATAATTAATCCTCGAGGCAGTCGGTGTTGTGTTACTTCTCGGAACGTCACTGTTTAACAGGAACATCTTGTAAATCACAACATGAAGCAATGCGTCACCGCCATCCCAATCAGAAATATAATTAGATTGAGACCGGCGCCTAATTGTCATGGTCTCAAGTTGCGAGCCCCTAGGTGCGGGGCGCTCGCCAAAATCAATAGTTGACCTAACGTACCCCTCAAGGATTACACTATACAAATATGCTTAATATTTAATGTAGTTGTCAAATTATAGCAAAATTTGAATTGTAAGACAGCAAGTTGCCTTGTAAGTATAAAAAAGAAATCATTAAATTTTTCGAATGTAAAGCTAAAAACCGTCGAATAATTAATGATAATTGTAGTAGTTCAATTATTATAATTGATTACACTAAAATCTATTGTATTGATTCAGTACACACGACTCAGCATTTCTCCGCTCTACTTAACGTAGTTAGAAGTTAATAATACAATGCAATAAGTTCCCATAAACGTCGGGCCGTTAAATAAAATACGCGGGTCGAGGAACCGATAACTGTTCTTTCAACCGCTAATCACCCCATGAATTCCGCAGAAACCTACGGACAGTCCGTCATAATTTCCAACTTCAAAAGTAATACCATCAACTCGGTGTTAACTTAATTTGACTCACTTTAACAAGTCCAATTAAAGGAATTTGTGTTTCTCTTATCTTCAATATAACATTGAGCATAATTTCAAATTATATTTCAAACTTTCCGATAATGAAGGGTGGATGGGAGCGGGTTGGGGCGGGTCGCGGGACGCGGGGTGCGCCACTTCGCTTATTTCATTAGTTACATAAATTCTCCTATTGAGGATGGCTGGCAGAAAGGGGACGGTTTACCCTTATTACGAGAGTCTCCTTATCAATACAATTATTAATATAATAATATTATTATTGTAATAATTTCGGAGCGGAGTGGAAAGAGGAGTCGTGGCTTAACTTCGCCAGCAATAAAGGGTGGTGAGAGATAATGGAATGGAAAACAGTTTGAAGTTTTATTGGAAAATTGGTACCGGCTAATTGGCAGCATTATCGATCTGTTGGCGACTCAAGGAGCTTCAGCAAATAACATTTTTAACGAAACCGTTTCGGTTATTGGCGAATGATTAAAGCCAAATTTTGAACTCTAACTCAGTTAATGGACTCTAATCAAAGAAGTTTTTAATAGAGAGTACTCTTTAAAGTGGTTCAAGATTTGTTTCTTAATATAATTTGGACTGTTGGAAAAGTAATTTTGTTACCCTATCAACGGGGTAATGTAGTGGATCACCATTTTTTGAAGTTTCACATGCTAAGTTTGAAATAAGAAACATAATATAGCCAACGGCCACTTAACTTGTCCATACTTAAATCAAAACAACAGCGGCTATCAGATTTAAAACGTTGAGATATGATATTATCGACCTCATCCTACGAAACCTCTCATATATAGAAATTGAAACTAGGTTGGGGTTAATCCCGACCCCAGAGATCCACAAGTATAGCCATAATTCCTTAGGGCCACGTCTCATTATAACACTAATACAAGACTCATCCCGAAGTTACGGTGAATACATTAAAGGGTTCAATCCTTACTGATGAGACATCGGTCGGGGTGGGGGTGCCTCCCATCGGGTGGGTCGCTCCGGGCACTGGCCTGGCTGAGGGGGAAATAAGGCAGGCATTATAGGAGATAGCGTTCATTTACATTGTCCAATAACTCCAAGTAGTGTCCGAGCGAATATTAGTTTATGGCATGCGGTGTTTCCAACAATATAGAACATATACCGATTTTGGGTACATTCACCCTAGTCTGTGTCTTGACTACATTTTTAAGGTCGGTGGAAGGGGTGGAATAATTTTCGCTCTGTAATTAATTCGATTTGGTTTTAATTAACGAGACGCCAATTTCAATAAAAAATTGAAGTCTCTAAAGGATTTCTGATTACAAAATGTTCGACCGGCAAAAATTAAAACGAATTTAGAATATTCGCTCTCGATATTATTGTTGGGAATTTTCACACAAAAACCCATTGCGTGGTAACGAGGCTCGTTAAAAAAATACTTGTCCAAATCTCAGTCTAAACAGGTCATGAAATTGCGGTTCTTAGTCACACGTTAATGGCTGTCCTTCCAGCTAAAACATAATAAGACATGCTAGTGTACGCACGACCGAAATATACGACATTACTATCGGAGAGTGGCATGCGGAGGACGTGCCCCCACAACGGAGCACACATAAATACAGAGAATCAAGATGCATGCATAAACGTGCACACATACAAACAGGGGGTCTTCTCTCACACCAACACAAAGGGTAGGCTTTATTCTCATTCGGTAAACGGAGATGCACTATCCTAATTATTGAGAGGCCAGAAGCAAGGCTCGGCCGTACAGTATTGTTGATGTATGTATGCTACCTATAGATAATAATTGCTTTATATTTGCTTGTGATTCAATTGTCTTGGAAGATTACTGTTTAATTCTGACACTAAAGTGTTTATAGGAATGATAAAACGACTCCATTCAACGGCTTCATTAATCTAGTTGTCATCGGGTTCGATTTTCAGGACGAGCAAAGTGTTATTGGATTTTTATATAAGATTTTCAGTAGCAGCTTCGAGTTTGTGTGCATTAGTATACCTCTGCCTAATCCGACTGGGAATACAGGCGTGATGGTATGCTTATGTTATGAAACTACTTGCCCACACAAAAAAATCATTATAGCAGTCTATGGTCGAGGCCTTTTTTCAGCAGTGGAGCTCTTTTAGTTGATACATAAGTACCGATGTTAATGACAAAAAAATCTCGATGAAATTTAAAAAAAAAAATTTAGGGTTATTAATATAAAAAAATAAAAAATGGAGATATTAATAGGTATTTATTTGAAACAAATAGGCAACTGAAATGATTTCAGTCAACTTGCAACTATTTCAAAGTAAAACCTGTAAAGAGGTTGAAAATTCTTGATCGAAAACTATATTGATTTATTTTCAAATCATAATACAAACTCTTTGGTATTTCTCAAGCAGATAGCACGCAGATCTTGGATGTCAGTGGGTACCTACAGCTACATAAACGCCTGAAGCAACTACATTTAGATGACCACAGACAAGATTATTGATATAATTTGTTATGCTACCAACGGCTATAAACGCTACGAGAACTAATGATAATAATTTAAATTAATTCTTGAAGATCTTCTCTAATCTTACTTAAGACCAATACAGACACAAATGCTAAAGTTAAAAAAAATGGTGGTGTTTTCCGCATAGAACCTACATAGAAATAGTAACTTTTTTATGAATTAAGTCGGCAAACAAGCTGTCAAACCACCTTCTGGTAAGCAGTCAACGTGGCCCATGGATACCTGCAACACCAGAGGAGTTCCTGATACGTTGTCGACCCCTAAGAGCTCCTACGGACTGCAGATTGCCAAAGCCGCAGCAACCTAGGGCAACTCGCTCTTAAATGCAAAAGTCGAAACACACACCAAGGTGCTTTACAACAGACTCCGACGTAAGGGTAGTCGATAGCCAGTCAGACCCCAAGAGGTCCTACCACGAAGCAACTCAGATATTTTCACGCCTCCGGGATGTCTATCTGAAACGCAGTGAGGAACAGTATTCTACCCGTCCCCACACGGGGTAAATAACTTTAAGTAAAATAAGTTAAACTAACTAGGCAATATTCATAACTGCGTACTAAGTCTTTTGTTTAGAATCAAAATGGACGTGTTAGGTTCAAGTATCCACCCTTAGTTGCGTTTGAACACCTTATTTATCAAAACAAACTAGCTATTGCTTGCAGTATCCTTCGCAACTTAAATTACTTTTTGAGACATGATGTCCTTTCCCAAAGTCCAAACTATATCTATGCCAAAATTCACCAAAATTAGTTTAGGGGATCACGCGTATGACCATCTGAATTTATCCGTAAGTGGTCTTGCAATTGTAAAAACACCGTTCAAAGACAATTGGGCTCGTGATTCTTCTTCTTACTTCTTACTGATTTCAATATTACAGTACAAAAAACTAAGGGATTTTACCAGCCTTTATTTATTTGCCTGATCAACCAAACACGACGGTAATAACGGTTAACTTCAGACGTTCACAGTTATTTCAATCGTGCTGTCAGTCAAGTTAATAAGGTCAAACACTAATAGAATGAAAAAGTAATTACAATTGTCATCCCATAAACATAATGTTCCTATAGCTGGAAGCTGGATTCTCCTTCATTATTGAAGGACCAGGTTGTAATCCATCACGCGTGCCCTTTGCGCGTTCGTGAATAACACTTCCAATTTATAGTTACAAGAAACAATACTGGATTTTGCATGTTATTTACTCTTTTATATTTATTTGAATTGGGATAAGTCATACGACTGTGTATATTTAGCTAAAATCCTAAACCTAATTATCCCTACGAATATTATAAAATGCGCAAATAACTCCGTTTCTCTGTTTGTCTGATACCTTTTCACGTCTAACTCGCTGAATAGATTTCGATAAAATTTAACAACAAGATTGCATCCTGGGCAAGAACAGAGGCGACTTAATGTCTAAATAAAGCAGTAAATAGTTCTTTTGAGATGTCAGTGATACCATGAACAAAATTTAGATCATTTAGTCCTTTATGATAACTGTCCAATGTGCTCAAATTTTTATTTAATAATGGCATAATAGTGCAGATAGGTAGCAAGTAAAATTGGATAGTAAGTTCATAGTTCCTTTCTCTTAACTGTGAAATGTAAAGAATGTCCCTTTTCAATGTATTGGTACTTGGGATATTAACTATTACGATAGCATAAGGATTCTGTCTACCCTTTCATAAATGTGGAAAAATGCTTTTTTTTTATAAAGCTTACTAGCAATGTTGATCGCACATTACTAGTATTCTTGTTAACCCCTCGTGCTAAGCTAAATGCTTGTGTTACGAGTGGGTTCACGTCGGTAGTGTAATGGATGGGGTTCGAACCGCAACCACATGGTCGAAAATCCGACGCCCTAGCCATTAGGCTACCGCTGCCTAAATTTGTTTTGGAGTCTTATCGGATAAATTGATATTTTTAAATTCCCGAAGTTTCGGATCCTTTAAAACATTCATGGTGAGGGATAGACTTGGTCGGAAACTAAATAATATAAATATAACGTGATAAAATCGGTAAAAAGTAGTTTTATCTTCAGATTCAGGAGTCCTAACGATTCTCGATCTTCGATCATAATTCCATATTCAGACGTCGTCTAAACATAAATTCATACGTGGTCGCACGCACGCATCGTACCGTCAAATAAACTGGCAGTTTAATCAAAGCCATTAGACAAGTGAGCCAAGCACCTAGAACCAGTATAACTTGAGCGGTCTGCGCCGTCTCGCCGCCCCGTCGCGACTAGTAACATTTGACTCTGCGAAGGGGTGGGGAGGTCTATCGTTACTGGTGGGTGGTGTAGCTGATGCCTTTAACGCCTTGCTGGCTGTTGACCAACGCCAGGAGGCGGGTGGCCATGCGTTCTTAATAAAGATGGCGGAAACATGGCCGTTTTGGCGGTACTAGGACGGTGGTAAACTGATTATGTATGTACATGCAAGTTGTATTACATATAACGTCATGGCTATTGTTTCGATCGAATTTAAAATCATCTACCTAAGGAACATTATATTGTTTCAACTTATAACGTGTATCCGATAAGGTATATTTTCAAATACAGTGTCATGTTATTTCCATTCAACATTTTTGTAGTTCCTATCGACAACTCGAAAACAACCCTTCCACTTTTCTTCATTTACCTGCCGAGTCCGCGCGAAGTACTCAAATAACAATGCACTCAGAAGCTAAGCTGCGGACACACGAGCGAAACTCGGAACGTACTCGCACCTACAGACAGCATTTATCAAACGGGACGCAACATACATTATAGTGGCCGATACAACTACAGTATAATGAGAGTCCGTCGTATATAACTCATCTCCCGGGCTTCCATTTAAATTATTCAGGGGAGGGTAATCTTATTACATTTACATATTAATCAACGGATTTTAATTATACCTCCCCCCCTTCTAGGTTGATAATTTGCTTTCGAAATGCGACTTGCCTTGATTGGAGACGCGGCTGTGTGGGTATGGTAACGTTCGTCAAATAGTTTGTTTGTGTTATCATAATGTATACGTAAATGTTTAAGTGGTGTGTTGTTAACTCACTGGAGATGTGTGCGAGAGGTACATTACCTGGAAACAAAAGACGAAACACATTAATTAAATATACTTATATTAGGAGACGCAAAAAGGAGAAAATAAAAAGAAAAGAGATTGTAATAAAATTTTAAGGGTTAACTAACTAACATGGATCATATAGGTACCATTTATTATAAGAAAATGTTAACTTAACTACCTCTGCAAACTAATGAAACCAGTATATAAAACAAAAACAATTGTCCGATAATATATCACACATCACATCACATAAATATTGAAACAACCATCTTGAAACTAAAATAAGTAGCCGATGCAAAAGCAATAAGAAAGGAAAATAAAGAATAGTGCACACGAGTTTAATCAGCATACTCATTTGTCTGACGACGATGGCAACGCATTAATGTCTGCAACTCCGACGCATAGGGCGGAGTCGTGGACTCGTAAACCATTGGAGAAATATTATAAAGCTACCAGTGTACCCCGGAGGCAGCAATTAATAAGTATGTTAATACCGTCGGGAATGAAGAAAGCAGTATTTATATACTCGATATTATACTCGAATGCGGTACAGTTTGCAAGTGTGAACTAGGGTTAATCGTGGACAAAATGGACATTATGTTAACATCTTCCTAAATAAAGTATCTTTTAATAGCAATGAATCAAAATAATCTCTTCCGACTATTCGTACGGGCGGTCAATTATAATTAAAATTATTATACATAGTTCATCACGTAGACATAGAATGGCTTAGCAGATTCTAAACATTTTCGAAAATTTCATAGTTTGATTTTTATATTGCTTTTGACTTGTACCTATCTCATCTAATTTTAAGCAACCATGCGGTGGACGATAAAGTACCAACACCTAGAAGTCACATATCCAATAAACAGCGAAAGGTTTGCCCGCAGAATACTCTACACGTGAAATAGTGGAAGGAGGATTTTGTCCTCCAGGAGGTAGTCCTTCTGGAGGACAACCGTTATAGTTAACGGCAGCATAAAAAAATATCTTCTGGTGCAGCCAGTCCAGGTAGTCAGTCTCGTCATCAATTATAGACAAGCTTTTACCAAGGCACTATCTCTTATTGTGTATTTTATGCCACATGATAGAAGGGTCTATCAAGGGTACTTGCCGTGCTATGTTGTGTTCCTAACGGTGAGCAAGGTCGCCAGAGCTCCGCGAGAAAGCGTTGTGTTGGCAGTGTGGGGGGGACCGGTGGTGTTTTGTTACCGCAGCTGTCATGCATGGCAGAATATTTCCTATGCCAGCCCAACTATTCCTCCTTAATTTACAGGGTCGGCAAAGCGCGAGTGATACCCCTGGTGTTTCAAGCGTCCATAGGCTACGGTAACCGCTTACGCGGGCGGGCCGTAGGTATGCTTGTTTGCCACCTTAGTGGTACAAAAAAAACTTATTGTACTTAGAAACTCTTTTAAAATATAATTCTAATTTAATCGCGATGTACCTTATGTCTAATGGTAGAATTCGTAATTGAAAAATCGGAAGAATGTTGACATTTACGACATTTAGATTAGATTGAAATTATGTTTTGAATATTTTTTAAGAATCGGAATTACTCTTCTGTATGTCCGTAATAGACAGTAATAATATTAGGTAAATCTGATTTAAACCGCATCTAATATGTCTTTAGACTGGTTGGATATTTAGAAGGGTTAAATAGGCATAGAGCTTCCACACAATGTAATCAAAATTTCAAAAGAGTTTTGAAGTAAAGAGTTCTTATGAATAAACTTAGAGATATTTAAATAAAGAACTTTTAAATCCTTTACCAAGGAAAATAGTTTTTATATTAAAATAATTACACAGTGTTCTAAAATTCAAATCTGCAATACAAAATTGCGAAGTTTCTTTAACTTAAATGTGTTATTTTTTTTGTGATTGGTGCTATTGTTACAGTTGTAACCGACTTTATCTTTCAACCCTTTTTACGTTTTCATATACTTTGTACAACTTTTTAGGTTAGTTAGTGCTAGGCGTTTATTTTATAAAATTGAGTTTACAATAAAAAAATTAAAGTATTTTTATTAATACTTATTTACGGTTTATAAACTATTTATGTACATACAATTAATAAAATTGGTGTTGACCTTATCAAACGTAAGGATTTTTTATCATAATATTTTAAGAGCTGTTGCTATTTATACTCCATATAATATATTATTTGAGATACTAATATTTAAAATTAAAGAAGAAAAATTCCTATCCCATAAAAAAGGACAAAATCTGAACTAGTCTTATAAAGAAAGAACAGCTAGCTAGCTAGAAGAGCAGCTTTGAGTTGACCTGTCCTATCTGACGGAACGCGTACATCAGTCATCGTTTAGCTCAACCATTATTTAATAGTGGTAAATTTTTTTATAAAAACTCCGTGTGAAGACAACGGGTTTTTGACAATTGATTTCGAATTGTTTGCACAAAAAAACTTAATTAAGTAATTTTAACTGCCTGGACTTTCGGAACGTCTTACTTCAAACGTGTAGGTACAGTTTTCTTTTATGTGATAGGAGGGCAAGCGAGCAGACTGATCGCCTGATGGTAAGCGATTACCGCCGCCCATGGACACCCGCAACACCAGAGTAGTCACAAGTGCGTTGCCGACCTTTTAAAAGGGCTTGGGCCTCCGGTAACCTCACTCACTCGGCGAAACACAACGTAAGCGTTGTTTGACGCCAGTTTTCTGTGAGGCCGTGGTATCACTCCGGTCCAGCCGGCCCATTTGTGCCGAAGCATGTTTCTCCCACGTAAAAACAGTTATTTAGACCTTACCGTCATCATTATGTACCTGCCTTTGTCCCAATTTATTTCGGGTCGGCGCAGCATGTCCTTTTATTTCATTCATCCCTATCAGCCGTCTCCTCATTATTCACTCCCTTTCCCATCATATCGGCCTTAACACAATCCATCCATCTTTTCTTTGGTCTCCACATTAATATTTACTACTCTTTTAGTTAAACGCATTTCATCCCTCCTCATCACATGCCCATACCAAGATAAACGATTCCCATTCAACTTTACGGTCACGGCTACTTTCAGACTTCTTCTAATATACTCGTTCCTTATTTTGTCTATTCTAGTCAGTCCACACATCCATCTTAACATTCTCATCTCCGCTGCATGCAGTCTTCTTTCATCCATCTTCTTAACGGTCCAGCCCAGCCTTATAATGGATTTATATATATATTTAGACCATACTGTAGTCCCCTCAACTCACGTTCATGTAATGTAACTATAATCTTAAATTATTTATAAATAAATCTAAGTATCTGTAGCCTTTGACGTCATGTTTTTCCTTTTTCGTCTAATTGGTTTAGGATTTCTATTTCGGTCTTTACTTCTATAGGTATTCGCGTAGGACAGAATTGGACCGTTTATAAAATACTCGAAAAATATTAACAAGCATACTACTTTGATGTGGGTAAAAAATAAATGTATCCTAGTTTTAGTAAATGTCTATTTTTAGATGAAAGTACCACTAAGTTGGTACCTCATTAGTCTAGTAGCTGGTAATAATCGCGACTGCTTTTGGAGGTCAATTTTAGGTCGATCAAAGTTTCAGTAGGTAGGCATTGAATCTGTGCCCGGTTAATGGCCTATTACATGGGATGATTGGACCTAAATATACCGATGAATTGTGGGTGTACATTAGTACACTGCTGTCTTCAGGGGATACAGGCGTGTTGGTATATTTATGTTATAATCTCTAGGTACGTTACCTACCTAGGTACCATACATAATGAGTGATAGTCAGATAAATAGTACCAGGAATAAGCGAGATATAAAATTTAATGTTGAACGCATAATCTAAATGAGGTCTTGTTTTAATAATCAAGGAGCAAGGCAAACCAAACAGATTGATGGCGAGATTATTATTCAAATTAGGGGAGGCTGGGGCTGTGTGGACCGGCTTTAAAATCCTAATATTGTGTAAATCGATGAGCGAGTTTATTGTTACAACAATATAATATTAACAACTCAATCTGTTGGTGTAAATTAGTTGTCCAATGAACGAATATTTCAATAAATTTAATTTGTAATTTTGTGTGATGTTTTTAATTACATTGAATTGCAAACTTTAGGTATAATGGAGTTGATTTTTTCCTGTATCTACTGATTTTATACAGGAAGGGATCATGTTTAACCATTGGATAGTTACGGTAACGATGCGGAAGTTTGTGTATGTGTAGCCATTATGATCCGAGTATAGGTATCTACTACTATGGTAACTACAAGTATATAATTTATTTGCATTTTGCTCATCAATGTTTTCCAGTCCGTCATTGTTTAATTTTCAATTAAAATTAATGAATTTATTTAATTTAAAAAGACGCCATTCAAAATTGTATTTAAATAATAATAATGTTTACACCAAGAAATTAATCAATAAAATAATGTTATGTGCCTATTTCATTCTGTCATCACACCCACAATCACAGTAATATGCAAATCTAATCCACGTCAACATGTATAATGAAAAGTTCACGTGGACAAATGCCGACGCCAACCCGGAGCTCTTGCAAAAAACAGAGCAATCCTAATTTCCCGCGCGATGAATTATCGCCCACTCAGCTCGTTGTCCAATTCACCCCAACTTCCCTCAAACGCAATCCCCATAATGGTGCCTCAGCCTTATTAAACGCTTGCATCATGCGAGGAAGATAAATGCATCTCGAAATAATTAATAAAATTGCATCCATAAGTGTTTTGCTCTGATATGGGCCAGTCAAAAAGAATAAACTGAAATTTTGGATCCTTGATTGGAAGCCATTTTATTTTCTTTTCTTCTTTTCTTCAGTGTTGGTTAATGAAGTAAAATATACATCTGTTTTTACTTTTGAATGTGATTTATATTTGTTATTTACACGGAAATGGTCTTTGGGTGTCTGATAAACTAATTGTTTGATTTTGTGCAATTCTGAATTCAAATAATTGGCGTGACTAAAGCATGCAGCAGGAGTAATGTAGTAAGTGTATTTTTTACGGTTTCATTTGCATATGTATATCGCACTATCGCAATTTATCACTGTAAAAATTAATCAACATACCTGGATCAAGTAAATTAATTTAAAGAGTCAACAAACAAGTTCAAGCGACAGATCTTATAAATAATCTTGATCTACATTTTTACGATACCCATACAGAAAAAGGGACTAGTTTATAACTGTAGCAATGAGATATCCGCGTAATGTAACATTAATCGAGCAGTTAATTAAACAAAGAGCGAGTATTTCGCGGTCGCACGCGATCTCGTATCGCCACTTAGCATATTGATTAGAATCGGCGATCGAGGCGGCCGCTGCGCGGCGCGGGCGCGGGCGCTCGGCGCAGGCGCACCTCTAGCTACCGGTTGCCGCGATATACGCGCGACATGACGCTAATCTTGTAGCGATTACTTATGTTACTATGAGAGTGTGGAGCTTTGAAATAACACTGTTGAAAGTTGTATCGAATTTCTTTCGTGAGGCTGTTTAACCATTTTGCTTGCTTGAGTGAGCTTAGTTGAAGACTTAAGAGTCCGGCGGACCGAATGTTTCTTACAAACGTAATACCGAAATAAATCGTAATTCAAACACAATTTAATCAAATTCTGTTATTATTCGGATTCCGATACCGTTAATATAGGTTCCTACTCTACCATTTCATCCAAAATACTTCACTGGAAATAAATGTAAGCGAATGCAATTTTTGATAACTTTACCAAGTTTGGAACGATTTTTCGGACTTTTATTTCCAGTGAAGTAGTAGTAGACGAAATAGTACCGTAGAAACCTAGATTACGGTATCCAAATCCGAATAATAACATAATTTGATAGAATATTGTCTGGACTAAGATTTATTTCGGTATTACGTTTTTGTGAGCAATTCAAACTCCGCCGGGCCCTTAAATTATATAATGATGGCCATATTTATACTGAAAATCTTTTTATGGACCACGTTTGTGGTTTACCATCTAGAGGGGACAGTGTATATCGGCCTCGTACCTACTGAATAAAAACCGCACTTCCCTTTCTTTGCTCAGTAGACAAGGCTATGGGGTTCACGACATCCATGGCAGAACCTTTAACCCTGCGAAGGAAAAACTTATCAGCATACAAAAAAAACTAAAGATGTATCAGATCTTGTTTGATAGTTCAGTAGCTTTGTAATAGAGAAAGAAAATCAGGTTTATTGAGAAGCTACGAAAATAAACACTGATGGAAATCGCGTCTGATCGCATGTCGCGCGAAACGGTAGCTGTGTTTTACGCTTAAAACCATTTATGTAAGCCACGCACAGTTTCCTGCGCAAACACACATCTAACAGCATGGTTGCCTTCTCTTTCGCACTTTCAAATGTTGATTAAGAGTGAACGAGACGGAAAGGAAACCTGTTGTTTCATGAGTTTACATTCTAGTTTTGGCATAATTAGATTAAATTGCTAATATCTTGCAATAGTGTTGTATGATAATTTTATTAGGATATATTTGCATGCACTTAACGATAATTATATCAGATTATCCAAAGATATAAATTTCAATAAATAGTGATTCTAGTTTTTATTATCATCATCATCATCATATCAGCCTATTGCCGTCCACGGTGGTTGGTGTTTTTATTATAATTGTATGTACTTGGAATCATGTACTTAGCGTTAGTTTTTGGTGTGAAATAAAGAATATTCTATTTATCTATCTGTCTATGTAATTTTAATTAGTTTAACTTCACCCAGCATGGTTAATATATTATCAGATTAGTTAAAATTTGCATTTCTAATTAATTTTTCAATCGGATCTCTCATTCATCACTGCTTAAGCCTTCAGTTTAGGAATCGTGTACATATTTGTATCAATTTATTTATCTTACAATCGATCAAGATAAAATAGCTTACTTATTCATTAATTTGTATTTGTATTACCTCCATTATTTTATGTAACTACCCACCGACATTTATAAACATTTGCATAACAAGGAAGTAATTGGTACTATACATAAAATCATTACATATAATAATCATATTGGTATTGTTTAAGGACTTTACACATTTGCCGATTCACCAATCTTTTATAAAAACTATAGCAATTATACCCGGCGTCGTTCGTATTGCAAGTAGAATTAATTAATGTATGTATTTTGCACGTAAAATATTGAAATAATAGTAATATGGCAATGAAGTGGACCCAAAAATGACGTTTATGAACGCTGTCAATCGTAGGAAAAATGCTTTTTAGTCAGATTCTGAAATCTGAATTCTCTATTAGAATATAATCTGAATTCAGAATCCAGAAAAGGGTCTAGTGACCGATCACTGGAGCCTTTTCTGAAAAAAAACATGCTCGGAGATAGACGAACAAAAAAATATCTTACTGATAACGACATTCATTTCCAAAATCAAAGATAAAAGGATCTGTTATTTAGCACTTTTCCTGCGATACTTAAATTTTTCCCATGCAAACCAGAGAGCGATCAATAAAAAAACCTATTCACAGTACGACGCTGTGACAGGTACTACGCGAAAGACAAAAAAGGTTCTACAATAAATTTTGAAGTGTCCATTCCGATGCATTGCGGGCTAACCAGTACGAATGTATTAAGTCCTTAATGCGGTCGTAAAACGAACTGGCTTCATTAACTGTTCTTATGCTATTGAGAAACATTCTGTGGTGCATTTAATCTCATTTAGTGACAGGAAACCTAGTAACAGAACCGCAATTATAGACCGGGAGCGAGGAACGCGGAAAACCAGAAAAAATTAAGTTTGTTTTGTGGGTTTTGGTTTCTTACAACTTTTTATTTTTAATAGAGAATGGTTTTTGTATTATGGATAGTGAAGGGAAGAAAAATTATAACAGATATTTTTTTTAAGATATAATAACAATGATTGCATTCAAATGCAAAAAAATACACGGAACCCGGGAATTGAATTCAGTGGGTTTTCAGTGAATGTTAGGAATATATGTATTTTACAACTTACGGTACTTTAAGTTTGTATAAAGAAAACCGGAAACTTTTCGGTTTCGGTTTCTTACAATTTGTGTGTAAGTTGTTTTTAGAAAAATAATGCCTTAATAAAACCTTGCAAAAAAATAATAATATGTAAACCATTTTATCTCCGACGTCTTTCACGTCGACCAGGTAACATTTGCCGATTCACCAATCTTTTATAAAAACTATAGCAACAATACCCGACGTCGTTCGTATCGGAAGTAGAATTAATGCAATATGTATTTTGCACGTAAAATATTTAATTAAGACTGTCTTATTAGTCTAGTGGTCTCAAGTGAGACTGCTACACTAGAGGTCCTGGGTTCGATCCCCAGGTCGAGCAAAGTGTTATTGGGTTTTTCTATGAAATTCTCATTAGCAGCTCGGAGTCTGGATTTGTGCCCGGTTAATGGCTATAGGCTCGCCCCCTATAACATGGGACCTAAACATACCGGCGAACTGTGGGTGTACATTAAGTACACCTCTGCCTAACCCTTCGGGGAATACAGGCGTGATGGTATGTGATGGTATGTAATATTTAATTAAAAGTAAGGCAAATATTCACATGTACCAAACTAACAAATACCTCAGCAAAACACCGATATCAGTGCTTAAATTAAATAACACCAATCAAAAATAGAACCCGACTCCCGCGCTACTGCGGCCGGCCGCGCAACAATCTTACTTTAATTGCGTGTAACATAAATTATGGCGACTTATTACAATCCGCTCCCGATACACGCTGCCCCGAGGTAGCATTATGTACTGACGTGTCCTACCACTTGATATTTTAGTGGGCTATATAGTTTAAAACGCTCATGGTTTCATACAATCACGCCTGTATTCTCTAAAGGGTTAGGCCAGGGGTCGGTGACCTTTTTAGACTAAGAGCCAGATGCCGGAAAAATTAATATCGATTTTTCGGAAGGTCAGAGTCGTAGTTTACTGATTCCGGTTTTTCAGTGCATATAAAATTTTAATAGGACAAAACATTACAATTAACAATAATATGAAGGGCGAGGCTGCATAGTGGATACGTTGTATTTGGGTTCGAAATAAAAACAATTATTTGGCTCGAGCTATTAACGACAAAAAAAATTGAGGGGAACTTGAAGAGCCGCAACTAACCCTTCAAAGAGCCGTGGTTTGCCGACCCCTGGTTAGGCAGAGGTGTACTAATGTAAACCCACAGTTCGCCGGTACACTTTGCTGGACCTGGGAATCGAATCCAGGACCTCAAGCGTACCAGTCGCGCTTGGGACCACTAGACTAACAAGGCAGTTAGGCAGGGCTAGTGGTTAAGTAATAATAAAGCTGATCCACTTTGGCAAGTTTAAGCTGCGCTCGTTGCGGTCATTGTGTGGATGGGTGGCTTAATACATCGAGATCCCTCCGTGCCTCGGAGAGCACGTAAAGCTGTCTGTTCCGTTTGTCATATGAACACCAATGACAATCGTTAAAAAATTGACAACCAGGCTATATAATGTATATAATATAACCTCTGGATATCGGTATTGCCCAGAATTTGATTTACGAAAGTCTGATGGCAGGCGCTTCGTTCAGAATACAAATATTCAACCGTATTTGGATAGACTTAAAGACAACCCCAACATAGGCGCCTCGCGTGCACTCACCGAAATCCAAAAAAGATTATCCTTATGCTTACTAATATTATAAACGTGAAAGTTTGTGAGTATGGATGTTTGTTACTCTTTCACGCCAGAAAGGCTGAACGGATCTGGATGAAATTTGGCACAGAGATAGATCATAGTCTGGAATAATATATAAGCTGCTTTTTATCCAGTTCGGACCCCATTCTGAAGTCCACGCAGATAACGTCGCGGGCAGAAGCTACTTTTTACATATTTTCCTTTATCTTTCTCGATTCAATAATGCCTTATATAAATTGCGTGCTGTCAATAAATATTCATCTGTCTCTCTTTTATCATCAAGACACGCGGCAGCGACTCCAGCCAAGTTCAAAGAAAAAGGAACTGGCGACGCAGCAGCCGTGTGTAATATTACAAAAACCATTTCAAGCTTCTTTTAACCTCTTCACAACTTGAAATCTATTTAACCTACATACATGAAATTTGGGACATTTATTAAGACCCCTTAGCTTGTCTAGAATCCAAAATGTCATAAATGTAGTTAAAACAATTATTGATATGTTAGTATCTGCCCCCGACTTTGACTGTGTGGCCTTCAGGATTGGGTCCGACCTGGATAAAAAGTAGCCTATGTGTTATTCCAGGCTGTAATGTATGGGTGTGCCAAATTTTATCCAGATCCGTTCAGCCGTTCTGGCGTGAAAGAGTAACAAACATCCATACATCCATACTCACAAACTTTTACGTTTATAATATTAGTAAGGATTAATATATGCTGTTTGTTGTATATGTTATGTTTGTAATGTTGAGTTTGAGTTTGAGTTTGCGTTTGAGTTTGAGTTTGAGTTTGAATTTGAGTTTATAAATGTTTTTCTGCCTTTCATCAGACCTATACAACCTATCAAAATCGGTTCCTAAACAACAAAATTATTCGCAAAAATAATTGCCTATCTACAAAATAATATACAGACGTACCACGTTCTATTTCTAAGTGCACTTAGGGCCGATTTTTCCATCGCCAGTTAACTTTATCGGAGGTATAAATTAGAATTTTTGACAGTTTTTCTATACAAAGTCTGTCAAACGTAATTTTTATTTCTACATAACATACCATCACGCCTGTATTCCCCGAAAGGTTAGGCAGAGGCGTACTTATGTACACCCACAGTTCGCCGGTATGTTTAGGTCCCATGTGATAGGGGGCGAGCCTATTGCCATTAACCGGCCACAAATCCAGACTCCGAGCTGCTACTGAGAATTTCATAGAAAAACCCAATAACACTTTGCTCGACCTAGGGATCGAACCCAGGACCTCTAGCGTAGCAGTCGCGCTTGGGACCACTAAACTCAGTTAAAAGTTATTTGGCGATGGTAAAAATATGTTATATAGATAAAATATAAATAATGATATAACCGCAGCAAACCGCTTAAACCATAAATGGTTTAAGCGGTTTGCTGTAAACGTAGAGTTTAAATAAGGAACTGTGAACTAAATATGCGTAAAATTTACAATAATTCATAGATATATTCGAGCTCTCTAATTACGATGTCACTGCGAGCAATATATAAAACTATGATCAGTATATAATTAAGATAAACACCGTGTGAGCTGCTTTGTGAGTTAAATAAGTTATTGCTTCCGTTCCGCTCCTCGAATCGCATCCTAAACAATATAACTGTAAATATGATATAGATATGAATCATAATTATGTGACTCAATTTAATAGCTGTGATCTGGTATCTGGTACTGAACAGCTTAAATTTTTTATTAGCGGATGCTTACGAGCCAAAAGAACCGGTGTATTCCCGAATTTCAAATTTGTTGGTTTCAATTTTTGAGATTTGGTAATACTGCGCATTAAATAGTTAATTATTACGCGCTTAAACGGTAAAGGAAAACATCGTGAGGAAACCTGCATGCCTGAGAGATTTTCTCGATGGCGTGTGAAGTCTGCCAACCCGCACTAGGCCAGCGTGGCGGACTAAAGCCTAATCCCTCTCATTCTGAGAGGAGACCCGTGCCCAGTAGTGGGACAATATAATGGGTTGATTATGGATACCCAAGTTTTTAACCCATGTGGAAATCTGCATGGATATGAAGATTTCCACATGGGTTAAAAAAGGTACCTACCTACTTATAGCTTGACACTGACGAAACCTATGCCTGAATGAGACAGTAAATGGATTAATTAGGTATACAGAGGAAAAAGTAAGAGACAGATTCTAGACCCGACAAATTCTAAACCAGATTAGTTAGATAATCAGACATAACGTCATTATCTACTCTCAATCCGGTTAGCAGATACGATTCCCGGATGTGGAATTGGACGTCCTAATCCGCGTGTTTTCCATTAATAATTATTTGTAATATATAATGGCTACTAATAAAATATTATGTAAGTTACTTATGAAAAGTTATATCTTCCGCAGTATGATTATGATCAGCTCATTAATTAAATAGCGATTATCATTTTTTAATTTAAATCACACTGGCCTTTTTTGGAGTGCAGATAATCCCCATGGATTGTCTATCAACAGAAACGGATAAATATTGACTGATAACCGCACTTGCTGTCTTTTGCCATCTAGTCACCGATGTGGGATTGTGGGAACCGTGACAAAATGGATAGTATTTTACGGTTCACGAATCCCTAATACCCTGGCATGTCATCGTGACCTGGGAAGGAACTCAGAAACTCAAAGTCAGCCAAAGCCGCGCTTGGTAGTTGGTACCACTAGATGAAGAAGCCATTCGCCATTTTGGCCTCCTAAACGTATTTTAATATAGCTCGCATTCTAGGAGAGGTATCAAGATGAAACATGCACCAAATTTTAAGTTAGACTTCCAGCAATACAACTATGAATATCGCATTCAATTTCGTGTAGTACTTTTTGCGTGATGCGCCTACAAACATACAGACAAATCTTGCTCTTATAAAGAGCCCTCATGTTAATTTTTCTTATTTAACTCCTTTAGATAATTTCAATTTTATTATATTAGAATTATTATTAGGTACCAGTAATAAATATATGATGATCCTAAGTCCATATTATTTTGTACATGATCGCACATAGCAATAAGTTCGATTTTACATAATATTAATTATTCCTTTAAACTTTCCCTTCGGTGTTTGAAAAGTTATTAATGTCTTGACATCGCCGTTTCATTTAGCCCGAAGGTGCTTCGGCGCATGCATTAGTAACAGCAGATAACTTATACTATAGATAGGTATAATAATTATGCGATACATCTAGCGTTTATGTACTCAATAATACGGATGCTAGACTAACGCCTCTTCATGCACCTTCCATGCGTTTCGGCTCAATGATTATAATATTGTTCTTTAGATTATTTTTTCATTATCAACACATTTATATTTTATAATCGCACCTTTCGCCATTGACAGCGAATTCATCCCCACACTATCATCGCGTACTGAACGGTTCCAGAGGAACTCACGCCCACGTACAATCAAGATGTGGAATGAGCTACCTACCGATGTTTTCCAGCATGGGGTACTTCAAAACAGGAATGAAATGGTTTTTACAGGGTCGGAAACGCTCCAGCGACACCTCTGGTGTTGCAAACGTCCATAGACTACGGTAATTGCTTACTATCAGGCGGGCCTTAAGCTTGTTTACCACGTCCATGGTATAAAAAAATCATCATCGACCCATTATTATATTGACTCATTGCTGGGCACGGGTCTTAAAGTATTAAGTACAATGTCTTTTTTTGACACTCTGGTTCAATAAACAAATAAATATTATGATTCTTATCTTTATTGTCAAAAATAAACATAATATTAGAGATGTAAATAGAAATATCGAGTGGGATTTAATAAATAGGATGATATCGACTGACAATTGAGCGATCTTTATTTGAAAAACACGAACGTCAAGCAACATGTAATCATCGATAAACGTAACTCGATTAACGATCGACTAAAACGGTATCAGAATACGGCTCCCGCGCAGATTATTCATAGACTCATTATCATAAAATTAACTGATAATAAATCATAGGTGTTCCAATTATGTGGTCGGTTAAGATCGGATAATATTACTAAGGAACGCGGAAAAAACCATTTCAAGTAAAATATACGATTGAAACTTGTATAGAGAGAAGGTTTAGTGATGTGAATAACTCGATACTTATTTCCGAAATTGTCATTTGCGAAATTATTATGCTTTTGTAAATAACAATCTAAGATAATTTTATTAAAAAAAACATGTGTATAGTTATAGCCGTTTGTAAGAAAAAAACGCGAATAGATTTGTTAATATAAATGGTTAGTTTAGGTTCTGTGCCTAAGCGAACAATTTCACACTGTCAAATTACATAAGACGCGGAAATAGAAGCAAATCTAATGCTGTTTTGAATTGCAATTATATCAGACTTTAACTTATTACCTGGTCTATAGGGGAATACATTCACCTATGTATGGTATATACATTTATACAAATATTTTATTCCAGGTTTGTTTTGGATTCTAATCTGTCATATTTTACAATGCAAGAGTAACTTTTGTTAACAAAACGTACACAGAATAAAATAACATTATGTTATCATTAGTTTAGTGGTCCTGAGACTGTTATGTTATAGGTCCTGGATTCAAATCCCAGATCGAGCAGTGTTATTAGATTTTACTATGAAATATTCGTTTTTAGTTTGGATTTAACCTAAACATACCGGTGAACTGTGGGTGTACATTAAGTACACCTCTGCCTAAACCTTCGGGGAATACTGGCGTGATGGTATGTTATAGTTTGGATTTATATAGACCTAAACATACTGGCGGACTGAGGGTATAGAGGTGTAGAATTTCATAGAAAACCAAATAACACATGACTCGATCTGAGAATAGAACCCAGGATCTCGAGTAGCAGTCGCGCTTGGGACGACTTAGACTAAAGAGGCAGTGAGGATATAGTAAACTAATTAATTCAACAATGCGGTATCATTTTCACACGTAGCGTCCCGATCTTTGTCGTAAAAACTTGTACATGCTTTTTCTACGATAGGTTCACACGTCATAATCGCTTAATTAAATTCTAACAAGAGGAAATAATATTACCTAGATATACAATGAAGTAACGAGATCTTGTCCGGATAAGCAATTAACGCTGCATTAGCTAGTGGTCCTACAGAAGGGCTCATGGTAGCGTTCCGTTTGGAGATCTCGGAGCCCTACCTCACAATGTGCGGGAAATAGCCACCGTGTGGCTTTAGTCGGTAGGAGTCTGATATAACCCGTCCACACGGGTCCTAAACGGGACTGCTACGATAGAGGTCATGAGTTTCATTTCCAGGTGGAGCATAGAGTTATTAGGTTTTTCTATGAAATTCTCAGCGGAAGCTAGAAGTTTGAATTTATTTCCATTAATTTGACGACACGGCTGAGTGATCGGCTTCTGTTCCACGTGTTGTGGGTTCGATCCCCACACGGAGAAAATATTTATAGTTGTTCCGTGTCTGGGCATTTGTGTTATTGAGAATTTGTGTTTGTAAACACACCGACGATACAGGAGAAAATCCTAATGTGGGGCAACGTTTTTTAAATACAAAAATTAATAGCAATAGGCTCATCCCTTATTAAGTTAGATCTAAACATACCAGGGAAATGTGGTTGTACGATAATATATTTTTGCTTAACCCTTTTATCGCTAAAAGCATTGCCTTACTGACAACCTTTGGATGGATAAGAGTCGTGTAAGAAAACGGGAACCGGGTGGTGAAAGGTATATCAGGTATTATTCTCGCGTTCACGATTAACAAAATACATTTAAAGTAATAATTAAAAGATAAATAGCCGAACTTGATTTAATTGAAAAAAGAATACCGCGAGATAGTTTTCCCCGCTCCGGAGCTGGTCGGGAGCGGTCGGGACGCAACGCGATCCCGACAATGATCTAATTACGTTGATTAATGATACACATTTATATCCTTCGTAAATGTACACTCGCCCATCCGGCCCCTTAAGAAGGTTTCATGCAAGTCGATAGGAAATTCGTGGACAAATTTTTAAAGATTGTTTTAATTAGTCATTATGATAGGATGAGCTTGAGTCTCCATAGCCGTCACTATGACTAACTATAGAGTAAGAGAAGGTAAGTCCGGTTTTAAGTCGGAATGAATCCGACTTACCTTGCCACCTGCTTTCATGAGGATTTTCTGCAAATCAGAAAAATCAATACTTATCTCTATAAATAAAAATGAATCGCAAAATTCGAAGACGACTGAGGCAATTCGGGTATTTTTTTTTATTTCTTGAACTCTGAGGACGGTTTTTATGGAGAGAAAAATTGGAATATCTAAACAAAATGGCGAAACTAAGTTCGCGGGGGTAGCTAGTACCTAAATAAAAATGAATGTTTGACCTCTATGTATTGCTAAACCATTTATCCTATTGCGATAAAAGTAAACTTTGGTGAGTTGTTGTATGGGTGCCTGGTTCTACAGAACCAGTAACCAGAACATCATCGAATGCGGAAACGATATGATAATTTTGCCATTTTAAATATGTATTTGGTATTCGGTAAGGAACTGCCACCAAGCTAGTTACGCCTCTTGACTTGTGGAAAGCAGCTAACAGTAATTGGATAAAGACAGCAGAAGGTCAGGCTCTATGACGTTCTTTAGGAGAGGTCTCCGTCCAGCAAAGTGGACAAATATAGACTGATAAAGGACTTCTCGGCTCAATCGTCGAGTTGAGTGTCTCTACTTGAGATGGAATTTTACAAAATATCTATACTACGGATAATAGGACCTCTTGGGGTCTAATCTAACTGGCTGGTAACCAACCTTACCGGAACCTGTCGTAAAGCATCTTGGTTTGTGTTGAGAATTTTGCGCGCGCGTCAATGAGCGGCGATGACTACTTGCCATCTGGTGTTTCTTCGCGTTTGCCGACTTAACCAATAAATAAAACAGTCAAACCTTGGGACAACATTGGTATTATCCAGAGAGAGGAAAATTAAGAATACACTAGTTCACTCACTCAGCACGCTTGGTAGCAGCCTCAAAGATTTCCTTTCAGCAATCTGTTTGTCCACTATCCACGTTTAGCGATCAGAGGATATAATCCGTGCATCATCGTGTAAGCAGGCCTACGTGGGATAGATGTGACAATTCAGACGCTTTTCAAAAGGATTGCCTGTAGCTAGTGGCACAAAGAGAAGTGTGCAGCGCTTTCAGAGTTGTTTATCTCTATTTAGGTACTTACAAGTATGTGTTGTGTTAGTATTAGAAAATGTAGGGAAAAATACTTGAGATTTTTTCCTGAAAATCATAGCTTGAATATATCGACAGGGTTGGCACAGAATGAGAGGGATTAGGCTATAGTCCACCACGCTGACCTAGTGCGGGTTGCACGCTATCGAGAAAATCTCTCAGGCATGCAGGTTTCCTCACGATGTTTTCCTTCACCGTTTAAGCGCGTGATAATTAACTATTTACGCACATGACTTCGAAAAGTGAGAGGTGCGTGCCTTGAGTTCGAACTCGAGACCACTGACTTGGCAGTCCAATGATCATACTACTAGGCTATCACTGCTTTTGCAATTTTTTTCACACCTAATTAAGTTCATATCTTCATCCAAAACTGTCATAATTATCTCCAATCTTACACATACCTACTAATTATTAAAGTTAATAACCCATTTTTTAGGGAACTTTCATATAATATCATTAATAACTTTATGCTACTTTATTTTATGATTTTATCTATACCGAACCATTTCTTTGTACTCTCTAATTACACAAAGTAAGTGTGCATTTTAATTATATGGAAGGGTGCAGAAAACTGGCGTTGCTTGAGGCGAGAATTGAGATACTGAGAATGCTTTGGACTTGGGACATAAAACGAAAAATCTTAGATGGATACGTCCTATACGAAATATTTTCCCTAGCTGCGTAGTTAAGTATAATTTGATTATAATGATTTATCCGTATACTAAAATCAAGTGCAAAAATATAAGTAGGAAAGGAGTAATAAGGTTCTAAATCATTTAGGTAAGAAAAAAAATAGAGCTTTTTAATAATTATCAGATTTCAGAAAATTATCCTTTGCTGTTTATTGATAAGTCAAAGAAAAAGTTTGT
Source organism: Acronicta aceris (assembly GCA_910591435.1). Lineage (NCBI taxonomy): Eukaryota > Metazoa > Arthropoda > Insecta > Lepidoptera > Noctuidae > Acronicta > Acronicta aceris. The sequence goes on along the minus strand of OU342771.1, from coordinate 11,267,751 downwards.
ATGCTTATGATTGACAAATTAATACTCCTTTTATAATTCTTAGTCAGGTTTGCTTTAAATTAACAGTGCCTACAATTTTACAATCATAAATACATACAGTCACTACTCGTTCGGAAGTATTTATCGTTTGTGCGTCACCTCAGATACTCGAATTAAAAACGATTAAAGACAAAGGTTTGTCTTTAATCGTTTTTTGTTCTTCAAATAATCCTTGTTACTGAAGTTAGGCGTGAAAATAGTTGTTTAGAGAAAAAGTGAGGTCCTTTTTTACGGTACAAACTGAAAATGAATTAAAATAAAATTTGTTTTTAAATGTATTTTGATTTAATCCCGGACCGTTATACACCAGTACACATATAGCATAAAAAGATGACGTTTATATTTAGATAAAACGCCATCTCTATTTATAAGTTCATAACTGCAATAACACATTTTTACGTCCGCAATTATTCCTCCTCTATAATTTTAGCAATGTCTCTAGTCTACGGGGTGTCACTATAAACTTCTTGTGATTAGTACTCGCCGCTTAATAATCGTCTTGGCAATATTTATTGCTATGTCGGGCTAATTATCAAGGAATTTTGATACTGAGTTATCGGTCTCCCGACTGGCAACTCGTTAATTATATTTAATTTTAATACTGTAATAATTGATACGTTAATGATAGTTGTGAAATCTTATGGTTATGTTAAAGTAGAACAATTTTTTAAAAGGAGTATTATGGAGTTTCTTGACGGCTCTTCTCCATAAGACTCACTCTTTGGAACCGTATCTTAACCAAGCTTTAACATTTCATTTTTTTTTATGTTATAGGAGGGCAAACGAGCAGACGGATCGCCTGATGGTAAGTGATTACCGCCACCATGAGGCGATCCATCTGCCCGATTGCCCCTCTATCCCATAAAAAAAAAAAACATAATTTACCTACCTATTTTAATAGTTTAATTGAAATAAAACATTTTGATTTTGACTTTGACTTTGAAAAATATTAAAAACGCAGTTCTCATCGTAGACTTTTCCCAACTATGATGTAGTCTGCTCTCAGTCTAACCAAATGCTGAATATAAGTAGATATATTAGAAGAA